>CM051524.1:6009166-7210000 GCA_028017165.1 Herpetospermum pedunculosum | reverse complement strand
ACTTTGCATGCTTATTGGTTGGTTATTTTTTTTCTTAAAATTTATATTTATCTTCTCACAATTTCTTTATTATAGTTTAGGCATGTTCACTAAACGAAAAGGGATCGAGATGATTTTTTTGGTCTTAGTCTCTTCAAAATTCTCCATTTAATTTCACAAGATTTGTTTCGATTTATGATTTTTTAACCGTATCGAACAGCAACCATGTGCGCGGGTACTTTGTTTTTACCATTCTTTTATGGGACAGTAGAGACAAGTTTTAGCCCCAAAAAAAACAGTTGGGATGTAATTTTCAAGAGGTTTGTCTAGGCATTGAGTGAGAACAAAAAGAGAAGAAGAAAAAAAACAAACAAAAATATCATTAAATGTGGTATTAAGTAAGTTCACTTTCAACTCTAACAAAGCTACAAAAAGAGCTCAATCACTTTGATGTAAAAGCTTTGTATTGTATTGCCACTTTTTGCTGTTCACATTCTTCTTCACTTAAATGCCCACACCAATCACTCACATTGCAAATTCACATTACAAACTTGTGCAATTCACATCACAAACTTTTTATAAAATATACTGAGTACGTGACAGTAGTTATCCATGTGTTAAGGGAATAAACTTTTGTATTTCGTTGACGGGATAAAATACGAGTTGAACCCAAAATACAAAATACGAGTATTTTATTTATTTTATGGTATTGTCACACATTAAACTCAAGAATGGACATGTCAAAGCATTGAATTGAGTCTAAGACGAGGCTGGCTCCAAGGAGAGGCAATTGAACCTATTGGCCAAAGGATTTTTAAGGAGCTTATCAACTCTATCTTAAAAGATGCATCTTTGCACTTCCATAGGATGCTCTTCTTTGGGATTTAGTCATTAAAAGATACAGGGCGTGGGGTCGAGAATTTAAGAGGAGCAGGTTCGAAAGCAATGGCTATTAAACTCGTCACCTCTTCTTCGAGTTAACCCAGCTTATCTCGAGTCTCTTAACTTCATCACCTCGATATCACTCAAGACGAGCCTGTAACGTTACCGGTTCAGTCCCCATTATGTCTCTAAAACTCACTCATGAAGCTACTATGCTCTCTTGAACTACCAAACAGAAGCCTCTCCTGTAACGTTAGTAAACATGAAATAGACTAGTGGTTCTGAACAGTGATTCAGATTAAACAGTATCTAAAAAAGAGGAGAATTCTAGTCATAGTAATAGATTACATTTATTCGATATGATTGAGAAAGATGCATACAAACTAATTTTTCACAAGTTATTCTTCTGCAACAAATTCAACCATTGTAGGGAACAACTTTACAAATCTATGCAGACTTTTCCAATTCGAATACATAAAAACGTGAAATCACTACGAGTTGAAGAACGAAAAAAAAAAAAAAGTAGACGAAAGAATTTTAAACGATACAAACCCGGTTGATATATCACAATTCCTAGCTGTCACACTGCGCACCAATGAACGTAGTTAACTACAACTGCTTTCCTCCACTGTTTTCCTGGAGATTGTTTACTGGGGTTGAAGAAGAACTGCTCCTTCGGGAGTGACTAGATTGCCCGGTGATGGTCCGCCCCATAAACCTTCCAGCTTTTGAGAGGCCACTGCCAACAGCACCAAGGCCGCTTCCGACAATGCCAACACCAGTGCCAAGGCCACTACCGACCATGCCAACTCCGGTGCCGATGCCAGTGCCCACCATGCCCACACCAGACCCAACAAAAGATGCTGCTCCCTCCAGGGCATCCATTGTGCTACCTAAAACTCCCTCCTCCTTGAGTTTCTTTCTCTCTTCAAGGATCCTCTTCTCTTCTTCCAGAGCTTCCAACTGCTCCGCCTTGTTAAACTCATGGTAATGAATCTGAACGACAACCCGAATTAAAAAAATAAATAGTAATAATAATAAATGTTTGGCTATAGAATTGTTTTTAAAAACTTTGATCAAATGGCTCGTAAACAATAAGTTTGTTGTGCAACAATTCACAAGTCTAATTATTTCAAGAACTAAATAAGTAAAAGCAAAAGAAACAGTTAACCATACATATTTTCATTGAAGTACTGAACTTTACCTTGATTGTAAGAGTTCCTCGATCTTTCTTGTCTTTCACTTTCAGCGTGTTGAGCGATGCAAGCAATCGCAACTCAACCTCTTTACTGACCTCTCCTTTAAGATCAATCAGAGGTAATTTCGCTATCCCCAGCTGCTTATCTTCACCAATGTCCTTATCGTAAACCTGTTCAAAGTGTAAACAAATATCATAAATTACTACAACCAGTTCAAACCGACATCTCGTCTGCAGGGATAGGCTGTTAATCAGGGAAGTAGAAAGCCAGGCATAAAAAACTTGAGGAGGATTAAGAGGCAAAAAAGGGTGAAACCATCAATTTAATGCAAATTCAAGCAAGCACCATCTATATATATTAATTCGGTTTGCAGGTCGTGTGTGAATTCTTCGGCTAAAACCTACCAACAAGGCAAATTCCAAAAAATAATTTAGTAAACATCAAGCATTATTTAGCCACAAACACCAAGTAATCAACTGCAAAAATGGGTGATAGAACCATCTAGGCATCTAGTGCAAAACATAAAGAGAGACTGAAAAGTGCACATTAACTAATAACAAAAAAGAGTATGAGTGCTTCAGAACCTCGAAGATAACTGACTGTGTCTCCTTGTCCTCTACAATCAGATCGAATTGCTCGTTCCAAACTGGGTTGAGGTTGTTTTCAACTGTTTTTGTTTTGAATTTAAATAGCGGGCGAATATGCACAACAGCATAAGGATCTGATTTTCCTATCATTTCCATGTTCTTCAAGCTGTTAGCTTTCACTACCTTCACGGTAAGCTTTCCTTGTGGTTTAAGCTCTAACTCACTGCAAATTATTTAAGAGGAAAAACAATTGCTCAGGAAGAACGGCAAAAACAACCACCAATATCTTACCTTCATTCCAAAGATGCAGAATGCAACTCTATAGACTATACTTGCAAATAAATGGGGAGAATTTGTGTCGTAAATTTTTGCGTTAGAACGGAAAAAACTTTGCAGGCCACTAGTAAACATATTACTTATAGCAGGAAACAAAAGAGAGAAATTACGTAACCTTAAATCAACAGGTATGCCACCAATTGGAACAACAATCCTATGGGGCCATTTGAGCATATCACTAACAATTGTATTCACGGTATCCTGCAACATGTGGTGTAAGCAAATAATCAATGTAAAATACCATAGCATATGACAAAAATATATAAAGTTGGAATACTGAAAGAAACTTACATCAATCATATCTGAAATTCCAGGAAGAGCAGTTAGGCTTCCACCAACAGCCTTCAGATTATATAAAATTTTTGGCTCCGGCTGATTGAAAACAAAAAAATAACTAAGTAGCATTTTTTAAAGTTCAAATGCTCAATGACTTTGAACAACTGCCAAAAATTTAAGCCATGAAGAGTTTTAATATTTTAATTAATACCAATAACAGTACGATTAAACAAACCATCAACGTTTGTAGCCATATAAATGCCATATCAAACGTACCTCAGCAAGCAGGGCAATAACAACAGCAGAAATACAGGGTATCTCTTCAGCAAGTTGAAAAATAACCCGAATAACAGTAAAAACTTGAAGGTCCTTCAACTGTAGCGAAAAAAGTTGCTAATATTAGTCAAATAAACGCTAACTAGACCCAACACATGGGCAGCAGGGTAACATAAATAAGGTGAGAATTACTACAAAACAAACATCAAACAAAGTATATTATTCACCTACCTGAATAGGTATTGAAGCAACAAGTGCAGCTTCAACGGCTAAAATGATGCTTGGATCTCCACCCCATCGAAAATCAATATCCATTGTGATCTGACCTTTCTTTAGACTCTGAACACGTATACCTGCAATTATAAGGAAATTCCAATACCCAAAACAAAAATTTGAGAATATTTAGACTACTGGATAATGACAAGTATTTTATGGAATGCGCAAACGGAGATGGGCAGCCAGAGAGAGAGAGAGAGAGCCAACAAGAATAGTTGGAGAAATAGGAGATGTAAATTCAATGAAGTATACTTTTTTTATGCAAAAACTTTCATTATTAAGTATGATTGAACGTATGCAGGGAAAGAAAAAAAAAAAAAAAAGACAACGTCAAGTAGAACATAAGCAAAACAGCTCCACATGGAAGTATAATGGACAGAATTTGAAAGTGAAACAACTACCAACATAATGGAGGCAATGGGGGATACTAGATAATTAAACCATACCTTCAATTTTAGGCGCCACTGAGCCAAGAGATAATTTGCTGAACTTTAATGAAGTAATTCCTGGGGGTCTGTACTCTTCCAGCAGAGGTTCAACAGATTCCTTTATAACCAATTCTGCTGCCTGCAAACCGGCAAACAAATTCAGGAAACTCAAAAGAGCGTATGGGGTCATCTCAAAATGCATTATGATCAACAGTTTTCAGTAAAAGTAATAAAACTTGCTAACATATTTTTGAGTATTAAAGCAACAAACACATTCAGTAACTTTATAGATAGTAACAATTTGTAAGATATATCTTCATTATTTCTTGGAATTCCTAAAGGAAAGTTGAGTGATAAACTCAGAGGGTAAAATATAAGCCACATTCATACAAAAGCGTGCTATGTTTTTAATAGTTAATACCGTGACCTTAGAAGAAACTTACATCTGCAACAAACGGCCACATTTTGCTGAGTAGCTTGTTAAGCCATTTCACCTAAAATAATAGAATAAAAATACGATCAAAGTATGATCTCACATATAATAGACATGGTTAATGTAGATAGGAAACAAAAACAAAAGCTATCGAAGTATTATATTTATAATCAGCAAAATTCTAAGCATAGCTCAAAGACAAAGAAATAACCAAAAAAACCATGTTCTTTTTCAACCAAATAATCAACACAAAGCTGAAACTGCACAATTCTCAAAATATCTTCTTATTTAAACTAGCCTCGCCCAAAAGTATACTGTATACCAAAAGATGAGAAAATAAATCTCCCTTGAAAAAAAGTCGGCTTATGATGTCAAACTGGAAAAATAAACTCACACGATAATTTAAAAGGAAACTCACAAAAAATAACAAGATGGTTAACTAGCTCATGACCTACAGCAGAAACATACATTCATATGGTGAAAGAGCACAAAACTGCCCTCTCTTTTGCAACAAATCACAAGAATTTGATCTACCCAAAATGACGTTCTAATGAAAGGTTAATCTTCAAAGATATCCCATTAAAACACATGACTAAGTCCAAAATAGGGGAACTCAAACACTAAGAAATATTTATAAAAAACAAAATTAAAATTAAAAAACTGATCTGGACATCAAACTCTCTTATGGAGAAATAAACCAAGTTTGACATCATGAACAATGCTCGTGGGTGGAAAATTTTCAGGAAACATAGAATCCTAAACAGAAAGAGTTTTATTGAATATCATTGTCTCGAAAGATATTTCCAAAATCACCATTAGAGTTTAAAAAAAGCACAAAAAGTATCGTATCACTCTGACCACGTGCAGCATCATTTAAAATTTTAAAACAATACAACTTATATGATAAAGCATCTCATTTCAAATTATGCATTAAGGTAACCACAATAATGATCAACAAAGAATGAAAAGAGAAGCATAAGAAGAAAAGGAACCTGCTCATAAACTGGGAAGGAGATCCATTCAGGAAAATTATCCCCACATAATTTCTTTAAATCGTCTCTACTGAGAGAACCGAGAATTTTCATATCAGCAGCCTGTGCAATGAAATCGACAACACACAAGTTCTCAGGAAACAATATACTTTAAGTCATTCTTTTCAAAATATATATATATATATATATATATATATATATATATTTTAAGTCGTATACAAGACAAAATAAGTCCAAAATCTATTGTCAATCAAACTGCATTATCTTTCACAAACCATATTGATAAGTTCAGATAACTTTCTAATAGGAAATATCTGTGCTTTCTTAACAAACTTATAGAAATTTACAGTAACCCAAAAACCCCAAATAATCACATTCACAAATTTACACGGGCTATTTTCCTCTAATAAGAATCTCCTGACCCCTATCTAGTCTAGTAAGAATTGGAGAGGAACCAACCATGAAAAATAAATGAAAAAACTCCCGTAGCCATATAATCAAGTCAAGCCTATAATAGCCGACAGTTCCCAGGCCCTTTATAATAATCATAAGGTACTAATACCAGTATATATCACAAGAAATTCGTCAAATAAGCAACAAATTCAGCCTGAATTCTATATATCAATTGATATATGTACCCTTAACACCAAATCAGAGAAAGAGACATACATAATGAACCCAAATTAACAAAAAATTGAGCAAGAAAAGCTGAAGAAACTCCAAAAACATCTTAAAAAACACAGAGCAAACAACTTACCTTGGCAACTCTTTTGGTGCTTCTATGCCTCATCATGTGCTGCCACCCGGCCATCAATGCAATCCCAAAGATTACCCCCATAAAGATCCCAGAAATCAACCCCATTTTCGTGGAATTCTCAACCCCAATTCCAGGAAGAAATCAAAAACTACAAAGGGACATAAAGAATCAGATCGCAGAACAGAACAACACAAATTGCAAAAAGAAACAAAACCCAAGAACAAAATTACCAGAAAATTGGAAATGGAAGGAAGAAGAAGCAGAAACGTGAGGTGGGTCACTGAGTTTCGAGCGATTGAGTGAAGAAAAAGCGAAGCAGATTCGTGAGAGAAAGGAAAACGGAATTGGGTTCACTCTATCTCGCACCGTTTCGAAAGGGATAATAATTAAATTCAACGCGCACCCCTTTCTCTCTCTCTCTCTCTTGAAACGTAAAGGTTTTTTGATTTGATGGGTTTTTTTTCTTCTTTCTGAAACGGTTGATTTGTTTCTTCAAATGGGTCGATGATGTTTAAGAGAGAGTTGACGATGGTAACAATGTGTTGGAGTTTCGGCCATGGGATTTGATGAATTGGGGGAAAATGGTAGGACAGAGGCCAAAATCTTCACCCTTTGGTTTCAAGGCTACATTTATATGCATTTAATTCAAATTCCCATGTTCATCTGCTTCTCCTATTTTGCAAAAACAAACAAAAAGGAGAAAAAAATCTTCGATCTTCTCTTCTTCTTCTTCTTCTTCTTCTTCTTCTTCTTCTCTCTCTATCGCTCTCGCTCAATAATTCTTTTCCATTTTGCTTTAGTTGAATTAAATGGGGGCTTCATCGTGTGGTTCGTGATTGAGAAGTGTTAAATCATGAACAATCATATATGTTTATGGCTAAATTTAAGAAAAATGTATACTTTTGGGACATTACAAATAAAAATGTCAATTCCAACAAAAAGAAGAAAAAAAACCACTTAAGTCATGTTTACCACCCTAATGAATTTTTAATGAATTAAGGCTTCAATCGTAATCGATTTACTTTTTATAGTGTTTACTTAACCTAATTCAAACTAATATGAATTTCATTGATAGTGTTTACTTGCACTGATTGTTTCGTAATTTTATCATAATACTCTTTCGCTTTATTCGTGTTCAGAATCGTGTGCTGACTCGTTGTCCGAGTGTTGCTTGTGGATACTCGTAAACTCATTTTCCAACATGAATCTTTACTTCTCTTCGTTTATTCTCTTTTTTTTTCTTCGTTTTTCGTCATTGGAACTTCAATCTATTCCCTTTAACTCATTCATGTTTCTTCTCCACAAAGAAAAAACAACCCCCAATTTTTAATTGGGTTTCAACATTAAAGTAATGAGTTTCTCTTTTTTTTTTTCCACAATTTGTTCAATCTTTTATCCAATATCAACCATTTGTTCATCTTTTATCCAATATCAACCATTTGTTCATCTTTTTATCAAAATGAGTTTATTTTTTTTATCCACAACTTTTGGATTCAAAAACTTGGGGAGAATAAAGAGAAATGAGATTGGCGAGGAGGGTGAAAGGTTTTGTTGAAAGAAGAAGAAAACTCATTTCTAACGTATAAGTTTTTGGCACAACGTTTTGAAATGTGTCACGGTCATACCCCTCCACCGTGTGGTGCCATGATATAGACGAGGAGGACCCCACAACTTGGGGCCAAGGCACTAAAAAACATAACAAGAAGAACAATTCATGAAAATAAGTCCCAAACAGGAACACTAATAGAGGTAGGGTCAACAACACCCTAAACCGAACGTCTACGTTGCTCACCCCACCTCATGCAGCAAATTCCAAGCAACTCGGTAGACCAAGCAACAACCTGATGAGAGGAACACCCTCACCGCAAGAGACCCGTCCAAACCTGCCTACTGAACGACACTCAAAGAAAAGATGATCTCTCGTTTACAAGGCATCCGAGCACAACACACACCCATACAGAATCAAAGGATCTAAAATATGAAGTCGGACTCAGGTATACAAACGTTCATGGATCACAAGCCAGGCAACAAAGGAGTGTCGGGGTATATTACCCCCAAACTACAAAAAACTTGCCCAGCTCACACAATCCTGACGAGGCTGCAACACTTCTCACGCACTAGCCACCGAGAACTCATCAGACCTCTCACGGTCCCAAATAACCCTATTAGCCTTATGTAAATGGGGGACGACCGCCTGAACTAAAGGAAGCATCTTCTTCATCTCCTTAGTCACACAAGGTCAATGTCAAGACCCCTCAGGCAAGAGAAAATCTGACACAAGAGCATGCTTAGAGCTTCGCACCTTACAAGTCAACCTCTCACCATATCGTTGCACAAGAGGTGCCCAAGAAGCCAGAAATCCACCCAAACATGACAACGTCAACCGTCCTTAATGGCTATCCGGACAAATGGACAGAACTGCTCTTATAACCGAAAAATGGCCCGAGTACACCACGACCACCTAAATGTCACCCGAACAGACCATAAAGATCGCCCTCGCAAAATATAAGTGTCAAACCAGGCAACCAATAAGGATTTAGAACGCGTAAACATAAGCCAAAATAGCTTCATCACAGTTGCCATATTCCAGGACCAAACGTGACGAAAGCCTTCACTATGTGACAAACAAACATCATCCTAAGCCACCTTAGCAATTTTCCTGCCACGAATAAGCCCAAAGAACACGGTTTACCTCTCATTCACTACTCAAGCAAGAAACACAAACACACTCACCGAGTAAACATGTAAGCTTTGCGAGCATACCATATAAGTTGCAACTTGCTAGCATAAGAAAGGGTCATTGCAGACGAACTATTAATGAGCTCAGTGATTTTCTTCAATAGAGGCTTGCAATCCGCATAAGTCAGCCTACCCGTAATGAAAGGAATAACAAGATACCAGACCGAAAGAGAGTTAAGGAAAAACCCTATCAGACTAACCCTATCAGACTAACCAAATCTTTAGCCACAGAAAGATAGACCCCGACACAAAACATAAAGCTTTTAGCATAGTTAGTACAAAGCCCAAACAAACCCTGGAACGTGAGAAGCACATACCAAACAAAACAAGGGAGATACAATCACTTCGACTGAAGATTATCAAGTCATCAGTAAAACTCGAGGACTAAAGTGTCTCTTTTGAAACTCCAGGGATCAAATAGACATTAATCACAAATCTTTGTGACAAAAAATACCATATGCCCTAAAATGAAGGTTAAAATATCATTTTGATCTCTATTTTTGGGTTGTTCCATTTTAGTTATTGTACTTTTAAATATTCAAATTTAATCTTCATACTTTTAATAAATCTTAAAATTAATCCATACAGGTAAGTTTTGTGGTTAATTTTTCCAAAACAAATATACAAAGTTTGAAAATATATTCATAACGTGTATTTTTTTATATGAAAATTATTATTATTATTATTTTACCAAATTTAATAAATAAAATGCTTTAATGTTTAAACTAAAAATAAGAATTAATTTAAATTACCAACTAAATTTCGACATTTGAAAAAATTAAATGCAATCAACCAAAATGATATGTTAACCTAAAATAAAAAATTTTAATTAAAATTTTGTCAATTTTAGAGGTAAATTTTCAAATGTAATTAAATTTTAAAATATATTATTTAAATAATACATAATACAAATTTTAAAAAGTTGAAGAAAAAAATTAAGGGCGTGTTTACCTCCGGTAATGGAAAAAAACCCATCAATCATAATAAAAATTAATTGTAATGGATTTTAAGGAATCCCAATTAATTTCCTTTTTCGAAATTGTTTACGTCCACCCTTATTCAATCAGAATCCTAAAACGAGTGATGACATTTATTTTGCGAGGTGAGTTGTAAACAAATTTATTTGTTTACGATTATACCCTTAATAATTAATAAACAATTCAAAATATGAATGGAAAAACGACTTGTTTAGGAATAAACTAGACAAACTATACGCCATAAAATAAATTAAAGTAAAAATTAGACAAACTATACACTATAGAATAAACTAGAGTAAAAACTAGACAATAAATCAGAGAACAAACTAGATACGAAACAATAACTTTAGATGACAATAAAAGTATAGCTTAACCGGCATAATGTATGAATTATGAGTGAGAGGTCTCAAGTTCGAATCTCCCTCCCCATGTTGTAAAAAAAAAAAACAATAACTTTAGATTATACATGA
Organism: Herpetospermum pedunculosum; assembly: GCA_028017165.1. Lineage (NCBI taxonomy): Eukaryota > Viridiplantae > Streptophyta > Magnoliopsida > Cucurbitales > Cucurbitaceae > Herpetospermum > Herpetospermum pedunculosum. Next base: position 7,199,393 of record CM051524.1, on the reverse strand, counting down.
TGCATACTTACACATTTTTTTATTAGTATAGCTTACTATCGAGTTTCTAATAGCATGGGATGAAGTGTTTCAACTCTCGTTGCATTTCACGTTTTAGGTCATGAACGAAAATCAAACATATAATTTTGTAAGATTACTAGTTGGACCATTAGATTTTTTTTTTTTTTTTGACAACATGTTGAGAGATGCCGGTTGAGTTTTGAGACCTCTTACTCATAGTTCATACATTATGCTGGTTGAACTATGCACATGTTGACTACGGTAAATAAATGTGTCACATTACCATTTTTTTAATTTTTTTTTATATTGGAGGTGGAGAGATTCGAACACAGACCTCTTGATTATCAAATCATACCTATGTCAGTTGAGATATGCTCGGTTTCGGTTTGAGATTACCATATTACATCTAGAAAAGAAAAAAGAAAAATTCAATCCAATCCATTTACCGAGAGTGTACACCAATAATTCAGTCCAATTCATCAATTAAAATAAAACCTAAACCCTTTCAAGTTTCATCTTCCTCTGCTCGTCCTTCTCCTCCTTATTCACGCCGGCTCCTCCTCCCTTTCAGCAGCTCAGTGTCGCAGCCGCCGCCGTATTTCTTCAGCTCATGCTGCCGCAGCCTCCGTCCTAGCAGGTTGCATTGATTTTCTACTCTCTTATTGATACTGGTATTCTCCCAATCTCCATCTCTGTCTTTCTTCTCACTTGAAAAACTCAAATTAGGATTGTCCAATGAAAGAAAGTAGAAGTTAATTCGATTTCAATTTTCATAAGAATAGCAGAATAGTGACGAAAGAAAATCAGTTGCGGCAAATTGGGTCTTCTCGAACTGCCGTGTGCTACCCTCTGCTTGTTGATTTCTTGTATATGTTTGTCAATCGAGGCTTTGATCATCTCTCTGCATATCTCTTTTTGTCTCTGCCGAAATTTTCCAGCATCTCCCTTCTTCTTTATTTATCAAGAACCATTCGAAGTAATCTGACAAACAAAAAGATTAGAATTAAAATAGTCTAAACCAAATTTCTTGCAAAGCGCACACCACAGCTCAATGGATTTTGGATACCCTTTCATTTTTTGCAAGTGATTATTTGAAATGATAGAAAATGTCTCTAAAATGTTTGATTGTTTTCTGATAATTTTTGTTTCTCTTAATCAGGAGAGGGTCTGATTATTTTATGTAGTTAAGGCATCTAATGGATGGACAAGAGAACATACTTGAGGCCATATATGAAGACGATGACTTGGAGAATGATGATGTTGAAATGGTTGATGTAGAAGAAGGAGAGTTTGTTGATGGCAATATCAATACAGATAAAAACAGTTTGACAGATGTTCAAGCACCAAGTATAGATCATAGAAGTAAAAATTGTAAACGTCGGGCAAAGAAAAAGAAGAACAAAAGAAAGACTAGCGAGTCAGGTTCAAATGGCACCACTGATATTAACAGGTTAACTGGAATTTTCTAATCATGTTCTATGGAAAAAGGAGAAATATTGCAAGCTCATTTCCTTTATATAGATTTTATTTGGAATTCCATATTATTGTTGTGAAGCAAATAACTGGATAGTTTAATAGATTGATAAGCAGCCATTGAGAAATAGGAATTTCTACTCTGATTGCAATACTATTCTGATTTCTGTTTCTTTCAGGTTTGTGTTAGATGCATGCAGACGTTTGAAGGAGAAAAAATCATACATGGTGTACACTGCTGTAGGTTGTCTGGGAGTCTCTGCATTAAGTGAACTTATCAAAGAGGTATCCAGATTTGCTTAGAGCTTAATATAAGAATATTTTGGTTCCTTGAGTGAAGAAAATCTCTGACCTATTAGTTCCACCACTTCCTTTCTGTTTTATTCTGTCCTACTTTAAAGTTTTTTCCTATTCATCTGTTTTATGATTTGTTTGAAAATGAACTGAACCGACTAACACTAATTAACAAAATGAACCTTAATGAGTTTTATCTGTTTTTTCTTTTGGTTTTCATTCATGCCCCTTGTGAGTGAGTACGACTGATGAATTATTTTACCACTGTGCCATATGCCTTTGTTCAGTACTTTTTTTCTTTCTATCCTCAATACTCTTCCTGGGATCACGAACGATTTTGCTGCCTTTCTGCTAAAAGGTGAAAATTGTCAATTGAACTTAATTTTTGACTGGTCTGCCTAATCATGGCCATCCACTCCAGTAAGTATCATACCACACAGCCACTCTTCATATTTAATCAGTATTATTTCCTACCCTTGCAGATTCCGTTGCTGAAGCCATTTTGCTCCTTTTAACCTTGTTCTCTGAGCTGTGAAAACCACCATGGCTGGACTACTTCATCTGTGCTATATAAGTTGATGTTATTATCCCATCATATATTGGTTATGATCTCTGTAAGATACTTGTACTTTATTACAAAAACTTTAGCATTGATCATAATCCACAATCCCTCCTTAACTATCATGGGTTGGCCTAGTGGTCAAGGTCTTGAAAATAATAAAAGGGCTTAGAGGGAATGAGTTCAAACCATGGTGGCAGGAACCTAGAATGTACGAGTTTCTTTGGCAACCAAATATAGTAGGGTCAGGCGGTTGTCCCGTGAGTTTCGTCGAGGTGCGCGCAAGCTTGTCCGGACACTCACATATATATAAAAAAAAAAAAAAAAAAAATCGCACTCCCTCGTTTCCCACCCACTTCCCAGAAAATACTACCCCACCTGATTATTCTTACTGAATCAAGACTTCGTTGAAATGCGCTGGGAAGTTTTAACATGTGCTTTTAACTGGATTGTGCATGCCTATCATATTTTTCATCTTGGGGTTTAAGATTCGCTTTCATGTGAGCACTTGAAAATCTGTTTTCATTTTTAAAAAATTATAACCGTTCATCAAATTCTTTCTATGCAGAAGCCCTTGCCTTGTTTTGCCCTTTTGAGTTACTGAGGATGCTTCACTAGAGATAGGCAGAATACTTGTAAATCAATGGTTGATTTTGCTTCTAATTGTTTTAGCACTCCTCTTCTTTTACAATATGACACCGTATGATCTATGTATACAAGTTGACATGTTGGAACAACAGGTCAATGCAGTTCAGACTTGTGGAGGTCAGATGACTGCAGATGGCAGGCGCTTTCGAACAGGAGGTGGCATATTATGGAGCATAATCAAAACCCGGGAACCAAATGCCTATACAGAGATTATGAAACGAGCAAAAGAGTTTGAGGTTTGTAACTAAACCTTTTTTGGCATAGTTTATAACTCGGAAAACTTTTATGTGACTTATTCTTTTATTCATACCAAATGAATGTGCTGCTCATGCTCTTTGATAAGAATGCTATTAGGAAAGAATTAGAGTACTAGAGTATATTAGTAATTAGTTAGGGAGTTTGTTAGGATAAGTTATAAATAGAGGGATTGATAAACAAGTACTTCAAGTATTATTTTGGTGAGTGAATTAGGGCTTGAGTGATCTCAAGAAAGGGAAAGTCCAAGTTACCTCGAACACTTGGTTTATCTTGTAGTTCTTTACCTTTTATACTGACGCAATACATCGTGGTTCTGTTTTGGTTCCTATCACTCTTATTTTGGTCGCATAGAAAAATATAAATATTATCAATATTCCTAGAGGACACATTTTAAATTGTTTCTATATCAAGGCAAACTTTTCATCTCTCTTAATCTTTTGTCTTAATTGAGTGGCCTCAGTTTGCTAGGTAGCTAATTATGTCTGATAGTTCTCAAATTATTGAGATTATTTTTTCAAACGTTTTCTTTTTCTTCCCTTCTTTTGGATTTTAATTGGGTTTTGAAGAGTTGTGCTTTACAAATTCATGCTTATGCTAGAATACGTGTAAATTGGATGATCATATGTATGAACTTAAATTCTTCATCAGTTATTTCTAATTTGGTAGCATGAATGATTATCACAATCATACTTTTCTTTATTTATTAAATAAATGATGGGGCAGAAACAATTTAAGCAACCAAATATCAGAAGGGAGGCTACAGGAAACGAGAAAGAAAGTTCTCAAAAAGTTCCTCACATGTTCTCCGAAGGATCTTCTCGAGATCAACCGGACAGTATCCAAAGCTTTACACCAGAGCCGAATCAATCTAAAGAATCAAATTCCGAAGAAAAGCGATCATCTATTCACGATAGACTAAGAGTACCAGTTTCATATGATGATGACCTCCTTCGAGAGGGTCCGAAAGAGGACGACGCGACTTGATTGTGGTTAGATCTTCCCATTTTCTGAGCAGTTACCATTGGTTTTTATTGGTTGTAAATGGAAGAAAGTTTTGCAATTGTTCCTCGTACTCTCTTGTCATTTGAAATGATCTGATAGAGAAAAGGAACTTCAGAAAGTATATACAGTCATGAGAAATGGTATGTTTTGACATTATAATATTGGTGCTTCGTTGTTGAATGTCTCTAGATTTATAATTATTAATTTATACCATCTTTTAAAAAAAAATGTTAGTTTTCACATGGAGACTTATAATTTATCAATTAAACCCCTAAACTTTCATACAATTGATTCACTTATGAAAGTTTAGGAGTTTAATTGCTAAAATTATAAGTCTCCACGTGTTTAAATTAACGTTTTTCAAATAACATTTAGCATAAGGTGTAAACTGATACACTTATGAAAGTTTATGGTTTAAATTGATACAATCTTTAGTTTAAAGTTTTAATTGATTTTTACCCAAGAATTCAAAATTAAAAACAATTATCAAACATGTTGTGGGTTTTTATTTTTTAAAAACAGGAAACGAAATAAGTTATTAAATATATATGATTTTTGTTTTAAAAAAAAACATAAAAACCAAAACCTGAAATAGTTATAAAATGAACCCTTAATTTTTAGATTATTGTTTTAATTTATTTGAAAAGTAATCAAACAAAAGTGACATGTTAGTCAATCTATACATTAGTAGATAACAGTCCTAGGTTAAAATTAAGTCAAGAAACCATTTAAAATCCTTTTGCAAATGTTTAGGACTAAACTTTTCATTTTTTAAACCTTAGAGATCAAAAGTACATTTTGCTAAAAATTAATATTCATCGTTTTTCAAAAAAAAAAAAAAAATCAAGACTCTTAGTTTAAAAAAAATAAAAATAAATAAATAAAGACTCTTAACTTTTTTTAAAAAAAAATGTTTTCTTTTAAGTTCTTTCTTGCTTTTTTTTTTTTTAATTACTTTTGCTACAATATCTAGAATTTTGGTCGGTAAACCCAACCCTACTTGAATACAATTTTTTTTTTTTTTAAAAGAAAAAGAAAAAGAAAAAGAGATATAGTTCCCGATTGGGATTGCGCTGGAGTGAAAAGAGATTATGAGAGAATCTTAACTGCTTAGGTCGTTTCGTTTGGTAAATCAAATTATTTAATAATTTATCTAAAATCACTTCTCAATTTACTCTTAGGTTCAAAATCAGGTTGATACCAGCTTTTGAATTCTGCTTCCCTAAAAATCTGTCATCATCACTAACTCTACTTTGAAAACTATAAATATATCCTTGTATTTTTTTTTTCTCTTATGAATGAAATTACAACTGATTCAATTTTTTTTTTAACTTTTATCAAACAATTAAAATTAAAAAAATTACTTATTAATACTTTTGTAAAAAAAAAATTAAAAAAAAATAATATTTACCATTTAGATCATATACAATTTTAAATAATTATTTTATAATATATTTGATAGTAAATATCAATAAAAGAAAATTTGAAATAATATATCTATTTTGGTCATTATACCTAAATCACAACAATTTTGTATTAATTTACCAAACACTATAACTCGTTTTTTGAAGTTTAAAATTAAAATTTACCAAACACTAATTTACTTCATGGTAAAGCTGATTTTTTTAAAAGCAAAGTTGAAAGTAATTATTTTAAAAGCTACCGCAATCCCAAACGGGGCCATAGTATTGTTTAACACCTTAGTTAGTGGTGTTTATAGAATCAGACATATCAAAATGAATTAACTCAAGTAATTCACTACATCTAGACGTGTCAAGTTTAAAAGGCTTTTTTACATACTTTACTTCTACACAAATAGAATATTTACTATTTTCATGTCATTCAAAGACATTAATAAGATGCCTAATTTTAAACCTTTTAATTGATGCAACATTCACATGTTCTAATCTACCGTGTTATCAAAATTGATTTAAAATAATTAAATGCATGTGTTGGGATGATTTTAACTATTTAAAATCCCATACCCTAAATGAAATATATAATGGGATAAAAGATCTTGAGGATAACTAGTTGTAAGTAATTAACCTAAAAATTAGATAATTCATTAAAGCAATCAGAATACTATATTCAATAAATAATTTATAAATATCATACTATATCAACAAGTTGTTGTAGTATAGTGGTAAGTATTCCCGCCTGTCACGCGGGTGACCCGGGTTCGATCCCCGGCAACGGCGTGTTTTTTTATATTGAACTCACTTAATTGAACCACCGTGGGTCAACTGTCGACTAGGAGACGACAGATTTATATATATGACATCTTTTTCCGGGGGCGTTACCTCCATACCCCCACCAGACGTTTCGTCTCTAAATCTGTACCAAGCCCCAAGTGACGTTCAACTATTGAATGATACCAAATGAAAAGGATGATCTAACTTTTTACATCTTGTTTGATGTTATTTCTCTCCATTTATATTTATTCAAATCGTAAATTTGCACTCTAACATGGTAATAAATAACACGTCTTGCTAAATGACATTAATTTTCTGTATTTTTCTCCTAATAATCTTTGTTTTTTCTTTTGTATTTCATTCAAATGGATGGATTTATACAACCCTAATCTCCCAAAGCATATAGAAATATTAACTAAATACCAACTAGTTTCCTAACATGAATAATTCCCTAGTACGTTTACTTGTATTCACTACCCTAGCTACCTTGCAATCCCTAGATTTCAGAAATTGTAGTGGAAGGCATTGATAGAATCTGGATCTCAATTGTTGTTAGATGTCTCTAGATTGAGGAGAAATTGACCTCCATTATAATCACTCTCAAACTTTCCATTTCATTAATCACACATCTAAACTTATAAAATTGTTAGGTTAATTTTTTTTTTTTTTTTTTTCCCGAAACTTTTATAGTGACTTTAGTTTTTGTACGATGTAGTTCTTATACTTTCAATTATGTAACAAAATTTAGTCATTGAACATTAATATGTAACAATTATAGTCATTGAACTTTGAAAAATGTAACGATTTAGTCCATATCATGAAAATTATTATTAAGATTTAATGATTATTTCATATTACTTGTGCGGTGAATTGACATTTGCTTCCCACTCTTTTGCCAAAGAATTTGGGTTCGATCCAAGCAAAGCGTTAAATTCCCGATTTCCAGGCCCAATAACTCTTGGCATGCGACCCACCATGCATCAAGCTCTGAACATACCGTTTACGCTTTACGCCTCCGACCTAACCCTTGACACAAGCTTGCCAAACTGAATCAAATAATCGTTCGTTTTTTGGTTCGAGGCGGTTAAGTTATTCAACATGAGCGGTTCAGTTTCGGTTCTTCAAACTTCCTTTTAAGTTTCGGTTTGGCACTCAAACGGAACAGATTACACCTCTAATGACTTAAGCACCGATGACCCATCTTCAATGCCTTCGCCGTCATTCATCTACAATCACCATTTTGGATGGAAGGGACGAACAAGATACCTTTCCACATGTAGATCTCAAAATGTTACCCGAAATAAAATTTTAAAAAAAATCATTCAATTTTGTTAATTGAGCTCAAAATTATGGTCTTCAAAGTTTAAACTTAAATCATTTTGGCTCTGAGGGTATTTAAAAGTTAAGATCCTTTAACTTTGCTCAGTTTATAAGCATAGTTGTAAAGACCATGAAAAACGTAAAAAACACGAATGGTCATTTAGCTAAAAAAAATATATTTGTATCGAGGGAGATATGACAAAAATATGATTGCACACTAAGATTATTGTAGTGTGCGATGTGCAATCATAGTGTGTGATTACATATGCGATCCTACTTTGGTTTTTAGGTTAATTTAAGCAATTTTTTCTTTTTTTAAAGATATTTATGAGTGTTTTGGGGTTTGACCCAACTACATTTGGTTGTCAAGGTAACTATATTAAATCCTAAGTAAATACCCGCCATGATTTCAACTTATTTCATCTAAGTCATTTGTTATTTACATTGTTCCTTATTGAGTACTAGCTTTGTAAATATTATTACTCTTGTCTTAATCAGTTGAACTAAATTTATGTTGATTTTTTTTTTTTTTTTTAAATATATATATAAATTAGTCTAATCTTTTGAGGTTAGTTGCTTTCAATTTAAGCATTTTAAAATTAAAGATGACTAACATGATATGAAATTATTTAAAAATAAATTAGAGTAAATTTTCCTTAGAGTACCTAGAAAAACAAGCCTAGACATTTTTGTACTTGCATATTTAAAGCCAACTAGAACCATGAGGCAGCTATTCTCATTTTGAGTTCCTTTCTATACAAACACTTGTAAGACAATGTAATAATATGGCGGGAAATGACATTATAGGACCCTTTTAGACCTCGTTTCAACAAATGTTCATTTTTTTTTTAAGTTTGATATATGTCATTCTGTTAGTTTTCTTTTTATATCTTTTCTTTGCAATTTCTTATTTACCCTTACTCTTTTTACGATTTTTTTTTTTTTTTTTTTTTTTTTTTTGAAGATTTTCCCCTCTCTTTTCCATCATTTATTAAGATCTTCACTTTCGCTTTCAATATTTACCCAACGGCAAACTCTTCTCCCCCTTTATCTCTTTCCTTTCGCTCGTACAAGGCTAGCAGCTCATCACTTGTCGCCTGCACCTGCAACCAGTCACCACGCCTCGCCATCCCGGAGCAACACCGTCTCCAGTCGACGTCGCCATCACCTGCACACCAACAGGAGAGACAGGAGAGACATGCGGGTTCGTGAACATATGAGTGAGAACACATGACAACATTCTTTGTATTTACCCAAAAAGATAAAGCTGAAATTATTCAATCTTTTTTTTTTTTTTTTTTTTTTTAAATTATTCAATGAATATTGCAATATACACGGTTTGTATTTTCAATTCGGCCTGAATTGCAATTATACTGTATTTGTAATTGGGTCTGAATTGCAATTACACTGTATTTCTAATTTGGTCCGAATTGCAAATATATTGTATATGTAATTGGGTCTGAATTGCAATTACATTGTATTTTCCGTTTGAATTGCAAGTACTTTGTATTTGCAATTGAGAATTCATGGAGCTCAATATTCTTTTTTCCTAGATACAAATTTGTTGATAGCACACATGATTTCTTTTGCCATTTAATGTTCTTTCTGGTTTTGGCACTTCACAATTTCATGCCCCTCGATTTACATTAATATTTGGAGAACAACAAGTTGAAGTCTACTAACTACTGTGTTGTTTTTTCTCTAATTTTGTGTTACTATTTACATTATGTTATGTGTTTTTTTTTTGCCTTCTAATGTATTGGTGTTGGCTTGCCGAAAGAATAATACTATGTTATTGCAATTTGTAAAATTACACAATTACAAGTACGGTGTAATTCAAATTTGCAAAATTGCAAATACACTATAATTTCAATTTGCAAACTTCCGAATTTAGAATGCGTCTCTTTGTTTTTCTACATGTATTACAAAGACTAACCTATTTTTTTTTTTCCAATTTTGTGTCACTAAAAGTGTTTGCTTTTTTTTTGCCTTCAAATGTAATGTTGTTGGTTTGCTGAAAGAATAATAATTGTAATTGTAATTTGCAAAATTGTACAATTGCAAGTACCGTGTAATTTCAATTTATAAAATTGCAAATAAATTATGATTGCAATTTAAAAACAAATGCAAAATTGCAATTACATTGTATATTTTCATTTTATTTTTTCTTTCTTTTATCTTTTTTGACTAATTGATCATCTTCTTGTATATTTTCATTTTATTTTTTTTTCTTTCTCTCTTTTGACCAATTGATCATCTTCTGTAAATTATTGTAAATTAGGACCACAAAAGAGAGAAAGTGAAAGAGACCGAAATAGAGAGGATCTGACAAGAATGAAGCAATTTTTTTTAAATAAAAAATGAAGAAGTGAGGAGAGAGAATAAATAAATAAATAAATATATATATATATATATATATATATATATATATATATATATATATTAAAAAAGGGTCAAATATCAAATTAAAAAAAAGGACACCTATCTAAAGTGAAATTAAAAAAAAAAAAAAAAAAAAGTTATATTTGATAGATTTAACACTTTTGACGGAGAATAACTTATTCTCGGCATCAGTTTGAGTGACTTTCTATATCCATTCATTTTCATGACTTTGTTCAAATTTCATAACTTTCATTTTTTTTTTTCTTCTCTTTTTAAATGCATTGGTTTAATTTTTTTTTTTTATATTTAGCCTAATTTATTAAATTTAAAAATCATAACTTCCATTTTTTTTTTACACTTTTCAATAAAAATTTGTACTAATTTTTTTATTTATATATAAAGTTTATACTAATTAAGTATACAATCATATTAGATTGTATCTAAATAACACTTATTATTAATTATTCAATTGATGATTGTGCTAAAGTACTAAAGTATAACTAAAAATACTAAAGTATAACTAAAATTTAAAATTTTATGTGATTTATAGTTAGGGCTGGTTGCACAAATAGCAATCAGGCCCAAACTAATTGCAAAATTAGCAAACTTTAAAATATTTTGCAAATATGGCAAAAAAACCCGTTTCTATCACTGATAGACTTTATTATATCACTGATAGACTTCTATCAGTGATAGACTATTATCTCTGATAGACTATTATCACTGACAAAAATCTATAAAAAGCTGAGGTGATCAGCGATAGACTTCTATCAGTCATAAGATATCAGCGATAGAAATTGCTATATCCGCAAAATTTTTAAAAACATGCTATATTTGCAAACAATAAGTCTTAAATTGTCATTTACTACAATTTCCCTTATAGTTAATTAATTAACTATATTTTATTTTGATATAAATTAATAAATTAAAATTCATTATTAACTAAAATCAATTCAATATATTAACTAATAAAAAAAAGTTTAGAGTCAATTTACCTAATTAAACTTAATTGATGTGATTTAATTTTTATTAATTAATGAAAACTAAATAAAAATAAAAGTTAACAAAATTGAATTGAATGTTATGAAATTTAATTATATAGAAACAGTTTAATAATTAGAGATAACTAATATAAAATATATTTCTAGAATATTAATATAAAATAAATAATAATTTAAATTGATTTATTTAAATTAATTTTATTTAGGGTTGATTGCACAAATAGCAAGACAAAAAATAATGACAAATTTAGCCAAATTTAAAACATTTTGCAAATATGGCAAAAAAAAAAAAAAAAGTGATTATCACTGATAGACGACTATCGTTGATTTATGACTATCACTGATAGACTGCTATTGTTGATATATGATTATCACTGATAGATTACTATCAATGATAGTCAGTGACAAAATTCTTTAAACAACTGAGGTAATAGACTACTATCAACGATAGACTTCTATCCGCGATAGACCATACTATCAGTGATAGAAATTGTCATATCTGCAAAATATTTAAAAAAAATGCTATATTTTTAATTATTTTATTCTAAATTGACATTTGTTACAATCTCTCTTTTATTTAATTATTAGTTTATATTTATAAGGTAATAAACTTCATATTTCTATCCATAATCACACAAAATACTGATATAACATCTATTTTCATAAATATCTAATGTCATATTCATGCACGATCAAATACATATATCTTTTATTTCTAACAATTTTATCAGACATTTTTGCATTTACAAATCATCAAACCAAATCGCTCTATAAAGTTTTATTTTTGAGTTGAAGCTCCAATCAAGCTGTCAATCATCACTACAAAAGTGAAAGGAGAATATTCTTTTATCTTTTGATTTTTTTTTTTTTTGAAAAGGCCTTTTGAATAATTCAAATGAATAATAATGAGACCTCTTTTTGTCACTAAATCACCTTTAAACATTTTGTTGGGATATTACAATATTTGGTTGTCAATTTTTTTTTTTAAGATTTTAAATTCTATGGCTACCATAATTTGAATACCTTCTGTTTAAACTTTTATTTTTTCATCCACCTTAATTACTAGTAAGTCGATAATTTATATTAAAAAACTATCAACAAAAATATAACTCAACAAATTTGATATGTGTTAATTTTTTTACAAATATGCAAAAAAAAAGTTATAAATAGATTTAATATATGAAAATTAAATTCATTTTTAATTCTAATTTATTTGTTGAAATAAATTCAAGATATGAAAGTTTAATTTGTTGTATTTTTATTTTTTATGAGTTTGATAAGTTTTGAATTTTACACATTTGAGCTATGTTTCAATGTTATTTCTAATTTAATTTAATTTTATTTCAGAGAGTTAACTAAGTTTCTAATCTATAAATAAAAAAATTGTTTCTTTGAGTGTTCTCCTCTAGTTCTTATTTTATTCTTGAGTTGAGAGTAAGTATCCCAGTCTCTTAGAGTTATGTTAGATTCGTGTAGTTGAAAATTGCTAATTTACTAGAGTTAGTCGTCAACCATTTCGCCACGTGTGATTCATTTAAAGACAAAAACTTCATACCACCGATGTACTAGAAATTCTCCCCTGGTAAGACAATCGATATAATCTACCAGCAACCCGTGCAAAGCGAATAATTATCTTCAAGTCAGCGTTCTTGAAGCATGCTTCGACCACCAATCTTTTCATTCCTCTAATCGAGTTTATTTATGTTTTCTATCATTTTTATTATATACGAAGTTTGTAACTATATTTAATCGGCACATATTTGTAGTCAGTTGCACGATAATCTATTTAGTAGTCATTAAAATGAAATTCAATCTTTTTAATATATCAAAGTCGAACTAAAACAGCATCAAAATTACAAAACTGCCACACAAAGGACAAAGAGGGAAACGCGTATTCTCTAATCTGACCTCGTTTTGCTTAGCAGAGCAGCAGCACCACCACCACCGCCGCCATGAAGAAGAAATCTCGGCGTATGTTAGCGGCGGCTTTGAATCCGCCGTTGTCCTTCGTCTGAGGAATCGTCACCGGAGGCGTTTGAGCCGAATCTGAATCCGGCGGCGTCGCGTACGGAGGCGGAGGTGGCTGATTCAGGCTTGGCGGCAAGCCGAGTCCGGTATTGACCTGGATCTCAAACGCCATACCTCGTTCGCATTGAAGTCCATCATCGGCGTCGGAGAAGAAGTAGTTCGGTCCTTTGATGGTCAGCGCCACTGGAATGATCAATGGCTTGTCGAAGTCGGAATTGCCGCCGTTGTACTGGACCGTATCGTTATCGGCAGAGTCGTCGAAGGAGCAGCTGTTGAATGTCGTCAAGTTGTAGGTCTGGATCACGGATTGATTCGAATTCGTTCTGAAGACTGCAATTAACAAGATAAGCGAAACAATTACAATAAGTTCTGTTAGTTAATCGATTGACGAGTTAATCGGATTTTCGAATTCAGATTGCGAAATAGAAACCTAGATTTTGAGCACAAATCTGAACTAATGAAGAGAAAATAGCAGAAAATCCTTTGGTTTAGTTGATCAAATCAATCGAAAACTCATTTTCTTGAATCGCAAAGAAATAATGTATGATTGCAGAGAAATTTCTGAATCAAGAAGTTGCACAAATTTCTCCGAATAGCAATCTAGAACAAACAACAACGAATCGGAGATTTCAGAGGGAAATAAACAATCAAGAGCGAACAGAATCGAAGGAGGAGAGACGTTGAGCTTACTGAGGTAATCGCCGAGATTGAAAATCTGAGACGCAGCCCAGGAGGAGTAATTGGTAGTGGAAATGTTCTTGGTGGCGTTGAAGAACCAACCTGCAGGGCCGCCGACTGTGTGATTAGTATAAACCGTCGGAGGAGTTTGAGACGCCGCCGCCGTGATCAGGAGAGCGACGACCGCCGTGAACGCTGCCGTCTTCGCCGCCATCAATCTCGGACTGTCGGAAGGTGAGAGATGATCTAGCTGAGCTGTGATGAGAAATTTCTCCGACTTTGCGTGCTTTTTATTTGACTGGAAAACAAATATTAAAACAATTCTCTTTTTTAGAGAGAAAAAAAAAATGAAAATTAAATTTTGTATTTGAATTAAAAAAATCTCAGTTGACTCTTTGTAAACGTGGAAGGTCGGTGGTAATTGACTCTTCTTGCTGAGTATATGTTTTATGTCAAACCCAACATAACTCAATTCATGAATTCTTTTTATGTTTAGATTAAATTTGTTGGGGTATTTTAGGATTGAACTCATAACTTCTTAGTCACGCACAACCTTATGCCAATTTAGCTATGCTCGATTTGACAAAAAAAATTATATAAGAAACAAAAAGGGGTGCAGGACTTTCCAAGTGGTCACCCAATTTAGTACTACTATCGTCCAAGCACGCATGGGATCCAGTGCATTAGTGCTGGTATGATCACACCCAATTTTTTTTTTTTTGCGGTAATAATACATTTAAATTCATGCCCCGTGCGTGATTTTTTTGAACAACCATTTAGTGCAGTGGTGAGCGCTCCGCCCAAGATAGCAAGAGAGTGGGGGTTCGATTCTTCCCCAGGGCAGATCCTGCACCTGTGCAACAAACCACGCACGGGTAGGAATGATTTAAAACTTGCACCTGCGCAACAAACCACGCACCACGCACGGGTGAGCGCATCACCTAGATAACCCAAATATTGATCTTGCACCTGTGCAACAAACCACGCACGGGGCATGAATGATTTAAAACTTCCATCTGTGCAACAAAACCACGCACGGTGCATGAATTTAAATGCATTATTACTGCCCAAATTGGACCCACATTTTATCGAACAACTACTTAGTGCAGTGGGGGGTGAGTGCTCTGCCTAAGATAGCAGAGAATGAGGGTTTGATTCTGCCCTAGGGCAGATTTTTTAAAAAATTATGAGTGAGCAAGTGGGGGTAGGGGTTCGATTCTGCCCTAGGGCAGATTTTAACAACCACGGGGCGCGAGTAAGGGTTGATTGATCTTGCGTGCAAACAAAACCACACAGAGGCAGGAATGATTTAAAACTTGCACTTGTGCAAAAATTCACGCACGAGGCTTGAAGGCTTGAATTTAAATATATTATTACCACTCGCGCTTGTAGCTCAGTGGATAGAGCGTCTGTTTCCTAAGCAGAAAGTCGTAGGTTCGACCCCTACCTGGCGCATTTGTGTTATTCTTTTCATAAATGAATAATTATGATTTATTGGTTTGTTGATGGATAATTTTTCGATTTAATTTTAAGAAAGTATTAATTACAACACTTATTAGATGCATTATATCTAATAAAATTAAAAGTCTATAAATTAGCTCATTTGTCTTATCAGATTGGAAGAAAAAAAGTTAAACTAGTTTAATCCATGAACTTGAAAGTTGTAAATAAATTGAACACATTTTAAAAAAATTTGTAGATCTAAATAAACACAAAAATTTATAGATAAAATGTTAATATAGACTAAATTATTTTGAAAATGTCAACAAATAAACTAAGCGTGAGATTGGTTTTAAGATTGGTTGAAGTAGGAAGACTAAATTTAAACATTTCAAATTATAATTAAGCTAAAGCAATTTTGAAAGTACAAACAATAAAATCAAATTTTGTCATTTTTTTTAATATAAATATATAGAGAAAAAAAAATGAAACTTGCCATAATAATTAAAAAAATATATATATTTTTAAAGATAAGAAAAATATATTAAAAAATATATTAAAAAAGAAATATAAAATGTGATTTATCTTTTATATTTATAGAAAAAAATATAGGTCTAAATTATATTAAAGAGTTAGCTGGAGTTCAAGCTTCAGTGGAAGATGGGTGTGCACAAGCACCACCAACGCAAAATACAACTTCTTTAAATTCGGGGAATCCTATATATAAAACAATAAACACCTATATTTAAATACATTAATTTTACCTACGTATATAAAAAAAAAAACAAAATTTTAGGGGTCGTGGCCCCTAGTCTTTTCATAGGTTCACCTCTAACGGTAATGTCTTTGTGATAAGCGAAGAATATAAATGATTTTTTATAGGGAGAAAAAAAAAAAAAAAAAAAACTTTACGAACTCCTAAGAGTGAGTCATCCTTACCTCAAGTTAACTTTGGGAGAATAATATATATTTTTTTTTTTTTTATTACATTGGGGGTGGGGGGATTCGAACCACAGACCTCGTGGTCGTCAACTAATACATATGCCAAAAGTATGCTCGCTTTGGCCCTTGGGAGAATAATATGACATTGATGTGATAAATAAATTTATTTACCTTACAAATGTTGTTTTCTCTCTCTTGCACATTCATCTTGTTTCAAATTCAAAATTTGTCTTTTAGCTTTTCCAAATAATATATACTTTTTTTATTTGATGAAAATCTCCCATTTTGTCCACTTGTAATTAAAGTGTGAATCATCTCAAAAAGCAACTCACCTAACCTCACATGAGAGGTTGATTTAATGCAAAACTTCATAACATCCCTAATTAGGACATAGGAAATTTATTAGCTTTATTGAATTGTTTTTTAAGTTCAAATTTGAGAGGAGAAGAAATTTGAAGATCAAATGAAATCTTATCAAAAATATATATATTTTTTAGCATTCAAGATTTTCAATCTCCAACTATAAAAGTTTTTTTTTTTAAAGTAATTATATAAAATTGGATCTAATCATACTAACTTGTGTAGAATCCGATTAATTAAGACATTATATCATCAATCAAAATGACAAGTGTTCAAATTTTTACCACCATAAATTATTTAATTAAACAAAAGAAAAGAAAAATAATCTCATAAACCTACAAAGAAGTGTATCTTATACTCTTTACGATTGATTGAGTTTTCTTCTATGCCTAGGATTTTTTTTTTTTTTAATATTATTTAAATTAAACTTACAATCGAATGAAACTATATTAAAATAAATGCAAAATACGTTTTTAATAATTAAATATGTTATAGATAAAAAATGGCATATGATAAAGGTAAGATGGAAAGCTAGTTTTATCAAATTAAAGCCTATTCTAAAGAGAAATTCATCTCCATAGATTAGCTTTGGTTCTAACAAAGCCCAAAAAAACCATAAAAAATCATGCTCATAGATGATCAGGGTTGGCCCAAAAGGTGGAAGTCGAGGTCGACCCCCCAAGAAGATCCCTAAGCTTAGGGTTTTAATCAGAGGTCCTAAGCTAGACTTTTATGGACTCAAAAGCTCATTAGAGCGTGGTCGGTCCAGCCGATGTCGACCCATCCACACGTGATCTGTTCGCCCCTCTTAGGTTGACCTAAGGAAAAAATGATATACATTAAAAACCTACTATAAATATCACCTCCCACTAAGTAAAAATAATGGGTCATTTATTTTGTGGTAGTCCAAGATTCTCATGAAATGAACATCTGGATTATCTTGTTATATACTTTTGAATGTTATTATGCAACATAAATTTTTAAGATGTCCATGTAGAAGTCATATAATGACAGTTTTGCTTTTCACACTTTTTTTATTTTTTTTTCATCAATTTTTGTAAGATGCTCATGTAGAGTACATCATAAATTAATGTATTTTTTTTTCAAAAATATTTAATTAAAGGGAGAATTGAACCTATGACCTCTTAGTCAAGGACAACCTTATGTCAATTGAATTTGCTCGATTTGACAAATTAATGTATTCTTTTTTCTAGTATAATAAATTAATATATTTATGCACTAACAAATCATCATATGTAATTAACTATAATTCTATTTTGCATTTAGATATAAAATAAACTTGAGGTAAATTGAATTTTATATCTGATTTAATTTCAATCAAAATTTAAAGAGTAATATTGCACACTACTTGTGAATTTGTAAGTTTTTTTTTTGTTCTTTAGAACAAATATTGAAATGATTTCTTTAATTATTTTTATAAACTAAATTTTTATTTAAGAATAAAATATTAATATAATAAATACTGAATTACTATTAAATTTAAATTATATTAAAATAATATATTAATTACCTAAAGATTAGTGAGGGAATTATATTATTATTATAACATATAATCTTAAGAAAGTAAACATAGTTATCCAAATATTACCCGGCATTCTTATAAATTATTGTCAATTTTAACGTCCATGCAAGTTGTAAACGGAACAACCAGAGTGATTATAGGGAGGAGGTCTAGATTAGGGTTCCATATCCTAGCCCATGTATTGTTATATTGTGAGTGAGGTCCCTTCATCTCTCCGATGTGAGATCCTCAACATGCCATAATTTTTCTTTAGAACAACAATATTAGACATCATGAGGTCCATCCTAAAACCAATTGGTGATAGGAGGAGTAGCCCATGTATTGTTATATTGTGAGTGAGCTCCCTTCATCTCTCCAATGTGGGATCCTCAACATGCCCCCTCAAGATGGTGCCTCCTTGGGTTGTGGGATCCTCAACATGTCTCTCAAGATGGTGCCTCTTTGAGTTCATCATCTTGGGTCAGATCCTATTTTTGTGATATCATATTAGACATCATGAGGTTCTATCCTAAAACTAATTGGTGATAGGAGGAGTAGCCCATGTATAGTTATATTGTGAGTGAGGTCCTTTCATCTCTCCGACGTGGGATCCTCAACAAACGAGACAAAAAACGAAATAATTTCCCTTAATATTTTTTTTAATAATTAAATATTAATTTATCAAACTTAGAGCTTTCACCAAAATCTCTATCTCCCTCCCCTCTCTCTCGTCCAAGGTGTGAGCTTTTATCCCTTACTTTCTCATCTTCGACAACTTCTCCTCTCTCTCGTCCAAGTCGTGAGCTTTCATCCCCTACTTCCTCATCTTCGACGACTGTGACGATCAACGATGAGTTGTGCGACGATGGTTCGTGGTTGAAGCCCACTGATCTTCCTTCATTATCTCCAGTTTCGCCGACGTACTGTGAACATTCAACGTCAACATGCTTTAGCTGCCTCTCGCCAACCTCGACGTCAACATGGTCTGGCCACCGCGGTGTCATGTTTTGGATCTTCGATGACTTGGGCTTTGCTCGATCATATCGATGTGCTCGCAAGATGTTCGATGAAATGCCAAAGTGTAAAATTAGGGAAAATTTTGGTGTTTGAAGGGTTTTAAAAGCAAGAGCTCTGGATTTTAAACTAGCTTATCGAATTCGAATCCACCATCATCAAACATCATCTCTTATTCTAGATTTTAAGGTTCATTCTTCAAATCCATTTCTCCAATTTAATTTTCTTTCCCAATTAGTTGCCTTAATTTAAATCTCTAACTACCCTAACTTATCCAAGATTTTTAGATTTGGGGTTGTTGTTTTAAAACCCCATAACCAAATCTCTGACTACCCTAACCTATTTCAAAATTTTTGGATATGGGTTTGGTTCTTGGAGTGGTGTATAACTTTTGAATTCCCAAATTTTCAAAATTTGGGTTGACCTTCTCGCGGGTGGGAAAGTTATTATTGTACGGTATATAAAAGTTGTGTGGGTTATTATTGCACTGGGTAGACCTTCTCACGGTTGGGAGGATTTTTGGATATGGGGTTGCTTCTTGCCAAAATCTGTGAGGGTTATTATTGCACTGTATACAAGCCTATATACAAACTGGGTAGACCTTCTCGCTGGTGTACCAAATTATGTCTGCATCGCTGGTGTACCAAATTATGTCCGCAGATATACAATACCATCATATGCAATTTTTCATTGTTCCACTTAACTGTGCAGTACATGTATAACCATGTACTAGGGGTGTTCAAAAAACCTGCAACCCACGAAACTCAACCCAACCCAACCCAACTTTTCGGGTTGGGTTGGTTTTTTTTTTAATATGGCTTGAGTTGGGTTGCTATTTTGAAAAATCGAATTTTTGGGTCGGTTCGCGGGTTGAACCAAATTTGGTTCGGTTCAACCCGAACCAACCCGAATTCAATATATTAAAAAAAAAAAAAAATTATATATATAATGAATTCAATATATTTAAAAAAAAAAATATGGTGATTTTGAAAGAAAAATCAAAGATTAATGGTGATTTTGAAAGGAAAATCAAGGATTAAGGAAATTCATTAATGGTGATTTTGAGAGGAAAATAAGGATTAAGGAAATTCATTATTGGTGATTTTGAGAGGAAAATAAGGATTAAATAATTTCATTAATAGTGATTTTGAAGTTAATTAAAAAAATCAATATCTATTAATTAAAAAAATAAAAAATAAAAAACAGGCCAACCCGCCAACCCAACCCGAAAATTGAAGGGTTGGGTTGGGTTGGGTTGGGTTGGGTTGACTGAAATGTTGCGTTAGGTTGGGTTGTGAATGTAAACCGAAATTTTCGGGTTGGGTTGAAAAACCCTCCAACCCAACCCAACCCAACCCAACCCATGTACACCCCTACCATGTACTCATAAGTTGTCAATTAGTTTGTTTTGACGTTTTTGTTATCTTTCCATCCATTACTTGTCTCTCTCCTCCCCAACCATTCTTTATTTTAAAACACAATTTCCCTTTATTGTTAAATTGTAGAATATATGAGGGGTATTTTAGTCCAATTTGGTGTAGGATTTCTTACTAAATTTAGGTTTTAGACATTTATCTAAAACGAAAGTGGTTTGAACCTTTTTCAAGTTGACTTCTATGTTTTTAGACATTCTTCTTGTTAGCCCTAAAACAAATTGAGTTGGGTTGGGTTAATTTTTTACCAAACAAAATTTTCGGTTCGGTTTGTGGGTTGAACTTTATTTGGCTGGTTCAACTCGAATTGAACCGAATTCATGTTTAAAAAAAAAAATACACATATATATAATGAAACTTATTTCTTCTAACCCTAATTTCATTTTCAGTTCCACAACTCCCCTTCGTTGTTCTCTGCTCGCGTAAGCCGCTCCTCTCTGCTTGCCATCACCCTTCTTTGTTCGTCGTTCGCCCCTCGCTCCTCTCTACTCATTGCACGCCGTCGTTCATCCCTCATCGTCTCTCTTCTAGTTCGTCTTCTTTTGCGGACTTGTCGATGCTCACGTTCTCAGCACCCCCGTCGTCACTCTCGATTTTGTCTTCCTCCCCTCCTCGTTCAATTTGTTGATTTAATTTTAAACTAGAATGATATGGATTTTTTGTTGATTTGTTGGTCTCTGTCATATGATGTATGTTTTAATTTTTTTTTTTTTTTTTTTATGAAATTTGAAATAAAGATTTGTGGGTTGTTTGATTTGAATCTCTGATTGTTAGAGATTGTTAAGGGCTAAAAAGTTATATTTGATTCAGATAAGCATTTGGGTGATGTGATTTTCCTCAAAACCCTAAACATTAACCTGGCAACCCAACCCGAAATATTGATGAGTTGGGTTGGGTTAGGTTTACTGATATGTTGAGTTGAGTTTGTTGAAATTTATGCCTAAAACCTCGTAATTAATTAATAACTATTTGATAATTATTTTATTATTATTAGTTGCAATTTATAATATTCATTATATATAAAATTCCAAGGTTATTAGTGTAATCTTGAACAATATATAGTTGACATACGGGAGGATCATGTTCAAGGAATAACCTAAATAGTCTATAGTATATGGATAAGGTTGGATGCCTTATCCTTGTAACACTATTGATATGACCCACTTTGTAATTGTTACAAATGATTTGATCCAAATCATTTACAGACATGTGAGTAAGGGTATCCTATACATTTAGTTTGTATAAGACTGAACCACAAAATATATAATCTCTCTTTATAAATCTGTTATTTGAGAAGATTAATATTTCACAGGATGATCATATGTGACTTGATCTTAATCCTGAATGAGTTATGAACTCCTGCCTGTGAGGGCTCGTCCTTTGATTTGTATGAGTGAAAATGACCTTTATAGTCGATTCAATAAGCCTACCATTTTGAGAACTTGACTAATCAGGGAGCTGTGAACATAAGTTTCACAAGATTGAATTCATTTCTTCCCATATAGGGAAAATAGATGAGTAGTTCCTTTAAGTACTGATTTCGGGACTTGAATAATGAGACCCCACTCTCTTACTGGCCCGAGAGGGACTTGGGTTATGGTTGGATCATAAACAAGTTGTTCATTATAGAATCAATGATACTTAAGGTGTACGATGTAATTACAGGGATAAAAAGAACTTTTAACCCAACTATAATTACGAACAACTCGTGAAGGATCGACTTGCATGTAATTGTTATATCCATGGACACACTTTGTCCTACAGTGCATAAAACTGCAACTCTAGGCCTATAATAGAGTGACTTCGAGTTAATGAATTAAAGTTAATTGATTAATGAGTTTAATCAATTAATTTTGTATCATTGAAATTTATAAAACTGCAGGTTTATAAGGTCCTAGCTCATAGTAACAAATCAATTTAGTTGAAAGAAAAATTTAAAATATTTAAATTAATTTTTAATATATTTGATATATTAAATGTAGAAGAGTAAAATATATTTATTGTTATCAAATATTAGTGGAAATAGTTTATGTATTAGATACATTAATATTGAAAACTATATATATACATATGAAATTGGGTTGGTTGCACAGATAGCAATCAAGCCCAAACTAATTGCAAATTTAGCAAACTTTAAAATGTTTTGCAAATATGACAAAAAAAATTGTTTCTATCACTGATAGACTATTATCACTGATAAACTATTATCACTGACAAAAATCTATAAAAAGCTAAGGTGATCAGCGATAGACTTCTATCAGCCATAAAATATCAGCGATAGAAATTGTCATATCCGCAATTTTTTTTAAAAACATGCTATATTTTTAATTATCTTATTCTAAATTGACATCTGTTACAATTTCCTTATGAAATTTGAATGTGATTCAATTAAATGTATATTATAAAAGATTAATTTTATGATATTTGAATTAGATACAAATAAATATAAAATACATATTTTAATATAATAGATATTAAAATATATTTTATTAAATAAAATTAATTCCTAACTCTATAAATCGGACATTCACGTTTAGTCAAAAGGTTGACCAAATACACTACTCATTTTCGTACGCATAGAATGATTCTCTCAAAATTACTTTTCTTTCAAAGAGCTCCCACAAGCTTTGATCCCGTGTTCGAGTCATAGCGAGAAAGATCTCGTTGAAAAAGAAACACAAAAAGTTCATAGTTATTCAAATGTAATATGTTTAACCTTGTATATTAGTTTAATTCTAAATAAATCAAAGAAACGATTTCATCGCTTTCGCTTCAGGGGTTTGAAGTGTTCATTCTCTATTGGGAATCCACCAGCCCGAAAATTTCGGGTTAAATTAGAAAACCCTTCAACCCAACTCAACCCATGTACACCCTTAATGCGCGCCTTGAACCCGCACGTTCACTATGAGTGTGCTTCTTCAAGACACGTAGTCACATAAAAGAAAAAAAAAAACCCCCTTTCTTCTAAATTATTTCAAAAACTACCCCTCCATCCTAAAAAAAACACTCCTAAGTATTGTCTTAGTCATTGCCCATACTTTTATTTTTTCTATTTTCTATGCTTAACTAATGATTATACTTCTCACTAATCATGGGGTATTTGCACGGATGACTCCTCCTCGTAGGCGTAATGTCAAATGACCCACAAGTTTAAAATGTAAGTTTTTTTTTTTTTTGACGTCATCAACACTATCAATCGCGTGAAAAGTCTATAATGCCCTCACACTCATCCCTCCCTCAAATTCGCGATTCTCCTTATCGCGATCGCGAATATTCAGAATTTTTCCTCTCTACGAATCGCGATGGCTGGAAATCGTGATGTCCATTTACTTTCGAGAGAAAAAAAATGCGTTTTTGGAGAATCGCGAGGGAGAACGTTGATCGCGAGCGAATGATACTACAAACTTTTCACGCGATTGGTAGTGCTGATGACATCAATAAATGTGCAAAAAAAAAATTGTTTTTAAAAACGGGATCATTTGACATTATGTCGTTCGAGGGAGTCATCTGTGCAAAAATCCTCCACTAATTATCTCTAGTTAAGTCAGAACAATTAATTCATTCTTAAAAAAAAGGTTATAAATTTTAAAATTACCACATTGTCTTGTCCACTAATCACGTGCATGTGCATGTGCATGTGCAAGTGTTTTTAGGGCATGTTTGGGAGTGATTATAGATTTAGTGATTGTTTAATTAGTGATTTAAGTATAATTAATTTTGTAAAATTGATTTTCATACAATCATTTTCATGTTTGGTTGAAGTGATTTTCATAGGATGAGAAGTGATTTTGAATTATACATGTTTGGTTTCAAAATTGATTATAGAATTGTTAAATTACCAAAAGGTCATTATTTAAATACATTATTTAACTAAGCATTTATTTAACTATTCACTAACCAAATATGAAAAATATGCATAATAAATATCAAAATAAAAAGAAGTTTCACTTTCTTCAGTAACATTCGACTCGTTTTTTCATCACTTGAAGGCAACAAATCTTTATCGTCATCATAAAACTCGAAGTCAAAATCATTTAGGTCAATATCAATTAACAACGATATCTCTGTTAACACAATTAACCATAACCTATGCAATTAGATGATAAAAATAGATATATTATTAAAAAAGATGAGTGTTTATATTATTCTATACACACAATACCTAATAAATCATGCAATAAATAGGACAGAAGAGACCATGAGCAGAAAGCCTCCAAATTCGCCAACATATTTGCAATTCTTATATAATTTACCTAGCAAATCTTATGAAATGAGACTTCAAGAGGTTTCAAAAAGAGTTATTATTCCATCAAATTCATCTATCTCAAAATAAATCAGTAGATTGAAAGAAATAAGTAACAAATCATCTCAATGATGGTAAACAAATTGAATCCTCTATAGTGCAGGTACTTGTATATAGGTGTTATGTGAAGAAAAAAATATCGGAGCAATATTATTTGGAACTCAGTCCTATTTAATTGTATTATTTGGAACTCAGTCCTATTTAATTGATTCTTTATAAAGAGGCCTTCCCAATTGCACCTGTTCGAAGTCCACAAAATACAACCATTGTCCCACCAATAACTATCCATTTCCAATCTATGCTAGAATCATTTTGGTGCTTTCTCCTCATTACTTGAGTTCGTATTTCACCGGATTCTGGCTCTGAGGAATTTGTGCTTCTGTCGAACGAAATCTTTGTGGTGATTCTGGCCATCAGTGCACTTCTGAAAACAGAAATATCTGATTTCCTAGCATTTTGGTATGCTCTGAAACCAGAGTGCAACTTCTTGACAGCTCCCCACATTCCATGACGGACTCTCACCTTGGCCACATCCTTGGGAATTCCCATATCTTCATAATGCACGAGGATAACCTCACAAGCAGACCATAATCCATCTCCTTAACGAGATTCCACTGCATATATTTCAAAATTCAACAAGTTCGGATTAAGTTTTCGCATGAAATCCAGCAATTTTTCAGAAAGAGAAAAAATACATTATCTTAATCCTCACCTGCCCTGATGATCCAACTTGAAAAATAAAGATCAACACGCCTGGGTTTGTCACGTCTGGGTAAGCTTGGATATTGCACGCCCTGCAGAAGTGAACTTTCATATTTCAACTTAGCCTTATCACTATACGAGCAAAGATCAAAATGGACAGGGAGCATATAATCATATTCCAATTCTGCAAGTCAGCAAGACATGTTTCGAGATAGGGATGAGTCTACCACCATAAATCACAATATAAACTCTACAATGTATCTCTTTGGAACGCCCATAGTTGGATGCCAAAAAGAAATTGACAGAGAATGCATAACGCAAGAAAACTACGTTTCAAAGAGAACACGAGCAAAATCAAATTTAATATTTTCTTTTATTTATTATAGGTAATATAAACTAAACCCTTTAGTCTAAGAAGCATTTGGACATATAGCCAGTTGTGCATCTGGTAATCTAGATAAAGGATGAACTTGAGCAATTCAAACCGGTTGCTAATTATAATTATTTTCTTCGTTATGTTCCTTCCCTTGGATAACACATGTTTTCCATAGAATCTGCTTACCATCCAAAGGAGATTCAAAATTTCAGATATCTGGCCGTCCAGGTATACAACCATGCTAGACTGAATGACAATGCATAAATGATAGAGCTTATCTAAAATATAATTGAAATAAGCAATAAAGGCTGGCTAGAGCAAGTACAGACAGTGTAGCTAGCAAACATGGAATAATAGCGGGAGAAAATTCTAAGAACAAGGTGTAATATCTACCTTTGTTACACAATAGTAAGCCTTTGCAGCCTCCCATATTCTTCAACCCATGACATATTCTCTATCACTGCAGAAAAAGGGGAACTGCAAAAAAGGAATACACAATGAGGCATTAACCCTCATAAATTCTAAAATAGTTAATGGTCCTATAATCCAAATACATTCAGGTATCTCCCTTGTCCTACAAACCTTCTTAATCCAGTGAACAATCATGGTTCCTATATCTTGAAATACCCAAGCATGGGATCCCATTTAGTCCGAAACTCATTGTCCCAAAAAAAATTCCAAACCATCTCTGGGGTTGCATCCTCAAAGACAGTTCTACTACGATAAATTGTTGGTCTGTTCTGGTGAGAGGAAAAAGAAAGATGTTGGAACTTTATATACATCTAAAACAATAGAAATGCAAAATTGATGCTGAAGTGAGGAAAAAGAGAAAGATGCATTGCATGGAAAAATATCCTACACGCACAAAGGACTCTCTATGGTTCTTAATGAAAAATTAAAAAGAGTTCCTAAGAATTAAGATGAAAAAAAGATTTATAGAAAGTGATTCAAAAGCAAATATAAAAAAATGTGGAAGTCAAGAACTTTGAAAAATGGCAAAAGACAAATCTAAGTGTAGCAAAAAAGTAAAAAAAAAAAATGACAAAGAGAGCTATTCAAACTTTTAATAATGCGAAAGATAGGAAATACAAGCTACCATCCTCATAGTCTTACCTCAGGCTCAAGGCGCGAAACCTTTGCATCATATTTTGCCATTCTGCCTCCCCATTCCTTACTTCAAGAAGTTGCAATAGGTGATCTAAATCACTCTCCGTAACAATATCCTGCTCTTTTTCCTCATCCTTATTGTTGGAGCAGGAGACAAGATAATTTCTCATGAGAAACGATTTTATCCAATGGCATCCATAACATGATTACAACTTGTTCATCTTTTGTTTTCGGTGAGTGGATTGATTAAAGATATAGTCCAACGAAACCCAAAGCATTCATATTATAACAGTCAACCAGGATGGAGCAAATACTTGGTTCGTCTTAGATTACAAGATTATAACAAAATGTTACTGCTAAAGTTATCTCTACTCTAATTTGCTCCCTTTAATTTTTTTTAAAAAGTTTAGAATGTAAAAACATGAAAAGAAGTTTCCAAGCAAAATAACAGGCACACCATTAATGACAACAGAGGAGTCAAGACAAATGTCTAAACCACACAAATTCAACAAGCCCAATATCATCCGTTACACATAGAATTTGATACTCACACAATTTCACGCAACCAAGTAAATTTGATACTCACACAATTATAACATACAAATTTTGAATATTTCAAAGCCTCACATTAAAAGAGAGATATTTTTTTTGTATCAAGTTTTGAATACAAATTTTAAACAAATTCCTTCCCGAAATACAAACATTCAAGCAAGAACCACAACCAAAGTTTTTCAGCTGAAAGCGAAACACTACCTGAAGGTACTTGAGCTTCATGAAGCTTCTGTAGACTCCAAAACCTCGTACCAATCGGTTGAGAGAAAGCGAACGGAGGAAGCAGATGGAGCGGAGGAACCAGATGGAGCGAAAGGAGGAGCTAGGGCATCTCTGGGAGAAGAGTCGAGCGAGAAGAAAAACTTGGGAAGAAAAATGATCAGAGTTGTAAAATTGTGTTGTTAAATATAAACTTGGGAAGAAAAATGATCAGAGTTTTAAAATTGTGTTGTTAAATATAGGGGTAATTTGGATATTTCCATATAAGTGTAAAATTGAGAGAGGATTCCCGGTCCATCACCTCCCACAAAATCACCTGCCAACAGATACTTGGAAAATCAATTAAAATTGATTTTAATTTCTTCTAAAATCAATTTTACTATTTACCAAACATAAATATTTTAATGGTCATGCCAAAATCACTCCCAAACATACTCTTAGGGGTCGTTTGGCCCACGGAGTTGGGAGGAGTGGAGTTGTGGGGAGTAAACTTACTCCCCGTTTGGCCCAAGGAGTTGTTTAACTCGGACAAAAAATATCAACTCCCCAGACTTCTACAGTAATTACTATTCAACTCCCCAGACTTCTCCAGTAATTACTATTCAACTCTCCTTCATTTTCCTCTCTTTCTCTCTCTTCTTTTACAATATTTTTAATTATTTTAAAAAAAAAACATAATTTAAACAAAATGTGTAAAATGACTAAAAATGCAATTCAATCTATTTTTTTTATTTTAAATATAAATTAAGTTGTTGAATTAAAATTGGTACTTAAACAAAATTTAAAATGTAGTATTCAAGAAGAAATAAAAATATAGCTTATTTGGATTCACTTAGATTAATGGATTAAAATATTTCAAATTCACATGTAATAGTTAATCGACTATCGTACGACTATTTGTTTTATTTCAAAACGATCTAAATAAAATGAATAATTAATGTGAGTGATATTGAAAAAAGAAGGTGAAGTATGGTAGTCAAAATTATTTTGGTTATCTTCGAATAAATTTGTAAAGGATACATAAAATAAAAAACACAAAAATCGTATTCTTAAAATTTATTGGAAGAAGTTCTTGATAATAAAAATATGAAAAATTATAGAAAATAGGTTCTAGGTGTAGTGCATATGAAATTACGAGTTTAAGTGGGTGGAAGCGAGGAAGAACGTGTTTGACACATAGATATGTTTATGTGTTTTTTTTTTTTTTCTTTAGAGAAATTTGTAAAATATACTTACACTAAAAAACAAAAAAAAAAATCTCACTTTTAAAATTCATAAAATTAAAAAAATTAAAGATTGAGTCTTTAAAAAATAATAATAAATATATATTATTGGTAATCAAGGCTAGAGAGATTAAAAAATTAATGTGAGGTATTGTGTTCAAAATTATTTTTTGTTATCTCCAAAAAAATTTGGAAAGTAGATAAAATAAAAATAAAAAATTGCATTGTTAGAATTTATTAGGAAAAGTCCATAATAAGAAAAATTAGAGAGTTTGTAGAAATAAAAAATTGTGTTGAAAAAACTAGTAAAATAAACTCAGATTTCAGAACTTGAGGTTTAACAACTCCCTGTCAAACAAATTAAAGATGAGTCCTAACAAAATATATATATATATATATATATATTTTTTTTTTTTTTGATAATCAATGTAAAAAAATAATGTCAAATATTGTGCTCAAAATTATTTTTTGTTGTCTTCAAAGAAATTTGTTAAGATAAAATAAAAATAAAATATTTCATTTTTAGAATTTATTGGAATTGGAAGAAGTCCTTAATAAGAGAATTTTGAAAGTTTGTAGAAAAAAATTGTGAAGAAAAAAACAGCTAAAATAAACTCAGACTTCACAACTCTAGACTAAACAACTCGCTGCTCCAAACACATCACAGACTTCAGAACTCCAGACTAAACAACTCACTGCCCCAAACAAACATAACTCAGAACTCTCCAAACTAAACAAATCCCCAAACTAAACAATTCCAGACAAAACAACTCCAACTCCCCCCAACTCCTTGGACCAAACGCCCCCTTAGAAGTTCAAGAACAACATGACCAATGCAACATGTTCTAACTTTGACAACTATTTAAAAAAAATAAAAATACAAAAATATATCTTTCCTCTCTTTCTTTGTGCATTTCTATCTCACATAAGATTGACCCATCATCAATTGGTAAGTATTATCAAAATTTTAAAACTATTTTTTATTGTTTAACTAACTAGCTAATATGAAAATTTTGAAAAAAGTTGCTTTAATTTCACCCTTTAAAATTCCTCTCAAATGCATTATTATCTGTGCAACAAATCACGCACCTGTGCAACAAATCACGCACGAGACATGAATGATTTAAAACCTGCATCTGTGAAACAAACCACGTATGGGGCATGAATTTAAATACATTATTACCTACCGCCCAAATTGGGCCAAAATTTTCACACACGGAGCAGAAATGAGTTAAAACTTGCACATGTGCAACAAACCACGCACGGAGCATGAATTTAAATGCATTATTACCGTCCAAATTGGACCCACATTTTTATCGAACAACCATTTGATGTAGTGGGTGAACGCTCCGCCTAAGATAGCAAGAGTGAGGGTTCAATTCTGCCCTAGAGATGATTTTCAAAAAAATTATCAAACAACTACTGGGTGCAACGGGTGAGTGAGCGCATCCTGTGCAACAAACCACGCACGGGGCATTATTACCTACCGCTCAAATTGGGCCAAATTTTTGGTCAAATCGAACCTAGCTCAATTGGCATGAGGTTGTGTCTTGACTAAGAGGTCATGGGTTCAATCCTCGCATTAATTAAAATACCGTTGCAAAAAAAAAAAAAAAAAAATCCTCTCAAATTTACTACTCAACCACATGGTTTTTAAAATAAAGATGAAAATACTTTTTTCTTTTCATTTCTTTTCTTTTTTTCTTTTGAAGAAAAAAACTTTAAGCTTATAACTAAATATTAAACACAATAAAAGAGGATGGTCTTTTTTTTTTTTTTTTTTTTTGAGAAACACGATAACTAAACTCAAGCAAGGGGAGAAATAAAAGGAGAATTAAAAGCAAGTGCACCTACATCCCCGTCTTCAACGCGAACAACTTCTCTCGAAACAACAACTCCGAGCATCTCCCTCATCTCCCTCTCATATCTCCAACGAACAAAATCTGGCACCTCCTCCATTAGAGCCACTGATAGCTTCTGCCTCACCGCCCATTGAGCCACCTCATGAGCCATCTTATTGCCTTGACGACGACAGTGATTGAAGGTACAATTTCTAAAAAGAGGATGGTCTATTCATTATGATACTTAAAAAAAAAAATGTGAAAATAACCTTTTGACCTTTAGAATAAATGAACAATGAGTTGGCACATTAGTATATGTCTAGTTAAGTCATTTTCTTTTGAAACAAATAGTTTTTCTACTTTTATTTCCCCCTTTTTCTTTTATTTTTTTTTTAAAATTTTTAATAAAAAAGGAGGCTAAAATCTAAAAAAGGCAATTACCTAAGATAACATCTTAGAAGTAGTAGTTATATTGTTTAATCAAAACTTTAACGCCATTAGACAATTTTGAAGAAAAAATTGATACTCAATTAACAATTATCTTTCCTATAAATAAGCTATCAAAAAAAAAAAAAAAAAAAACAAACTACTTGATGTCACCATCAAACTCTTTAATTAAGTATTAGATTCAATAAGATTTTTTTTTTCTTAGAATACTTCTATAAATAAAAGTTAAAAGGAAACATTACACTTTTATCCTTGAAATTTGAGTTTGGTAGTTGAATTATTGAGTTTTCAAACTCAACAATTTTAAGTCTGACATTTGCATTTGGTAGCATTTTGATCTCTCCTTTAGTTACCAAAAATGTATTTTTCTCTATTATTCAATAATTATCTTTTTTTTTTTTTTTGCAAAAATATTTTAATTAAAGCGAGGATTGAACCCATGACCTTTTAGTCACAGACACAACCTTATGCCAATTGAGCTATGCTCGATTTGGCAAAATATAAAAAATAAAATTAATATACAATTCATTCAATAATTATCTACTTTTTTTTAGTACAACTAAAGTGGAGGTTTGAGGATTCGAACCTTCAACCGAAAGAAAATGAGTACATGTCAATTACGGTTGAGCTATGCTTCCTCCGACCATTAATTTTATATCTTAGAACTTGAAGACGCCTAACTTAGCCTATGATAGAGAGCTTGTCTCACTTGTGAGAGGTCAGGGGTTATTGTAAAAACTTGTCCGAGATTTAGGTTTTGGATGAAAAATACCCTTTTAAAAAATAAGTATTTTTAGACTCCAACTCAATTTCACCCGAACCAATGGAGAAAAAAAAACATAAAACTTATTTGCTATTATGCATACCAACTCCCAAAAAAGAAAGGCCCAAAAATGAGTGTGACTTAGGTTCCAATTCTATTGCTATTATGGATCAATTGAAATATCAAAGATTATTGCATTAACTTTAATTGTGTACATTTAACATAAATTTGGTGAGTTGGTATAAACCAAGACAGAATTCCAATAAAATTGAAATTCAAGACACTCTCGTTGTTGAACTTTTTTTCCTTGGTCAGTTAGTAATTGGTATGCACCAAAGGCGAACATGATTAATGCAACCAAAAATGAGTTTTTTTTTTTTTTTTTTTTATATATAACATGTGAGATGGGGGATTCAAATTCGTGACCTCTTAGTCACTCAATCGCACATTATGCTGATTAAACTAAGCTCTTGTTAGCATCGAAAATTGAATTGGGTCCAAAAATACTAATTTTTGTAAGGGGCTTTTCATCCAAATCCTAAACTTGTAACGACTAAATTTTTACAATTACTCAAACGTTTCGGACCCTGCATTAATTAAATACTTTGAAAAAAAAAAAAAACATATAATTTTACCCTTGAATTTATTTATTTATTTTTTGAAAAAAACATGGTAAACCTATTTTGTTTTCTGCCTCTTTCATAAAAAGCAATCGAAATCAAAAGGGACCGTTTGATCGCCAAAATTCGCAAAAGCCAAAACACCAAACCGAGTTCCAACTGGTCTTCGTCGTCGGCGGCGCTTGAGGCTATACTCCGGTTTCCAACTCCGACGTAGGGAGATGGGAGGCAAAGGATTGCGGAGGAGAGAGCGGAATTACAAAGCTGCACATGGAAGCTACAGTCGTCTTCCACCGCCGCCGGACACTTCCCAAGTCGACACTCTACCTTCCAAACTCCGCAAGTTAATGTCCTTCACCACCTCTCGACCTCAAGGTTTGTTTAATTGTTTCCTTGAGTTTATTTGTTTGCGATGAGTTTATTTAATTTCATGCTATAATCTCTTCTCATCGGGGTCTCACAGAGTCGGAGAAGGTCCCGGTGGATATTCAGCGAAAGCGCAAGAGAGAAACTGATGATACTGAAAAGGTAATTCATATTTTCTTTAATTCTTCACTGTCTCAGATAAGTATGTTTGCAGTTTTCGGATTTTATTTGAATTATTTTGTCTAAGAGTTAGGGCTTGTACTGGAGTAGGGGACGGGTCGACAATGATAAATATTTGGTTTTTGAAAATTGTGTTGTTTTCTCACAATCTCTATGCAATGGTTTTCATCTTTCTTAAGAAAACATTTGAATTCTTACCCAAATTTCAAAAACAAAAACAAGTTTTTAGATTTTTTTTTGTTTTGTTTTGAAACCTTGGCTTGAATTTTGACAACATTGGTAAAAAGTAGATAACAAAACAAATAAACTGTGTTTATTAGCTTAGTTTTCAAAAATCAAAAACCAAAACCAAATGGTTATCAAACATAGCCTTAGTATTGTTTTCTCACAATCTCTATTCAATGGTTTTCATCTTTCTTAACAAAACATTTGAATTCTTACCCAAATTTCAAAAACAAAAACTAGTTTTTAGATTTTTTTTGTTTTGTTTTGAAACCTTGGCTTGAATTTTGACAACATTGGTAAAGAGTAGATAACAAAACAAATAAACTGTGTTTATTAGCATAGTTTTCAAAAACAAAAAACCAAAAACCAAATAGTTTTCAAACAAAGCCTTAGTATTTCAGTCTCTCAATCAATGTTGTTGTTATTAGCTTGGGTGCAAGAAAGTTGATATTAATTATCACTAAGCATCCTAAGATTTTTCGTTTCATCATCTTCTTCTTTGGTTGCCCTTGTCTTTCCGCGTATTTGGTTTGAAGATATCCGTTTGTAGTTTAGTTAAGGGTTTATTCTGCTATTTTATCAGGCGTGGTCATGAGATTAAACTTACTCCTCCTGAATGGGGATGCAAAAATGCTCGTATTAAGTTTGCCTGCTGGAAGAGCATGATTAACGGCATTGTATGCCCTTAATTTCAGTTACTCATTTGTAGTTTGACTTTCACTCTCTATACAGAAATCCCATCCAAAGGATGCTCTGGGAAGATCTGACGTGAAGAGCAAAGGTAATGGTGGGAATTCAAAAATACCTCAGCAAACAGACAGTGATGATGATGGGCAAAGCAAGTCAAGTGAGAAGAAAAACAGAAAACAAAAGAGAAAGAGGGTTACTGACCTTCGTTTTGAAGACTCGTTGGAGGTTTCAAATCGACGTTTAAAGAAACGGGAACACCGGAAAAAGTAAGCCCTTCAATACACCACAAATTTTTTGTTTCCTTATCTTTTAAGAGGTTGCATGCTTTTTTAATATTGAGAGGACTTGTTCACATTTTGCATTTTTTTCTTTTACACATCAATAAATGAAAATAAAATAAATAAGCTTTGAATGAATTCTTTAAATAATGAAGATAAGTGTCCAAAAATTGTAATGTCCTAATGTTTTCCTTTCGGTAGTGACATAATTTGGCTTCCTTAGAGGATCCCATATACCTCATTTTTGTCAACATGACCAAGTAAAGTTGAGCAATATGATTATGCAAGGTGTCTGTCATTTGAATCCATCATGTTATTAGCAAAGTGATAGACTGCAACACACCTTATGGTGAGTAAGGGGCATAGTGAAGTAGTGTCGAGGATGCACAAAAGGTTACTTTTTCCTTGCCTGCATGGGCACTGTGGAGTTATTTAACGGAACGAGTAAAGGGGAGTAGTTAGAAGGGTGAGGGAGGGGGAACTGAGAAGACTTCTGTATGAGGGTAATATGTGGGATAGAGTGGGAAAACATGGAACTCTGGTATGGGACTCTCAAATTTCCTATTTCACCTTTTTCAAACCACATCTCTTTCAGTTTTTTACTCTATATATAACTAAATCCTCAGTTTGTTTATTCAATTGAGTTTGGGGCTATCAATTGGTATCATATGTTTATGTAACACTAACACCCTGCATTTTTTGGGTTGGTTATCCTTTATAAGGTTCAAATTAGTGCGTTGAATTTTCTTTTCCTTTGTATTCTTGGGTTATTTGGATTTGTGGATTGTAGTTTATTTTTGGGGAAATTAGAATTTAAAATTTGGCTCAATAAGTCGGATAAATTTAATTGCTGTTTATGCCAAGATGGGATGAGTTAAGAGACCCTCATTATTCAACAATTATGTGCATCGGCAAAAGGAAGTCCAAGTGGAAATTTTATGGCCCTTACAGTGTGTGACTATACGTGTTATAGTTTGAGGTTCTCGGTGCACCATCATGAGACATAATAGGATATGTTCTCTGGCACAACTTCTTAATGCTTTGAGGTTGGTTGATTCTCCTTTATTGGGGTGGATGATGCAAGTGTCAGAGAGTTGAGGATAAGCTTTTACATTAAGTAGAAGGTGCGTAGTTTGATTGATTGTAGTGTGAATTGGAGTTCCACAATGGTTTGATCCTTTGTGACTTTTAGCCCAATACGAGCATGCTAACTTCCTAGGAAGCACGGATACGGATACGGGATACAACAGGATACGAAGATACGCCAATTTCTAAAAAATTAGGATACGGATACGTTGAGGATACACTATTTTTTATATATATATATTTAGGATATATGTAAATTAAACATAAAATACTAAATATATTCCAATAAAAAACATATAATGTCAAGTTAATTAACAATTTAACAATTGTAGTAGGAAACTCTAACAAATGGGTTAGGGTTCGTTCATGGTAATGGCCAAATGGGTTTGGGGTTTTATTTTTTATGTTTTTACTTTTTACTGATTTTAATTTGCCCATTTTTTTTTGTTTAAAATGTCAAATTGGGCTTAACGTTCAAGTATTGGGCTTTAACCTTTAAAATGTCAAATTTTGTGGTTAAAAAAAATTGCCAAAGTATCCTAAACGTGCCCCTTTGCTTATCTGGACGTATCCGAAATTAAAAAAATAAAATAAAAAATAGGATACTCTAATTATCGTATCAAACACGTATCCGGACGTATCCTTATCGGATACGTATCTGATACGGATTCTCTCCCCTGTTTAAGGTATTCGTGCTTCATAGCTAACTTCAGTAGTAGATATAATTACCTAATGCCAGGGGGAACTAATGTTGATAAAAAGGAGGTCAACATTCAAGATGTTGACATATGTTGAACTTCAAGCTTAGATGGAAAGAGGCTTGAAGTTGGCCATTGGCAATGGATGTCGCAATAGAACTGCGGTTGTTGATCATTGATGATGATGGAAGGGCAAAGAAGAAGATGACTTCGATTTGTGGATGTCAGAAACTACAAAAGATTGGAGAGGTTACATTGAGCTCAATTGTGGGTATTACCAATTCCTAAAACAACGTGTTTGAAGAGGAAAACCGGAGACAAGAAGTAGTAGTGCTAATTGATAGGGATGCGATTCAAAATTGTTTATCCAAAAAAAGTTATTCAGGAGGTGTTAGAAATATTATTAAGCATATTGAGATTTAAGGTTAGGGTGGGGACGAAGGAAACAATTGTGTTGTTGTTTAAAGGAGCCTGCATGGAAATGAATGTCAATCAACCAATATCCAATCTGAGAAATTGTTGGCAATATTGAAGGATGGGAAAGGGAAGAAGTCAGCGAAATGGAAACAAATTGAAGTGTAAGGTGGAAATCCGAAGGCCGTGAGTTACTAAATGGATCCTGCTCGGTTGGGTTGGGGAACAAAAAGTGAAAGTTGCGGTTTATCATCATAGGAAAAACCTTGAAATTTCCTTCCTTGAGTTGAGGCGTCCATAGGTCTGTGTTATATGTCTCAACTCTCATCTTGGGCCGGTGTTGGTAATCTATTTCAATTGTGGATGGACATAATCCCTCCTTAACTTACAAAGGGATCTAGATTTGGTCGTGGAATTGATATATGTGCTGAGTATTTGGCCTTCCCACATTATACCTTTTTACGAACTTATGGTTTTGTTAAAATGGATGGGGATCCCTGTCTATGAAGAAACCTTGGAGGCTTTTGGCCATGTTCAACATTAGTTTGTTTCCATCATGTTAGGATTTAGGGTTTAGTTTAGGGATTATTCTTTCCTTATTTGTTATTGGTTATTCTATCCTTATATGTATTTGTTCTTTCCTTATTAGTCATAGCAATCTCTATATAAATCTCCATGTAATTCTTTCTCAATATAATGAATAATATACTTTTCATATATTATAACATGGTATCAGAGCTCCTTCTGAAACCCTAAGAAATCAAAAAACCCTAGGGCGGCGGCTTGCGCTTGGCAGCCGTCGCCCCTCGCCCAATTTTGTTCTTCTCAGATCTTTGTTCATATGATTTCGTTAGTTTTTTTATTTGGCTTTTCTTTCTCCGGCTGTCGTCGCACCCATCGCTTTCCGCGCCGGAATCAACCGTTGCCCGCTGCCCAGATTCGTTCGCTGTCCACCATTTGTCGCCGTTCAGCCGCTGCCCGCTGCCCAGATTCGTTTGTTGTCCACCATTTGTCGTCGTTCAGCCGCTGCCCAGATTCGTTTGTTGTCCACCATTTGTCGTCGTTCAGCTGCTGCCCGCTGCCCAGATTCGTTTGTTGTCCACCATTTGTCGTCGTTCAGCTGCTGCCCGCTGCCCAGATTCGTTTGTTGTCCACCATTTGTCGCCGTTCAGCCGCTGCCCGCTGCCCAGATTCGTTTGTTGTCCACCATTTGTCGTCGTTCAGCTGCTGCCCGCCGCCCAGATTCGTCCGCTGTCCACCACCTGCAGTCGGCCTAGATACGCCGCCCAGGTTCGTCCGCCGCCGCCGTTGTTTCCTCCGCATGCCGCCGCGGCTACCGCTGCCGCTGCCGCCACCACCAAAGAGCTCTTCCTCTCTTCCTTCAGATTAGTTGCCGCAGTCCTCCTCCATCTGGCACCTCTTCCTTCGATCCAATGAAAGACCTATTTTGGTCTCGGTTTATTTCAGTTCAATGTTCGGTTTTGGTTCAAATCGGTTCAACCCCGATTCGGTTCTGGTTCAAATCGGTTCAACCCCGATTCAGTTTTGTTTCAGTCCGGTTCAGCCCGGTTTCGTTTCAGCCTGGTTCATTCCAGTTCGTTTCGTTTCAACCCCGGTTCAATCCGGTTTGGTTTCGTTAAATCTTATTCAGTTTACTCTGATTCGGTTCTGGTTCAAATCGGTTCAACCCCGATTCAGTTTTATTTCAGTCCGGTTCAGCCCGGTTTCGTTTCAACCCCGGTTCAATCCGGTTTGGTTTCGTTAAATCTTATTCAGTTTACTCTGATTCGGTTCGGTTTATTTTGGTTCACTATGTTCGTTGTGCATCTGCCTCCGCATGTTCGCGCAAACTCTCCGCCATGAAGATTAAAATCTGCATTTGTTCGTCCAAAATTATCTAACAAACTCAATTTGGTTTCTCAACTACCATCTTGAGTTTGAGGGAGGGTGTTAGGATTTAGGGTTTAGTTTAGGGATTATTCTTTCCTTATTTGTTATTGGTTATTCTATCCTTATATGTATTTGTTCTTTCCTTATTAGTCATAGCAATCTCTATATAAATCTCCATGTAATTCTTTCTCAATATAATGAATAATATACTTTTCATATATTATAACACATCACAAGGTGAAACTTTGGATGTAGAGTCCGACCCATGTACGTTTGACTTATGTGAGTAAAGAGGCATGATGAATCAAGAATAGAGAGCTAGGGATGCATAAAAGGTAATCTTGTCTTTGACATGACATCTTTGAGTTGTTTATGGGGAGACCAGCAGCAGCCGTGATAAAAGGATGATTAGTTAGGAGGGCGAGGGAGAAGAAATTCGGTATGTAAATGAGAGAGATGACGGAAGACTCAGATTTTCAGTTCCAATGTTTCAACCAGATTTCTTATGGTTTTCTACTAGTAATATACCCAAATCCTCTGGTTATTCAATTGTACTTGAGGCTATCACAGAATTAGGTTACCCTTAAATCCTATCGTTGAGCCTCACGATGTTTATTTAGTAATTCTTTAATTTGAAATCTGGTAAAACCAGTGTGGTCTGTAAGCACTTGTTTTTACCCATTTTCATTACTTCAATAGTGATAATTACAGATTTGATAATGCAAGAATTAGAAGGTATCACATGCATTGAACCACGCATTCCAATTCAGTGATTTAAATTCGATAATTGAATTTGTCATGTACCATGTTATAGTAGGTTTATTGTAGAAACTTGGTGAACTGGGAAGCATTTGATCCATTTTGTAACAGATATGCCATTACATTTATTTCTAAATAGATATCTGGCGAAGAAAAATAAACATAAAAAGGGCAAGACAGAGGAGGATCTAGACTTCCCAAGACAAGAAAAAATCAAATTTGGAGACGTGGTTGAAGCTCCACTGAAGTTACTTTCAGTTCCGAAGGTAACATTTAATTGTATATGGTCAAGTTAAATGATAAATGAACACTCCCATTTGAGTATTTGACAATTAGGCCCGGACACTCACGGATATCAAAAGAAAAAAAGAGTATTTGACAATTTATGTTATTTCTCTATTGTTTCCTCTTTGTGTTTCATATAGGCGTTTAAATCTGCACAAGTTGCCTTTCAAGAGAGGAAGCGATTGCAGGCTATAAATGAATATCGAGATCGCAAGGGATGGACCTCAAGGCCAGGGATACAAATACCTTCAATGACTATATCACCAGCTGACTAATTGTAAGTTTAGAATTATTCCCTTCTGTTGCCATTATTTTGTTTCGTCTTACAAGAGTCTGATCTGCATGTAGTTATTAAAGCTCAGCCTCTTAATTTTTTTTAACAAGAAACAAGAAATTTCATTGAAAAAGGAAATGAGACTAATGCTAAAAAGAAACATACTCCACAAGGGAGGGAAACAAAGAAAAAATTAAGAAGAAGAATAGAATACATAGGAGAAATAAAAGAAGACCGGTTGAGATTAATATCTTGTAAAGATAAGTTTGCAAAAGACTTCGAGGGAGAACACCAAGAGAAAACTTTCAGATGAACTGCTTCATAACAATCAAACCAATGACGACCTTTGTTATGGAAAACCCTTTGATTTCTTTCAAACCACAAATTATAGATTATGTTATCCATGAAAGTTTGTAAAAAATCAAGATCTTAATTTATTTGAAATATTGTTTAGGTTTTAAGTTGTTTTTGTTATATATTTTTTCCCGTTCTCTATTTTATTATTAATTATTATTATTTTATTATCGTTTTACTTTTCAATTATTTTTTTGTAATAGCTTTCACAACTGAGTACATTGATATTTAATCAATACTCATATATATGTTCGTTTTAGTTATATCCATTTCTATAGTTGGACTCCCTGACCTGGGTAGTCTAGGGTTTTTTTTTTTTTTTTTTTTTTTTTTTTTTTTTTTTAATGTCCTTGTATTCTTTCTTTTTTTCTCCATGAAATCGTTCTTTATAAAAAAAAAAAAAAACAAGTTATAGTCGAAAATGTAATTTGATTTAATCATACAAATCTTGATTTTTGTTTTACTAATTCAAACAATTTCTACACATTTTCATTTTTGGTTGTGATTTTTCTTGATTTATTTATCATCATCCAAATATTTATAAATGTGCCTGTAAATTTGTGTCATCAAACCCATCTCCACCCCCTGATTTGTCAACTTGTACAGCAGAGAATCTTCAGCTGGAATATTTTATATTACACCACATAGCAAAGCAACACAAATAGTGACCTGGCAGTTTGCTTTTCAGTTTTTATTTGAAAGGGCACCCTTCTTACTAATTTTAGGCTACAATCATAACCATCTCATTGCACAGAATATGCTGCCATTTAAGCAGCCCATCCTGGTTTCTGCAATATTAAATCCCTTTGTCCCCAGTCTGCATAAAATGCCCCCATGGCTATGATGATTGTTTGAAACTAAGAAATAATGCCTTGAGTGCTTTTAAAAATTATTTTACCATTGTCAAGTGACTTGTAAAGATGAAGTTATTATACAATACATTTGAAATATATTTTGTGGAGTCTTTAGAATGTGAGTAATAATGAAATCTTTAGAGGGTGAAGATCTTCGAGTGATGTTTGGTCCCTTGTTGGACTCCATGTTTTTCTTTCGGCTTCTGTTACGAAGTTATATTGTTGTTTTTCTTTATTAAAGTTCCATTTTGGTAGTTTGGTTCATCTTTTTTGTGGGCTCTCTTGTATTCTTTCATTTTTTCTCAATCAAAATTCGGTTTATTATAAAAAAGAAAAAGAAAACAATGCACCTGAATTAGATTTTTGGTGAAATTTCTTTGAACTCACACCTTGAAGAACATTTTTTCTTTTCTTAGTTGGCAGCTGGATTTGCATTAATGGTGGTGGGTTGTGTTGGGGCAGCAGCAGATTTTGTTCCATAAGCTGGCAATGGGAATCTCTTTGTGCATCACTAACAAAGTACAAGAGAGATATCAGAATGTGTTCTAAAAGGGAAGATTTGTTCTAAAAATTACCAAGCATTCTGTGATGGAAGCTAACCATCTTATGCTCCATTGCTTCATATGAGAATAATAGGTTTGTTTGTGAAGTTGTTTATGGATGGAAATTTGGATGATGTTTTTTTTTTTTTTTGTTAAATCATAGTTGAAGTTTTGTTGTAGTGAGCAAGTTTGTATCAATTTTGTTTCTATACTTCCAAAAGTTTCGATTTCATCCTTATATTTTGATTTATCAATTTATATTATATTTTTTATTTCAAAGGTATTTAATTAATGCAGGGTGGGAGGATTGAACCCCGGACTTAGTCAAGGGCGCAACTTGATGCCAATTGAGCTGCTCGGTTTGACAATTTATATTATATTTGTTATTAATTAATGATGTTGAATGTAATAAAAAATTGGCATTATTATTTTTTAACCTAACCACTCATCAGTAGGGATTGTTGAGATTTATAAATTAGAAGTATAGAGATGAAATTGAAAAGTTTTGAAGTATAGGGATAAAATTGTTGAACACTACTTTTTAATTGACTATGAAATTTACATTTGGAAAGGTTATTGACGTTGGTGTGATTGTAAAACCACAAATGGAATAGTTGATTTATTATTTTCCTTAGATCAATGATTTTTTTTAGTTCTCAGTGCTCACATCACCATTCTTTTATTTAATTTAAAAATGTTATTGGGACTTGGGAGAACAAAAAATTGAAAGTTCTAAATAATATATTCAGCCAATTTGTATATTACAAAATGACCCTTCAATTTGTTTTCTTAGTTCAACCGAGATAGAGAGATTCGAATTTTTGACTACGTAATTGAGGACATACATTAATTAACCAAGTTATGCTCCTAATGAGTTATTTTTCTTTTAAAATCAATGATCGTATGATGTATTGTAAATGATTTTATTTGAATCATGCAATTTTTTTTTGCAAAAAAATAGAATATTAATTTAGGAACTTTGGTCAGATTTTTTATTTTTTTTATTATTTATTTATTATATATATGTTTTAGGATAAATCCTTAGTTTGTTGGGTGAAATATTAAAAAAATTTCGCTCCTTTTTAACAAGGAAAATGTCTAAAACAATCTTTTTTAAAAAAAAAAAAAAAAAAAAAAAAAAAAAAAAAAAAAAAACTATATTTTACAAGTTAATGATTAATAGAAAAATAGGGAACGCAAACAAATAATGGATGAAAATATAACAAAATAAAATAATTGACAACTAATGAGTAAAATTTACATGGTTATACATGTATTGCACACTCCAGTGAAACAATGAAAAATTTCATATGAAGGTGTTGTATACTTGCGGACATAATTTTGTACACCCACGACAAGGTCTACCGAATTTGTATATCGTTTGTATACACTGCAATAATAACCCTCTCAGCTTTTTGTCAGCCACCGTAGGTATTGGGTGTTAGAGCATTAAGTGCCTGTTGCATTTGTATTGAAATAAGGAGTGATTACATCAGGTATCGTCTTCCAACACCATTGCAATGATGAAAATTGAGGAATACAAAAGTCTAAACCATTTCACTACTCA
The DNA here is from genome assembly GCA_028017165.1 of Herpetospermum pedunculosum. NCBI lineage: Eukaryota > Viridiplantae > Streptophyta > Magnoliopsida > Cucurbitales > Cucurbitaceae > Herpetospermum > Herpetospermum pedunculosum. Next base: position 7,156,232 of record CM051524.1, on the reverse strand, counting down.
TTAACTTCTTTGAGCAGTTGTATACCATATCTTGAGGCCAAACGATTCAACTCTCCAAACACGCCTAATCCACATCCGCCGCTAAAAATCACCTCCTTCTACGGTGAGTTGCTTGTTCGTCAGATTGATTGATTCAAGTCTCCACTTTCGTATCTATCATCCTCTCTAGGTATAACTCTCTAAACACGCCTACATCCACACTCGCCCCTAAAAATCACCTCCCTCTACGGTGAGTTGCTTGTTCGTCGGATTGATTGATTCAAGTCTCCACTCTCGTATCTACCATCCTCTTCAGGTATGTGCTCTCTTTCTCCATAGGAATGTATACATTTGGATAGTAGTTTTTTGGGTTTTATCTCGTCGACGCCAGAACGAAACTGCGAAGGATGGACAACACCGTGTTGGCGACCCCATCTCTTTTTCACCGGATTTTTACACAAATAATATGTCGTCGTTCTTGTTTGTTCTGTTTGAGGATTTAGATATTAAGATTTAGGGATTTTGATTTCAAAATTTTAAATATTCAGAGTTTTAAATGCATGAAGTAGGTTTTGAGTAGTTAAAGATTTGGATATGAGGTTTTAAAACAACAACCCATTTGGGAGAGATCTTGTTTTAAAGGCTATCATATAGAGATGTTGACTGCCTACATTGTGTCCTGGAGGGTGTTTAGATCAAGTTTCCATTTACTATTTTTAGGGTTTTCACACGGGTATTAAAATGCCTACAATCAGTTAAATAATTTAAAAATCAAAACATAATTCAAACACAAATCATATTTTTGTGGAATTTTTTTTTTTTAGTTAGATAATTTCATGAGTGAAGATTGAACCAACAACATTTAAGGGGCCGTTTGGGCCGCCAAGTTGGGTGGAGTGGGGTGGGCTTAAATAGCCCACCCGACGTTTGAGGCTACAACAATCGAAAAACGGGTTGGAGGTTATTATAAGGGATAACTACACAAATAGTCACCTTATGCCTATGATATTATATTAATGTCCTCACTTCCAATTTTTATCAGAAATGTCTAACTTCTATAAAAAAAAATCATAAAAGTTGGACTGCAATTACTTTCATATCCTTCAACCTCTCTAACTTTTATATTGAATGTCTCTAACATTTTAATGAAATAAAATAAAAAGTAAAACAAACTCATTTAAAGAAAAAAAAAATTGAAATCATAAAATTTGCATTAATCAAGTCTCTCTCCTCATTAAAACCGTATTCTCTCTCCTCATTTAAATTGTCTTCTCCCTCCTCGTATCCCGACCTAAACAATTTTCTCTCCGCAATATATATTTTCATATATGAAATATATAAGGTAGGTATATATATAAAGAAATACATATATTTTCTTTAAAAAAATACACAATATCTATAAGTATATATGAAGTATATAACCACATATACCCATATATGAAGTATATATCAGTATATATGATGGGTATATATAAAGATTACATATATTTTATAAAAAAATAAATACATATTATCTATAAGTATATATAAAGTATATATGAGTATATAGTCATAGATAAAGTATATATGATGGGTATATATATAAAAAATACATATGTTATAAGTATATATAAGTATATACTCATATATGAAGTATATATAAGTATATATGGTGGTTATAGATAAATAAATTAAATGGTGAAGAAATAAGTGGTAAGAGAAAATGAAAGATAAAATCGAAATTTATTTAAAAAATGAAATTTAATACACTCAATTTGGAGAGAGAATTGTTTTTTACACTAATGAAATTTAATACAATAAATTTAATACACCAAATTTGATAGGAGAGAGATTTTTTTTTTTTTTTTTGGAATAAAGAGATAAAATTGAATCATGAAATGGACACATTAATACACTAAATGAGAGAGAAAATCAAATTTTATTACGAAAATGAAATTTAATACACCAATAATTTTATTTTGTATGAAAATAGACACATTAATAAGGGGCATAATAATATTTAAATTTAATAAAAAATAGAAATGGAAATTTCAAGATTTTAAGACATATTTGAAAATACTACCCTTGAAGGTGGTCATTTGAGAGATTATCTCTTATTAGGTTATTATAACCCCATTTTGCTATAGTAACTCACCGTATAAGACGGTGGGTTTTGGGTCTTCTCATCCGATTTCATCTCTCTCTTCCAACGAATGCTCTCCTTCCATTTTCTCTCTTCCTCTCCATCACTCTTCTCCTTGTAACTTCCTGTAACAAGACTCTGAATCTCCAATGGAATTTTCCAGCGACAGTGAGACCTCGTCGAAAAGGAAATCTCATTTTCATTCATTCTACTTTCTTCAATCGATGGCCGTAAATCCTCCATTAAAAGACCTCGAAGAAACTCATTACACCCCATTTTAGCCTTCTTCCTCGCTCGAAGAGGCCTTCAAAATCCCAATTTCAGTAGCTTCTGCCTCCTCTCCACCACCGCTGGCGACGGAGGAGGAGGAGGAAGAAGGAGTCACCGGCGACAGTGAGATCTGGACTCTAGTGAGAAGAAATCGATTGTGCTCTTGGGTGTGTTCATTGGCAATCGACGTTGGGGGAGCGAAGGAGAGAAACGATAGTGTTTTTCGGCGAGCTTATTGGTGCGGTGGATGTGGCGGTCGCAGGTGGCGCAGAGGGTAAATTATATTTTAATGAGAATTTCTTTTTTTAATTAAACAATTGGCGTAGTGGAGATCCAACCATCGACCTTTAAGATTGTAATTGATATTTTTATCCATTAATAGTCACAACCTTATCGAGACTATTTTAATGAGCCATTATTATTTTATCAACACATTTTAACTTCGAGTAACATCAAAAATCGAGATTGAGAAGTTATTATATATTTATCTAAAATGGGAGATTGGCCCAACAATAAAATAAGGGGTAAAGATGTAGTGGTTCACTCAAGTGTCCCATAAGTGCATTTAATGGTTTTGTTAGAAATTATTTTAAAAAAAAATCATATGAAGATGAAAATTGAAAAATAATTTAAAATATAAAAAAAAAATATATATATATATATATATATATATTTCAATCTCAAAGTACATAACCAAAATAATATTGAAATTATAGAAATATATATAAAATAAAAATAAATAAAAAAAAGCAAAAAAAAATTGGTTGTGGTGCAGCCACCCACAAGCAGCCCATTCATTCAACTACCCTCCGACAGCCAAGCACTTCTTCCCACAAACAACGTTCTCTTTTTAATTTCCTATTTTACCCCTTATTAAATTAATACTTAACAATTTCTTTTTTCCTTCTTTCTAAAATATTATGAATTTTGGTTTATAATTTAGAGATCATTATAATTTTTTTTTTGTTTTTCTCATTTGTAAGGAATGTTTCAAAAATTGTGTACAACTATTGCAAACAATAAAATCAATTTTTTTTTTCATCTTTTCCAAAAACATAAATATAAATAATATTTTATCATTTTTAAATTATGAAATGCATGACAAAGATTAATATATATATACATATATAAAATTTTGAATATTTAGTTTTTAAAAATTAATTTTCTTATAAAACGTTTACTTTTTATCTAGAAAGGTTAGAGAACAATAAATAAAAAATGTTTATCAAATTCGTTCTAATTATTAAACATATTTTTTTTTATTAATTAAAAATATATTTAATTGAATTCTTCTTTTTATTATTATTTTAGTTCAATCATTACACTATGATCAAACTATTAACTTAATAGTAATTGATATTTTATCTATTAAGTTATGTTCGCATTGAGGTTTGAATTATTAGTGTAAAAAAATATTTGTTCAAATTTTTTATTCTTTTTTAGTTATATTTGGATTGAGGTTTGAATTATTGGTGTAATAAATTATTTGTTGGAAGTTGTTATTTTTTTAAAAAATTGTTATGATTACCCATATCATTACAATAAAGAAATAAATCAACTAATATGTACTGAGTAAAACTTAGTTGCAGGCTGGGCTACAACTATCTTTTGCAGTCGTGCCAGATTTTGATTGACCAAGTATTTGTTATTATTTTTAATTAAAAAAATCATATTTAATGCGTCACTTGACTTCAACTTTTTTTTTCTGCTTTTTTTCCTCTTCTTCATGACTTTTAATTTCCGATTTTGCCCTTCCCTATTCAATTATCTCCAATATCTCTTTTTTTATCAATGATTTAAATTTTTTTACTAAGATTTGAAAATGATAAATTTTTTACTAAGATTTGAAAATAGCAAATCATCGATAAAAAAATACTGCGACAATTTTTAATAATAATAATAATATCTAAAACCTCACCATTGTCCAACATCCTATGACATTTTTTAATAAAATTTCTCTTTCCTCTTCTATCTAGTTTCTTTGTTCATTTCAAGTTTTCAACTCAATTTCACTTCATTTATCATAAAATAAATAATTAACTATTAACTTTATAAAATTTTGCAATAAAATTCCTCTTTCCTCTTTCGTCTTCTACCTAAGTTCTTTGTTCATTTCAAGTTTTCAACTCAATTTCACTTCATTTATCATAGAATAAATAATTAACTATTACCTTTCTAAAATTCTGTCAATTTTCACTATGCTATTAGGCATAGGGAGAGATTAAGAAATGCTTACTAAGATTTGACAGTAGCAAATCATCCATAAAAAGAGATACCGAAGAGAATTGAGGAGAGAAGAGCAAAATTGGAATTAAAAGTTATGGGAAAGTGGAAAAAATGAAAGAAAAAAAAGCGTTGAAGTGACATGAGACATTAAATATAATTTTTTAATTAAAAAAATAACATAAAATCTGACCAATCAAATTCTGGCATGTTGCTGGGCTGCAAAAGATAGTTGTAGCCCGGACTGCAACTAAGTTTTACTCATATGTACTTCCAATGAGCCGGTTGTGCGAATATTAGTCTTCAAATAGAGCTCGTTTTTTGGCTGAGTTAGTAAATATTTATTTTGTTTTAATATTTACTAGACCTTTTTTTTTCGTTCAAAACCTTTTGGATAATTATACTTTTAGTTCTTATTTAAATTTATGATTTATTTAGATTATGAGGCTTAGGACGTGTTTACTTGCACACAATCGTAATCTGCCATCCGTAATGCTCTTCACGTGACATAAGGTAACTCGTTTACCAAATTTTGCAATTGTAATCAGCTGTGGGTTCCCACTCGTAATCAAATATTCGAATTACCGGTTTTGATATCACAAAATATGTTGATTATTAAGTGGGACCCACTATTTTTTTCCTAATTATTGAGCCTGAAATCACACTAATCAATACAGTTTTACACCATAATTTTCAGATTCTACCCTTTTATCTCTAACCTTTATTTTCAGATCCGTTACTAGACTAATGATTCGGATTCATGCGAGATGTCATAGGTGATCTCACTAGACTATAAACTCGATTAACTACTCGAATAGTTACATGAACGTGTTTTTCATGGCGGGATTGATGCATGCACCTAATTGTTAATATTAGACATCGTTTTAAAATGTTGTAAACACACAAACGACAACATTTAACGAAAGAAAGGAGTCTTTCCATATACAAATCCTTCGCACCGTGATACAATGCTTACAAAATATTACTAAAAAAAAAAATCAAAAAACCTACCGATGATTGAAAAAACAAAAAATTGGAGACTTTAACTCTACTCGCTATCAAAATCAGACAGTAGGATTATCAATGGCGTACCACTTCCTTCTGTTTGCTTCCTCTACTTCACTCCGCTCGGCTCGCCCATATCTACTTTACCTCTATGACATTCATTTTCCCAACATTTGTCGTCGGGGTAGTCAAGAAGACCTTTCCCTTCTCCTTGTCTTTAGTGACTTCAGCAGGTGGAAGCGACTGGTTGGCAGTAGAGAACGACTCTTCTTGTTCCTAGATGGGAGCTTGAACATTAGGAGCCTCGTACATCACCGAGCAAGAGTAATAGAGAATGTTTTCTTCTATTATTGGAGTGGGCGTTACTCCGAGTGCACCAACTTTGAATGAATCTGTCCACGTTAGATCAGTGGACAAAATGTATTCCTCCTTGTCGATGGAAAATGATGACGAAGTTGATGAGTATATATCATTTGCTGCCATTTCTACAACCTTTGGAAGACGAGGACGACGATTTAAGAGGACGGTTGAGGTTTATGAGTATCAAGGATTTGGGAAGTGATCCTTCGTTTAAATACAGGAGATTGGCGAAACCCGGTACACTATACCTCACCATGTATGACGAGTTGACAATCACAGAGTCATTGCACAATTTGACTTTTTTTAACATTGAACGATTAAGGTCGTTGAAAGTCCTCTCCCATATGATGGTACCCCAATCCACAGTATTGAAGTATTCCAAGTCATCCACATCACTGTATAAGGACATGTTGATTCGGGTCTTACCCTTTTCTTTCCCCATCATATGAACTCCGTGTAATAGATTAGTGAAACCTTAACCGCATCATCGTCGTTATCGAACACTAATGTCTTGTATGGTTCTTCAAAGTCTGTTAGGAAGAGGTTAGACTTGTTCTTGAAGTACTTGCGTCGGAGACACGAAGGGCATGCATGCTTGTGTTCTATTGTGACTAGAGACGACCACAACACGGTAATTAGTTGGAGTTTAACCTTGGAGAAGGTGACCAATGTGCCCATCAAGTCAAATGTCATGACTTCAAGTCTCTCGTCGTATACCTCCCGCAGTAAAACCTGATGAACTAGATGGCTGTTAAAAACTAAGTTTACGTCTATCAACCGTCCAAACACGGTCTTCTTAAATATAACTAGTTGAATGTTGGAAAACTTTTGTTTGATGACCTTGTTGGCCTATTTCACATGTGACAGACTGCTAACTTGTCCGAGAAACCAATCAACAATAGGAATCTTTAAGGTGTGCTCCATTTATAGTGCTGCACATATGAGCAGGAAGTTCAGTACCATATGCGAATGAATGATCGTGTCATAATAAAGAAACAATCTTTATTTGCTAGTTATATGACTGGACCATTATCGAGGTGATAATCTAGTAACACATCTAGTAGCACAACTAGTAACAATTCTAGTTACAAATCTAGTAATAGATCTGTTATACAGAAGGGTAGAAGCTAAGATCTATTATCAAAGCGATCGTTTCATCATAGTTGTCCAGTGTAATAGGATGGCGACGAATAACAGTGAATAATGAGTGTATAGATCATATATTGATGAATTTTTTTTATAGAGTTTAAACGTTATGAAAATTTAAAAAAACGAGTAAAGGGTTATACACTGCCAGGATGGAAGACATACAAAAAAAAAACAAGGTTCAGGAATGGAATATGCTTATACAGTAAACTACCGGTCCAGAAATTCGAAAAATGAATTACGAAATGGAAAAAAAATTCAATGATCAACGAACATGGTAAATTAAATCAGAGGGCTACATAATCGAATATTGGACAGGCGATTTAGCTTGCGAACCAGATGAGATAGGCTGACGAAGACTAAAGAGGAAGACGAAGAAAGATGAAGGGGTTTGCTTTGTTTGAAAATGGGATGGAGAGAGAGTCGTCCAGAAATTAATTTGGGCGCGGTTTCCCAATTTGGTAGATTTGTTTAATATTAAAAAGGCTATTATCGTAAACAACCAATGTTGATTATAACTTATTACAGATAAGTAAACACATTAAATAGATATTCAATTGCGATTGGATGAGGGAGGGAGTAAACACCATCAAAATTCTAATTCGATTACAAGATTTTCATTACGATTGAATTCATTACAATTGTTAGGATTTTAGACACTCTTTGATTACAATTTTGTTTAAACCTCAAGAAAAAATAAATTATGTTTTTAAAATTTATGCATGCTTTATTTTTTCTAACACATTTCTTAAAACCATATTTCAATTCTTGGCCAAATTTTCAATTATTATTATTATTATTATTTTAGTTTTCAAAATTTATCTTAGATTTTGAAAGATTTTGAAAACAATTTTAAATAGTTCAAAACAAGAAAACAAATAGTTGGAAATTGTGTTTGTAAGCATAATTTTTAAAAGTTGAAAAACTAAAACTAAAATTGTTATCGAAAGTAGAACCTTAATCTTTTTAAGGGGCGTTTGGTGCGTGGACTTGGAATCATAATCCTGTGAATTAGAGCGCTGAGGTTTTTCTTGGCGGGTACTAAACTCTGGTAATCAAAAAATAATGTTTGGGGTGTCGGTGCTGGAAAGCCTTAAAAGCAGAATCTTGTATTTGGAGTGTAGTGTTCTAAACTCTGTGGTTGGACGATTTTCTTTTTCTTTTTTTCTTTTTCTACTTCATTCTCTTTCTAGTGAAAGTTTTGTGAATTGTAGAACCTTTTTAGATAATATAGACCAAGTTTTTTGGGCGTTTTTTTAATGAAATATTTAATTTATATTATAATCTACATTAAAAAATTGTTTCCAATATCAAAACATTGCTTACCATTAACAAAAAATAAAAAATAACATGACAATCAGTTTGTAATTAGAAAAAATACAGATTTGAATAAAAAATTAAAAAAAAAAATTGAAAACCAAAAAGAACCATGGAATGAAACAACCTAAATTGAAGTTTCTCATGAATTATAACCGAAGAAACCTAAATTGAAGTTTCTCCTGAATTATAAAGAAAGAAAGAAAAACCAATTTGTGAAGATGAATTTAAAAAATTAGAAATGAAAAAAGATTTAATTTTGTAATTTACAGAAAACCACATTTTATTTTGAAATAACTTTAGTTGATAAATCAAAGTTACCATGAAAATAACATTTATTATATTTTTTAATTTTAATAGGTTAACTTAAAATGAAATGTTATTTTTTAGATGGTTAATTAAATTAAATAAAGATGAATAAAAAAAAATTATTTTGATAAAAAAAAATTAGAAAACTATATAAAAACTCACCATAATTATAAGAAAAATGGAAAGAAAAATTGTAGAAACTATCATAATTACGAAAAAAGAAATGATGAGACTCACTATACTTATACTTATGATAAAAATAGAAAGAAAAATGGCAGACCCAATATGATTTTGTAAAATTTTAAGAGAATTCATGGATTTGGAAGGGTAGCCCATAGTTTGGTTTGCCAAACCCATGGTAGAGAACCTCTTGCCTAGTTTTGGTTTGGAATCCAAAACCCTCAAAGGAGAAATCCTTCTAAATTTCCTTTTTTAGGGGTGGTTTGGTCCAAAGAGTTAGGGGAGTTAGAGTTGTTTAGTCCAAGGAGTTGTTTAGTCGGGAGTTCTGAAGTCTGTGATGTGTTTGGGGCGAGAAGCTGTTGAACTTAGAGTTCTTGAATCTGAGTTTATTTTAACTGTTTTCTTCTACACAATATTTTTCTACAAATTTTCAAAATTTCATTATTAACTAATTATTTTTAATAAATTATAAATTTTTTATTTTTTTTATTTTATATATCATTTACAAATTTGTTTGAAGACAAAAAAAAAAAAAAAATAAAAAAAAATTATTAGAATATATCCATTTTTTTTTTGGACTCATCTTTAATTTTATGAATGATAAGATTGAATTTTTTTTTTTGTTTTTATTATTGTAGGTATATTTTACAAACTTTTTAAAGAAAAAAAAGAACAACACATATCTTACCCATACCCAGGTGTCAAACACATTTTTCTTCGTCTCCACCCTAACTCCTCATTCGATCTGAATCCACTATATTCGAAAATCAGAATCTCAACAATAACGGTTTATTTTAGCTTTTTTTTTGTACAATTTTTTCTATAATTTTCCAATATTTTCATTGGTAAGAACTTATTCCAATAAATTAAAAAAAAATGTGGTTTTTACTTTTTTTATTTTATGTATCATTCACAAATTTCTCTGGAGATAACAAAAATAATTTTGACCACAATACTTCACATTCTTTTTTCAATATCACTCACATTAATTATTCATTTTATTTGGATAGTTTTGAAATAAAAGCGAGTCGTACAATAATGTTAAATATTATATGTGAATTTGAAAGATTTTAATATGTTAATTTAAACTGATTCAAATAAATTAATGTTTTTATTCTCCATAGTAATAATACTACATTTTGAATTTTGTTTAAATACCAATTTTGATTGAACAACCTAATTTATATTTAAAATAATAAAAATAGGTTGAATTGTATTTTTAGTCATTTTGTTTAAATTAGGTTTTTTTTTAAATAATTAAAAATATTGTGAGAGAGAGGAAGATAGAGAATTGTGCTGCCTTGAAAAACGGGTAAGACTTGAATAGTAATTACTGTAGAATTCTGGGGAGTTGATATTTTTTATCCGAGTTCAACAAGTCCGTGGAACAAACGGGGATAAAACTTCTCCCCCAACTCCTTGTCAAACAACTCCTTGGGCCAAACACGCCTTTAGGATCCATTTTGAATAAAGTAAATTTTTTTTTTTGACCAAAACTGAAATCAAAATTTAACTTATCGGTAGGGTTTTAAGGTTTAGGATTTATCGAGACATCGTCTTAGATTCTAATATTTGGTCATTTTTCAAATAAAAAACATGTTTGGTCTTTTTTTCAAAATTGTTAATTAAAAATGACATTTCTCTTATTATCCCAACCCAAAACAACTCCATATGGTTCTTGAATTTAAATGGTTCTTGGATCAATGAAAAGATGACATCATCATTCCGTTGACATGTTTAGTATTTATAGGAAAAAAAATCATTTATATCCCTAAACTTTGAGTAAATTCTTGAATTTTGAGGGTTGTATAAATTAAAACTATAAATTAGAAGTGTATTAAGTAAAACTTTTTTTTTTTTTTTAAGTGTATCAATTTACACCCTCTTTTAGATTATGTTTAAAAATACGTCTATTCACTCGTGTAGAAGTTTATAATTTTATAATTATATCATTTAAACCTCTAAACTTTCATTCAATGATTTCATTTAGATCCTCCATTAAAATTTATTTTTAAAAATCGTCAATGCATCACTTATCACACGTGCTGAGTAGACTTCTTTAAATGTCTGAATAATGAAATGGACATTTTTTTTTCTCTAACAAGGAAAGTGACCTTTTTTTTTTGTAATAATTTTTTTTTTTTTTTTTTTTGAGAAGAAGAATATTATTAAGATAAATTTAGTTGATTTAAAATGTAATCAAGTTAAAATGACATTTTTTTTCTTTTTAAAAATTCTTACCAAAGTAGAAAAAAAAAACCTTCCTTAATAGGTAGCGAAAAATAGAGGTACAATAGGAGATGAAAAATTGTCCATTTCATTAATCCAACCTTTTAAGAAATTTACAAATTGAAGCATTGATGATTTTCAACCCGATTTCACAGGAAGAATTTGAAAATTCAAGATTGTAATTGTTACAATTATTAGTTTATAGTTTTAATTAATACGCCTCCAAAGTAGAAAGATATAAATTTATTTTTTCCTATTTTATATGATATGAGAAACTTAATTAATATAGTTTATTTTAGTTCAACAATATGTGAGTGAAGAATTCGAACTTTCGACCTCTTAATTAAGGATACATGTTTTATGCAATTGAGCTATGCTTATGTTGACTAATTAATTTAGTATTCTTATTTGATTATGTGGTATTTCTTCTTATTTTTAGAAAAAAAAAATCACCATTCTCTTTTTATTTATTAAACTTTAGGAACTAAAAATCATTAAAATTGTTGTCGGTTTCACGTTCGTAGGTCGGAATTGGGTTTCAGATGGAATTGAGCTATGGGTGGAGTCCCTTCTCGAGTTGTGCCGTTCTTTCACCTCAGTGACATGCAAAAGAAGAATCAGAGTACCAATGTGGTACTATGCCTAACACGCTCTGATGCCTAAGTCAGTAGTGTGGTCGGATTAGCCAAGAGTTAAGCTCGGGTTAAGACAACTTACCAAGTTTAGGATCAGTCGGATCATATTCCTTTCTAAAGGAGGGTAACCTTGTATTTATAGACATTGACACCAGAGGGAGTACGCGTCGTTGTGATGCTATATTCCACTAGTAGACTAGTGCTTGATCCTTGTTCTTGCCTCAGTGCGTCGACGATCGAGGTCTTTGACTTATTTTTCTATACTTAGGTCAAGGTTCTTGTGGATCACTCGGCAAGACGGATTCAGGTGGGCGTCCCGTTCGTATTCATGACAAATCTAGTTTGATTCGAATCTGCGAGCTGACCCATAACAAAAAATTTGTGGACTAAATAGAAACTATGCCCAAATTTGAGAGACAAAAATATAATCTATTAAAATAAAATTAAAACATTTGAGAACAAAATTCAAACTTGTAGTATAAAAAAACAAATTATAAATACTTCACATATACAAAGAAAAGAAAAATGGCCACCAAAAACCAAACATCTCTCAACGTTCTTCTCAGCTTACCGTTATTATTATGACCGTTGCCCCAATAAAAAAACAAAAAGCATTTTAATAATTATATTCCTCAAGCAGGTGGTAATAATCCTTAGGGTCAAAAAAAAAAAAGTAAGAGAAAGCAAGAAGCCATCTCTGTGGCATACGCCAAGCACATAAACCACTTTTGATATTTCCAGCTGTGTCCAAAAGCGCTTTGTCTCTTTTTTCCCACATTACCCAAAATACCCCTAACCATAGTTACCTGCTCCCCCATTAACCCTAGTTAACTAACTTAACCGCTCTCTCTTTTATTACCCACTCCACTCTCTAAACCCACTCTTCATCTTCCTCCTCTGTTTCCCAATGGCGGTTTCCAAATCCCTCCTCCTTTTCCTCGCCCTCGCCGCCGTCGCCGTCGCCTCCGCCCACAACATCACCGACATTCTCAAGGACTTCCCTGAGTACAGCGATTTCAGCAACTACCTGCAGCAGACCAGACTCGCCGACGAGATCAACAGCCGTCAGACCATCACCATCCTCGTCGTCTCCAATGGCGCTCTCTCCTCCGTCGTCGCCAAACATCCTCTCTTCGTTATCAAAAACTTCCTCAGCCTCCACATCGTCCTCGACTACTACGATCCGGCGAAACTCCACAAGATCTCCAACGGAACCACTCTCTCCACCACGCTCTACCAAACCACCGGCCACGCGCCAGGAAATCTAGGTTTCGTCAACATCACCGATCTCCCGGCTGGTAAGGTCGGATTCGGCTCCGCTGTGCCTGGATCTAAGCTCGATTCGAGTTACACGAAGTCGGTGAAGCAGATTCCCTACAACATTTCGGTTATCGAAATCAGTGCGCCGATCATCGCGCCAGGGATTTTGACGGCTTCGGCTCCGTCGGCTTCCGATGTTAACATCACGGCTTTGCTCGAGAAAGCCGGATGTAAAACGTTTGCGTCTCTGCTTGTTTCTAATGGTGTGATTAAGACTTTTGAAAAGACTGTTGAGAATGGATTGACTATATTTGCTCCGAACGATGAGGCGTTTAAAGCCGATGGAGTTCCAGATCTGAGTAAACTCACTAATGCTGAAGTTGTTTCGCTTCTTCTTTACCATGCCGTCAACGGTTACACTCCGATCGGGACCTTGAAGACGACGAAGGATCCGATCAACACTCTGGCAACTAGCGGTGCCGGAAAGTTCGACATTACGACGACTACGGCTGGAGATGCGGTTACTCTCCACACCGGAGTCGGACCTTCGAGAATCGCTGATACAGTCCTCGACGCGACTCCGCTCGCTATTTTCACCGTCGATAGTGTGCTACTTCCGTCGGAGTTGTTCGGAAAGTCTCCTTCGCCGGCGCCGGCACCAGAGCCGGTGAGTTCGCCTTCGCCGACACCGTCTCTGGCTCCGAGTCCGAGCCCTACCGCGAAGGCTCCGTCTCCGTTCGCCGCGTCGCCGCCTGCTCCGCCGTCCGATACGCCGGCAGGTTCTCCAGCCGATGCGCCTGCCGCCGAGGCGCAGACCAGTACGCCGGGAAGCTCCGCCGTTCACGTGAAAGCTTCTGCGGTCGTCGTCGTTGTCGCCATTGCTACCACTGTGATTTCCTCTCTTTTCTTGTCCTAAATCGTAATTTTAACACTATCAGCAGTCTCTTCTTTTTTAGTTTATTTTATTTTATTTTTGTACGTTTTTTCTTTTTCTTTTTGAATTGGTACTTTTTTTTTTTATATATATAATTTATTTTTGAAATTATTAGTATTTTCTGAATACACCTTTGTAGAGTGAGCGTGGAGACCACTTGCTGCTTTTTGGTTTGGAGAATGAGCTGTTAATTTTATATTTTTTTTTTATATTCAGTTATTTTATTTAATTTTCATTTTTACCATTTTTATTTGGAAAAATGTTTTTCTACATAAAAAAAAAAGGTGTTAGAAAAATAAAAAATGAAATTATAGCCCAGATAGATTGAATTTATTGTATCTTAATCTAGTTGTCGAATCATCATAATCTAAAATCATAAGTTTTAATAAATTCAACCTAAGATTTATTTCGCCAACAAGAACATAACTCAACCGCATGATGTATATCGCCTAGTAACCATGAGTTCATTAGTGATTTAGAAATCTTAGGTTCTATCTTAACCTCAACTTATTTTCAGTAATAACACTCTTAATTAAATACACGTTTATTTGAAAGTTCAAAATGACCTTTTTCAACATGGTTCAAAATGGACTTTCATTCATTTGACCTTTAAATTGATTTGTTTGACCAAAGATACTACTTTTGTTTTTATAAAATAAAATTTTAGTATGGATTTGATGATGATTAAACTCAAATTTATAAATATATCGATGAATATTTTAATAAAAATCATGAATATCACGAAAATTTATGAAAATATTGTGATTTTTTTTTTAAACTTTATAACATTGTTATGTTATAAACTACTACTTTAAATAAAAATATCAATAATTAAAAGTTAAATATATGCATTAATACAATAATTTACATAAAATAAAAATTGAAAAAGAAGTAGAAAAAATTGAGAATAAAATAAATAAGAAGAGGGAGAGGTTAGGATTCAAGCCCAAGTCCTCAAAATATTGGCGTGGTTTCGACAATATATATTTTAAAGATAATTTTGACGATATTTTCATCATAAAGTAGAGGTACTATGAGAGTACTACAAAATTTCTCAAACAAGGTAAAAATATGATATTAAATTTTCATCGATACGTCGACATTTTCATTGACATTTTTACATATTCATAGGTTCACCATGAGGGGTGAATCGACATTTCCATCATACTGTACAAAATCGATAAAAGTATAAAAAAAAAAACAACAACAAAATGTAACCTAACGTGAATATAATATTATAATAAGTGTATTTTAACTCAGAGTGTAAAATGTTTATTTATTAATTTTAATATTTTTTTAAAAAATCTTCTAAAAATATCTATATACATCGACATTTTATCGATATTTTCATAAAATTTAAACCTCTATATTTTCATTCACATCGACATTTAAATCTTGTGACAAAACTAACTCAATCGAGATTAAGTATTTTTTTTTCCATGTTTTAAATCTTTTGATAACGTGATTGTGTCGGTGTGCGTGTGTTCTATTAATTGGAGATGACGTGGGGTCCACTTGTGTTTTATAAATGGAAAGCGCGTGTGGATCTTTCCAGAACTTTTGATCTTTTTTATTATTTTATTTTTTGTTTTTTGTTTGCGGCGAATGGATTTTTCTGGCCACTTAAGAAAATCTAAAGTCATATCAAAGATTCAAAATAATGAGAATTAAATGGACATTTCCTTTCTATTGTGGTTTTAATAAATTTAATATGGAATTAAATGGACATTACAAGGGATTAATATTTGGATGGAAGTTAGTTCAATTAAAATATGCTCTTTTACTTTTAATTAACAAAAAAAAAAATTAATAATAAAAAAGTATTTTAGGATTTTATTTTGTTCAATAACTAAATATTTATGGTATTTCATAACTTGAAATTGTAAAATAAAAGTGACTTTAAAAAATTTCCTCTTGTCATAGGTTATGTAATGTGCATATTAGAGAATTATTTAATTAAAAAAATATCTATCAATTATTGAAAAAATATTCATTTATTTTTATGCCTTTATGTTATTCGATGATGTGTGAGAATTATGATTAAGACGATATATATACTCATCATATTCTAAATGAAAAAGTAAAGAAGCAAGTTTAGGATTTTAAACTTAAGTTTCTATACAAGATAAGTTTTTTTTTTTTTTTTTTTTTTTTTTTAAAAAAATCTCTAAAAGCTAAAATTAATAAACAAATTATCTCGTCAATTCAAGTATAACTTAATGGATAAAACAGTAATTATTATCCCTGTTGTTACAAAAAAAAATGGCACAAATAGTAAATTTTGGGAGAACGAATGAACGTGCTAGACAAAAGAGAGTAAGTGATCTAGCACTGATGTGGTGCCAAACCATAGATACTTCTACGATCAAGTTAGAATCGAACTTGAGAGTATCTTAGCAGTAGAAGTTTTAGCTTAGTTTTAGACGATCAAGTTAGAATCGAATCGAACGTGATTACTTTGGAGTGTTTTGAGAACGGAAGTGTTGCT
This sequence comes from Herpetospermum pedunculosum, assembly GCA_028017165.1. Lineage (NCBI taxonomy): Eukaryota > Viridiplantae > Streptophyta > Magnoliopsida > Cucurbitales > Cucurbitaceae > Herpetospermum > Herpetospermum pedunculosum. The sequence goes on along the minus strand of CM051524.1, from coordinate 7,139,775 downwards.
GGTATGAGTGTGTCAGAGTTGTGTTGAAGAGTTATTTGTCTACCGGCGTCGAAGATTTGTGCCGTTGTCAGAAGGGTTGTTGTGAGTTGTCGCTGGAGAAGGGAAGAGTCAGATCTAACTTTGTACTCGTATGTCGTTGCCGCTCGAAATGCGTCGTCGCTCGCTGGCCGGACAACATCGTCGTTCGCTAGCCGTCATTTGTTGTTGTGAGGAACTCGATGTAGTAGATTCTGATGGAGCGTCGATGGAACGCAGCGGAAGCGATTTGGATCATGGACACTCTAATTTCATCAATTTAAACGAAACGGAAACATGCAAAAGCGATGAAAAAGAGAAGTTAGAACACATACCCTTGTCGTTCGTAATTCTCCAATTTCACCGCCAGAAGCTCCTCACGAGCTCACCGAGCCTTCTCACGAAACGTTCGTGGACCACCCCCGGTAGTCCCGCTATCCTCAGGCCGAGAAACGGAGTAGTGAGACTCTTTTTACAAAAGAAAAGAGGGAAGAAACTTCAACTGAAGAAACTTTTTTTTTTTTTTTTTTTTTTTTTTTTTTTTTTTTTTTTTGATCTGATCTCATCATATATACTGTGTATATATATATACCTTACATGAATAAAATATATATATAAATTAATAAAATTAATAATAATTAATTTATATTATTAATTTATATTATTAATTATTATATATTCACATGTAAATATATATATATATATATATATATATATATATATATATATATATTTATTTATATATTATTATTATTAATAAAATTAATAATAATTATTTTATTAATTAAATTTTTTAATTAATAAAAAATATATATATAAATTAATTAATTAATATTATTTAATTCAATATCAAATATTAATTAAATAATATAATTAATCCCGGTTTTCCGAAAACCGACTTTTTGCACATGAATCCTATTCATGTTTTCAGACCAATCTCACATTTAAATCATATTTAAATATGTCCATATTTAAATCATATTTAAATATGTCCATATTTAAATCATATTTAAATATGTCTATTCTTCTTCCACAAACCCGAATTTGAACGATTCAAATTCTTTTCTTTTCTTTTATACTGTTTCACGGCTTTATCCGAGCTAGCCAGGAGAACCGTAAGGACCTACAGATCATGAGCTCCAACGATACGAGATTATCCGGTCAAAACTCTTTCAACCGAACTAATCAACATTCGTTAACCCCCGGAGACTCCACTAAAGTCCAAGGGCTGCACTCTCCTCACTGTAGATATATTGTGTCCTGTTGATATAACTATCATCAGTAAGTCGATCCTTCACAGGTCGTTCATAATCACAACGGGTCATTTATACCGTTTAACCCTTGTATTATATCTTGTTCCTTAGGTACCACTGACACCTCTAATGAACAATTGATTTGTGGTCCAACCATCAAATCAGATTCCTCCCTGATCAGGAGAGGATGGGCCCATTGTTCAAGACCTGGAGTCAGCACTTAAGGGAACAACCTCTCTACTAACCCTTAAAGCGGGTAGGAGTGAACTCCAATCTTGCTACAACTATGTCCCCAGCCACTTATTCAATCTTATCCCCAAGATGGTAGGCATATTGAGTCGGCAAACTGGCCACTCTCACCCGTACAAATCAAAGGATAAAGTTGAATAAACAGGAGTTCATAGTAAGCTCAGGATTAAGATCGAGTTACCTAAGTCATCAAATGAAAAAATCGGTCTTTACAGTAAACGGTGTTATAAAGAAAGAGCGATTTTATTTCTTGGTTCGGTCTTGTGCAAACTCATTGCACAGGACGCCCTCACTCACATGTCTCTACATGAAACGATTCGAATCACATCGTTTTGTACTATACAAAGTGAGCCGCGTCCAATAGTGTCCCCAGGATAAGGTACCCAGCCTTATCCCTATACTATAGACCATTTTGGCTGTCTACTTGAACTTGATTCACATTCATGTCACACATGAAGTTCAAGTACTCACACTACTGCCATGGGTGTTAGTTATTGGTATAGGTTAATACAAACACAATTCACTAAAAATTCAATAACAACTTTATTGAAATATAATATTTACATTTACATTCATACAGTTTACAAACTACGAGTTTTAGGACATAAAACCCAACAGATTCATATGACAATTTATATGGTGCAAAAATATGCGTTTATATACCGTATGTAAAGTTAAAAAAAATCATATGATCTGGGATTATGAGCAACCTTCAATATCACACATACACACACATATATATATATAGGTATAAAAACATGCATGCATCGGGAAGACGACGAAGAACTACAATGTGTCAAATAAAGTATTTTATGTACATAGATTCTTGAAATAAAATAAAGAAAGAAAAATGTACCTATATGGATGATTGAAAATAGATACAACAACTTGAAGATGTTGGCCCGACGACGATGGTACGACAAAAAATGGATGTCACGAGGATGGTACATTTTTTGAAAATAAAAGGGAAAAAAAATATACTAAATATCATTAATTGTGATTTATAATTACCATAACTACAAATTCAATTTTTAAGATTGAAAAATTAAAAATAAAATAATAAATATTATTTTTAGATTTTACCAAGAATAATTTGGTAAGATAATTTAATAATAAATACATTAAATAATTCAAAAAGTCTATGAAAAATAGAGAAATAATAAAAAAATTATATTAGACATTTTGTGAAAATATAATTTAAAAAAGGATAACTGCACAAATAACCACTATATTGCCTTTATATTAATGTCTTCCCTTTCTATTTTTATAAAAAATGTCTGACTATTTTAAAAAAAATCATAAAATTTGGGTTGCAATTACTTTCAAACCCTTCAACCTTTCTAACCTTTTATATTAATTTTTCTCTAACATTTTAATAAAATAAAATAAAAATTAAAACAAGTTCATTTAAGGAAAAAAAATTGAAATCATACAATTTGCATTAATCACGTCTCTTTCCTCATTAAAACTGTATTCTCTCTCCTCATTTAAATTAGGTCGTTTACCAATGTCAGTAGTTGATGATTATACAATTAGAACAATTTTGAATTCGCCTCAAATTGAAGTCTCAAATAAGTAAATCCCTTGATTAAAGAGTAATTGGAAATTACTAAGGTTCCGTTTTGATCTAAAGAAATGAAGTTTCTTTCGTTTTGTTTGTTTGGTGACTACCTACAAATCAAAACTATTGATTCAGGAGAATTGAAGCTGAAACTATATATTTCAATCGACTCTATTCTTTCAGATCAAGACTAAGATTAATACAATAACTGTACCTACATTAATTCACACCCCACTCGTATCTAGACCTAAACAATTTTCTCTCCGCAATATATATTTTCATATATGAAATATATAAGGTGAATATATATAAAGAAATACAAATATTTTCTTAAAAAAAAATACACATATCTATAAGTATATATCTGTATATATAAAAATTACATATATTTTATAAAAAAAATCAATACATATTATCTATAAATATATATACAACATATATGAGTATATATGGTGGATATATATAAAATATATATATATGTTATAAGTATATATGTAGTATATATGAGCATATATGAGTATATGCTCGGTTTAAAATAAAATACTCATATATGAAGTATATATAAGTATATATGGTGGTTATTTATAAAAAAAATTAAATGGTAAAGAAATAAGTTGTAAAGATAAAATCGAAATTTAATTAAAAAATAAAATTTAATACACTCAATTTGTTTGGGTTGACTAGGAGATTTTTTTTTTAAACTAAATTTAATACACTCAAATCAAATCGAAATTTAATACACTTAATTTGACAGGGAGAATTTTTTTTTTATGCGAATAGAGAAATAAAATAAAATCATGAAATGAACACATTAATACACTAAATGAGAGAGAAAATCAAAATTTATTACGAAAATTTTGTAATGAGAGAGAAAATCAAAATTTATTACGAAAATGTTGTTTTTTTTTTTTTTTTGTTGAGTAAATACGAAAATGAAATTTAATACCCAATAATTTTATTTGGTATGAAAATAGGCACCTCCATAATAGTATTTAAAATTAATCAAAAATAAAAAAGAAAATTTCAAGATTTGAGGAGATATTTAATAATACTACCGTCATTTCCGAGATTATCCATTTTAAAAATTATTCTCTCCCAAACCAAAAGTATGGGTTGAAGCCCAATCCGATATGGGCTAGTGTGCTACAAAGACTGGGTACTCTACTGGGTTATGAGCCCAAAAGTATGGGCTTCGATATTTTGGCCCACATTTCAGAGAAATTTAGACGTGCAGCATAATTTCTTGTTTTGTTTTTTAAAAATATATTTTATGTTTGAATTCATTATCTTTTAATTAAGGACACAACCTTAAAACAATAGTTGAATTTGACTTCAAATAGTTATCTTAATAAAAGTAATTTAAGATATTTCATATATATATATATTTTTTTTTTTTGTAAAATTCAATATTATTAAAATATTTATTTATGAAAGGTTAAAAAAATAGGTTTTCTTTTAAAAATATTTTTTATATATATATTATACGGTAGGAATCATGTGTGGCCGTTTCTTTTTTAGTAATCTAAAAAGCCAAAATCTTAATATGCTTGGAATTACAAATGCTCGAAAATATAGATATCCGACGTCCTTAAATAACTATGTTTGTTTTTTTTTAAAAAAATGTAAGAATATCCAAGAATATTTAGATAGACGATATTGTATTATTCCAACAATACTATTTCCTATATTAGGATAATTTATATATTAATTTAATATAATTTAAATTTATATAATATTGTTTCCTTAATAATTTAGTATTTTATTGTTATCAATCATATTTATATTATATATTATTTTGTTAAAAAGAAAAAAAAAATAATTTATATTGTTTTGAAGTTCTTAAAAAACTTCTAGGAGTAAATATTAGTTTGGATTTTAACTTGAAATATTTGAACTAATTTTAAAAGAATATTGTTGACCGAAAAATTTCGGCCAATCAGCAGTCGCCACGTGTCTTCATCATGGTCGGCAGATCGAATAAACTTAGCCGAGCAAATTCGGTCATAGCTCAATTGGGCTCGAAATCGAATCGGGCCAGAAAGCTATTTAAATGGCAATTTGGCCCAAAGCCCAAAAGCCCATTGAACCCAAAATGCCATTGGACCCAAGCCCATTGGATCCAGGCCCAAGCCCATTAGGTCCATGAGAACTCTATGAATAGAGAGCTCATTCTTCATTTTCAAGGTTCAGAAAATTTCTACTCCTAAGAGCTCAGAGAGAATTCTCAAGCAACGAAGACTCCCTGAATCCTTGGAAAACTGAACGATCATCCAACATCGAGAACAAGCTGCGAAGCCCTCGATACAAATCCAACATCGAAAACAAACTAAGAAGCCCTCGATCCAAATTCAACATCGAGAACAAGCTGCAAAGCCCTCGAAACAAATCCAACATCGAGAACAAGCTGCGAAGCCCTCGAGATACATTTACATTTGAGAGAGAAAGAATCAGAGGATCAAACATTAGAGATTGTAATCCACTACGCACTAATACATACAATACAAATACAAAATTCAAATTTCATTTACACGTGTCGAATTTCCATCCGTCGTTCGAAATCTCGTGTGATTAGATTGGCACGCCCAGTGGGACAACTCTACCTCTCATCTCTCCCTCTCTCAACTAAAGTTAATAATGACATCGAAGAAAACAACATCCAGGTCTCTCATTTCCAACAACCCTTACAAGGGACCTGTCACCCGCAGCCGCTTCATAAAAGAAGTCTCGCAGACGGACGAACACACTCCTGTCATCGTGAGCAAAATTTACAAACGACTGACGGAGTCTGCGTAGGGTGGGATAATCATCAAGGAAAATCCCTTGTACGATGAATATGTTCCTTCCTCTGATCAGTCAGAGAAGGTGTCTGATTCCAACGTAATGTTTGTAATGATGGCAGACGCACGCACTAACGATGAAGCAATGGCTAAAATGGAAAAGAAATTAAATTTTCTGATGAAAGCAGTTAAAGAACGAGACCTCGAGATTGCAAACTTGAGAAATCAGATGCAAAGTCGAGAGGCTGCAGAGTCAAGTCTAACTCCTGCAACAAGAAGGAATGACAAAGAAAAAAATGTCATCCAAGAAGACCAACCGCATCACTCAACGTCGGTCGCTTCGCTGTCTGTCCAACAACTGCAGGACATGATCATGAACACTATCAGAGCTCAATACGGTGGACCCACCCAAAGCTCCCTCTTGTATACCAAACCGTATACAAAGAGGATCGACAACTTGAGAATGCCCACTGGGTATCAGCCGCCAAAGTTTCAACACTTTGACGACAAGGGCAATCCTAAACAACACATTGCCCACTTTGTTGAGACGTGCGAGAACGTTGGAACTCGGGGAGACCTGCTGGTTAGGCAGTTTGTCCGGACTCTGAAAGGAAATGCCTTCGATTGGTACACGAACTTGGAGCCCGAGACAATTGATAGTTGGGAACAGTTCGAAAGAGACTTCTTGAATCGCTTCTACAGTACGAGGCGAACAGTTAGTATGTCCGAAGTCTCGCACGCTAACCAAAGGATGGGCGAGCCAGTCATCGATTTCATCAACCGTTGGAGATCGTTGAGTCTCGACTGCAAGGATCGACTCACCGAGGTGTCCGTTGTCGAAATGTGCATCAACGACATGCATTGAGGACTTCATTACATCCTACAAGGGATAAAGCCTCAAACATTTGAAGAGTTAGCGACTCGCGCCCACGATATGGAGTTGAGTATCGCCAACAGAGGGACCATGGACCTCTTAATCCCAGATATAAAGAAAATAAAGAAAGAAGTAAACGACATTGAAAAAATTACGAAGAGTGTCGTGGAAGAATCCATGGTCGTCAGCACGAACCCTTTCAGGTTTTCCTCAAAAGGAAAGGAAAACAAGACAAAAAGAAGAAATAACGGAGGCGAGAAACGTCGCCTTACTTTAAAAGAAAAACAAGAAAAAGTCTACCCGTTTCCAAACTCTGACATTCCTGACATGTTAGAGCAACTATTGGAAACAAGACTGATTGAGTTTCCCGAATGTAGGCGCCCGGAAGAAATGGACAAAGTCGATGATCCCAACTATTGTAAGTATCATCGAGTTATCAGTCATCCAGTGGAGAAATGTTTTGTCCTAAAAGAGTTCATTCTAAAGTTAGCCAATGAGGGAAAAATTGAGTTAGACCTTGATGAAATAGCTGAATCAAACCACGCTGCGGTAACAATGAACTTCGGCGCTCAATTATCTCCAGCCTCATTTGAGAAGCAAAAGGAAAATCTGAAAGGGTTCAGACATGAAACCCCAAAGCAAATTTCTCAGGTAAAACCTGAGGTCATCGAAAATGAGGATAAATGTTGGACCGTCGTAGCTCGTCAGAAAATACGACGACAAAGACCCGTTCAGAAACAAGATTGCATGTTTCGAGATGATAAACGAAACAAGAAGCTTTCGAAGAAGAAAGAAAGAATCAATTCGAGGAAACCTACACATGAGAGAGGAGAAAATAAATATCGTCCTCAACCTCGACAACCAGTGACTTTAAAAGAATTCTTCTCAAGAAATTTCCTTGTCATCAAGAAAGAGGAAGAAAACTTTGCAACTTCATGCTACATCAACGCAGAAGAAGTCGACAACTCAAAAGAAGTCGACCAAAGAACTTCTGTCTTCAATCGCATCAAGCCTTCAACTACTCGAACTTCGGTCTTCCAAAGGATGAATATGGCCGCGATAAAAGAAGAAAATTCATGTCTAACTTCTACCTCCACTCGAACTTCAGTTTTCCAAAGGTTAAGTGTTTCTACATCAAAGAAAGACGAACCTTCAACATCTGTTTTTGATCGCCTCAAAGTGACAAATGATCAACAACAAGGAAAGATGAAGACTGTAGGGGCAAGACTCTTCGATGAAGAAGGTAGCGACAAGAAGATTCACAGTCGTGTTCCTTCACGCATGAAGAGAAAATTTTCTGTCCACATAAACACAGAGGGTTCCTTGAAGGTGAAGAAAAAGCTCATCATTCTAACCAATCCTATAAGCGAAGGATTTGATCAAGACCTTGATGAAGATAAAAGTTTTTAAAATGTAATACTTCTTAACGTAAGAGTATAAACTACATGTTGCTCCTGGCCCGCACGAGCTTAAAAGGTGAACGACCCAAGTAAAAAAAAAATTCACTCATCATGTAATCTGAACTACGTTATGACTTGATCCCTTCCATCCAAGGGTACGCAGGCAACTTAAAGAAAAAATATATACTTTAAGTTCAGTCACAATAATAAAACAATCAAAATCATGCATCTGAACTACGTCATGACTTGATCCCTTCCATCCAAGGGTACGTAGGCAACTTAAAGAAAAAATATATATACTTTAAGTCCAGTCACAATAAAAAAAATCATCATGTATTGAACTACGTCTCGACTTGATCTCTATTGTTCAAAGGGTACGTAGGCAGAGCTTTAAACAAGTTTTAAGTCTAGTCTCTTCAAATAAAAATAAACATAAGTGTCACGACTACTAAAGTTTGTCGTTGTAGATCAAAGGTTTTCATCCATATTTAGAGTGATGCCGCAAATTGAAGATGTCCAAACCTACTCAGAATGACGATGATACGTCAAATCCCACTGAACGACACGACACAAATTGAGAGCTTTCAACATTATCGAATGTAACACCATAATTGAAGTTACAATATGATATTAAACCTGCAGATGCACACCACAACAAAGGCGACGCCACCAATCGAACGCGCACACTACTGTGACGGTGACACTACAAGCTTAATGTGTAAACCACTATAAGCGATACGTTTCGCCCGCCCAAAGTTTGCGCTTCATCTGCGTCGTTCCCTTGAAGTTCAAATTCGAGTTTCGCCTGTTACAAGATCAAAACAGAGCGTCGCTCGCTTCAAGTCCAAGTTCGAGGCCTCACTCACTTCAAGTTCAAGTTCGAGCGTTGGTCGCGTCAAGTTTAAGACCGAACATCGCTCGCATCCAGTTCGAAGGATTCCTCGCTTCAAGTTTGAAGGCTTCCTCGCTTCATGTTCAAGTTCGCTGTTGTTGCTGCATCATCTCGAAGTTCGCTGTTGTTGCTGCATCATCTCCAAGTTCCGCCGCGCTGCGCGGTCGCATCTCCAAGTTCCGCCGCGCTGCGCGGTCGCATCTCCAAGTTCCGCCGCGCTGCGCGGTCGCATCTCCAAGTTCCGCCGCGCTGCGCGGTCGCATCTCCAAGTTCCGCCGCGCTGCGCGGTCGCATCTCCAAGTTCCGCCGCGCTGCGCGGTCGCATCTCCAAGTTCCGCCGCGCTGCGCGGTCGCATCTCCAAGTTCCGCCGCGCTGCGCGGTCGCATCTCCAAGTTCCGCCGCGCTGCGCGGTCGCATCTCCAAGTTCCGCCGCGCTGCGCGGTCGCATCTCCAAGTTCCGCCGCGCTGCGCGGTCGCATCTCCAAGTTCCGCCGCGCTGCGCGGTCGCATCTCCAAGTTCCGCCGCGCTGCGCGGTCGCATCGCATGAAAATACCATTTGTTTAAGAAAATTATCTAAAAATATGTATAAAAGTGGACTTGAACCCAAGACCAAAGGAAACAAAGATTCTACATGTTCCACTTTGCGAAACAAGATTTGTTGTTATCATTTATCTTCAGATTGTAATACTTCATTCAACTTGAAATTTAGGTGGGTTCTAAATTTCCTTCCATAATCATGACCTTAAGTTCAAATTTTCGAACTTCATGTCAAAATTGATTGGAATCCCAAAATTATACCAAGTAAAATTTTCATTCAAGCTAAATTTCGAGCAAAATCCAAAATTTTCCTAGAATTAAAATTTGGGCATATTCCTAAATTTATTCTCGAGCAAGATGTAGATTCATAAATAATCCAAATCCAAGTCTCAAATCGAAATTTGTGTTTGGGTATACTCCAAATTTTATCCCACCTCGAAATTGAGTAAAAAAATTCAAAGTCAAACCCTTTTTCAAAATTCAATTGGGCAACTCCAAAAATCTACTATACATCCAAAATGGATATAAAGTAGAACACAAGAATCTACTAAAGTTCAAGTCAAGCTTCTGGCAAATAAGAAAGATGAAAATTGTAAGCCCAATTCATATTTTTTGGTCAATTGGCATAGAAAGATGTATCATTCAAAATAATTGATTTATGAACCAAATTTCATATTTCGATAAAATTGATATGTCGAGGCGGATTCGAAATTAGGGGTGTCATACATTTCGATTTCAAAATTTAACTTTTCCGAGACTCACCCACACGTACATGTGCATAACTCTCGAAAAAGGGGGCATTTGTTGACCGAAAAATTCCGGCCAATCAGCGGTCGCCACGTGTCTTCATCATGGTCGGCGGATCGAATAAACTTAGCCGAGCAAATTCGGTCATAGCTCAATTGGGCTCGAAATCGAATCGGGCCAGAAAGCTATTTAAATGGCAATTTGACCCAAAGCCCAAAAGCCCATTGAACCCAAAATGCCATTGGACCCAAGCCCATTGGATCCAAGCCCAAGCCCATTGGATCCAGGTCCAAGCCCATTAGGTCCATGAGAACTCTATAAATAGAGAGCTCATTCTTCATTTTCAAGGTTCAGAAAATTTCTACTCCTAAGAGCTGAGAGAGAATTCTCAAGCAACGAAGACTCCTTGGAAGACTGAACGATCATCCAACATCGAGAACAAGCTAAGAAGCCCTCGATACAAATCCAACATCGAGAACAAGCTGCAAAGCCCTCGAAACAAATCCAACATCGAGAACAAGCTGCGAAGCCCTCGAGATACATTTACATTTGAGAGAGAAAGAATCAGAGGATCAAACATTAGAGATTGTAATCCACTACGCACTGACACATACAATACAAATACAAAATTCAAATTTCATTTACACGTGTCGAATTTCCATCCGTCGTTCGAAATCTCGTGTGAACAAATATAATTGTATAATTGACAATTGTTTTAGTAAATTATAGTAATAAAAAAAATGATATTAATTTGTGAGAAAAGAATAGATATATCAAAACATAAAAGAAAAAATAATAAAGAAAAAAAGAAGGGAAAAAAAGTAAAAAAAAGATGTGATCAACCTTGAGAATCTTAAAAATACATGATTTATGAGATCATAAACAAAGTTTTGAGATGTCTGAGTATCTTGTATACTGCAATAAACATGGTAATCCAGATACTCATCCAATTGGAATATGAGATTATCACGAAACAACGTCTTACAGTGTAAATTTATACTTTACCCGTACGCTGATTAAATATAATTATAATAAGTATTGATTATATTTGTTAATAAAAAAATTGGTCTAGACAATTCATAATCTCTTAGAAATTGTAAGTTTGAAACTTCACCATCTTAAATTGATTGTAATATCTGAAGAATATTGCAATGTAATACCCAAATATGTTCTAATGTTTATATATTGTATTATTTTATCGAAACCAGAATTGTAGATTTAAAAATAATTTTAAGTATGATTATTTATAATTAGTCAACATAACTGACATGATATATAAATTATTAACCAAAAGATTAGAGGTTCCACCCCACTCGCATGTTATCAGAAAAAAAAATCTATAATTAAGAAAAAAATATAAATAAAAACTATAAATGTTATTTACATTTTTTTTGTTTGCTTTTTTGTATTATTTGTGGAGGTGGGGGACTCAACCTCTAATCTCATTGTTGTATAAACTAGTAATTAAGAGAGGTTGAATCTCCCACCCTCACCGTAGAAAAAAGTAAGAAAAATTGTAACAGATGTCAATTTAGAATAAAATAATTAGAAATATAGCATGTTTTTAAAAAATTTGCGGATATATCAATTTCTATCGCTGATATCTTATGGCTGATAGAAGTCCATCGCTGATCACCTCAACTTTTTATAGATTTTTGTCAGTGATAATAGTCTATCAGTGATATGATAATAGTCTATCAGTGATATGATAAAGTCTATCCGTGATAAAAACAAATTTTTTTGCCATATTTGTAAAACATTTTAAAATTTGCTAAATTTGCAATTAGTTTGGGCATGATTGTTATTTGTGCAACCAGCCCAAAAAGTAAACCCACTTTTTTTCTTTAAAAAAAACTAATTTATAGTGCGTTTAATATGACATTTAGATTATTAAATATAATTTTTAAAAGATCTTATTGATAAAAAACATATTTTAAAAAATTGGGTAATTTAAAATAATTATGGTAAAATGTAATTTTTTTACTTAATTAGACTTGAAATATTACGGCTTTAACACGATTTGACTTTTGTTTTTTTTTTAATTTCTAAAATGCCCCTTAATTTTCAAAATTTTCAAACAATTTTTTTTAATTTTTTTTGTGTATTTTATATTTTGGATTGCCATTATATTTATTTTTATTAAATAAAATTTGAATTTTTTATATTGTTCATCATTTTTTTTTTTTTTGATTTTATTGACTTTTTTCATATTTATCTCATTCACATGAAAATTTTTATATTCCATGTTTTAATGTATAATAATTTTTTTCTTTATTTACATTTTGTCGTAAAATCAACATTTTTTTCCGTTTAACTCTATATCTTGAAATATTTCAACTTTTTCAACATATGTACTTCGTTTATATACTATATAATCTAACATATATACTTTGTTTATAAATTACAATTCAATATATATACTATAATCTAACATATATACTTTGTTTATATATTATAATCCAATATATATATACACTCTGTTTACTATAATTTAACAAATTTTGAAATATTTTAATTTTTCTTTTTTTTCTAAAGCTTTAAATGCCTTTTAATTTTTGAAATTTTTAAATAATTTTGTAAATTTGTGTGTATTTTATATTCCACGTTTAGATTATCATGTAGGAAAAATTATCCTAATGCTACCTCAGATTTGGGTTTGGTAACAATTGGGTCACAAAGATTTCAAATTCAACAATTATACCACTAAAGTTTGAATTTGATGCGTTTTTTGTCCTTCCGTCAAATTTTAACAGAATAATGACGTGAGACTTATTTTTAATTATTAAAATTCTTTTAAAAAATATATATTTTTTCTTTTTCTTTCTCCTCCTTCCTCTCTTCTTCTTCCATGGTCGATGGCCGTCACCGGCTTCCTCTACTCTTTTCCTTCTCCCTCTGAGCTCCATCTCATCTTCCCTTCCCTTCCTTTCTCTTCTCTTCTCTTCTCTTCCCTCTCATTTTCCATCTCCCCTTCTTCCCCTCGTTTAAAAAAAAAATACAGATTTAGAATGGAACAAACCCACACATATATATATATATATATATATATTTTTGAAAACGAGGGGAAGAAGGGGAGAAGAAGAAAAATGAGGTAGGAAGGAGGGAGGTGGGAGGAGGAGAAAGAAAAAGAAATATATATATATATATATATATATATATATATATATTCGATAGTTCATTTCCTAATGACCATGAGCTTTCAATTTTCATTAGTTCATTTCCATGTCTGAGAGTATTTTTTTTTTATTTTGACATAATGTTTGGGTGAGGATTGAATCCACGACCTCATGGTGGATACATACTGTTGAGCTAAACTCTTGTTGGCACATGTATACTCTACATGCTTCATTTTTTTTTAACCCTAAAGGAAAAGTTTCGGTTAACTTTTCATCCAATAGTTTTTTACCATTTACATTCAATTTTAATTATTAAGTAAAATGAATTTAAAACCAAGTATATGATTAATTTTATACATTCTTTTATTAATTTTATTTTTTTTTCTAATTTTATTATGATTTTTTGTTTTGTACTGATTTTAATAAATATATATATATATTCGATAGAGAAATTGTACCAGATATCAATTTAAAGTAAAATAATTAAAAATATAGCCGTTTTTTAATGGAAAATTGTAACAAATGTCAATTTAGAATAAGATAATTAAAAAATATAACATGTTTTTAAAATTTTTGCGGATATAGCAATTTCTATCGCTGATATCTTATGGTTGATAGAAGGCTATCGCTGATCACCTCAACTTTTTATAGATTTTTGTGAGTGATAATAGTCTATCAGTGATATGATAAAGTCTATCAGTGATAGAAACGGATTTTTTTGCCATATTTGCAAAACATTTTAAAGTTTGTTAAATTTGCAATTAGTTTGGGCCTGATTGCTATTTGTGCAACCAGCCTTTTTTTAATTTTTTTTTTGTGCAAATATGACAATTTCTATTAGAATTTTGTCAGTGACTATCACTGATGGTAGTCTATCAGTGATAGTCATTTTATCAATGGATATCAGCGATAACAGTCTATCAGTCATAGTTACTGATTTTTTGTCATATTTGCAAAATGTTATAAATTTTACTTTTTTTGTCATTATTTTGGGTCTGATTGCTATTTATGTACCAAACCGGTAAAAAAAATAAGAAATATATATATATAGGACGTTAGTGCAGTTGACAATTTTTTTTAAAATAAATATATAAATAAATAAATAAATTAGTTGCATAAATAACAATCATGCAGCAATAGTAAATATAACAAAATATAAAATATTTTACAAATATGACAAAAAAATCAGTGATAATCACTTATAGATTGTTATCCTGATAGCTATTGATAAAATGATGATAGGCTGCTATCAATGATAGCCATAGATAAAATTCTATAAAAATAGAAGTATATTATTAACTATCACTGCTATTAGTGACTATCACTCATATAATTCTAAAAGTATTAACTCTAAAAGTATGCTATATTTGTAATTATTTTATTCTATTCTAAAAGTATTAACTCTACAAGTATGTTATATTTGTAATTATTTTATTCTATATTGACACTTGTAACATTTTTTAAAAAAGAAAACCGGGAAGCTTAATAAGAAGAATAAAATAAAATAAAAAACAAAAAAACAAAAAAATAAACGTGGGATCGATGCTTTTAATGAAATTTAAAATAGAATAAAAGAGAGATCTCAAATAGATAGAAAATGAAAGAAATAGAAGATATCTAAAATAAATGAAAAATTGGAGGAGATGCTTAAAAATCAACCCTAGAAGCTTATGCAAGAAGAGAGAAAAAAAAAAAAAAATACGTGGGAAAAAAAGAGGAGGAATAACTAACATATGAAAAATTGGAATGTAATTTTAGCCAAATTTATAGTGAGAATTTTAATTAAAATCTTAATTTGATTTGATTTTGAATTATGAAAAATTGTAACAAATGTCAATTTAGAGTAAAATAATTAAAAACATAGCACTTTTTTAAAATTTTTGCGAATATGACAATTTCTATCACTAATATTATGATTTATCGCTGATAGAAGTCTATGGCTAAATTTGTAATTATTTTGGACTTAATTGTTGTTTGTACAACCAACCTTTGAATTAATTTATATCTTCAAAATTAAAAAACATATATATGTGAACTTCATTTTGAATCAAATTAAGTATAAAATTTGGTTGATGTAATTAACTTAAATTTAAAATAGTGTTTTGATCTTAAAAAAAAAATGTTTTTCAACCATATCCTTAATTTTTAATATAGTATAGATATATTTTAGATTTGCATCGCAGGTCCTTTAAACACATGGGTTGGTTCCTTCTTGATTACTTTCATTCTTGCTTATTTCGATTTTAATTTCTTTTCATTTTGATTTTTGATAGGTTTTGTTGTGACCAAGGTTGAAATATGGTTTTTGTTTTTGAACTTTTATATTTATAATTTATTTTGATTTCGGTTGGAGCAAGATTTTGGACTCCCTTTCCTTTTGGTGCGCTCCGTTGTTGCTTGCCGTAGCCGGAGCCGGTTGGTACCTGCATAATGGAGGAGGAAAAACTTGCACCGGTGTAGGGTTAGGCCCACGGAACTTCGATGCTTAAGTTAGAGAGTTCTGAGTATAAGTAGGAGCAATAGGGTGAGAACTCATTATAGTATGAGCTGGATAGCGTAAGATTGCGTACCTTGTACATAGAGATGTCCATTTGCCCCGCCCCGTCCCGAATAGGACGGGGAATGGGACAGGGAGCGGAGAATTTTTTTTGCCCCGTTAACTAAACGGGGCGGGGCTGGTAATAGCATACCCGCCCCGCCCCGATTACCCGCCCTGCCCCGTATACTTTTATATATATACATATATACATTATTCATCAAAAAATTAACTACACACTTCTTTTTTTATCTAAAAAAATACACATTTTACCGATAAAGTTCCAAAAAAATACACATCTTACAAATAAAGTTTATGAAATTAAATATATATAATATTAATCAACTTAACAAATAACAAAACTTAAAAAAAGGGATAAGAATAAATTAAAAAAGTAAATTATTCGCGGGGAAAATTACCCGCGGGGAATACCCGTTACCCGCGAATTCCTCCCGGAGAATACCCGCCCCGTCCCCGCGAAATTAAACGGGGAATTTCGCGGGGACGGGTAATGAAATGGGGGACGGGAACGGGGGCGGGGAAGGCATTACCCGACCCCGCCCCGCCCCATGGACATCTCTACTTGTACATACCGTTACGAACATGTTTTATAGGTGTGAGATTGAGGATCGATCGGGTCGACCCGTCCTTCCTCATCATTAGGATCCGAGATTTCGGAGAGTAGGTGTAGATCAATCACATCCCCTCGATCCTAGGCGGATTGAGGGGAACTGTTGTACCACTGCCTTTTGTGGGATAAGGTAGGAGTGTCCCGACGTGGGGCGCTGACGGTATGCGGTCGAAGGGTCGACATGGGAATGGCCTGAGGTCATCTGTCCATTGTTAGGTGCTTCATCTGCTGTGGGCGGCCGAGGGGTCGGTCATCCGTCTCACGGACGTCTGTTGATATCCTCAAGGGTTCGATCCGATCCCCTGACGTCCATTGTCACGACGTCTGCTTACCTCACGCTGAGGTGACCCGTAACAATTTCTAAACTTATAAAACCTAAAATTTGATATTGAAAGCACTTAGAACCACATGTTACAATGGTATGGTATTGTCCACTTTGGGACTAAACCCTACCGGCTTTGCTTTTGGTTTCACCCAAAAAGCCTCGTACCATTGGAAATAATTGTCCCCCTATATATACTCATGATCTTTTCCTTTTCTAGCCAATGTGAGATATTGTTTGTATCCTAACAACGTAATTACGAATGAAATTATCAAAAGACAGCTTCTAACTTTACAAATGGGCATGTTGTAAAAGGCCACATCAAATGGTGTCGACAGTAGTTAAACGCAGCTAAAAGAGTTTCATCATATCACCACATGGATGCAAAGCAACCAAACATCCATCCATCCATCCCCCAATCTTTACTTTGCCAATATAAACTTTTGCTCACTCCCTAATCATAAGAATCATAACCTAATTTCACTTTGTTTTAGGCATTATTTCTACAAGGGAATCTGAAACCCCAGCCTTCCTTTTGTTCAAGAACAACATGTGGATGTGGGTACCTTAGCCTCCAAAACGTTTTGAATAATGTTTACAAAAGCTACTTTAGAATCTCAACAATTTGATAGTAATGTATGATCATTGAGAGTGTAAGGGCTGCCCATCATCATAATGATCCTTACAAAACATGGCCCATATGTATCATTTTTTTATGCACCAATAATTCACTATTCTAAATCTTGTATATCAAGTGAAGTTGGTGAGTCAAAAAGGAGGAGTGGGAAAATGTTTGGGAATTTAGTAGGTCTATTCAATTAGCACCTAAGAAATTTCATCATTCTATAACATAAAGGGTAGATCTAGTTAAAATAAACAAAAGAAGTACATACTTCATTCAGCACGATCGCAAGAGAGACGACTATAGTACCTTCGTACTCAGCGAAGGGTATTGTTGATTTTTTTGAAGTTTTTAAAATGTATTTTTAAATCTTAGGACATTTATTTTTATAAATGTTATTATGGTTTTAATTTGAGGATCCATTATAACCACATATTTGTGAATCGATTATGACCAAACGTTTGTGGATGATTGTAGGCCACATGTTATCTAGTCAATTCCTCATCACATGTTTTAGATCATTTCTGGCCACATGTTTTCTGGATGATTCATGGCCACATGTTTGTGGATGATTCCTGACCACATGTTTGTCTTATCATTTCCTATATAAACCATCTACGGGTGTATGATTGAACGGTCATTCCTACCGTGCATAGATGATCGATAGATGATCAGTTGTTTTATCCTGGAGGCGGCGTGGTTGATAGACTGTTGTGCACAACATTGGGCAGAGCCGCGAAACATTTTAAAGAGAGCGACCTAGTCAGTAAAGAGACAAAAAACATGCGTTTTCAAGGAGAGGTCGAAAAACAATAATACTCCCGAAGAGGCCGGGAGTCATCTGTCCAAATATCCCTACTTTTCTTCCTATCATATTTAAAGGAGACAGACTTGTACAACAGAGGGAGCAAAGAAAATAGAATGATGCACGTTGAAAATAAGTTTGTGTATTAATATATATATATATATATAAATAAATAAATAAAGTTGCAAGAAAGCAACCCCATAACAAGTTTTGTAATTTTTAGAAAATCCTACCTCAAATTATTTAAAGTTGTTTTTTTCAAAAAAAAAAAAAAAAAAAAAAAACAAAAAACACTTGGAACTTGAATAGAATTTTAAATATGTTTTTAAAGAGTCTATATGCAAAAAAAAAAAAAAAATAACTGTCTAATTTTAAAATAGAAAATAACTGTTATTCTTTTTTTTGAAGCAAAAAATAAGTGTTATAAAAGGGGGCTATTTAAATATTTGAATTAAAAAACAGCCGCTCACTTTCATTATTTAGTAGGGGTGTTCAAAAAATCCGCAACCCACGAAACCCAACCCAACCCAACCCAACTTTTCGGGTTGGGTTGATTTTTTTTTTAATATGGATTGGGTTGGGTTGCTATTTTGAAAAACCGAATTTTCGGGTTGGTTCGCGGGTTGAACCAAATTTGGCTCGGTTCAACCCGAACCAACCCGAACCAACCCGAATTCAATATATTAAAAAAAAAAAAAATTATATATATAATAAATTCAATATATTTTTTTTTTTTAAAAAATCATTCGATGATTTTGAAAGAAAAATCAAGGATTAATGATGATTTTGAAAGAAAAATCAAGGATTAGAGAATTTTATTAATGATAATTTTGAAAGAAAAATAAGAATTAAAGAATTTGATTAAGAGTGATTTTGAAGTTAATTAAAAAAATAATTAAAAAAAAAGGCCAACCCGCCAACCCAACCCAGCTCAACCCGGAAATTGAAGGGTTGGGTTGACAGAAATGTTGGGTTGGGTTGGATTGAGAATTCACCGACCCGAAATTTTTGGGTTGGGTTGAAAAACCCTCCAACCCAACCCAACCCATGTACACCCCTATTATTTAGTCCATATGATAATCAAATGTATTTGTCAAATTTGAGCTCTACTACCGTTTAATTTAGTCAACCTTAATAATTAAGTTTTAATTATAGCACAACTCAATTATAACTCAACTCGCATACGTGTTAATTAATGGTCAAAATATTAGAGGTTCCATTCTCACTTACATTAATTTAATTAAATACTTTTTAAAAAAATGAAATTAAAACACCCCTAAAAAAAGCTCAAATACCAGCTAATATAATAATTCACAATCTAATTAAAAGATGTCCAAAATTATTGCTCAAATACCAACTAATATATAATCACTCAAAACTTAGGTAAAAATGTAAAAAATAAATACTTTTTTACGACATGTGGAGGCGGTGATTGAATCTAAGACCTCTTAGTCACTAGTCAATACATCATGTCACCTAAGACTTCTTAGTCAATAATCAATACATCATGTCAGTTAAACTATGCTCATAACATAGCTTAATAATACCAACTAATATAATCATTCAATTCAGAATCCCGCTGAAAATGTTAATTAAGGTAAGTTATGTAATAAAAAAGTAACCTAACCCAACCACCAAAATTGATGCATAAAACACAACTAAAAAAGATCAATATACTCACACAAAGAGTATCCTACATAGCTATAATTAAGACCCATCGATACATAAGAGAAAATCTAAATATGATATTAATTGTCAACCGAGAATAACTTAATTGATTAAGACATATATCGATGTTCGATGAAAAGTTAAGAGATCAAATTTTCAACTACAAAAAGAAAAAGAGATGATATTAATTTAATCAGTTATTAAAATTTATGTTTTAATTTGATAAAATTAACCCGAAAAAGTTATTTTTTTTCCATGAGCACCAATAACTTTGAATAGGACAGGGCCACCTTAATAAAACTATGGATAAGAGAAAATTTTCCCATTAAATCTTGGGGCAGAGGTGATCATATGTATGTATATTCCCTGCCTTGACCTTGATCCTAGTTCGTAACCCAATACAAAATTTTAAATTTATGTATTTATCTTCTTAAGAACAATCATTAAATTATATAGTTATTAATCCTTGGTTAAAAAAAATCAAAACTTAATGAAGAAAATAACTTATTCTTTTGGTATAAAAGATAGAAGGGAATTATCTCCCAAGTTCTACCCATCCTTCCTTCAATTTTAACTATGCTCACAAACACTTTTATTTTAAAGAAGCTTAAATTAGCTTCAATATAGGTGTAATCACTAGTTACTAAACTAACCAGTAAAGTATTTTTTAGTCAAGAAGATCTTAATTAAGACATATCAAAGTGAGCATAACCCAGAAGTAAACGACATGTCCTAAGGTCGGAGGTTCAAATCTCCTCTACCCTCATTTGTTTAACATGTTCCTAAACTTTATTAAATAATGTTTAAAAGATCTATCAAGTTTGTGTTTAACAAATTCTTAAACATTATAAAGTGTCGCCAATATAGTTCAACTGACATAACGTATGAACTCTTGACCAAGAATTCAAAGGTTTCGAATCTACCACCCCACGAGTATTAAAGGCGTCGTATATCTCAACATCTACCTGTATCAACACCGTGAATCTTGGAGTATATGGTTGTATATACTCCGTATATCTCGACGTCTACCTTTATCTCCATATACTCCGAGATTCACAGTGTTGATACAGGTAGATGTTGAGATATACAACGCCTTAGTAAAACAAATACATTATAAAGTATCTAATGAATCTATGAACTATCTTACACAACATTAAAAAAGCTCACAAATTCCATTAGACAAAACTTTGAAAGTGAGTAAGCAAACTTATAATTAAAAAAGAAAGGGATAATGGAGATCAGTGTTAGTGGTGGATCTGTCCAGTGCAGCACCAACATGGCTAGGGTTTCTCAAAAAGCAAAGAAGAAGAAAAACAAAACGGCTTTAGAATGAATTTTTTTAAGTCTGAACTTTACTTTGAATTGCGCCAATAATAATAATAGAGAGAGAGAATGAATGAGAAAAAAGAGAGAGTTTTAATTTAACGCATACTGAAAAAATGAAGAAGGCTCTGGTTTGTTGCCTCGAAAAGGAGCTGTTTTCACAGACCTTTGCACGTGTGACCCAATACCCAAAAAACCCTAATTCTCTCTCTCTCTACTCCCCAGTTTTCAGAAAAAAAAAAAAAAAAAAGCTTTGAAATTTGCAAAATCTGACCTCATTTTCCACCACCCAATTTCCCCATTCTCCGGCCGCCGCCAACCTCCTCCTTCTCCGGTGGCTTCTACAACTCTCAGTGTAATAAAAGGAAAGAAGAAGAACAAGATCATCCAACACCAGATCCTAATTTTTTTTTGATTTTGTTTATAATCAACTTGTTCTAATAATTGGATTAAATTAATATGAATTTGGGTACCTGTGCGTTGTTAGTTTCAATTTTGGATTATTTTTTCGATAATAAATAAGCATAGCTCAACGGAATTAAGATTATCTCTACAAAAAAGTAGTTCGAATCTTCGTTCAACATGTTTTTAACCAAGGAAAAAAACCCTAATTTTATAAACCAGTAATAATTCATTTAATCAAATCATCAACTTATTGTAATGTGTGAATTGATACTTTTAAAAACAAACCATATGGTATAAAATTGAAATTATGCTCAAGGAATCAAATTTGTAACTTAACTTAATAATTAATAGAATCTTGCAGCTAGATAGTGGGTAATCCGACAGAAAGGGTATAATTTAATTTGCTAAATACATTCAAAACACATCACTAGTTTTTTTTTTTTTTTTTTTTTTTTTAAAAAAAACTATGATTTAGTCAAATTAAAACTAATTTCAAACTATATAGGATAAAGTAATCTAATAATTAAAAGAATCTTGCAGCTAATAATGAATATTTTTTTTAGTACAACAAAATAATGAATAAACTTAGATTGCAACCAAATTTTCAATCATAGTTGGAAGATTTTTTCTCAACTTTGAGACGATAATATTTCTGGTGTTTCGTGGTGTTCGAAATTTAACTTATTAATTGAAATAGTTTTTTCTAGCCTCTTGATCATCAATCTATCAATGAAATATGTTTTTCAAAAAAAAAAAAAAATCTTAGATTTGAGGAATAGAGAGAGAGGGCATAGTTTAATTTGGCTAAATATTGAAAAGCTCAATCATAAATAATAGCTAGCCTTTTTATACATCCTTCTTCTAATCAAAATCAAAATGAACAATAACCTTAGCTTTCATCATTTGTTATGTTCAAATGAAAACACAAACTAAAATCACACACAAGAGAGATGAGAAGAGAAGGAGTTAATTTAGAGTTGGAAAAAAAAGGATGATGATTATAAAAACTAAACTTCGAGTCAAGAGAAAAAAAAAAAGGAAATTAATTATTTGTAAAATTAAAGGAGTTGAAGATAAAAAGCTGAGATGAAGAAAGAAAAAAAAAAAAAACTCATCAAACCCCAATTTCAATATGGTGGCCGTCCTCCTCCCCAATACGCCGCCGCGGCAGCCGCCTCCGCAGGTAATTGACAGTTAGAATTCACAACATGATTCTGCGCCACCCCATGAAACAATCCCCCATTAGGATCCCCCAACAGTTGCGGCGGTGGTGGCGGCGGGGTCTGTTGTCCGGCCATCTCCGCCGCCGGGGAAGTTTCATCGTCGTCGTCGAGGGGGAGCCGTTCATACGCTGCATTACCAAAAGAAGCCGCCATAATAATCACTGGACCGGACGCCGAAAGTGGGCCGACGACATTCCCGCCAACGACCTGCCCCTGCCCACCGGCCAGGTAGACGGTCAGCCCAGAGGCGGCCGGGGGAGCCGGCGGCGGGAGGAAGGAGCCAGAGAGGGAGAGAATTTCAAATCTGCCATGTAAGGTGATGACAGCGCCGGCGGTGGCTGGTTGCCGGAGAGTGACGTTGGCGACGGTTCCGGTGGCGCTTAAAATACAAACGCCACGCTGACGCCGCCGCGCGAAGGCGGCGAGAGAGTCGACGATGTCGGAGGCGGTGGAGATTTCGATGAGATGGGATCTGAGGGCGTTAGCGCTGTCTCTAGTGATTATAATCGGTGGCTTTGGCTTGTTTTTGGAGCCAGCTGGTCGGCCACGTGGCCGTCGAGAAGAAGAATTGGATAATTCTTTGCTATCTGCCGCCGTGTTGGGGTTTTCCTCCTCCCGGTCTCTCTTAGCTCCGCCGCTGCTGTTGTCGTCGTCGGAGTTATGGTGGTGGTGGAATAATCCATGGTGGAGGTGGAAATCTTTGGAGAGGAAAGGAGGGGGAAGAGAACGATTGTGGGGTGTAATTCCATCCATGTGGGACTTCCAAAGATTTCTTATGATCAAAGCAATAATCTCTTTTTCTCCTTGTGGAATTCTCTTGTTGGGTTGAATTTGTTTGATTCTTGAGGAAGCTTGTGATGATTGTGGTGAGAAATTAGTAATTTTTTTTTGAAGGGTTAGAAGGGAAAAAGAGATGGAAATTGAATTGAAGAAGCTAGCTAAATCATTAGAAGTTCCATGTGTTGTTCTTGTTGATGATGTTGAGGGTAGGAATGGATGAGAATGGGGGATTTTGGAGTTTGTGAGTGTTTTTGAGGTTAAGGGTTTGGGAAAAGGGAATGAAGAAAGAACCTAATGGTATGGAGGGAGAGAGAGGGTGAGTGATGTGTATTTGTACGACTAGCTAGCTCTTCCGAAACAGGTTAAAATGTGTTTCTCTCTTTCGAGAATAATTATTGGAGAAAGCCGAAACAATGTAATGGATAGTTTTACATCCTTCGATGCAAGAGAGACTACTCATAAAAGTTTAGAATACAAATTTAACAATTATTAGAACAGTCACATTCGCAGTAATGAAACACTCCCTAAAATTATATTGATGAAAACGGAAATATATACGATTGTAAAATATATTTTAAATTTGTATGTATAAAGAAAAACATGTTTAGATCTTAAATATGTATCCAATGATTATTAAAGACGGGTCTAAGTTGTTAGAATAAGAGATTAGGTCTAAAGAAATAGATGGATGATGGGGTTTTGGGTTTGGTTTTGGTAAGACAGCGTGCGCATGGGCGGTGGTGTGGGGCCCACTTCCCCTTCTTTCTCTAGAGAGAGAAAACATGAACATGCATCTACTGCTGCCTCAAATCTCACCTTAATTCTCACTCTTTCCCTATTCTTTAAGTTAGGGTTTTAAACCTCTTTTTCTTTCTCTTTTACTTTTGTTTTCGGTAAAATACACTTTTGATTCTTGAGATTTGAACTTAATTTTTGTTCGGTGTCTAAATTAGCAAAACCAACCGTCTTGATATTTTGAGATTTGAATTTAGTTTTTGTTTCGTGTTTGAGATTTTTCAGAAGTCATATGTTTGGTCTCTAAAATTTGAATTTGATTTCTAATTGATTCTTGAAATTTAAATTGACTTCTAATTGAATAAGGAGTACAAAATATATATAGAAAAACCAATCCATTTCAAAAATAAATATAGTAATAAAGTCTAGTTAAACAAATGTTAAGTTGTTAACTACCACACCATTATTTTATTATGTCAACTAAGAACCATTTAGAAACCAGTTTCAAACTTTAGAGATTAATTAGAATTTAGATTCAAACTTTTAGAATGCAATATACCAGTTTCAAATTTTAAGTGTTCAAGAGAGACTAAAAAGGGTATTTTACCCTTTTTTGTTTTTTTTTGTTTTATGAGTTTAGTTGAATCAGTGCTAGAATTATGTGTACGTCCATGTCATATTTATACAACTAATTTAAACATATTTCAATAGTATTTATTATCATTCTAAAGGTTGATGATTTGATTATTTATCTTCATAATTGTTAAAACTAAAAAACAATTGTCATATGATTAACTTTTGTTTCATAAGTTTGAATCTTCACCTTCTTTATTTGAATAAAAAAAATATATGTAAAATTTTGTTTATTTGAAATTACAAATTCAAGCCCTTTTGATAACCACTTGTTTTTTTTTTTTTTTTTTTTTTTTGAAAATTAAGCCTATAAACACGATACATCATGCCATTGAGCTATGCTCTTGTTGGCTGTGCAACATCAAAATTGAACATTCGATTTGAAGGGAGGTAGTACATGTTATCATTGAACTATGCTCACTTTGATATATAATTTAATTTATTCGGGTTAAAAAAGAATAACATGTTTAAAGTTATTAAAATTTGTAACCATGTGTTTCAAATCACTTAGTTATATTATATATGTTGTAGTGATTCATAGATAAAAAGTCGAGTTTATATTTAATACATATAAATATTTAATTATCATATGCTATGAGTTAGAGCTACATATTTTAAATTTATGAAATCAACTTTTTATTCCGTCGTATGTTGTGGGTGAAATTATTAATAATATAGCTATAAGAAGTCGACCCACACAACGTAACGTCTGACCCAAGCCTCTAAGGCCAACCTCCAATATAGGAGTCAACGAAAGGCCGACCCCCATAAGGGCCAACCACCTCAGGAAGAGTTGATCCCATGGGGCCGGTCAGGCACCTTTTGGTAATTGCCGACCCGTATTTGGGGTTGGCCACCCTCGGCGTAAAGTTGATCCCCATGGGATCGATCACCTCAAGAAGAGGCCGACTCTCGTGAGGTCATCCAAGTCTCATTGAATGGTCTAAACGGTTACAAACCAATTAAGATCGTAACCGTCCTCCTTAAAGTGAGACATTTCTGCGTAAGGGTCGAAACGACTCATTTAATATTATTGTCATTACACTATCATCCATTACAAATAGAGAAGCATACCGAAGTTGAAAAGTACGTTGAAAATCATTCTCAAACTATTCTCTTAAAATCTTCAAAATACGATTTTATTAATTTGATCGTTGGAGTCCCTGTGGTTTAACACCACACCGGGGCAAAGTCTTCACCTCCATTTATTTTGCAGGTGATCACTTCAGTTCCACTAAACATACAAATTCAGCGGCGCTGGGCATTGAAAAGCTTAAAGACTACATAGTTCTTCTGAGTAAATGTTGTGGAGATACTTTGAGGAGCCGAACAACCTATGGAGAATCATTATTAAAGATAAATATGAAAATTATTCTCCTGACAATAAATGCAAATTTAGCCGTTCTAGAGAGCCCTCTTTGTTGAACATTGCTAAGTAAAATACTATGTCAGAATCACCATAATCGGAAGATAGCTAATGGTAGAAACTAGAAACACTATTATGATTCCATAAATGGATTAATGATGGATGCTTATATGTTTTATATCCTCGATTTATCGCACTGGCATCAAATAAATCGATTACTAGAAGTTTGAAATTCATATACCGAGTCTTGAAATTTCTTCCTCTCACATGCCTCTTTTGGACAGATAATTGATTGCTTGAGCCAATATATGTGCTGGTTGGCACCTACTTTCTTCAATTACCGATAAAGATTTTATGTTTTGGGACCCTCATAAAAAAAATTCTATTTTTAGTGAAATCAATACAAGTATTTTTTTTCGTGAACTCTCTCATCTTTTCTTCAATTCTTCAATTCTAACTCTACGGAATCTCTGGAAGACGGTTGTTTACCCAAAAAAAAAAAAAAAAAAAAAAAAAAAAAAAATAATAATAATAATAATAATAATAATAATAATAATAATAATAATATAGATTCTTTTTTAGACGGTGATTGACAAAGGTTTGAACACAACATAAAAAAAAAATGTAAACTCGTCTTCCATACATATGCCTTAATCTAAATTAGTGTGTGATTTGCAAAGAAAATTTGAAAATTATAGATCATATTTTTCTCCATTGTCCCGTTTAAAAATTTTCGAACAACTCATTTAAAATATCTACTATCCATTTTGTCTGATAGACTTGAGTTGAACAATGGTTTTTTCGTGTTCTTAAAGAGTTGAATATTTTTTTTTTTTTTTTATCTCTCAAAGCACATTGCTCTTCCCCGAATAAAACGGTAAACATATTATGTGGTATAGTGTAACATCTTTGAAGCCATTTTATGGTATATTTGGATGAAACGAAATTTAGCATTACTCTTCCCCGATAAACGCTAAACATATTATGTGGTATAGTGTAACATCTTTGGAGCCATTTTATGGTATATTTGGATGAAACGAAACGCCAAGATCTTTAGTGAAAAATAAAAATCTTTGCTTCAGTAAATGAGATGAGATTATCATCAACGTGAACCAAAGTTATTTTTTATTTATTTATTATTATTATTTTTTTTAAATGATACTTCTAAAGACTTTCTTCTAGCCTTCACTTTATATTCTCCTCTTTCATGAATAAAAGTATTTTTTTTAAGAAAAGAAAAACTTCATTAGGATCAAATGTAACACTTGGTCTTGGTTGTTAAAAAAAAAAAAAAAGTACTTATTCTTTTATATAATAAGCAAAATATCCCAATAATAAAACTTGAAACTTCTCTGCTTATAGTTTAAAAAAAACAAAATTTATGGCAAAGCACCAACTAACATTATGTTCCAATTCAAATGAATTTGATAAAGTCCATTTCCCATCCCAAAGATATTTTGAACTATGCCAAAGCCACAGCTGACATATGTATCAGTTGACGACCACGAGGTCTGTGGTTCGAATCCCCCAACCCCAATGTAATTAAAAAAAAAAGATATTTTGAACTATAAATGATTTCTATATAGAACGCAAAATATGTAATGATTGATGATGTCTATAATTTTTTTAATATTTATTATTACAATAATTGAAAATGATGATTTGAATTTCCAATTTGAGAGAAAAAGAGTAAGTATTAATTACATATTGAATTATGTTCACATTTTAATTTAGTTTGTTGCATGCAAAAATTGTTCACAATATTAATTTTAAACATGAGATAGTATTTTCCTTTTATGGGTAATTAATTAATCAACATGTATCTAGTCTAAATTTAAAGAAACATACTGACATAAAATAAGTATCATCAACTAAGAGATCAGAAATTCGAATCTCTCAACTCACTTCATCTATTGTTAAAAAAAAAAAAAACCTCATTTATAATAGGTCGAAATACCAAACTTCAAATTTAAAGATTCCGATTATTAAGATTTTCTCCCAACACTATTACATTACAAAATTACAAAATGAGAGAAAGATTAGTACATATAAGTTATAAGACAAGACAATGTGATCTAATCACTTGAGCTACTCATACATAAGTTGTCTATATGTATAGAAGGCACTAATACCGGATCATTTGACTTATGTTCAGCTCATGTTTGCTATAATTTTAAAATTACTCTATATATTTTAACCCTAAAACTTGAATAAATATCTACTTAAGTTCTTGAACTTTAAAAAGTTTCGATTAGATTTATAGACTTTGAATTATACTTGTTTTCTAGTTTTTATTTTTAACATTGTTAAAGGTAATACTACTCAAAGCATTCATTCTTAAAATTTTGATGATACGTGATTTAACAGACAAATAAAAATCAATAACAAAACTGCATACCATGATCTTTTTATTTTTTATTTTTGCAGAATGAAAAATTAACGGTCAGAATTATTCTGAAGTATTTTGAAAATCTTGGAGGATTAAATTGTAAGATTTTGAAATATATAGATACCAAAGAACCAAAAACGTATTTATCTCTAATTTTTCTATTGTTACATGTTTATTGTTATGGGCAAAATAATAGTTAAGTAGGGAGTCCATTGGCCAAAAAGACCAACTTCCAAGGAGGTGGGCCGAAGGAAGGAAGAGTGCATAGGTGGTCCCAAAAGAAGCAAGGCCGACCCACAAAGGGGTCGGTCAAATAAGGGAGAATTGACCTTGGCCTGCAGGGGTCAACTCAAAGTGAAGAACCGCCGACCCCATCGGGGTTGGCCCACAAAGTCGATGTTGATCCCATGAAAGGGATCAACTGAGGCGAAGAAAGCCGACCCCCTTAGGGTCGGCCAAGGTATGTAAAAATCGACCCTTCCGATCGGTTACACGATAATAAACACGAATCGTTTTAGGGTTACAACGGTCACATATAGAAAAATGACAAGGAAAAGATCACAAAAGGAGAGGGTAAGCCTAAATTTCATACAAAAGTATTATTTTCATATTAGTCATCTCCTACCTTTCTAACTTGATCGTCGGAGTCCCTATGGCTAACCCCACACCAGGGTTAAACATCATCTATTCTTTATTTTGCAGCCACACATTGGTCCCTTTTAACTACAAATTCACTATTTATCATTTTTTTTGTATCAACAGTTGACGTCGTCTGTGGGAACGAGAATATCAAGAGGTGTACTCCAGTAACAATCAGATTTCTGACATCATGAACAACGACATGGGAGAAACCAGTCAGATGATGGAAGACGATGACGATCGATATCTGAGGCGCGTGACGGTTCAAGATAAAAACATTCAAGTAAGCAACATCGGTTGCCTGGTGGACGTCCAGGGGTTAGATCAAAGTTTAACCGATATCCTAGAACTCTTACGTCAACCAAAGTCAGCAGCAAGAACCCCTTAAGAAGAATCTTTCTGTTCACCAGGAGTCGAGAGATCGAGGGAAGAACCAACGCCAAATCAACATTCAAAAGTTCTCAACCCAACCCCGATAGTTCGGGATCCAGCTAAAGGAAATGGACCGACGATTAAAAGTCAAGGCGAGTCACAAATGATGACTCCTCTTCGAGTAGAAAATCTATGACTAGGAGGAAACGAAAAACAACTAGACTTAAAGAACGGTTGTCCCAGACGAACAACCACAAAAGGCGTGCAAAGACCGGAGGAAATTCCGAGAGTAGAGTTTCAAAATGAACTAATTATCTACAGGGTCATATGTCGGTAGTCAAGCGTATCCAATCATTCGAAGGAACAGATCTAGGATCGAATCTGCGAAAACTAAAGACTCCTGAAAAAAGTGAAGCAGAAAGTCGACCCTGGGTAGTATAACTACAACGACTCCAAAGCCAACTGGGTGACATAAGGAGAGCCCAAGGGTATGACAAGGACAACCTGAAAAGCTTCTTAGAAAAGGTAAACTCATCATTTACATATGAGATTATGAAGGAAGAATGAAGTACCAGGGAAGTTCAAACTCTAGACAATATGAGCTTACGTCGGGTTGAAAGACCCCAAAAGAGCACATCGACACGTTTCAGTCATGGATGGAGCTGCATGACGTGAATGATGCCATAAAGTGTCCGTCCTTTTTCGTTTACCTTAACAAGGCCGACCAAAAAGTGGTATGAGCATCTAAAAAAAAAGGTCAATATCATCCCTTAAAATTAGTTCGGCTATTTGTTACACAGTTCCTTCCTCGGGGAAGAGATCAAAGAAAATCACCTACGCATTTACATGCAATCAAATAGGGATAAAATGATACCCTCAAAGAAAATGCGTAAGAGGAGAGCAACTCGCATCATGACTGTGCTACGAGTTAACAATGAAGGAAAAACCAAAAACATCCCTAGAAAGTTAGATGAAAGACGAAGGAGACATTGGCAAAAACATTGTTGGTAACACCCATCCTTTTTTTTAATCAAATATGTTTGTATCAACAAACACATTTTAACCAAAACAAGCTTGAATGAAGCAAAACTTGGATATTAAAACTAAAAATTCATTGAAGATTGCAATAATAAACATCACACAAGAGCCAAAGTTATAAACAAAATTGAAACAAAATTGTCTAGTACAAAGTCCAACCAAATCAAAACAACAAAGTAGAACAAAGTTAAATGTCACAAAACTCTGGGACGTCGTCCAAAAAGTTTTCATTCATTGCAACGTTGAAGTCCTCCAAACCAGGAGGAAGTTTACAAAGCTTTCTTGAACGGGTCACAGAGAAACTCAAAATCATGGTCGGGATGACATCCCTTGGCCGCATCCACAGCTTCGAAGGCTCATCAATATATCATTTGAACTTTTAAAACAGGTAATTAAAAGGAGTTACAACGACTAGATAGGATAAAGCTAGATAAGGAGAAGATCACAAAAGAAAAGGATAAGCTTAAATTTCATATAAAACTATTTTTTACATATTAATCATCTCTTACCTTTCTAACTTGACACTCTATGGCTAACATCACACTAGTGTAAGATATCATCTATCCTTTTGTTTTGCAGACATACCTTGATCTCTCTCTAAACTATAAATTTTCATCATCGACCATTTTTATATATTAACCCTTATCAACTTCAACTTATGTATAATTGATGAAAAGAAGAAAAATTAGACAAAATATAAGATATGAATTGAATCATTTATTTTAATTTAAAATTCAGTTGGATGAAATAAAAGAAATTATGATTAAAATATAATAAAATGAATATTTTTTTTTATACGTCATAACTTCAAATCTCACTAAGATGAAATATTTTAAATAATTCAATCAAAACTAATAAAGTTTGAGCCAATGAAAGAAAAGGCCATGAGAAATTTTAATGCTATTAATAAATAGGTATGTAAGACAACTATAACTACATCGACAAACCAGTAGTTGATCATATTCTTAAAGTTTAAAAAATACTTTTAAATGTTTCGAATTATTTAATGAACAGTGTAATTTGTCTTACATAGGTTTAGGTTTTGAGTTTTTGTTCCTTAAATATTTTAATACTTCAGAAACTCCAATGTTCCATGCTCTGTTACTCTTTCACAATTTGGAGACCAAATTTAGTCTATATACTTCAATGCTAATTTCAATTTAGTTTCAATATTTTATAAAGTTTCATTATCGTTCTTAAACTTTGATCGACGCTTACTAGATCTCGTCTTTATCATCGTGCTAAACTTATTTTAAAGTGCAATAAATAATAATATTTATCAGATTTTTGTGACTTATTTATAGTGTACATATCACTCGACCTGTTGATTTTTTTTATTTCTTTTTGTTAACTCTAACTAATTTTAGAGTGATTTAATGATTTTTAGTCAAATACTAAAGATGATAATGGAAATTTTAAAAATATTGAGACTGAAACTAAAATTTAGAATTATTGTCTAAAAATGTAATAATTTGATGAAAATTCCTACAAAACTATGTTTTCTCAATTAGCTTTTCTTAAATTCGCAATGTTAGATTTATTGGACAAATATATATATAAAATGTGTTTGGGCTATTTTTTATTTGGAACTCAATAAAAATAAGGTGATCATTAAGTATTTATTATTTTTATTGAGTAAGTTACATAATTAATATAATTAATGGTATGGAAGTTATGTGTAGAAACCGTCAAATTTATTTATTATTTATGATGGTTAAATAATAAATAAATAACAAAAATATAAAGGGTTGTGGTTCCCCGATTCATAAGTGATAAGTTTTCATTTTCTCATTAACCTCCATCGTTAGAGAGAGAAGGGAGAAAACCGCTTGTAGAATTGGAAGAGCAAACCCAATTCAAAGATCTTCTTCATCATGAAAGGTACGCTTCCGCTTATTTAATCAACTCATGAACATAGAGATTCATGTATTAGGTTTGTGATTCATGCATGTTAGATATTATCAATCTATAGGATTATAGATTAAAGCCTAAAAGAAATCTAACAAGTTAGAATCATGAACTTAGGAATAAAGAAATCCTACAATTGGTATCAGAGCCGATCTCTATGTTAATATGTTGATATTAAGATTAAAATTTTTCATGATATAAGATTATGATTAAGATTAAGATTTTTATAATCGTATAAGATTTTCATGATATTGAGATTAAGATTTACAGAAAAATATTAAAAGTTTTAGGGTTTGCTTGAGTTTTTTCTAGATAATTATCGTAAATAAAATAATTAAGAACTTAAGGAATTAAGAATTTAATTAATAAATTCAATAAAGTTTTTTTTGAGATTTAAGGAGTTTATTATTTTAAACCAATCAATTGAAACAACATATTAATTACCAAAGTAATTTATCTTGTGAATGTTGATTCGGTATGGATTTTAAATGATAAGTACGTCTGTAATTCATGCGGATATTATATCGGTCCAAAGAAAGATTAATATTGTCGGGCCGAATTATAGAAGTACCTGTGATGATAAATATGTGACGATTATTCGTTTCCATGTGAACAATAATTCAATCCAAAGATAGAATTATTGTTTGACAAGATTTATTGTCAGTATTTGATCATTGCACAAAAATATCACTTACAAGTTAATATTTCTGTCCAAAGACTAAATATTAATTTTGTGCTAGATATTTTTTTTTTTATGATGGAAAAATCTCAATGTGAATTTATTAATCAAGATGTAAAAATGTGTTCATAGTATTCTTTTGTTTTAATTTCAGTTAATGCTTCCGCATCTACAATATCTGCCAATGTCAATTCTATTCCTATACTGAATGGAAATAACTTTAAAGATTGGAAAGAAAATGTTTTGATTATCCTCGGGTGTATGGATCTAGACCTTGCGCTTCGGATTGATCGACCCACTATTACGGATCAAGGTACCCTTGTTGAAAAACAGGACCTTGAAAAATGGGAAAGATCAAATCGCATGTGTCTAATGATCATTAAGCGAGGAATTCCAGAAACGTTTAGGGGTGATATCTCTGAAGTCACTAATGCTAAGGAATTCATTGAGGAAATTGAGAAACGTTTTGCAAAAAACGATAAGGCTGAAACAAGCACGCTTCTTGCGAGCTTGACCTCAATGAATTATAAGGGAAAAGGAAACATAAGGGAGTACATAATGGAAATGTCTCACCTTGCTTCAAAACTAAAAGCACTAAAGTTAGAGCTTTCTGATGAACTGCTCGTGCATTTGGTTTTGATCTCTCTTCCTGCACAATTTAATCAGTTTAAGGTCAGCTATAACTGTCAGAAGGAGAAATGGACTCTTAATGAGCTCATTTCATACTGTGTGCAAGAAGAAGAGAGATTGAAGCAAGATCGGACTGAAAGTGCTCATTTGGCTTCAGGAAGTAATTTCAGAGATAAAAGGAATAAAAGGAAGAACCCTAAAGAAGCTGCAGGTGGTCCCGTGCAAAAGAAACAACAAACTAAAGAAAATGAGGAATTTAGTTGTTTCTTTTGTCGGCAATCCACACACTTGAAGAGGGACTGTACCAAATATCACGCATGGCGTGCAAAGAAAGGTGAATCTCTTACTTTAGTTTGCTCTGAGGTTAATTTAACTTCAGTACCGAGTCACACTTGGTGGGTAGATTCTGGTGCTACTACTCACATTAGTGTTTCTATGCAGGGTTGCCTGAGCTGCCGAAAGCCAAGTGATGATGAAAGATTCATTTTTGTGGGCGATGACAAATCAGTTGAAGTCGAGGCTATTGGGAATTTTAGATTATTATTAAGAACTGGTTTTTATTTGGATTTGAAAGACACTTTTGTTGTACCGTCTTTTAGACGGAATTTGGTTTCTATTTCTGTTTTGGACAAATTTGGTTATTATTGTTCATTTGGAAATTGTCAGTTTAGTCTTTCTTTAAATTCAAGTATTATTGCAACTGGTTCTTTGTCGGTTTATGATAATCTATATTTACTTGATACAATTGCCTCATATAATGAAACCTTGCATACAAGTACTCGCGGTACTAAAAGAAAATTAACAAATGAAAATTCTGCATCAATTTGGCACAAGCGTTTAGGTCATATATCTAAACACAGAATTGAAAGGCTTGTAAGTGATGGAATTTTTGATTCTCTTGATTTTTCCAATTTTGAGGTTTGTATTGGATGTATTAAGGGAAAGCAAACAAATGTAAAGAAATTGGGTGCCAACAGAACTACAGACGTCTTAGAACTCATTCATACTGATATTTGTGGGCCATTCCCTACGGCTTTTTGGAATGGTCAACGATATTTTATTTTGTTCATAGACGATTATTCAAGATATGGCTACCTTTATCTCATTAGTGAGAAGTCCCAAGCACTGGACGTGTTTAAGGCATACAAAGCTGAAGTAGAAAATCAGCTTGGTAAAAGAATTAAAGCTGTCAGATCTGACCGTGGTGGTGAATACTATGGTCGATATGATGGATCAGGAGAACAACGTCCAGGACCATTTGCTAAATTCCTAGAGGAATGTGGAATTGTACCTCAATACACTATGCCAGGTTCTCCTCGCATGAATGGTGTATCTGAGAGACGAAACATAACTCTTAAAGATATGGTAAGAAGCATGATTTCTCATTCTACTTTACCGGAATCTCTCTGGGGAGAAGCAATAAAGACTGCAGCATATATTCTTAATAGAGTTCCAACTAAAGCAACAACTAAAACTCCTTATGAGCTTTGGACCGGTAAAAAGTCAGTCCTAAAGCATTTTCATATTTGAGGATGTCCAGCAGAGGCAAGACCTTATAAGCCTAATGAAAAGAAATTGGACTCCAAAACAGTTAGTTGTTACTTTATTGGATATTCTGAGAAATCAAGGGGTTATAAGTTTTTTGTTCCCACGAACAGAACTATTTTTGAGACGGGAAATGCGGTGTTCTTTGAGGATATTGAGTTTGAGGGGAGAAATACTAAGAAAATTGTATTTGAAGAGGAATTTGTTCAAATTCCTACAATTGCTACTGATGATAATCATGAATTTATTTATGATATTAATCAAGAACCAATTCCAGAACTTCAAGACAATAATACAAATCTTCCCATTGAAAATGAGGTAAACATTCCTGAAGAACAAACTCAACAACCTCAAGAACAAATGTCATTACGGAGATCCACGAGAGAAAGGAGAAATGCTATTTCGGATGACTATATTGTATTTCTCCAAGAACATGAGGATAGCGTTGAAATGATGGAAGATGATCCTATCAACTTACATCAAGCAATGCATAGTTCTAATTCTCATAAATGGATTATTGCCATGAATGAAGAAATTAAGTCTATGGAAGACAATGACGTTTGGGATCTAGTCTCATTACCTGAAGGTGCGAAACCTATTGGTTGTAAATGGATATTTAAAACCAAAAGAGATTCAAAGGGTGATGTAGAAAGATATAAGGCACGTCTTGTTGCAAAGGGTTTCACTCAGAGAGAAGGTATTGATTTTACAGAAACCTTTTCCCCTGTTTCGACAAAGGACTCTTTTAGGACGATCATGGCATTAGTGGCGCATTTTGATCTTGAGCTACACCAAATGGATGTTAAGACTGCGTTTCTAAATGGCAACATTGATGAAACAATTTTTATGAATCAACCAGAAAATTTTGTGGTGGGAGATCCAAACAAAATGGTTTGTAAACTAAAGAAATCCATATATGGTCTCAAGCAAGCTTCTCGTCAATGGTATCACAAATTTCATGAAATTATTATCTCATTTGGTTTTGAGAGTAATTTAATTGATGATTGTGTATACCACAAATTCAGTGGGAGCAGACATATTTTTCTGATTTTATATGTTGATGATATATTGCTCGCTAGCAATGATACAGGCTTACTGCATGAAACTAAAAGATTTCTTTCAACTAAGTTTGAAATGAAAGATCTTGGTGAGGCCTCTTTTGTATTAGGAATTCAGATACATCGAGATCGTTCTCGAGGTATACTTGGATTATCACAAAAGAGTTACATTGAAAATGTACTAAAAAAATATGGCATGCAGGATTGTAAATCAGGAAATACCCCCGTTGTTAAAGGAGACAAATTTTGTCTTCAACAATGTCCTAAGAATGATCTTGAAGTTAAAGAAATGCAGAAAATTCCTTATGCATCTGCAGTAGGAAGTTTGATGTATGCACAAGTATGTACTCGACCAGATTTGGCATACATTGTCGGAATGTTGGGCAGATATCTGAGTAACCCTGGTATGGATCATTGGGTAGCTGTCAAGCGGGTTATGCGTTATTTGAAAAGAACTAAAGACTACATGCTCACATATAAGAAATCAGACCAATTGGAGATCGTTGGATATTCGGATTCAGATTTTGCTGGATGCCAAGACAGTCGGAGATCCACTTCAGGTTATATCTTTATGCTTGCTGGAGGAGCAATCTCATGGAAAAGTGTTAAACAAACACTCATTGCTTCTTCCACTATGGCCGCTGAATTTATAGCATGTCATGAGGCATCCAATCATGGAATGTGGCTGCGGAATTTTGTCACTGGGCTAAAGATTGTGAAAGGAATTGAAAGATCACTAAAGTTATTCTGTGACAATAAATCAGCAGTCATGTATTCGAACAACAATAGGAGTTCAACTAAGTCAAAGCACATTGACATCAAGTTCCTAGTTGTTAAAGAAAGAGTTCAGAGTGGTCATTTATATATAGAACATATTGGTACAAACTCTATGATTGCGGATCCGTTAACTAAGGGACTACCACCCAAGGTTTTTTTGGAGCATACTGCTCAAATGAGTGTTATGTTATTTGAAGATATTCATATTTAGTGGGAGTTTGTTTCTATATATATGTATGTTATACAGACTTATTGATTACTGCAGTTTATGGATAATAAAGAATTTTGTTACACTCTGTTTATGGAAAATTTTGATCTCATTAGGGACCAGTTAGAAGTTGACATGATGGATCACATTGGATGTCATTTCTATGCTACACATCCGTACTATGATCTATGTCATTTAATTATATTGATATTCGTGATCATTGATGGGTTGAATTACGAACTAATGTAATTAAACCGCTTTGGTTCAATGTTGATATGATTAATGGACGAGATTGATTTGGAGTAACTTTAAATTATGATAGCCACATTATTTGCGCATAAAGATGAACACATGTAATTATATATATTGTCCAAGTGGGAGATTGTTAGATTTATTGGACAAATATATATATAAAATGTGTTTGGGCTATTTTTTTATTTGGAACTCAATAAAAATAAGGTGATCATTAAGTATTTATTATTTTTATTGAGTAAGTTACATAATTAATATAATTAATGGTATGAAAGTTATGTGTAGAAACCGTCAAATTTATTTATTATTTATGATGGTTAAATAATAAATAAATAACAAAAATATAAAGGGTTGTGGTTCCCCGATTCATAAGTGATAAGTTTTCATTTTCTCATTAACCTCCATCGTTAGAGAGAGAAGGGAGAAAACCGCTTGTAGAATTGGAAGAGCAAACCCAATTCAAAGATCTTCTTCATCATGAATCCAGGTACGCTTCCGCTTATTTAATCAACTCATGAACATAGAGATTCATGTATTAGGTTTGTGATTCATGCATGTTAGATATTATCAATCTATAGGATTATAGATTAAAGCCTAAAAGAAATCTAACAAGTTAGAATCATGAACTTAGGAATAAAGAAATCCTACACGCAAAGGATGCGTCTTTTAATGTAATTTTGAAATTAAACTCTACGGACTCGTTGGATAACAATTTGATTTTTAACTTTTAGTTTTAAAAAATGAAGCCTATAAACACTAGTTTCATCATAATTTTTTTTGTTATGTTATCTCCTTTCTACCAATGATTTAAAAAATCATGTCAATTTTAAAAATTAAAAAAAATAACTTTCAAAAAGTAAATATTATTTTTAGAATTTGACTAAAAATTTAAATATTTCTCTGAAAAAAGTGTAACCTACCGTAAAGAAATTAGGAAAAAATAAACTTAAATTTTAAAAACAGAAAACTAAAATCCAAATAGTTATAAGGAGAGCCCAAGGGTATGACAAGGACAACCTGGAAAGCTTCTTAGAAAAGGTAGACTCATCATTTACATATGAGATTATGAAGGAAGAATGAAGTACCAGGGAAGAAGTTCAAACTCTAGACAATATGAGCTTACGTCGGGTTGAAAGACCCCAAAGAGCACATCGACACGTTTCAGTCATGGATGGAGCTGCATGACGTGAATGATGCCATAAAGTGTCAGTCCTTTTTCGTTTACCTTAACAAGGCCGACCAAAAAGTGGTATGAGCATCTCAAAAAAAGGTCAATATCATCCCTTAAAATTAGCTCGGCTATTTGTTACACACACTTCCTGGGGGAAGAGATCAAAGAAAATCACCTACGCATTTACATGCAATCAAATAGGGATAAAATGATACCCTCAAAGAAAATGCGTAAGAGGAGAGCAACTCGCATCATGACTGTACTACGAGTTAACAATGAAGGAAAAACCAAAAACATCCCTACAAAGTTAGACGAAAGACGGAGGAGACATTGGCAAAAACATTGTAGGTAACACCCTTCCTTTTTTTTACTCAAATATGTTTGTATCAACAAACACATTTTAACCAAAACAAGCTTGAATGAAGCAAAACTTGAATATTTATTCTAAAAATTCATTGAAGATTGCAATAATAAAGATCACATCAGAGCCAAAGTTATAAACAAAATTGAAACAAAATTGTCTAGTACAAAGTCCAACCAAATCAAGATAACAAAGTAGAACAAAGTTAAATGTCACAAAACTCTGGGACGTCGTCCAGAAAGTTTTCATTCATTGCAGCGTTGAAGTCCTCCAAACCAGGAGGAAGTTTACAAAGCTTTCTTGAACGGGTTTCAGAGAAACTCAAAATCATGGTCGGGATAATGTCCCTTCTTGGCCGCATCCACAGCTTCGA
Source organism: Herpetospermum pedunculosum (assembly GCA_028017165.1). Classification (NCBI taxonomy): domain Eukaryota; kingdom Viridiplantae; phylum Streptophyta; class Magnoliopsida; order Cucurbitales; family Cucurbitaceae; genus Herpetospermum; species Herpetospermum pedunculosum. Next base: position 7,099,903 of record CM051524.1, on the reverse strand, counting down.
AGGCTCATCAATATATCATTTGAACTTTTAAAACAGGTAATTAAAAGGAGTTACAACGACTAGATAGGATAAAGCTAGATAAGGAGAAGATCACAAAATAAAAGGATAAGCTTAAATTTCATATAAAAGTATTTTTTTCATATTAATCATCTCTTACCTTTCTAACTTGATCGTCACACATTCTATGACTAACATCACACTAGTGTAAGATATCATCTATCCTTTTGTTTTGCCCACATACCTTAATCTCTCTAAACTATAAATTTTCATTATTGACCATATCAACCCTTATCAACTTCAACTTATGCATAATTGATGAAAAGAAGAAAAAGAAGACATGAAAAAATTAGACAAAATATAAGATATGAATTGAATCATTTATTTAAATTTAAAATTCAGTTTGATGAAATAAAGGAAATTATGATTAAAATATAATAAAATGAATATTTTTTTTTATACGTCATAACTTCAAATCTCACTAAGATGAAATATTTTAAATAATTCAATCAAAACTCTAATAAAGTTTGAGCCAATGAAAGAAAAGGCCATGAGAAATTTTAATGCTATTAATAAATAGGTATGTAAGACAACTATAACTACATCGACAAACCAGTAGTTGATCATATTCTTAAAGTTTAAAAAATACTTTTAAATGTTTCGAATTATTTAATGAACAGGGTAATTTGTCTTACATATGTTTAGGTTTTGAGTTTTTGTTCCTTAAATGTTTTAATACTTCAGAAACTCCAATGTTCCATCCTCTGTTACTCTTTCACAATTTGGAGACCAAATTTAGTCTATATACTTCAATGCTAATTTCAATTTAGTTTCAATATTTTATAAAGTTTCATTATCGTTCTTAAACTTTGATCGACGCTTACTAGATCTCGTCTTCATCATCGTGCTAAACTTATTTTAAAGTACAATAAATAATAATATTTATCAGATTTTTGTGATTTATTTATAGTGTACATATCACTCGACCCGTTGATTTTTTTATTTCTTTTTGTTAACTCTAACTAATTTAGAGCAATTTAATGAATTTTAATCAAATACTAAGGATGATAATGAAAATTTTAAAAATATTGAGACTGAAACTAAAATTTATATGAAAATTCCTACAAAACTATGTTTTCTCAATTAGCTTTTCTTAAATTCGCAAAGGATGCGTCTTTTAATGTAATTTTGAAACTAAATTCTACCGCCTCGTTGGATAACAATTTGATTTTTAGCTTTTGGTTTTTAAAAATGAAGCCTATAAACACTAGTTTCATCATAATTTTTTTTGTTATGTTATCTCCTTTCTACCAATGATTTAAAAAATCATGTCAATTTTAAAAATTAAAAAAAAAATAATTTTAAAAAAGTAACTATTGTTTTTAGAATTTGATTAAAAATTTAAATATTTCTCTGAAAAAAGTGTAACCTACTGTAAAGAAATTAGGAAAAAATAAACTTAAATTTTAAAAACAGAAAACTAAAATCCAAATAGTTATATGATATGATGGGTCAATCATTTGCTTCATTGGTTCCAACGCTTAAAAGTAAAAAAGAGAGAAAAACTTTGGAAGTTTAATAGGGTGGTGTATAAAATTGAAAAACAAATGTATTGAAGATGATTGAAAATGAAAAAAAAATAAAATTCACTAGCCCAACACAAAAATAAAAACCTATAGTTTTTTTTTAAAACAAATAAAAACCTATATTCACGGAATAAGGATAAATATATATATATATAAATAAAAGATAATTGTAAGACATGTCAATTTAGAGTAAAATAATTAAAAATATAGCACTTTTTTAAAAAATTGCGGATATGACAATTTCTATCACTGATAAAAATTTATCGTTGATAGAAGTCTATCGCTGATAGTAGTCTTTTTTTTATAGAATTTTGTTAGTGAATAATAGTCAATCAGTGATAGAAGTCTATGAGTAATAGTCCTAAAGTACTGATAGCCACTGATTTTTTTGTCATATTTATAAAAAAATTTAAATTTTACTAAATTTATAATTATTTTAGGTGGTTGTTTGTACAACAAGTCCTATGTATATATCATTTTTGTGGCTTTTCCAATAATGGCTAAGTCATTATTTTCCCCATACTAACATACAATACATGCCTATATGTAATTAAATTATTATTCAATTACTTTATTTTATGTCTTTCAAAATTGTGTAGAGAGAAAAAGAAGGAATTGACATTTGATGATCAATTCAACTTCTCTTTTGTTTGCTCCACTCATTTAAAAGCAAACGTAATTAAATGATGGGTCAATGAAAAACTTTAGATTATTTTCCATTTTTTTTAATTTTTTTTTTCTATGTTAAGACAATTTTGTCAAAAAAAAAAAAAAAAAAAAAAAAAAAATATTTGACCATCAATTATTAGTATTACTGGCATTTTGTTTCAATAAATATCATGTTAACTTTTTATAGTCCCTTAAATAATATGATAATATCTTTAAATTTTTTTTTGCAACATATAACTTTTTACTTTATGATATAATATTTTAATTAATCAATTAAACTAAATTGAGTACTCAAAAAATATATATAAATATATATCAATAAAAATGTTGTTGGATGTTCTCCATTTTTAACCATCATGTGACGGTTAATTTAACTTTTTCACATACTTTAATTGTGATTACAAATAATAGTGTTACGATAAATCAATAACAAAGAATTAATAAGTACAAAAGAAATCGACACAGATTTACGTAGTTCACTAACGTCGTGTTAGCTACGTCCACGGACAGAAAAGAGAGTAGTATTATTACGAAATAAGAGATAATTACAAATGAACAGATAGGGGAGACTGAAGTCATTAAAAAATTTATATACGACATTCTTCTAATGACCTAATACAAAATGGGTCAAAGCCCAAAACAGATAAGTAAAAATTCAAATCTGATTTTTCTTTTAGGGGCGTTGCTTCATACTCTACCAGGGTGCTTCTCCCCAGGACTTCAACTCGCTGATCGCCGTACCGACCTGTAGTAGAGAGTCATAACAGATTCAAGACATTCCAACAAATGAAACGACCACCAATATGATAGATTTTAGCATTCAACATTATTGTTTTAGAAAAATTAAAAAGCAAAGATTAGACAAAAGTTTGTAGGATATATAATATATGGTGGAGGGAAAAAAAAAGAATGAATAATAGATGGAGAGAGGTGAGACAAGATTGGATTTTGTTGCACATTCAATTCACAACACACGTGATATAGTCCCAAAGGGAATTGATGATGATGATGGTTTTTTCTGTCACTTCTCTGAATTTCTGATTGCTTTAAATTCAAAGTACAGATATTGCTCCCCGGATTCTAAGGGAAACTCTGTCCTCAAACTTCTACTTCAATTTCCCAAAACTCATTGCCAACTTTCCCCCCTTTTTTTAGCAAATTTTGATTGGCCTTTTCTTTCTTTTAAAAATATATATTTTTATTTTAGTGATGCTCGAATGAAGAGGTACATGAATGAATCGCATCGAAATATGAGAAGTAATCTTGAGATTATTGCTGTTTTTTTTTTAATATTGTAATTTTTAAAAGTTTTTATAAAAATATTGTATGTTTGAAAGTATTTTTAAAAATAATACTGTAAACGGAGGTCGTGAGCAAAGGTCGTCTTTTGAAAAGACGATCATGCTCCACGTGGATGAAAAAGACGATCTTTATGCACTCATAAAAAATTTCTTATTAAAAAAATTGATATCTTTTTACCCATTTATTAAAAAATTTCAGAAAAAGTATGGTTGGAAAGTTAACAGAGGTTCAATTTGATACCCTGATTTACTATTTTTGGAGATCAAAAGATAAGGATCGAAGTTGAACTATACTTCTGCAAATTTCAGAACTGAAATTCTTTTGAGTAGTGTGCATTAAAAAATCGATATTTTTTTATCCAGATATTCAAAATTTTCGAAAAATGTACGGTTGGAAAGCTAACACAATTTGATTTCTAGTTTCACTATTTTTGGAGTTGTGTATCAAAAATAGCTACAATTTTGAACTTTTCAGCCATATTTTTCAGTTCTGGGTTTAGTACTGTAGCTCAATTTTGACGATCAGTATTTTTTTGATATAAAACTCCAAAAATAGTGAAACCAGGTATCAAATTGAAGCTCTCTGTATTAACTTTCCAACCGTATCTTTTTCGATTTTTTTGAATATCTGGGTAAAAAGATATTTATTTTGTAATGCACACTGCTCAATAGAATCTCCAGTTCTTAAATTTGCAGAACTATAGTCCAACTTCAATGATCTTTATCTTTTGATACACAACTCCAAAAATAGTGAACGGGTATCAAATTGAAGCTCCCTGTGTTAGCTTTTCAACCATATATTTTTCAAATTTTTTGAATATCAGGATAAAACGATATCAATTTTTTGATGAATTTTTTTTCGTAGGTGCAGAACATCTACGTGGAACAAAATCTTCTTTTCAAAAGACGACCTTTGCTCGTGTGGAGAGGTCGTCTTTTGAAAAGACGGCTACCCTTTACAACAACATTATTTTTAAAATTAGTTTCAAACCTGAAATATTTTTATAATTTATTTTTAAAATTACATTATAAAAAAAAGCCAGCTGAGATTATATACAAAAGTGAGTTTAAAAAATGTTTTAAAAAATAGATGGTTACAATTTATATATCAATAAAGTTTATATTTTTTTCCATTTTTTGTAGCTCAAATTATATATAAACTTCTTTCAAAAAAAAATTATATATAAACTTCAAAAGTTAAACATACCTACTTTGAGTATCTTATGTTTGGTGATTTCTTAGATTTTATTTTTATTTTTATTAAAGCATGTACTTGAATTGTAGTATAATTATACCATTTTTTTTAATGTATATACTGTAATTTTTTTTTAATGTATAATATGGATAGTTGTTTGTTAGAGTTTATGCTTATGTTTTTTTTAGTGTTAATTAAGAATATTAATAACTAAATGGTTAAATATATGTCCAACTTAAACGTTTGGTTTTGGATTTGGATTTAATTAATTAATTCGGTGGCCAACAAGAGCATAGCTCAACATCGCCCGGTGATCATGAAGTCTTGGGTTCAATCCTCCACCCCAACATGTTGTCAAAAAAAAAATATGTCTAGCAATCAAAGCTCAGCATTACTCATCGGCAATTGACATTTATTATTTTTCGAGATCTCAGGCCCAAATTAAATCTCCCAAACTTTTTGTTCTAAAAGAAAATAAAAAAAAATTGACCTCTTAATCAAGGGAACAACTTCATTCTAATTGAACTATGTTCGGTTTGATGAACTTGAGATTACTTATACATATACTAATTCAAACATTTTATTACATTTTTCAACTTAAATAGAGTATTCTACCAAAATTGGATTGTACTTTCAAAAATAGCAATAAGAAGAGATGATATGTCCAAATTTGGATATCTTTCCCGGTCCAATATCATGAAGAAAAACGAAAATCAAGATCCAAATTGAACATAGTTCAATTGACATAAAGTCATGTTCTTAACTAAAAGGTCATGGATTCAATCCTCGCATTAAGGTAAAAAAAAAATAATAATTATGTAGTGTTTATATGAAAACTTTTTAACAAGACATCTTTCAAAAGAAATTATGTGGTGTTTATATGAATTTTATTTTCATTAATCCTTGAGATGAAAAAAAAAAAAAAAAGTCTCATTTTGTACCATCGAGGTATTGAATACATGTTCTTGTTTTCAAACATCATCCCAATAAAATAAAACGATATAATATAATTTAAGAAGTAGTGGTAATAAAAGGAAGCTTTGATCATGAAGCAAAAAGACACAACAAAAATGTTAAAAAAAGAGTCGTAATGTAGTGGAATATAGGGAGGCCATGTTTGGTCAAAAGAATTAGGTTAAATTGGGTCCAACTTCAAATCATACCTTGCTAACTTGTGATAGGACATGTTGGCTCCATTGTCATATTATATTATCAGTTTTCAAGCTAATATTTTCTTGTTGGGTGTAACTTTGGGACATTATAATCATAAAGCAAATATTTTAAGTATTTTATTTATTTATTTATTATTTTTGCCGTGAATCACTAGTGAATAGTATTAGACAACATGGGGTTCCATCCTAAAACCAATTGGTGCTAGGAGGAGTAGTCCATGTGTGTTATATTATGAGTGAGGTCCCTTCATCTTTTCGATGTGGGATCCTCAACATGCCCCCTCAAGATGGTGCCTCTTTGGGTTCACCATCTTGGGTCGGATCCTATTTTTGGACCGAATACCCGTTTGGGCTCTGTGGGCTCTGATACCATATTAGACAACATGGGGTTCCATCCTAAAACCAATTTATTAGACAACATGGGGTTCCATCCTAAAACCAATTGGTGCTAGGAGGAGTAGTCCATGTGTGTTATATTATGAGTGAGGTCCCTTCATCTTTTCGATGTGGGATCCTCAACAAATAGAAGGGACTGGTTACAGACGTGTTAAAATTTTGTTCACAAGCTTCCCCTGGAGGGGAATGTTCTCTTATAAAAGGGAACCAGTACCTCACGTAAAAAGAGATCAATGAAGATCTGTACAGTTCTTCAAGTGACTTCTTTATTTTACCACAATTCTCTGTGTTTTGAGTTTTTATTATTTTGAGCATAGAAGCGATCGAAGATAGCTTAGCTACACACAAGCTATCTTGAAAGATTGTTGTATCTTCGAAGTGGAGTGTCAGACAACTCAGTGTAGTGGGGGCACATCTTCTCTATTTCTTTAGAAAATATGGGAGACGTAGATAGAGAATGAATTAAACTGCCTTGTTATGTATGAAGATTTTATAACCTAAACTCAATTCTCCAACTCCCTAAATAAGGTTATTGATGATAGTTAATTAAAGAGTCCTTACACAGTGTGGAGGTGACAAGCAAGTTGATCATACAACAACTCACTCTCATATTATTACTATGCATTATACATTTAGTTTCCTACCGTTATCATTTAATAACTAAAGCGCGATCATAAAGTTTGAGGTTCAAATCCTCTCACCTCTAAATTGAACTAAAAAAAATTGCTTAATTACGGCCCTCTATTTTAAAATAAATGCTTACACTTATTTTTTTTTTATTTTATGTTTTTTAAAATTATACTCTTTCCTCACAATTTTTTGGTAATTTTTTTTAAACTAAAGACCAAAATATCGATATTGGTATTGATATTGAGATTTCAATTTGACGGATATATCGATATCGACATATATTTTTATAAATTAATTTTTGTAAAAAAATATTTAAATTAATAATAAAATTCTTTTTACTTCCAAACTTAAAGTGATAAATCTTGTTATTAGTATCTTTATTTATATTCGGATTAATAGATTTTTTTTTAATATTTATAAAAGATATTGAAAATATTTATTAATCATTAATATCTATATTGATCCTTCGGATTTACGGATACATCGACGTATATTTCGACATATCAATGAATATTTTCATACTTCCTTAAAACACATTTGAATTTTAAAGATAAATTTAAAAACTATTGTTTATAGTTTTCAAAATTTGGCTTCGTTTTTTTAAAAGCCTTTTTGAAAAGTAAGTTATAATGCAAAAAAAAAAAAAAAAAAATAGATGAAAGTAGTGTTTAGCTATAACAATTAAATTGTGACCCAAAGTGAGTCTGACATATGTATGTGTTGACGACCAAGATATCTGTCTGGTTCGAATCCTCCCACCTCCAATGTACTAAAAAAAAAAATTGTGACTCGAACACAAGACACATAGTCGAAGCTAAATTGTATAAATTATTTTGAGCAAAAACAACCCAATTGATAAAACGATACAAAAAAATATAGAGCATAAGATACACAAGTGTATGATTTTATTTTATTTTGATATAGCACAAACCACATGGTCCAATTCATAGACATTCCCCTTAATAAACAATGAAACCACTGTCTTTGTTGTGTTCAGAGAGTCGAAATAATGGAAGCCATGCATTATTTGAATATTAAAATTAAATAAGAACAAGAAAAAAAAAACAAAAAAAAGAGCTTTTGAGTGTTGAGTGAAGAACCGACAGAAATTGTTTAAACAAGGATGGTTGAAGAAGGTGGGTGTAGGGTTAGTGGCGTACCGGAGGGAGTGGGCGTGAAGAGAGATAAGTGGGGCTACGGCGGCGCTAACGGCCGCCGCGTGGGTGGCGCTGACAGCAGCTGCAGTTCCGCCGGGGCACAAAGAAGGATGCCTCATTATTTGCACGAGGTGCATGCGTGTGCAACTTCTCTCTGCTCAATCCCAATTCATCCTCATCTCTTTCTACTCGGTTGAATTCTAGTAATTGTTGGATGTAGATTCAAAATATGTTCGCATTCTGATCCTCGTTTAATATACATGAATTTTGAAATTATCTATGACCTCGTATATGTTTAGTGGTATAGATCGTTTAGACATTTTTTGTTCTTCCTCTTAAATCACTCGAGAAATTATTGGAGGTGAGACTAGAATAATGTGGTTGATAATTTTGTTTCGTTAAATGTAGAGGAGAAATTGAATTACAAAATGTATTTCAAATCTATATCCAACGGTTACTAAAGAGGATATAAATTTCGAATATGCATCTAACAATTATAAAGAGAAACACATGGTTATGGATGAGTGTCCCACCTCTTTCTAGCTCTTTTTCTATCCTCCACTCTTACTTTCACTGAATCCTATGTATTTCTCTATTATATTCTATATTTTCAATCCTAACTTTATTTATAAATAATTAGGACTTCTTCTCATAAAAAAATTGGTTTTTTGTTTTTTTCAATAAAATTTAAATTTATTTATTTTATTATTTTGGAAAGATGCAACAACCACTCTACATTGCATTATCATATTTTGACCAATTACTTTATGAATTCCTTCTAATTAAGATATATATTTATATCCCTCCATTTCTTTTTTTATTATTTTCTATAAGATTTTAGTATGTGGAGACACAAATGAAAGGAGCTTATATGAGAACACTCCAATGAAAAGCTATAGTAGAGATGTTGTAATTACTGAAAATGTTTGTTTATTTCTCAAAAGACATAATGTTTGATTCACTCAAGCTTGGGTAAACTAAATAATCGATATAATTTGCTGTCGGTTGATTCTAGTCCGTAAATTGGGCTCGAGTTTCTAGTAGAATCGAACATCCAGATTTGACCTGACCTCTGGTCGAGTCATGTCGTGCTTAGTCTCCTATCATCTGCTAGGAAGAGAATCAGTCGAGTCATGTCGTGCTTAGTCCCCTATCATCTACTAGGAAGAGAATCAGAGTACCGATGTGTGTTGGGAAAAAAACCTACTGAGAAATTAAAAGAAAGCAAAAACACACACAAAAATTTACGTGAAAAACTCCAAAAAAAACTACGGCCCACCAAAAACAAAATCCACTATGTGAAAATTTGTTACAATCACACAAAATTCTAATTTAACTAGAGTTAGTTCACCAAGCTTAATGTGTTTTTAACTGAAATGATTAAAAACCAAAAGCCATAGGCTCATTTTATAATCCTTGAAGTCTATGACTTTCTTGAATGTTTCTAACGTGGGATAACCACTCTTCTTATATATTGCCAAAAACCCTACCGTGTAGAGCTATGCCCAACAAGCTTTGATGCCTAAGTCAGTAAGAGGTCGGATTAGTCAAGAATTAAGCTCGAATTAGAATGACTGCTCCAGATCCGAAGAGTCAGACACAAGATCAGAAAAGAAGGGATCCCTCTTTTCGAAGGGGGTAGTTTTGTATTTATAGGTGTTTGACATTGGAGGGACAAGTGTCGTCGTGATGAGATATATTCCACTATCGAAGTAGTGCTCTCGGTCATTGTTTTTGCATGCATGCATCGATAACCGAGGTCCTTGATAAGTTTTTCCATATTTGGGTCTACTCATTGGTGTTGAAGATCTCACATCGGAAAGATGAAGTGACCTCACTCACAATATAACATACATGAGTTACTCCTCCTATCACCACTTGGTTTTAGGATGGAACCCCATGATGTCTAATATGGTATCAGAGCCCACGAAACCCAAACGGGTATTCAGTACAAAAATGGGATCCGACCCAAGATGGTGAACGCAAAGATGCACCATCTTGAGGGGTATGTTGAGGATCCCACATCGGAAAGATGAAGGGACATCACTCACAATATATAACATACATGATGTCTAATAGTTGGTGACAAACGGGTCCGGGTGGGCCAGAACTCGGAGACTGATCGTGGGCCAACCCCATTCGTATGCTCATGACAGATTCGATCTGAGTCCGGAGACCGACAACATACATGATGTCTAATAGTTGGTGGCAAACGGGTCCGGGTGGGCCAGAACTCGGAGATTGGTCGTGGGCCAACCCCATTCGTATGCTCATGACTGATTCGATCCGAGTCCGGAGACCGACAACCCATAACATAATTGCGAGTCCGGAGACCGACAACCCATAACATAATTGTAGCACAATGTTTTACCCTTGGTCGTGTCTCTTTGTAAAACCCCATCTTTGTTTGCATATTCTAAACTAAAAAATTGGTAACATAATTAAAATCTTGAACTACTAAAATTGTTAAAACTAAATGATGTTCAAGGTATCATAGAGTTATGAACCCCTTTACTAAATAAGTACACATCTAGTCTTTCTATTTTCAATATGATAAAACAATGTCTCATCTCTTCAATAACAATGTCTCATATGTAACAAAACGAAGATAACGGGAAGTATGGAAACAAAAGAGAAATGGCACGAAGGAAAGAATTATATCAATTGAGTTTGATAATTCGATATCTTGAATTGAAAATGTTACAAACATTATATAGTAAATTAATTAGTAAATTAACCCACTAACCTTGTAATTCTGCTGGCCACTAACACATTTTCTCTCAGTTATAACCACACACATGTCACTAATTCTCACTAACACATTTTCTCTCAATTATAACGACACACATGTCACTATAAGATTTAAATTAAATTAAATAAATAAATAGTTTGCACTAATTTTTAACACTCCCCCTTAGTGCAAACATACGATCAACAACACCAACTCCAATCCTGAATTCTTCACACTTGGATTTACCATGCGCCTTGTTAAATATATCAGCAACTTCCAAGGATAACTTCATAGGAGTAGTAATTGATTTTGACTTCTTCATGTCAAATCGAGTTAACAAAGTATTTGCATACCCTTTCTGTGAGACAAAGTATCCACCTGGCTTTTCAACCTTCAAGCCAAGAAAACGTCTCGCTTCACCGAAACTCTTCATTTAAAACCAATAGACAAACCATCTCGAAAAATAAAATTTTCTCTTCTATTTGGATCCATGCATCTCCATCTTTTTCTGTGAGTACCATATCCAACAAATATACAACGCCTAACCTTTGGAACATGAACATAACAAACTGACCCAAAAACTCGAACATAACTCACATTGGGTTTACGAATTATGACGTGATAAGCTGACTGAATAGTTGCTGCCCAAAGCTCCTTTGGAAGATTCTTTGCATGCAGCCAAGACAAGCACATAGATGTAAGGCGTTGAATAGTATGCTCTTTGCAATATGTCTGAAATTGACCAGACATATATTCTCCCCCATTATCTGTGCGAAAACACTTTATCGGCAGCATAAATTCTTTCTCCACTAGCTCCTTGAACTGGATAAACTTGGAGAAAGTCTCATTTTTAGCCTCCAAAAAATACATCAAAGTGAACCGAGTAAAATCGTCCACTATAACTATAACATAATGACAACCAGAATAATTGGGTATTTTCGTCGGCCCCATCAAATCTGAATGAACTAACTGCAATGCAACCGTAGCTCTATTATTTGAATTTGGGAAAGAAAGAAGATGTGATTTTCCAAATTGAGAACCAGGACAAACCACATCACGGCGAATTTCTTTAAAGATGGGAATACCACCAATAAGTTTCTTCATAGAAATTCTTTGCAACAATTGATAACCAACATGACCCGACCGAGCATGCCAAGGTGTTGCACTATCATTCTCACATGTCTTTTCAACATATGCACCAGTTGCAGACAAAATAGAGAGGGAATTTTTCCTCTTTCCAGTAAACAAAACATCACCATCAAATTGTTTAATATTAGAAACAATTTTCACATCATTTGGACCAAAGAGAACATACCTCCCAGAGTCGGCAATCTGAGAGACCGAAACCAGATTCTTCTTTAAACCTGGAACATGATAAACATCTTCAAGAGAAATATCACCAACATTTGATGCATCATCCTTAACGTTAACTTGCCCCTCTTGAACAACAGGATGTATGGAATTATCAGTCGTCGCAATAACTCTTCTTCCTTGATGAACACGTACATCAGAGAGAAGAGAAACATTTCCAGTTGAATGATGAGAACAACCAGAATCAACAATTCAATCCTCATTATAATCTATAGAAGCATTAACATGCAAATTATTTGGTTGATCAATAGCTTCAATTGATAAACAATGTTCCCAAGTAACTTGTTCAGGTTTGTTACTTTCCTGGACAACATTTGCTTCTGCTTCTTTGAGAATCACCCGACAATTTTGTCTAATATGGTCGAATTTTCCACAACGTTGACACACCACCTTTAGCCAACAATCACGTTTGATGTGTCCCGGTTTGCCGCACCTAAAACATACTTTTGAAGTGCCCTTGGACTGCCTTTCAATTTTGGAATCATTGTCGTCATTTGAATAAAGCTTTGGAGAAAAATGAACTCTTCCCTTGTCTTTTGCATAAATAACAGCCTCCACCTCCGAGTGAGTTTCCTTGTAGTTGCTAAACATTTGTTTCATCAATGCTTCCTGATTTGAAAGCAAATTCTCCAACTCAATGATAGAAGGTTGAGTTGCCCAACCTTGTATCGATGAAATAAATGACATAAACTCCTTTCGCAGTCCACGAATAAGATAGCGACGCATACGAGCATCACTAATAGGATCATCCTTATCTAATTCTGAAATTTCAGAACATAAAGTTTTAATTTTCAGAAAATATTCTGAAACCGGCAAATTACCTTGAGTCCTTCCAGCAAGTTCGTTCTCCAAATATTGCAACCTCGTCGTGTTCTTTTGAGTGAACAACCTTTCAACTGTGTCCCACACTTTCTTTGGACAACTTACATCATGAACATGCTCAATGTACTCTTTGCCAATGGAAGTCCGCAAAGCAAATAAAGTTTTGCCACACTTGACCTTCCACTTTCTTCGTGCCTCAGCATTCTCCAGAGTATCTTCTGGAATTTTTGCATCATCACCGAAAACAAGATCCCAAAGATCTTGCCCTTGTAGAAAAGCTTCCATACATAGATTCCAATAGCTATAATTATCACCGGCAAGCTTGTCTACACAAACAATGTTTCCACCGTTCATCTTCAACGAGTATTTAAACTCAAACACAAAACAAAGAACCTTAAAGCTCTGATACCATGTAACAAAACGAAGATAACGGGAAGTGTGGAAACAAAAGAGAAATGGCACGAAGGAAAGAATTATATCAATTGAGTTTGATAATTCGATATCTTGAATTGAAAATGTTACAAACATTATATAGTAAATTAATTAGTAAATTAACCCACTAACCTTGTAATTCTCGTGCATAAGGCCACTAACACATTTTCTCTCAGTTATAACCACACACATATCACTAATTCTCACTAACACATTTTCTCTCAATTATAACCACACACATGTCACTATAAGATTTAAATTAAATTAAATAAATAAATAGTTTGCACTAATTTTTAACATGATATCCCTTCCATAATAAATTATGTTTGGTAACATTTTCGTGTATGAGCAAATATAATTGAAAAAACAAATTGTTCCCATTTCAAAATATTATAAAATAATAGAATTTTGAATATTGCATTTCTTACTTAAAAAAAATGATTTTAATTTAAAAAATAATCCTAAAAAACAATTTATTTTTATTTTTTTTATTTTTTTTTTGTTTGTTGGAACTCATGATGTTTTAGTCTATAGCTATGCTGGATAGGTTAGATTTAACCTTTTAAGATTAGATAATTACAAATTTAGTTGGTATGATTCAAATGTTTTTTTTCAATTTGATCCATCTAGTTTTCAAAGTTTTAATTTAGTACTCCATATAGTTTGTGCTTGGTTTCGATTTAAGATTTAGTTCCTATCTTTTTAAAGGTTTCAATTTATATTCTATATGATTTTGTATTTAGTTTCAATTTGATCCCTACTTTTAGAAAATTTTAATTTGGGTCTTATGGTTTAATCAAACTTTTACAAATCATACTTTTTTTTTTTTTTTTTTTAACACGGTTTTTTTTTGTCACATGGACACAATGACGAAAATATCGATAGATTTCAAATTTATAGATATATCGATGAATATTTCTGAAAAATTATGGATATCACACAAACTTATAAAAATATTGGATTTTTTTGTGAAACTTGAGAACAAACTTATTTAAGTAATACACTAATGCTTTAACCATATATATAAATAATTATAAGCCAAAAATGAATAGTAATACAATAATGATAATATTGAAGACAAAAAAAAATGAATATGAACTTAAATACTTTATATTGATAAAAAAATCTCAAAAATAATTAATTAAAAGTCAAATATATTCATTCATTAATACAATAATGGATAGTATTGAAAGATTGAAAATTAAATATGAACTTGAATAATTTATTAATAAAAAATTTGGTCAACGAGTATATATGATTGTCAACATGAACATAGTTCAACTGACACATTGTATAAACTAGTGACCAAGAGGTCACAAACTCATAATCCCAAGTAATAGAAGATTTTATGTACATGCTTAACCGTCCGAACAAGATGCGGTCATTTGGTTACAAAAATGCGATATTTATAATAATAAACGTCTTGATTATAATTTAAAAATGGAAAATATCGCCAAATATCGGTGATATTGGCGTTGATAAATCGACGATATCAATGATACGGGGTAAAAAAAGATTTTACCCTCTCATTTTTATTTCGGTAATTAAGATATATTTAAGAATATATCAGGAATATCTATTTGTTAGATTTAGTGATCAAATTATGTCTAAATTATAGTGATGAAATTTTTAATATAAATTTTGTTTAAAAAATAACTTTATCTTACAAATTTTTACAAAACTTTAATTTTATAGAAAGAGAGAACCATCCTTTCTAAATGGGACAGAAAAAGGAAAATTATAACATGATCAGATTAAGAATGGAAAGAGAGATTAAAGGACAAATGAACAGTTGAAACTTGTAAATGTTTGTTGACAAAGATGTTTTGATGCTTTTTCTTGACAACTCCCTTCTCATTAAACAAATCAAAGCCCATTATCTTACATTAAATAAACAAATACTAAAAAGAGAGAGACATCATGTGAAAGGCACCTAATTTGCTTCGAATCTTGCATAAGGTTGCATGTTCTCACAATGCCACTTACATAACTTTTTTTTCTTCTTCTTTATTTTTAATAGCTTTCACTAATGTTCTTCTAGCAACATCCATCTGTCATTGTCATGTTTGGTTTGAGTAGTTAATGTTTGTCAAATAGCTATAATATCATGTCATCATTTATTTAATGATAACAACCACATCAAATTGACTATCAGATATAGACTGCTATCGATATATGACTATCACTGATGACTATGATAGTCACCGACAAAATTGTATAAAAAAACTGAGGTGATAGACTTCTATCGTACTAAAAATTGTCATACTTGTAATTTTTTTTAAAAAAAATTGCTATATTTTTAATTATTTTACTTTAAATTGACATTTGTTATAATTTCTCTAAAATTATTCCTTAAATTATTTAAAATTCAAAGATTAAATAAATACAACTTATCAACTAAATTTGTTGGTATACTCACATTTCAACAAAAATGACATATACTCCATATTTGTGATTAGAGGTCCAAATTCACATATACTCCACACATACTGTATTAAAAAAACAAAACTAAATTTAATATTTAATTTTCTTTCATTTTCTTCTGAATTCCAAAACTCTATTAACGAAAATCCTCCTACTGCAAGGTGAGGCTCTGCTCACCCTTCCCTTCTCCTAGAATCCACTCCGGGTCGGGTCGGAAGAGCTGCTAGTCCAACTTCCTTCACTCACTGGATCGAAGCTATCAACTAACGAGTGAAGCTTATCTCAACCATCCCTCTGCCTCAAGGCAATGCACTTCGGGCTCAGAAGCACCAGAACCTGTTATAGCTGCATATGACCCTCGAAAGGAAGTACCAGCAAAGAGGCTCCTAGATCAAATGCCTCTCTGAACCCTCCAGTGGGAGCAACAAAGGCGGGTGAGCCCTGCTATGGCTGTAATATTATCTGGCCACTCAACCTCTCCATATTTTCACAATAATATTATACTAGTAGACATAAGTTCATGATTTTACTTTTAGTTTTACGTTGTATGCTACTTTATTCACTATATAATCTTACTTGATCTAATCGATATGAGACATTGGTCGCATTTCTAACAAATATTTGATCTAATCTAATCCAAACTATATGAACTCCATAGAATGTTGATTTTTCTTGGTTAGTTTGAATTCATATAACTTATATATAGTTTATGAATTTCTCTCAAATTTGTTCCAATTAATTTCAATTCTTCCTGCCATATAGCTCTTTTTAGAATTTTAATACTTCAATCAAATTTTTTAAAAATTCCTTAAACTCTTTAAAGTTTATTTTTTTATATTAAAAAAATATAATATTGAACTATACTAATTTTAACTAAATATGTAAACACAAATAAATAGAATTTCTAAGTTTTTTTTATTGGTTTATGATTTAAAAGGTATCAAAGTAAGATGTCTAATGTTTGAGTCGATGAAATGTCACTTCAATTAATGTTGATTTTCAAACCCACGAGTAAGAGAGAATGTTGAAATATTTGATATATTTAAATTTATCATAATCCATTAATTTTTGGGTTGATGAAAGATTTAACAACTCAAAAGTAATTGACAACATGAACATAATTCAACTGACATAAAACTTGTACCATCGATCAAGAAGTTAGATTTTCAAATCTCCCTCCCCACGTATTTAATAATAACAAAATTAAAAAAAATTAATTACTTAATCTATATATTTTTTGGTTTGGGTAGAATATTTTTTTTTTTTGGGGAGAAATTCAATATATACACATACATTTTGGAGTTGTATCAATTAAAATCCTAAACTTTCGTAAGTCATGGATGTCTAAGCAGATGGTAAATTGTTCATTTATGAAAGTTCATTGTTTTGATACAACCCCCAAATTTAGGGAGTATAAATTGATTTTTGCCCTAATTTTTTCTATCATCTAATATCACTTGAATTGGAAGACCTTACAATCCCCAACAATTCCTATTAAGCCAAACCGAGCATATCTTAATTGACATAAGGTTGTGTTCGTGACTAAGAGATCATGGATTCAATCATCGCATTTATTAAAATACTGTTGCAAAAAAAAAAAATCCCTATTAAAACATCATTTGATAACAATTTTGTGATTGGTTTTTAGTTTTTAAAAATTAAGCTTATAAATATCACTTTTACTTATAAATTATGTTTTCAAAATTCAAGTTTTTTGAAATTAAGTTTTGAAGACGAAAAAAATAGTTTTTTAAAATGTGTTTTTTTGTTTTTGTTTTATTTAAAAAAAAATAATAATACAGTATAAAAATTGTGAAATGAAAGAAGCATAAATTTAAAAAACAGAAAACTAAAAAATAAATCATTATTTACCTAATATTTTTTTTAATATTTTTTTTCTCTCCTCTCCTATTTTAAACATAATGAGTTGTTTGAGACACTGAATAAATTAAATAGTCGGTAATTATAATAGTTTGTGAGTATAATAGTCTGTGAATAGTATTGTTGAAGTCAATGTAATTACTTTATTGACTGTGAATTATAATAGTCGGTAGGCAAAATGTAGACCGAGTTATAATAACTCAGTCCACCTAACTCTAAATTGGTGCTCCAAACACCATTTAAAAAAAGTAAAGTTTGTCCAAATGTCATGCATTCTCTCTCTCTTTTTCTAATTAATATCTTTTTCTCTATCTTCTAGAATAAATTAATATAATTAATTATTCAATTAAATCATATTGAATATATAAAATTAATATAGTTAAATATTTTACTAAAAAATATTAATTAATTAGTTATCTATTAGTTTAAATTAATTCACTTAATTTGGTATATTTTTTTTTAGGTTGGGGTGAAGATTAAACCTAGGACCTCATGGTCACTAAGCAATACATCATGTGGTTGAGTTAGACCACTTAATTTCGTATATCGTATGAATTTATTTAAAAAAAAACATTCATCTGTTACTTATAAATAATTATAAAATATTTTTTATTACATTAATTAAATTTTATTTATTTATTGGAATATGATTTTTTTTTTTTGGAATGCTATTGGAATATGAATTTGTTAATTAATGTATCAATATTATCAAAATTTATAAATTTAAATTTATAGTTAATAACATTGAACCATAATTAATTAAAATTAGTTCATTATTCCATTATAATAGGTAAATAATTTTTTTAAATTCATATTGGTATAAAATTAGTTAATTATTTCATTATAATAATAAATAAAATTTATATAATTCATTTTTATAGATGTAATTAAGTATATTTATTAAAAATATTAATTAAATAATTAATATCTTGAATTTATTTTATGATTGTGAATAATCTATTATTATTTTATTTTTTTTAGGATGAAAGATTGAATTCAAAGATCATATAGTCAAATACTTAGTTGAGTTATACTGTTGTTGGCTGAGATTATTTATATAAGGTTAGTAGGATTAATTTAATAAAATAAATATAAATATAATTTGTTCTCTTAAAATTTTGTGCACAATCAAATACAATAATATACAAAATTTTGAACCAAACGATCCTGGTATCATTCGAAAAAGTTCCTCTTAACCCAATTTTACATTTCATAATCGAGTTGAATAATCGAATAAATTTTGAACTCAGAACATATAATTAGGTTAAGTTATAAAAAAATAAAAAGTTCTTCAACCTAATCTAATTCATTAACAACTTTAGTGATTGATGGATACTTATGTCTTTTGATCCAAGTTTAATTAATTATATATATATATATATATATATATATATATATATATAAAAGAATTCAAGAGCATTAGGACACTATTTTATAAAGTAGACACAGCCGACTAAATTCTGGGGTGGCATGTGTTTGGATAGTGATTGATTTAGAATTAATCATTTTAAATTTAAACCTTTATTTTAAATAATGCATTTTGTTGGAGCAATTAGCTAAACTAATTAGGTGTCAACTACTTAAGCTCTTCTCTCTCTTTGACCCTTTCAAATTTATTGCATTTAAATAAAATATTATCCATCCTTTAAAAGAAATATTCCATTAAGTTTTTGTTTGGATTAACAAAAAGCTTCATTTTTTTAAGTTTAGAAGTTGGGTTTAAATACATGTAAATAAAGTAGAAGAGAACACCTCATAAATTCCATCTTATCCCTTTTCTTTTCCTTAATTGTATAAATACTTGAGAATTTAATATCATAGTTCATTTTTCATTTCTAGTATTAAGAAGTTTTCTTAATTAAATTCGCTAAAATTTCATATTTTGTTTAGTACGGATATAAAGATTTAAACTTTCGACTCAAAAAAAAAAAATGTATATATATCAATTATCATTGAGCTAACAATAGCATAGCTAAATGACATGATCGCTTATTGACCATGAGGTCTTAAGTTCAATTTCCCACCAAAAAAAAAAAAAAAAAATTGGTTGAAATTTTATTTCTAAAAGAAAATTTATTGGACATGTACTCATCTAAATGAGGTAGCTAGGGTTCAAATCTTCATAAACATTTGTTTGTACATAATAATAATAATAATAATAATAATAATAAAAATAATAATAAAACGGCTACGTTTCAACATCTACCTTTTTCTATGTAATTACTAATTATTTACAAAGTTTCAAAAAAAAAAAAAAACTAATTATTTACAATGTTATTATGTTTCTTTTATTAAGAAAAACCAACAAACAAAGCTCATTTGATAGAACATGTTTCATTTTACTATGCTTTTAACATTTCGTGGTTTTGGAGAAAAAGAAGAAGAAAAAATAACTTGTTTATTGTCTTTTCTTTTGTTTTGTAATATGCTGCTAAAAAATATAATAATAATAACTTTTGTTAAACGGAACATAGTTCAATTATATAAAGTTGTGTCTCTGACTAATAAGTTAGGGTTCAATTCCACTCCTTACATTAATTAAAAACATTTGAAAAAAAAAAAAAAAAAAAAAATAGCCAAAATTTAAAATTAAATCTAATTCTTAAGAATATATTTTTTATTTTTAAATTTTAATATGCAAATTATATTAAAAAAGATAAAAAAATTTTTTTTGATAAATATAGTTTCCATGTTATAATTTTTTTTTTCTAAATTAAAATATGTATAAAATAACATATTATAAATTATACAATATTATAAAATAATACTTATATAAAATTTATAACATAAAACATGTTCATAAATTAATGAATAATAGTTGAGATTGAGAGATTCAATCAAATATTTAGTTGGCAACATTTTTTTTAATGTTGTTGAGACATATTAGACCTATAGTTAGGTTTTTAGATAGATTCAAGGAGAAAATATTTATTCTCCTTGTTATAAATGTATTTGCTCCTATGGTGAAATGAGAAAAAGAGAGATATTCTATGACTTTGATATGGTATCTGAGCTTAGGTTATTTTAGAAAAACATTAAGAGAGCGACTAAATCCTAGGGCGGCGGTGGCGACCGTCGCGCAATTCAAAAGAAGAATTAGAGAGAATTGCAATGAGAAACTAGAGAGATTTATGACGGTGTCAAGACGTTTTCGAGAAGTCGGAGAGTTCTGGTGAGACGTGAGCTGATCGAGAGTTCGGTGAGACGTGAGGTGATCGAGAGTTCTGTGAGACGTGAGGTGACCCTAGAGTTCGGTGAGACGTGAGGTGACCGAGAGTTCGGTGAGACGTGAGGTGACCGAGAGTTTGGTGAAACATGAAAGGCAGTTCGACGGAGAGTTCCGACATTCAACCGTGACTGATAATTTTTCTTTCAAGTTGAACCTTCATGCTCCAACTTAAGGGAGAATGTTAGATATATTATTAGACCTATAGTTAGGTCTGTAGAGAGATTCAAAGAGAAAATAATATTCTCCTTGCTATAAATGTATTTGCTCCTATGATGATGAAATGAGATAACGAAAGATATTCTGTGATTTTGACAAATGTTCATAAATATAGATTAAAATACCGTTTTGATCGATCTACTTTGGATTCAAATAATATATTTATCCAATACATTGAAAATATTGAAAACATGAAATATAACTATACATTTTCATCAAATTTTTTATTTTTAAATTTATGTTTTCAGAGATCCAAATTGTCATAAATGAACCTTATGGGCCCGTTTGGTAACGTTCCTGTTTCTTGTTCCCTGTTTCCCGTTTCTCGTTCCCTGTTTCTTGTTCCCTGTTTTTTTAGAACCAGAAACAGAAACATGTTTGATAACTACTCCTGTTTCTTGTTTCTTGAAAAAAAAAGAAACAGAAACACATACTTGTTTGATAACGTTTCTTGTTTCTTGTTTCTTGAAAAAAAAAATAGAAATATCGTCATGTTTGATAATTTTTTTTTGTTAATTGTTTCTTTTTTCTTTTTTCTCTTTATGTTTTATTTTTTATTTTTTATAGTTTAAATAAAATTTAGTATACATAATATAAAAAAGATATAACATGCATTAAAAAAAAAATAAATAAATAAATAAAAAATAAATTCCAATTTGATTTGATTTGGTATATGTTTTTGTGTGTTGATAAGGAGACGTTTATTTAAGAATAGGGAAGCGAGTCTCCAACACGCCAAAACAACGTTCAATAACATTTTGGAGTGAAAAAATTTCGATAGTTAAACATTTTTCCCTACCTCGAGGATGATGCCTTCCTTGCTCTAAAATCTCGAAGTCGTTGTCATTCGTCATTGTTTGTTATGGGTCATGTTTTAAATTTTCGTTGACGTGTAGACATTTCTACGTGTCAATGAGCTCAATATCGACATGAGAGGTGAATCGACATTTCAATTATATTATAGATAAATTTATCTTATATAACTAAAATATCACTATTTGTGAATCTAATATTTAATAGTGGGAAATTTAAACTAATTTAAAAATATTGAAATGCTAATTTGCAAAGTTTAAAGTGTCTCGATGAAAATATGAAAATATCGATGTGAATGGATACTTATTAAAAAAACATAAAAAATAATAATAATTTTTTTTTTTACGATTAATAAATAAATATTTTAATGTATTTAAAAAAAAGATATAACAAATTTAATAAATAAATATAATAAATATTTTTATGTATTTAAATAAAATAAAAAGTAATTAGTAATGTATCTTAAAAAAAAAATAACAAAATTTAAAATTAAAATAATATATATAAAAAAAAAAAACATTGCATAATTAAGAAAGAAAAAAAAAGTGATAATGAGGATTTGAAGCCAAAACCTCATAAGTGAGGAGTTTATTTGGGTGCTTCTCTTGCCAATGAACCAACACTAATTTATTATTATTTTGGGAACAGATTAATATAAAGAGAAACGAAACTGGGAGAAACACCTTTTTGAAGTTTCTCAAATTTTGCCTTTTTTTTAGAAACGTTTCTCAAAATTTAGAAACAAGAAACGGGAATAGTTATCAAACAAGTCCGTTTCTTAAAAAATGAGAAACAGGAACAAGAAACAGGAAACAGGAACGTTACCAAACAAGCCCTATATTTCTCGTTTTTTCTTTTACAAAAAGTACATAACTTGTCCGTTCCCTAAAATTACTGTCTTGCAAATTGCAATCAAATTTTCAAGTCATTTTAAAGATACTCCAATAATCTTAAAACCTTACAAAGTAGAATATTTTGAAATTTGTTTAAGATTTCAAAAGGTTCTAAAAAGTAAATATATTATATAAAAACTGAAAGATAAAGTACAAAATTGATATATATAGTTGATAAGGCAAAGAGAGAGCATCCTAATTATATAATTATGTTAAGTTGAGTTCCTCTCTGTTTGGAAGTGCCCATTATCTAAAGGAAAGTTCTAATTTGAACATTATCATACATTATGATATATATACTTTAGAATATTAAAAAAAATTAGTAATAAAGGAAGCTCATGTAGCTTAATATATAGAATAGCAAAATAATAATTGAGTTCCAAGTGTATGATATAGTATTATAATTGACATGCTCTATTGCACTAACCAACCATATATTCATTTACAAACTTAATACTAATTTATAATAATTGAGTTCTAAAAGTTTGAATCCCCACCTACATGAGAAAATAAAAAATAATTTAGTTTCAAAATATATAAAAATATAATACATATAATTGATCCTTACAATTTTAGAATTTTCCATTTGTTTCAATGATTTAACAATTTTTAATGTAGAATTTGAATTTAAGTTCAAAATCAAATTATAAGGATTAAATTGAAATTACGTCATCAATCCAATCCATAGAGACCAAATTAATAATTTAACCTAAAATTTTATATGTAAAGATAGTAACATTAAAAAAGAAGCCAAATTGAGCATAACTGAATTAACATAAAGTTGTGTCATTGACTAAGAGGTCTTCAATCTCTCATTCCACGTTAATAAAATACCTTTGCAAAAAAAATAAATAAATTATATATCCTAATATTCAATGGGAAATTGTAACAGATGTCAATTTAGAATAAGATAATTAAAAATATAGCATATTTTTAAAAATTTTGCGGATATGGCAATTTCTATCGCTGATATCTTATGGTTGATAGAAGTCTATCGCTAATCACCTCAGCTTTTTATAGATTTTTGTTGATAATAGTCTATCAGTGATAATAGTCTATTGATAGAAGTCTATCAGTGATATGATAAAGTCTATCAGTGATAGAAACATATTTTTTTTTGCCATATTTGCAAAACATTTTAAAATTTGCTAAATTTGCAATTAGTTTGGGCTTGATTGCTATTTGTGCAACCAACCCATATTCAATTGACTAAAGTGACAAATTAATATATCTTCAATCAATTGAATTTTTATTGATCTAGAGAATTGTAATTAGATAAAATTGTTCTGGTGGCTTGGTACAAAGTAAATGGCGTGTTTGGCCCAAGAAATTGTTGGAGAAGGAGTTGGGAGGAGAAGTTAACTCTCCGTTTGGTCACAGACTCGTTGAACTCGGATAAAAAATATCAAACTCCCCAAACTTTTACAGTAATTACTATCCCAGACTTCAACAATAATTAATATTAAACTCCCTAGACTTCTACAATAATTACTATTCAACTTTGTCCCAATTTTCAAGGCAACATATTTCTCTCTCTTCTTCTCTATTTCCCTCCCTTCCATCTCTTCTTCTCTATTTCCCTCCCTCCCACAATTTTTTTAATTATTAAAAAAAAAACGTAATTTAAAAAGAATGTGTAAAATGACTAAATATGCAATTCAACCTATTTTTATTATTTTAAATATAAATTAGGTTGTTCAATCAAAATTGATATTTCAACCAAATTCGAAAGGTAGTATTATTTACCATGGAGAGAAATAAAAGCACCAACTTATTTGGATCCGTTTAAATTAATGAATTAAAATCTTTCAAATTCACATGTAAACACTTTTGTACGACTCTTTTTATTTCAAAATTATCTAAATAAAATGAATAATTAATGTGAGTGATATTGAAAAAATGAGGTGAAGTATTGTGACCAAAATTATTTTTGTTATCTTCAAAGAAATTTGTGAAGGATACATAAAATAAAAACCAAAAATCGCATTCTTAAAATTTATTGGAAGAAGTCTTTAACAATGAAAATATGGAAAATTATAGAAAAAATTGTACAAAAAAAAAAAAAAAAAATAGCTAAAATAAACCGTCTGAGATTTCTTTTTTTTTTTCTTTAGAGAAATTTATAAAATATACCTACATTCATAAAAACAAAAAAATCTCGAATCTTAGAATCCATAAAATTAAATGGTATATATATATCCATTTTTGTTAGGGCTGGTTGCACAAACAGCAATTAGACCCAAAATAATTGCAATTTAGCAAAATTTAAAACATTTTGCAAATATGGCAAACAAATCAGTGATAGTCATTTATATATGACTATTACTGATAGACTAAAATTCTATAATAAAAAAAACCGAGGTGATAGACTACTATCAGCGATAGACCATACTATCGGTCATAGAAATTGTCATATCTGCAAATGTTTTAAAAAAGTGTTATATTTTTAATTATTTTACTCTAAATTGACATCTGTTACAATTATATATATATATTTATAATCAATATGAAAAAATGATGTGAGGTGTGCTCAAAATTATTTTTTTTTTTGTTGTCTTCAAAGAAATTTGTAAAAGATAGATAAAATAAAAATAAAAAATTTCATTGTTAGAATTTATTAGAATTGGAAGAAGTCCTTAATAATGAATTTTTGAAAGTTTGAAGAAAAAAATTGTGGAGAAGAAAGCAGCTAAAATAAACTCAACTTCAGGTTCAACAACTCTTTGCCCCAAACATACCACAGACTTCTCAGACTAAACAACTCTCTACCCAAACACACATACTCCAGAACTCCCTAGACTAAACAATTTCAACTCTCCCCAACTCCTTGAGCCAAACGCCCCTTACCATTCTAAAAAAATAAAACAAAAATGTAATTTATCGTAGCATATAAGAAATTTTATTGAATGGTCTCATTTTTCATTTTTTTTTTTTTTGCAAATATATATATTTTTACGAAAAAAATATTTGTTATTATTTGTTTATCATAGATACATTTAGTTTAAATTTTGTTTTTAGATTTCAATAATATAGAGATTTCAAGTTGTAATCGTCTCATTAATGTTATAAATATTTTAATATTTATGTCCAAATTCACTCGTAAAATTCATTTTTTTTACAATATGTAATCATTATGGTGTAGCCTAAGAAGATAAAAGGAGAATTCTCTCCAAAAATCAACAAAGTATTATTTATGAATCAAAAGTTTTAATAAATACAATGGAGCTATGCTCTATTTGTAGGGAATTGGAAAACTAATCTTAATCTGAACAACTCAAGGAAACTAAACATAATCCTAATTAATCAAGGAAACCAATCTATTTCTAATTAATCAATGAATTAACCCAAAATATCTAATTAACCACGAATCCTACTACATCACATTATTATGTTATACATGCAAATTAATAGTCAACCTTAAATATTTATCATACGTTTTGAACTAAAAAAAATATATTATTCATACTATTTATAATCGATGTTTTTCATTTTTCAATTATTTTCGTTTGTGTTTTAGTTTTTGTTGTTAGTTGAAATTATTATCAAGTACAAATTATGATCCTTTATGTGTTTTAGTTTTTGTTGTTAGTTGTTGATATCAAATTATGATAACTGTAAATTTATATTTTTGGAAGAATTGAAATGTGACTGCAGAATAACCGGAGATGAAAACTAACACCGATGTGGTGTTAGACGACAAGGTCTCCGAATCAAGTTATTAAGGAATTGATCTCCAAATTTAGAGAGTAAAGCAAGAGCGAATTTAGCTTACCCTTTTTTCTAATGACTCCCTATCTATATATAGCCGTCGAGGCTTAATATGGTTGGATCATTAAGTTGGTCATTTCCATCATTTATTCACATAAGGGCTAATTAAAGTGAATTGTTATGAGTTTTCTTATGAAACGATGGGGTCGGTTTTTATGTTGCTTAGCCAACTAGGGGTGATAGTCTTAACCAAAAAATCGACAAACCGAACTGAACCAATCTGATCCAGTGGCCCAGTTCGGTTATTTAAGACAAAATTGGACACATCGGTTTATGTTTATGAAAAACCAAAAAAATTAGGTTCGGTCTGATTTTCAATTGAAAAATCCAATCAAAATCGAACCGAACCGAGGTATATTATTTAAGAAACCCTAACCTCTTCAGATTTGTTTCATTTTACCGGTCAACCTCTCTCTCGACATTGACTCTCATCTCCGAGTCCCAGTCTCTCGCATCGCTAGCACATCGTCATCGCAGTTTTCCTCCGCCATTTGAGTTGAGTTCGTCGTTCGATAGCAGCACAACCTATCATTTCGTCATCGTTGTTTCGTTCACCTCTTCCGTCGCAGTCGCTAGCCGTTTCATTCACCTCATCCTAGCCATTCGCCCTCTACCAAATAAAAACCACTCCTTCTTTCTTCCCCACACTTTTCTTTTGTTTTTTTATTTTCAGATCAACTCAGATGTGAAAAAAAAAACTCATCCCACCTTTTTTTTTTCACATCTAGGTTGAAAAAAAAAAGAAAAAGAAAAAAGGGTGAGATTGTTTGAAGAAAAAGAAGAACGGGCGATTTTTTTCTTGTGCCTAGAAAACCTTGTATTTTAACCAATATAAAACCTCACAACAAAATTAGAATTTAAACCCTCCATCGAACCATCGCAGTTCCAATAGCCACAACCACTGTCCATCGATCACGAAAAAAAAATTGTTTCTATCTGAATGGTGTTGCATCAACCTCATCATCGGGCCCGTGACCTAAAGGCCGACCCAAACTCGATCCAACCTCGGCCCAAAATCAAAGTTTGATCGGCCCAACTCGACCCAGCCCAAACATTCATTGGATTGAATATGGATCATCCTTTGGAAGAATGGGTTGGCCCATGGGCCGGCCCGTTTGGGCAATTTTTGGATCGGCTCCTCGGGCCGACCCAACGAGCTTTTCTTTGGACTAACCCAAATATATAAGTTTATGGGGAAACCAGAAGAATGTCTAAAACTAAGGAAGACAACATGAAAAATGTCTAATCACTTTTTTTTCTTTTGAATTATGTCTAAAACCTATATTTAGTAAGGCATTTTACAACCAAATGGACAAGTCTACCCTTCCACAATTTCTCATAATTTTGAGAATCAAAAAAATAATATTTAAAAATATAAAATGTTGGGAGGAGAGAGAAAAATATAAAATGTTGGGAGGAGAGAGAAAACAGTTTTAGACGTGAATTTAACAGAGAGGAAACGTTAAAAATCATAAAACTGAATTGACACTTATCCCATGAGAGTTACATAGTTATACCTCTGGCCCCAAATAATTAAGAAATGGGTCTATATACCTGAGGAAGTAATACAACAAGAATGAATCCATCAGTGGCGGTCCGTGTGTGTATGCCTGCAAACAGAGTAAAAAGAATACCAACAGTGGCTGTGTGTGCATGACTGCACACGTAGTAACAATGAGACATACACGACACTGGGGGACCAAATATGTATAACCAGAGGAAGTGTTATAGCCAACGAAGAAACCATCAATGGAGGGGTGTGCATGACCGCACACAGAGCAATAAAGAGGCAGACTGTTGGTGTGTGTATGTCTGCAGACAGAGTAAAAATAATATCAACAGTGGCGGTGTGTGCATGTTTGCACACATAGTAAAAATGGGGCATACACGAAATTGGGGGAGACTGGATATGTATACCCAGAGGAAGTTATACAGTCAACGGATAAACCATCGCTGAAGATGTGTGCATTACTGCATACAGAGTAATAAAGAGGCCAACAACTTAAAATAGGGAATTGTATTTTTTTAAATTTGGTAACGATTCCCAACAATTCGATATGATGTAGTTTATGGGGTCGAGGGAGAAACCTGCAACACGCCACCTAAAAATAAATTCCTCCTCAGAAATTGTGTGTTCAGTAGGGTATTAGGAACGAATAAACTATTAAAACTAATTAAATTTAAAAATAAATTAAACTAATTTCAAACCTAATATTTTTTTAAAAAAGGAATCCTAAAAGGGTATAATGGAGAACCAACTTAAATAGATTTGCTCCTAAGAAAACACGTACTTAGACATTTTTCATAAGCGTTATTTATTGTAGACATTTCTCTGATTTCCCCCAAGTTTATATACAATTCCTTATATATATTATATATTATATATTTAAATTTGTAAAGTTATTTTTTTTTATACCATAGATAATATAACTCATAATTAATAACAAATTTAGAAGTGTACAAAAACAAATAAAAAATTTCTAAAAGAATATAATACTAAAATAAAATTTGTAACATCGATAAAGTAAAAATAATATCATTCATCAATACAATAAAATAAAATAAAATAAGAAATATAAATTCAATAAGATTTTAATAAAATTTGGTTTAAAAAATAATTAAATAATTAATACTCAATAAGCTAATCAAATGAGCCGGTCCAAGTCCCGCCCAAACTCGATCCAAACTTTGATCCAATGAACCAAGTTTAAAGATGGGACCATCAGCCTAACATTTGGAAGTTGGGTCGGGTCGGTCAAGACCCAAATAGTGTCTTAGGCTGGCTTGGGCTAGGGTCGAGCTTGGGCCTTTACTTCTTCAGACCGACCCAATGATGAGGCTGAGTGTTGCAACAAAAATCCTTATCTATTTGAATTTTCAATCTTTTTCCTTCAATTTATTGTAGTTAGTGAATTAATTGAAAGAATTATGAATCTTTTTTTACTCTTTCATCACTCTCAAGCTTCTAGTTAACTCTATGAGATAGAATTGGGTCTTGATTAATTCAAATTTGGTATAATTTTTGTTATTTTGTTTGGGATATTGGATGAACGGAAGGGTGAAATTATGTTGATGAACTTATTTTTTAGGGTGAAATTGTCTGAAACGTTTGTGTAGATGGCATTCAACTCAAATTGATCAATCTAAAACAAAAAGAAATCTACTTAGGCAATGCAAGCAATCTTCTTACCAATTTCTTAAGTGGTGAAAATCTAAAATTTATATGGATAGAGCAATTTTGGGTCAACAAATCAAATGGAAAAGTGGGCCAAAAAAGAAAAAAATCGAATTGGGCCCAAAATAGAAAACCGAACCTACTGGAAACCAAATCTACCAAAAACTAAATCATTGATTTTTCCCTTCATTGGACATCGGTTCGGTTCCACATTTCACAAAATCGAGATTGTCGGTTCTGAAGGGAATGAACTCTTCAAACCCACGCAACGGAAGGGTTGGAATCGATTCTTTGGTGTTTTTAGAATTAAACTATAATACAAGGTTAAGCATAAAATACCTTTGGAGAACTATGAACTTATTGTGTTTCTTTTTCCACGAGATCTTCCTCGCTATGACTCGAACACGGAACCAAGAGCTTGTTGGAACCTCTTTGAAAGAATGGAATTTTGAGAACTATGAACTAAACTATAATAGAAGGTTAAACATATAATACCTTTGAAGAACTATGAACTTCTTGTGTTTCTTTTTCCATGAGATCTTCCTCGCTATGACTCGAACACGGGACCAAGAGCTTGTGGGAGTCTCCTTAAAAGAATGGAGTTTTGAGAAAACAATTCTCGTAGGAAAACTGAGTAGTGTTTTTGGCAAAACCTAAATGTCCTATTTATAGAGCCTTTATGAATTAATTTTATTTAATAAAATATATTTTAATATCTATTATATTAAAATATGTATTTTATATTTACTTGAATATCATTCAAATATCATAAAATTAATCTTTTATAATATACATTTAACCATTTTGAATCTCATTCAAATTTTATATGTATATATAGTTTCCAATACTAATGTATCAAATAGAATAAATATATTTTTCTCTTTTACATCTAATATATCAAATATATTAAATATTAATTTGAATATTTCAATTTTTTCTTTCAACTAAATTGATCATTTTAGTGTTACTATGAGCTAGCAAGGGACTTTATGGACCTACATATTTATAAGCTTCAATGATACAAAATTAATTAATTAAACTCATTAATTAATTAACTTTCATTCATTAACTCTAGGTCACTCCACTATAGACCTAGAGTTGCACTCTTATGCACTGTAAGACAAGTTGTGTTCATGGATATAACCATTACATGCAAGTTGATCATTCACGAGTTGTTCGTAATTACAGTTGGCTCAAAAGTTCGTTTTACCCTTGTAATTACATCTTACACCTTAAGTACCACTGATCCTCTAATGAACAATATGTTTATGATCCAACCATAAACCAAGTCTCTATCGGGCCAATGAGAGGGTGGGGTCCCATTGTTCAAGTCCCGAAATCAGCACTTAAGGGAACTACTCATCTACTTTTCCTATATGGGAAGGAGTGAATTTCATCTTGTGAAACTAATGTTCCCAACTCCCTGTTTGGTCAAATCCCCAAAATGGTAGGCTTATTGAATCGACTATAAAAGTCATTATCACCCATACAAATCAAAAGACGAGCCCTCACAGGCAGGAGTTCATAACTCACTTAAGATTAAGATCGAATCACATATGATCATCCTATGAAATATTAATCTTCTCAAATAACGGATTTATAAAGAGAGATTATATATTTCGTGGTCCAGTCTTATACAAACTCATTGTATAGGATACCCCCACTCACATGTCTCTACATGAATGATTAGGATCAAATCATTTGTAACAATTACAAAGTGGGTCGTCTCAATGGTGTTACCAGGATAGGGCACCCAACCTTATCCATATACTATAGACTATTTAGGTTATTCTTTGAACATGATCCTCCCGTATGTCAACTACATATTGTTAAAGATTACACTAATAACCTTGAATTTTTATATATAATGAATATTATAAATTGCAACTAATAATAATAAAATAATTATCAAATAATTATTAATTAATTACGAGGCTTTAGGGCATAAATTCCATCAGGTTCGGTTCTCGGTTGGACCCAAAATCGAGAAAAAACGAACTGATATCACTCTTATTGGGTTGGCACTTCTCACGTCTGGACGGACCCTTTCAGGGGTCGACTTCGCTGGCCTTGGCCAACCTGGCTCATGAAGGTCGACCTTGCTTGACTTTGTGGACCCCTATAGGAGTCGGCCTCGCTTGCTTTGGCCATCGAAAAAAGCGTTTGCCATCGGAAAACTATTTTGCCGCCTGATATAATTTGTTTTTCATTTTCTTTCCATCTTCTTCAATTATTTTAAATGTGTACTGTGACCAATATACTATTAACTTTATGTGGTGGCGGTACGAGTACAAGCAACGACCCCACATTCTCTGACCAACAACGGTGTGCCTCCAGCGGCAACGACTTCGTGTCTTCAGCTAGCGAGCAACCACGATTCGATCTCATGTGATGCAACGCAAGCCCTTTTTTTTTCATTTTTCCTTTACTTTCATTTTATTTTCCCCTTAATTTTTACAAAAGTATGTTTATATTTTATATGTTGTTGTTTTTATATATTTGTTTCATTCCACGTTTATATTTCATAAATGTGTGGGGTATATTTAATAATATGAGGTATATATTATTGTTTCATTCCATGTTCTATTTCATAAAATGAGGTATATATTAATCTTTCATTCCATGTTTATATTTCATAACTATGAGGTATACTTTATAACATGAGATATATAATTCAAATTAAAAAAAAACTTGACATATATAATATATATATTGGATTAATATATATAAACGTAGTATAGATGTTACGTTGGATTAAAAATATAAACATAGTAGATATGTTGAATTAATACATATAAACGTAAAATATAAGTTGGATTAATATGTATAAACATAGTATACATATTGGATCAGTGGCGGACCCAGAACTTTATGTTGTGGGTCTTCATATATTTTGGTATTATTTTGCGAACATAAGCATAGTTCAACTGACATAAAACATGTAACCTCGATCAAAAGATCATAGATTCGAATCCCCCACCCTACATATCGTAACAAAAAAAAATTGTTCTAACATAAAATATGACTAATAATTTTTAAGATAAAATATTATTTTGGTCCCGGTATTTTAAGCCTCATTTTATTTTGGTCATTGTAATTTCAAATATCTAAATTTAATCTTTGTATTTAATAATCTCATTTTTTTTTAAAGTTCAACAACAAGGGAGGGATTCGAAAACGATTACTTGTCAATTACCGTTGAGTTAACCATCAAGTGTTGCCCTAGTGGTCATAAAGAGCCTTGAGACTTCAATGCCCTCCTAAAGGGAATAAGATCAATCATTGGTGGCCACTTACCTAGAAATTAATTTCCTACGAGTTTCCTTGGCAGCCAAATGTTGTAGGGTGGCGGTCTGTCCCGTGAGAATAGTCGAAGTGCGTGTAAGCTGGCCCGGACATTCACGAATATAAAAAATAAAAATTAAAAAATTAAAAAAATTACGGTTGAATTATACTCACTTTAACTTCTTAAAAATAATCCTTATTGAATTTAGTATAATAATAATAAGGGCAAATTACCCTATTGGTCCTTGAAGTTTGAGTTTAGTAACATTCAGGTCCCTAAGCTTTCAAATCCGACATTTTAATCCTAGAGGTTTTAGTTTAGTTACATTTTGGTCCTCCGTCCAAAATTCTGTTACGCTAGAAGCTACGTGGATTTTTTTATTAAAAACATATTATTATTTTTTTATTTTTTAAATATTAAATATATTTTTAATTATTTTTAAATAAAATATTTATTTTTTACTTTTTTACTTTTTTACTTTTTTTTTATTTATTTTCTTTTTCCCTTCTTCTTTTCCTTCCCTAATCTTTCTCCCTCCCTCCACCTTCAATCATTCTCCACCAATCATCCATGGCCGTCGTCCGCCCACACCCTCGCCGCCGCCCTTGCCCTTGTCGTCGTCTGCCGCACTTGTCGCCGCCCTCGCCATCGTCCACCCCCTCGCTGAACCAAAATGAAAAAAAAAGTTACAGATCTGTAATGAAACCCAGATCTGAAGAGGAAGCACCCAACTTATGGTGGTCGTCGGAGAGAGGAGGGAGAAGAGAATGGGGTCGTTCCAGATCTGTAACGTTTTGGCTTACCCATCGGCGGCGGCGGTAAGGGCGTTCCAAATCTGGGTCTTACCCCTCGGCGGCGGCAGACGACGGAGAGGGCAAGGGCGGCGGCGGCATACGATGGCAAGGGCAGACGGCGGCGGCGTGGGCGGTGGCAGACGACGACCAATGATGATTGGTGGAGAATGATGGAAGGTGGAGGGAGGGAGAAAGATTAGGGAAGAAGAAGAAGGAAAAAGAAAAAAAAAAGTAAAAAAAGTAAAAAAGAAATATTTTATTTAAAAATAATTAAAAAATATATTTAATATTTAAAAAATAAAAAAATATTATTATTTTATTAATAAAAAAAAAGTCACGTCAGCTTCTGTTAGCTACAATAACGGAATTTTGGACGGAGGGACCAAAATGTTACTAAACTAAAACCTGAGGGATTAAAATATCGAATTTGAAAGCTTAGGGACATGAATGTTACTAAACTCAAACCTCAGGGACCAATAGGGTAATTTGCCCTAATAATAATCATAATAATTTTCATTTCATAAGTAGCGTCTCGACACTACAGACGGAAGTGCTTGGTAGAGATGTTGCCCACAACGTCTCGATGCTCTAGACGAAAATGTTCATTCTTGCTCGTGCGCTCGCCTAACGACGAAATGACTTGAGGCGTAGATGTTTGTAGCGTCGAGGCGTTTTCTCTAAGGTTTTTTGCCAACTTTTGTACCTTTTTTTCACTTGATATCTTCAAATAGAGCATTTTTGCCCTCATTTTCACTATTTGCTGCCTATGAACTGCAAAACACTCTAATTCGCTCAAATCCTGTACAATAAAAAAATGAAACACGAATAAGCAACGAAAATGACAAGAATTAAGACAAATAAAATAGCACGTGCTATCAATTTCTTTGAGATTTAACTGCTGAATTGTAGGTCTTTGTTGAGTTGGAGCTGGCTGGTGACTATGTGTCGGAGCTGGCTATCTTACATCGTTACTCAAACAGAAGGTCACAATTGAGTGAACTCCAAGTTTGTCTCTTAGTCCCTTGAAAACAACCTTCTTGAGTGGTTTGGTAAGGATGTCAGCAACTTTATGAGTAGAGGAAACATATTCGGTGATGAGAGATCCAAGAGCTACTTTTTCACGAACAAAGTTGGAGGCAATCTCAATGTGCTTGATTTGTGCATGAAAAACTGGATTGATTGACATATGAAGGGCACTCATGTTATCACAGTATAACTATGGTGTTTGGATAAAGGAGATGCCAATATCGCGGAGTATGAAACTAATCCAAGTCAATTCAGTTGTTGCACTTGTCATGACTCTATATTCAAATTTGAAGCTTGATCGAACCAAGCAACGGTTGACTGCTTTTTGGATGACCATGATATACAATTTGAGCCAAGAAATATGCAAAACCCATTGTGTTGCGCATTGTTAGCTGACATCGGCCCTGATTTGCATCACAAAAACCATATAAGTTTAGGGAACTATGTTTGTATGAAGATATACCATAGTCCATGGTGCCTAGGATATAGTGAAAGATCCACTTCACTGCTTTGAAGTCTTTGGCAACTGGTTGTTGGTGGTATTGTCATATGATTGCACACTAAATGAGCTATCTTTAAGGCCTTTATTATGCTAGTTTTGGAGTTTAAAGGAATGTTTTAATGATATTGTTTGTCTAAATTGTAGATTCCGAGCATTTGAAGCAAACCGGAGCTTTTAAGAAGTTATGGCGTGAAAAATAAGCTTAAAAGATGTATTTTGATGACCAAGAGCCAAAAGAAGAAGAAACCAAGCCAAAAAGGTTGAGGGGAGAACGTCTCGACGCTCCAAAATAAAGCCAACAAGCCAGAAAACCTGAGGGGACAACGTCCCGACACTCAAAATAGCGTCGAGGCGATGTAATTATAAAAATTAAAAATAAAAACAATAGTTATTTCATTGCCTCAAATTTGAACTGAGGCCAGCCCCGCACGCTCAAAATACACAAGGACCGCCCAAACCACCATGCCAAATCGCTTTCTAATGTTTATTCCGCAAGTAATATATTTATACATGTAGTGTCGAGTTATAGCGTCGCGACGCTATGCTGCACGCTGGCTTTCCAAAAATGATTCACGCGTTTTTAAGGTAGCGTCAAGACGTTGTTCCTAGCGTCGCGACGCTATCCCGATTTTCCTATAAATATATCTTATTCTCATACGATTTGGAGGAGCCATCTTTGGGAGATTTGAACCCTAATTCGAAATACACTCATTGAAGAAGCGAAGGAACACTCTAGAGAGCATAAAAAGAGATTTGGAGGCTCGGGAAGGTGCAAATCACATCGAGAACGAGGTTTGACACGCTACAAGAGTTTTTCTCTTTTACTTTGATTTTATTGCATTATTTTATGGATTCTAAACTTTGTCTAAGCATTATTTTAGTGATTATGAGTAGCTAGACTCTTACTTAGGGGATTGATGTAATCGTTCTAGTTTTCATGTTTGATTAATCTAAGTTCTTTATATTGCAACGGTTATTCATGTGTTTGTTTGTTTAATGTTTTTATCCTTCTAGTCAAAGTATAAATTGTTGCTTGTTTAAATTCTAGCTTGAAAAAGTAGAGTTTAGAGTAGAACTTGAACACATGACTACTTAAAAATTCTTGCATGAACACGAAGAATTCTCTTAGAGGTCGTTAATAGTTGTGTAATGCCTTTCTTTTCTATTAAAAACTAGACGGACATGTTAGTTTTATAAAAAAATAAGAGAATTAATTGGGCTATAGCGAGTCAGTTATGAGTTTATTCTTCTTCGTCTATAACTGTATGCATGACTATTCTTGGACTGATAGATTAATTAAGCATGAATCTATTCGATGAAATCAATTCCGTAGGTTGTTCTTCCAAAAGGTTTCCCATTATTTTTTAGTCATTTAATTTTCACTCAATCTCAAAGTCTTTTTAGTCTAAATAAAATTTACGGTTAGTACACCTACGGTACTATTGATCAATTGAGCTAGAAAATCAATCATGTGGACGATACTCTTTACTTAAATCACTATATTAAAACTTGACCCGTACACTTGCGGTACACAATAAATCACGCAACACATACTCGATTCACTGCTTGATATCATGATATCAGGGCATGTGAGGGTGAGATAATGCAATGTCCGACAATAGTACTCCCTTATATTGTTTTACATCGGTTGGTGTTTCTTGTCTAGAATGCATTTAGAATGAATTCGAATTGTGTTAAGGTTGTTTGGTAAAATTGTTGAGAAATTTATGCCTCATTGGCGGTTTAAGGTTGTTGTGTTTATAATTTTGCTTCATCAAAGTAATTGTGTTTTTAGTAGCCAAAATTTGTACTCTTAGTTCACTGCTTAAGCTAGTTAATCGTTGTGCTGCTGCGTATAAGTAATGTTATAAGAGAGTTATTTTTAAAACATAGTGCTGGCGTAAGTTTGTTGAATCTTGTTGAATGATTGTCAAGATCTTAGTAGTTTAGTTTGGAGCTTATTCTGTTCCTCTAATTTTGTTAGAACCTACCTTATGCAACTAGTATTGTAGTAAAGCTTACTCTAGCTTTTTTAACTTTCAAGAAGTCCCAGCTTCCTTAATTAATTTATGTTTGGGGTCTTATCAATCCTTCAGATCGAGGATAATGAGTGGTTTAAGTTTGGGGTGAATTACTAAAAAAAAAAAAAAAAAAAACTCCTCTTTTTAAGTAGCTGACTAAATAGTTCATTAATTGAGCTGGCTTTTGTCAGTTGAATCAGCTTAAATCGTCCAATGAGGAGTTGCCATGGTGCCTTACTCGATCTACTCAGTCCTAATATTCGATAAAGGGGTACAGTTGATAAAAAATGTGTAATGATGGGTTAAAATGCGGACGCGAGTAGAAGTTGTCCAAACAAGTAGTATAAAATGAGTATTTCAAATATTGAATCTCAAGAGAACAATTAACAAAATTCAGTTTTTCAAAATGTGCAACCAAGTGACAAATATAAATGCTTGTAATGTAAAATAAAGGCGCAATAATGAGATAGAGAATGATGTAAAAATGGTAGGTAAAGAAGATGAATAAGTATAATGATAAGAGCAAGGGACTCAAAACTAGCTTCAACCAGCCAGGAGAAAATGTGTCCACTATGCGCCCGTAAATTAATTTCCTCTTTAGGCGGAGTTCGAGTTAAGATTCTCGCCTACATGCGCTCGCAATCGATCCTTTATTATATTCACAGGAGCTAGACATAATGCTTAATTTGCACCCACATCCTAACCTCTTTACAAAGTTAACCGAATTCAAACAACCCAAACACTCACTTTCAAAGCAATTGAGAAGCCTAAACAATTAAACACATGTCTATGACTAATTAAAACTTAGAGAATGAAGTATACACTTCTAAGGTCCTATAGGCTTTGCCTTATGTCTAGGGTTGAAAGCAAAGTCCTATGTCTAGGCACTTAATTTCCTTATATTACTTTTATGAAAACTGGTTTTTATCCAACCCTTTCAGTATTGGACTTAAACCTATATGCTCTTTCAGGTGATCAACAAAGAAAAACAATAAAACTTAAAAGTCAATAAAAATAAATAATGCTGAGAAGTGAGCAAAGTTACTTTAAGACATATAGTGAGACTTTCTCTCATACTTTAGGATATTCACGTGTTTTGAATCCCTAAAGATGATTTAGCTCGGGATGGTAATTTATCTCATTTGTCTCTTTCTCTTTCTAAGTTTATTGTTTTCTTAATCATATCGAGCAATCTAGTCATGGTGGAAAAGAAGAGAACCCGATGATCAGTTGCTTTTAGCTTTGGTAATACTCTGTCTAACATCTCAAGCTTTCCACAGAGTCTAACAATTGGTGGCAGATAATGTTAGGTATCAAATTATATCACCGAAGAGGTTTTTTTTTTTTTTTGGCGTGAGTTCAATGCAGATCGACTCTTTCCGAGAGTTCGAAAAATTTACCTTATTTTCAAGTTGGGCATTTGTGAACCTCATGCTCCAACTTGAGGGAGGGTATTGAGATAATATCTACCTTATGATGTTAGGAAAATATCTAAGGAATCTACCGATATGAATTAGGAAAATATCTTCCTATATTTTTTATTGTTTATTATATTTAGCAATGAGATTTAGGTAGGGCGATATAAATATCGATCATATTGATTCACTGGGAAAAAAACAAGAAAACAATGAGAGAAATTTAACATGGTATGAGAGCATGTGAATAATACCTATTTCATCAACTAGTTTTTCTAGAATAAACTAACTACCACCACAAATTCTCCATAAATTCTTTTATTGTTTTATTATTTCCAATGGATCAATATGATCCGAATATATACCGCTCTAAGTTAACTTAATTCCTCAATTAGATAGTGAATAATAAATATAGGAAGATATTTTTCTAATACAATAGGGTATATATCTTCCTAATACGATAGGGTAGATAATATCTCAATACCCTCTTCCAAGTTAGAGCATGAGATTCACAAATGTTTAACTTGAAAATAAGACTAGACTCTTCGGTGATCACTACCGAACGTTGGAGCTCTCCACCGAACTGCATTTCTTAGGGAAGATCAACCACTAAACTCTTAATGATGGTCGTCGACCCTCACGTTACCACCAAACTCTTAGTGTCATGGCCGAATGCCGAAAATCTCCACCGAACTACATTCTCAGAGAAGACTTGCCAGTAAACTCTCAGTAATGGTCATTGTCGAACGCCAAAACTCTCCATCGAACTGCAGTTCTCAGGGAAGACCCACCACTGAACTCTCAGTAATAAGTTGTCGCCCCTCACGTCACCATCGATATCTCATTTTCATTGACGAACGTCGGAACTCCTCCGCCGAACTGCACCCTTGGAGAAGACCCACCACTGAACTCTCATTGATGGTTGTCGCCCCTCACGTCACCACCAAACTCTCGGTGTCATTGTCGAACGCCAAAACTCTCCGTCGAACTACATTTCCAGATAAAAACCACCATTGAACTCTCAATAATGATCTTCGGCCCTCATGTCGTTTTTCACGATTGAAGAGCACCACCACCGAACTCTCGGAATGCTATTGTCGATCTCGAAAAACAAAATAGATCATCTACTTGACCGATTCAGTTGAACCAATCAAATCATACCCATTGGGAGCTGGAATCTAGTCCGACCGAACCTCTACGAACCGAACCGACGATTCTTGAACGAACAGGTTCGCAAGAACCAATTCCACCCTAGCTTCATCATCTCGATTTCTCTAGCCTATCCTCTTTGTTCACGTCCCCCGCGGCCACCAACATATTTTGTTCGCATCCAGAACCGCCACACACATCCTTCTCACGCCGATCCACCGTCGATTGGAATGAATAGCCTCGCCATACGTCTCGCCACCTTTGATCTCACGCCTCAAATCCCTTAAAAAATCAGCACCTTTGGAAATTCCAGACCCACGATCTCACGCACTTTTGCCGATTTCTCTCTCAATTTCACCTCAATATCCGATCTCAGCCTTCAAATCGACGTCAAAAATTTGGCACCGTCGACGGATCTCTCAGTACAGTTCTGGTCTCCGTCTTCGCCTCTGCTTAGCTTCAGTCGAAGGTTTGAAAAAATCGGCCTTTATCGCGGATCTGCTCCCACCGCCTTCACAGTCAGACTCGAACCACACCACCGACTCAAAATATCGGTGCAGATCTCTTCGCGTCGCCCTGCACCTCCAGGCTTGAACTACCGCCAATTCAACCGACCGTCACACCGTTCATCTCTCAAAATATCAGATTCGGATCCCACGCTTCACTACGCCAAATTCTTGGAAGAAAATCACCATCGACCAGATTAGGGGGCCAATCTCATGCGCAGCCAAACCTAGGTCGTCGCACCGCTGGTCTCAGACCCATGAATCCCACTGTCCATCTCTAGGACAAGCTTCTGCAATTCTCTCTAGTTTTTTTTTATTGAAATCGAGCGGCGGCGCCCACTGCCGCCCTAGGGTTTCTTATAGTTGCCACTAGTTTTTCTAGAATAAACTAACGGTATGATACCATGAAAAATTCTCCATAAATTCTTCCTTGTTTTCTTATTTTCAATGAATCAATATGATCCATATATACCTCTCTAGATTAACTTAATTCCTAAATTAGATACTGAATAATAAATATAGGAAGATATTTTCCTAATATGATATGGTAGATAATATCTCAATAACTTCATCGTCCTCCTATGCATGAAATTGGCTTATATAAGGATGGTTACAAATATTACACATCTCCATCACCGAGTTATGCACAGATCGAATCTTTGTACTCAACTCTCCCTATCAAAAGTTTCTGATATGGAGAAAATCTTTCAATCTTTGTACTTTCTATTGAACCAAGGTTATTCTCTACTCTTCCTATTAATCTTCCTATCAAAAGTTTCTGATGTGCAGAAAGTCTTTCAATCTTTTCTGGCAATTCATTTTTGAGGAGTCTTAATTGAACTTTTAATTTTGTGTTTAATAATTTTCATATCATTGACTTCGTTAGTTTAATGTTATTACATGATGATGGTACGATTTAAGAATTATACGTACCTCAAATCAACCAACCATATAGGATGGATAAAAAGTACAAATCTAGGTAGTGATCATATAAGTGTTAAAGGAATTAATGACAAAAATATATTACACTAAGATTTAAGTTAAAAATTTATATTAAAATTTTTGTAAAGTATAAAGACTAAGTATGATATAACCTTTAAATTTTAGAAACTTATTAATTAAAAAAAAAAGTAGAATCTAAATAGACATTTCAAAGTTAAAAGTTTAGGAACTTATATTGAAGGATTGTATTTATTTTTTCTTTGAGTATATTAGGAATGAGGGGATTCAAACCACATATTTCTTGGTCGTCGACACATACACATGCCAGCTGAGCGATGCTCGTTTTGCAACTTCGTGACAAGTTTTTTAATTTAATCAACAAACAAAATTAAATCCATTATCATTAAGAAAAAGTTTAAGAAAAGAAATAATTAGAAATATTACAATTCATGGTGATAACCAGTAACAAGAGACAACTTTTGTCACATCTCAATTAATCTGATAATTAAGTCTCAATTAAAACATCCGTTTATCTCTTGTTGTCATCATCAGCCGAAAATCTTGAAAATTCACAAACCCATCGCCATCTTTATCCACTCCTTCAATCATCCTTTTACATTCTTTCAACCCACATTTTCTCCACCCAAGTTTGCTCAAAATTCTCCTTAGTTCTTCAGCACAAATCAAGCCATTCTTGTCAGCATCAAATATCAAAAAAGCTTCCATAAGAACATCATCATCTTCCTCCTCCTTGAAAACCCTGTCGAAAATTCCATCATTGCAATCGCCTTATAAAGACTTGTTCGGGAGTAATTTTGAAATGATTAAAATCACATCTGTCAGGTTTTAGTTTTTAAATCACTTTCAAATTTGAATTTTAATCTTTCAAAATCTATTTTGATTGTATATAAAATCGCGTTTTAGAGTATCAAACCAAACATTAAATTGATTTTGAATGATTAATGTTGGAAGTACGACCAAAATCTCACATTGATTAGAAAATGAGAAGATCTTGGGTTATAAGTGAGAGACAAGCAAAGTCAGAAAGGTTTATAGGCCCAAAGTGAAGAATACCATACCAATGCGAAGATATGTGAAGGTACGTTGTCTCTAACAATTAATAACATATATTTTTTTTAAGTGATTTTAACCATTTTTAAATCACTGCAATCTTCGCGTAAGAGTATTTTTGGCATAGCTTACGAAGTGAGTTTTGCTTTTCTAAATATACAAAATTACCCTAAACTAAATGGAAATTATAGATCATATATAATATAAGAATAGTAACTTGTGTAAGTTTACCCGAGTAGAATTATTCTAAGATGTAGTCCAAACAAACAAATTTGTGATTAAAAGCAATTTAAATTAAAACTACTCTTATGTCTTTAAAAAGAAATACTTTTCTTTCTACCAAAAGGTGCTTAAACTAGAATGTAGATCAAACTCACCCTAAAAACTCATCCATTTCGATGAATCCTTCGCGGTCGGAATCCATTTCCTTCACCATTTCTTCTGCTTCTTTTGCAGATTTCAACTTCTTGGTACCTAAATGATTGAGAAATTGAGAGAGCTCCTTGGATGAGATCTTGCCATCACCATTGGAGTCAAGGAACTTGAAGAGGAGCTCAAAGTGGCTAAAAGTGGTGAAAGGAGGGAGCTTTTGGTTGTCTAGGGTTTTTTGGAAGAAGGGTTTTGAGGTGATTTTTCTATGGAAGTTTGTAAAGGAAGATGATAGAGAATTGAAGAACATAACTGAGAGTGATGAGAGAAGAGAATGGTACTTACTGAAAATTTTGATTGAGAAACGGTGAAGGGAAATAGTGGGAGATTTTTATTATTCAAGATCGATTTCAAACCTTATATTATATCGATTGAGCTATATTTGAGAGAGTGTATAAGAGATTTTTATTATT
Organism: Herpetospermum pedunculosum; assembly: GCA_028017165.1. Taxonomy (NCBI): domain Eukaryota; kingdom Viridiplantae; phylum Streptophyta; class Magnoliopsida; order Cucurbitales; family Cucurbitaceae; genus Herpetospermum; species Herpetospermum pedunculosum. The sequence continues at coordinate 7,056,491 of CM051524.1, read as the reverse complement.
CAACATCTGACTTCAAACCTTATATATTATAAGGATTGAGCTGTGTTTTTTTCTCCCTACCTAGCTATGTTTTTTTTATATGTTTTTTTTTTTTTTTTTGAGATGTCTTTTAAAGTTCTACGGCTCTTTAATTCAGAACTTTGTCTGTTTGCAATGATATAAAGTCATGGAAAGCAAAAAGTGGAAGCCAATAATTTTTTGTTGTGTTCCCTTTATTGGGAATTTAGATGTCTCTAAGTTATTGGAACAATTTTCGACACATGTTAGGACTCCATTGGGTTTTCTAATATTTTTGAAAACTACAATATCTCTTCTTGTTTGATTACAAATTTATTTGATATGTGAATCTATTTGTATAAACCTCTCTTAAATTTTGCAAAGAAATATTTTAAAGACCTATTTGTTTTTATTCATAAATGTTGATGTGAAAATAGGTTTATTATTATTTCAATGTAAATGGTATATATACTAGTCAGTAGTCACGTGTGGTTGAGAAATATTTTTTCAATAAAAGTGTCAGAGAATTGAATCATCGATCCTTCATTCCATTTATGAGTGTATGATTGTTTTGAAGGTGTTTGGTAAGATTTATAGTGTCTAATTTCCGAATCAACTTTTTATTATTAACTCGTCTCCATCTCATATCAAGATTATTATCGAATCCTCCCATTAAAACTAAAGCTTCAAGAAATATCAATATCTTGTATTAACTATCAATATCTTCCAAAAGTATCTTGTACTAACAAATGAAATAACATGAAGGTATGGACTTTTAAATAAGACACCTAAGTAACTTTTCACTTGAATTATCAATATCTTGTTCAAATTAATACGATATTTGTAAGTTTACCATAATACCCTCTAATATAATAATTAAAAAAAAAAAAAAAAAAACTCGAAACAACCGTTGTGCTCATCATTTTCGAAAGTTCAAATGTCGTAAAAGTATTCTCGTCTTCTTCTTCCGTCCTTCTCCAACCAAGGTCCTTCTGTAACTTAAACGTTGGTTAGCATACACTCACTTCAGATTAATAGCCATTACATGGTTCGTTAACTGTTAATCAAGATTTATTCTACCATTTGACATTATTTATATTGCTCTACACTGACCATTTTTTGCATGCATTCCATCTCCATACACATTCGTTCATAATCTTCTGTTTTATATCTTCCACCAACAATGTCGTTGGCAAACTCTTTTTACGATTACTACCCTTCGTACCCACCTTCGAATTTCTCGAGTGGGTCGACGTAGAAGCACACGACGACGACTTCAGACGAAGACGATGATGAGTCAGTGGACGGTCCACTGTTTTCATCATCATATTTTCCGTCTTCTTAGTCATCTTCACCGATAGTTAAGCCACTGGAGAGGGAATTCAAAAACTTCTACCGACCGTGAACCAGTCGCCGCCTCTGAACATTAAAGAGAGGAAATGGAAGAATAAAGTGGAAGAGAAGAAAAAGGTAGGACAGACCAGAACGAGGAAGACGGAAGGAGAAAAAGTATGACCATGTCGTGAATTCCATCTCCTCGCGGACACTGACGAATGATGTCATTTGTCTTCCGTCGACTTTAGGACCTTGTTGCTTTCGTATTTTTCTTACATAACCCTGAACTAAAAAACATATAATTTGTTTTTTTTTTTCATTTGTAAGTTGTTTTTTATGTTTTTATCTTGTTATTTTTTTTTTCTTTTTATCGAAGCAAATATAGTTCACCAATGTTTGCGTCAAAAGTACCCGATCAATCAATAGAAAAAAAATATTTTGTTTATATCATTTTTTCATTTCCTAAATACTCTTGATCTTTTTCTTGGTGTTAGTTGTAGAACAAATTCGGAAAATAGAAAAGACAACAACATGTTGTGTCGTGGAAAAGGCCACTGCCTTGAAAGCAAATTCGACACGACCGTGGTGCTTAATCGTTGTCCCCAAGGTTAACACAACTCCCAACTTAATCATGCACTTGATGAAGAAGGGATGGAATCGATGAAAACTCTTATGCTCTGTTTTCAAATACTACAAATGAACTTCATATTTATAGAGTAAAGATGAAGATTTAATACCACAAACTCATTCCATGGATCCACAAATGTGGGAGGAAGAGTTCATGCCATAGACTCATTCCATGATCCACAAATTTGGGAGGAAGAGTTCATGTCACAAACTCATTCCATCATCCAACAACTTAGGAAGAATGATTCATTCATCCAAGTCATTCTCAACAATCCCCACGAATGACTGTGAAAAAGAAAATAAACTAATAAAGAAGAAATAAAAATAAAATAAAATTCTGAGTAGTAGAAGGAAACGAAACTTAAGCATTAATATCTTTCAATTTGAATTAATGCATAGTGAAATAAGACAACAAACAATTTTAAAGAAAGTGAGTTACCTCTTGAACTTTCAGTGGTTATGGTTGATTACCCCACAACACGTTTCAATCCTCGTGGTTTTTTTCGATTCTGCGATATAGAAATAGCACACTTGCGCTATTAATGGCCATGCACATAAAACCTCGGGTCATTTTGAAAGCTCTAGAAAGATACCTTTTAGAATCTTTCATAGAAGGCGGCCACACCTCCACAATCACGTTAATTGCTTCATCAAGTCTATTAGAGACAGACCCCTCAAAACTGAGCTATGAAGACTTTCACAATTATCCATCAGGTCTATACATAGACCACCCAAAGAAAAGGTTATGGATTCATATAATACACTATAAACATAACTAAGTCATGATGATTTTTACAATTTATCCATCAAGTCTATACATAGACCATCCAAATACAGGACTATGGAATCATATAATACATCATGACTAGAATCCAAAGTATTATATTTTACCTTGAGGGTTTGAGTCCCATACATATTGAAGACTCAAGAATTACTCTCCTTGTTAAGCCCTTAGTGAGTGGATCCGCTAAGTTTCTCTCGGACCTCACGTACTCCGAAGAGATAATTTTACTCTTCAACAGTTGTGTTACAACTCCATGTCTTAGGCATATATGTCTTCTTTTGTCGTTATACACACCATTTTTTGCAATTCCTATAACAACTTGTGAATCACAATGTAGAGATACTGAAACTGACGCCCCCCACAATTGTATGTCTCCTAGTAGGCTTCTTAGCTATTTTGCCTTTTTTTTCCATACTAGCTTGAGAGCTATGAACTCGGACTTCATGGTGGATCGTGCTATGCACGTTTGCTTAGCTGATTTTCATGAAATAGCTCTTCCACCTAGTATGAACACATAACCGCTAGTGGAGCTCACCTCGTCGTTGTTTGTCACCCAATTTGCATCACAATATCCTTCTAGTACTACAGAAAATTTGTTAAAATGCAAACAGATATTCATTGTACCTTTAAGGTACACAATAATCGACGAAGAGCAATTCAATGGTCTTTATCAGGATTTTGTGTATATTTTACTCAATCTACTCACAACATATGCAATATCAGGTCTAGTATAGTTTATCAAACATATGAGCTTACATATAATCTTTTCATATTCAGATTGAGAAACATTATTTTCCTTATTCTTCTTAAGACTAATACTAGCGTCCGTAAGCTTACAGGAGTATCATCAAAACAATTAAATTACTTTAGCAATTTTTCAATGTAATGTGATTGACACACTGAAAAAACCATTTTTATTTTTCTTATCTTAACACCTAGTATCACATCAGTGAAATCAAGTGATTTTTTCATTTCTTTACATTGAATAATGGTTTTAACCACTTTCTCCCCCACATTTTGAGATATTAAAATATATATATATATTAATCTATCAAACATATTTATGCATGCATGCATAAATTATAAACACCACAATAAATTTATGTATACATCAAAGAATTGGAAAACATGAGTGATCATAACATCACAAATTTTTTACTTTCCCAGCATTTCATCAATAAGAAATATATTGCACATGATATTTCTTTATAAGGTCACAATATGCACAATTCAAGAAATAGTATCTAAAATATTTCTTCCTAAGTTGTTAAGTAGCAAAATCACATAACAACATAATCACAACAAGTGCATCTCTCTATGTAACGATACATGGAGCATCTCAATCACATGTATTATTCATTTAGAATTTACACCTTTAATGCATTTATCTATGAGTCATTAATAAGAGTAATTAGACAATATTTTTCTTCTCATTTTTCATGATCACAGACATGCACAGACATGCTTAGTAAAATATTCAAGATTGCATAACTTCATATTTTCAACCAAACAAAAATATACATGCATAATTATCCAACAAGATCTTGAATAACCTTAATAAATGTCACACATTTTAACATAGCTATCAATTAATAAATGTCACACATTTTAACATAGCTATCAAGATCTGAAACTATAATCAATTTCTACATAGACATGAGAGATTTTGCACAATTTTTCTTGTTACCAACAAGCTAGGTAATAAATCAATATTGTTATAAGACCAAACTAAAATAATATTACTAATATTAATTTTCAATTTCATGAAGATTTATTGTCATATTCAATGCTTTTAAGCATGAAAATTAATGATATGAATCACACACTTAATATTTTCAATTGAAAATATGCATTACCTCAACTTTCAATTGCTTTACAATTTCAAGTTGTATCACCGAACAACTTTAGGAATATTTCACCAATTTCAAAATTGTTATAACAACATACATGAGCTCTATCAACAATAATAAATATTATTTTCATACTCATATGCTAGCATGACAATTAGGTTTGTTTAGTTAATCATTATGACTATCCAATTCATGGAACAAACAAACCTAATATCGTTTGCTCATGAAAGAAATAAATATTATACCCATTAAAATATTTAAATATTAAACTCAAATATAATGATAATGTGAATCACATATGGTTAAATCCTTAGGAGTTATGTTAATATTTAAAATATATTTAATCTCATAAAAAGATAGGAAACTCAACCTTGGTGTTGTTTTGATTGATTTTGTCAACTCAACCACAAGAAGAGACATTCCTTTATTGTTAATTCTCCAAGAAAGTTTTCTTTAATTCTTTCTCAATATTTTAAGAGGATCATACATCGAAGCTTCTGCACCAAGCTCATCACTGATGTATCTCCTGCTATGTGAACTAGAAATCGAAGTGATCGTGAGCGAGAGTTGAGACGCCGAAGAGAAAGATTCGCTTTTGTGACCAACATCGGTAATTGGATCCGTCGAGAGGTTCCAACTTGGACAGATCTAGAAGATGTTTTTCGGATTTGACAGACATCGTGTTTGCTTTCAAATTGTAGAACAAATTCGGAAAATAGAAAAGACAACAACGTGTTGTGCCGTGGAAAAGGCCACTGCCTTGAAAGCAAATTCGACACGACCGTGGTGCTTAATCTTTGATAAGTCGATTGCTCCCCAAGGTTAACACAACTCCCAACTTAATCATGCACTTGATGAAGAAGGGATGGAATCGAAGAAAACTCTTATGCTCTGTTTTCAAATACTACAAATGAACTTCATATTTATAGAGTAAAGATGAAGATTTAATATCACAAACTCATTCCATGGATCCACAAATGTGGGAGGAAGAGTTCATGCCACAAACTCATTCCATCATCCAACAACTTAGGAAGAATGATTCATTCATCCAAGTCATTCCCAACATTAGTCTTGTTTATAGGCATCCACTTGTTCTTAGTTCTAGTTTTAGCAGATTTTTTATTTATTAATTTTTTTTCAGGCTATCGTCTACGATTAAAGGCTAGTTGAGGATCTGGATTTTCAAGATGTTTAACATTTGCTAGCAAAACCGAAATAATATTATTTTATCACATCTCTTTCGATTATTTATCATGGACCGAAACTGAAGAAACGAAAATATGTTTGTAGAATATTTAAAATTCATAATGTAGATGATACACAGATTACCATAGCTTGAATAATGGGAGAAAAAAAGAAGAAGTGATATATTGTAGTGTGAAGTACAGAATGTCGAGGAAGGAAGAGAAAAGGAAAATCTTGGAAGAAGAGCCAAAATTAAGGGGTGTGTCCCACGTAGTGTGCAATGAGAATCCAATTGAGATCCCTTTTGGGTGTAATCAACCGATGTAATGTGATTGCAGATTACGAGGTGACGACCACAGTTTGATTACGTTTGCAATTTTTGATAAACGAAATCAATAGAAATGTATGTGAGACCCACAATGCAAATTAGGTTTGATTGATTGTGTTTGAAGATTAGCAAAGGAGACTTAAGTGATTAGAACATGATTGTCCACATGTCAACTATATAATGTTTGTCCATCTAGTTAATTTTAATATTTTTTAAAAGCGAAAAATAAAAAAAATGAAATAGGAAATTGAGATATTTTTCATAACAGTTCTGGTCTCAAGAATTCGACAAAATTAAAATAAAAAAGAACCCCACAAAAGTTGATTCCCTCCAAAGCTTTGACATGATTTCGCTACAAAACGGCAAAATCGGTAAGTTTTTTCATATCACATCTTGGAGTTTGTGATTGTGTTTTTGCATACAAGTTATTATTTTACTTTTTATTAAATTTGATGTGATGTTTTCATTCAATTTCAATTTTTAGTTTGAACTTCACTTTTGTTTTGTTTTTTTTCAATGTCTAAACCTACTGATTTAGGACATATATGAAACATTTTAAGGAAGGGACTTCTATCGATTGACACCGTAATCTACTTTATTTCATGGAGATTTAGATTATGTTTATGTTTTATATTTATTTTTTTGCATTTAACAATCGGAAGCATTATCGTCTTTCTACCTATCATTGAATTCACCTATTTTTTTAGATAAAGGACATATATCAAACATTTTAAAAGAGGAACTTCTATCGATTTTGAGAATAAAAAATGGATAACTACACAAATAATCATTTTATGTCTATGATATTATATTAATATTCACACTTACTATTTTTATTAAAAATGTCCAACTACTTTAAGATTTTTTATAAAAGTTGGGTTGTAATTACTTTCAAACCCTTCAACCTTTTCTAACATTTTATATTGAATTTTCTCTAACATTTTAATAAAATAAAATAAAAAGTAAAACGAGCTCATTTAAGAAAGAAAAAAAAATGAAATCATAAAACTCGCATTAATCATGTCTCTCTCTTCATTAAAATCGTCTCTTCTCTCCTCATTTAAATTGTCTTCTCCATTCTCGTATCCAGACCTAAACAATTTTCCCCCAGCAATATATATTTTCATATATGAAATAATAAGATGGGTATATATACAAAAATACATATATTTAAAAAAACAAAATGCATGATATCTATAAGTATATATAAAATATATAACCATATATACCCATATATGAAGTATATATATCAGTATATATAAAAATTACTTATATTTTATATAAGAAAATACATATTATTTATAAGTACATATAGAGTATATAGTCATAGATTTAGTATATATGGTGGGTATATATATATATATATATATATATATATATATATATATATATATATGTTTTTTTTGCAAAGGTATTTAATTAATGTGGGGATTGAACCCATGACTTCTTAATCAAGGGTACAACCTTATGTCAATTGAGCTATGTCCGATTTGACTAAAAAAAATACATATGTTATAAGTATATATGTAGTATATATGAGTATATACTCATATATGAAGTATATATAAAGTATATATGGTTATTATATATATAAAAAAAAATGAAGATGATGAATGAAAATGAAGAGAAAGGAAAGAACACTAAGGTAGGATGAATGCTTATATATACATATGTGAAATGTTGTTTTTGTGAAATGAAGAAAATTAAAAGGATTAATGAAAATGGAGAGAGGAAAATAAATCAGGAAAATAAATAATATTAACCTAAGGAGACTGCTAAAATCGGGGAAACAAGGTTAAAAAAAATCTCAAGAAAGTATAAAAACATTTGTACATAAATGGTGAGAGAAAATTAGAATTTCTTATAAATTGAAATTTAATACACAAAATAGAGAGAAAAATTGAATAATATTATGGAAATGACACATGGGCATAATGATAATCAAAATTAATCAAACATATAAATGAAAAATTTAAGATTTTAGGACATATTTGAAAATATCCACTTTAAAGATGGTCATTTGAGAGACTTTCTCTAAAGAAAAATGAAAATGATTATTTGTGTCTTTGCTCTTTTTTATTCTCAAAATTGATTGATGTCCTCTTTAAAAAAAAGTTTGATATATGTCTTTTTAGTTTAATCTTTTTCTCCCCTCACTTTTTCATTCTTTATTTACCCTCCCTAACATCTCAATCTCTTCCATAACTTCTAAAATTTAGTAATTAAAAAAAAACTAACCTTCTCCCCCTAAGATTTTCTCTCTTCCATCTCTCCTCTTACCCGTAATCTCCCAAAAAAAAAAAAAAAAAAAACCTCTAACTTTTTTTTTTTTTTTGAGTACATTGGGGGTGGGGGATTCGAACCACAGACCTCTTGGTCATGAACACATACATGTGTCAGCTGAGCCATGCTCGCTTTGGCAAAAAACCTCTAACTTAGTGGATCAAAAATTAAAAATAACAAAAATCCCATAAATATTCATGTAAAAAATCGAGCTAAAAAATCATAAAGAATAAAGACTAGAAAAAGAATCGGAACTTGAGTCAAACTTTCCCTACTATTTCCAATCCATTATGTATACAAAATTATAAATAAAATGTAATTGGGACAAACTTAACCTACCTATAAGTGCAAAAATAGTGTTTTCAATTACTGTATTTATAATTACATAGTACATTATAATCTACAATTACACAACACAAAAAAAAACATATTGTTGGAGGAAATTATGCTAGTACGTGCAATACATTTAGAAAAACAAACAGAGCATTTTAAATTTGCAAATTGAAATGATACGATACTTGCAAATTGCAATTACAATGTATTTGCAATTTGTAAAATTGGAATTACGTGGTACTTGCAATTATACAATTGTGCAAATTATAATTACAAATGTATTTATAATTGTGCAAATTTCAATTACAAGATTGGAATTACAGTGTATTACACATACTAGCATATTTTCAATTTGCAAAATTGGAATTACAGTGGTTGGTGCAATAAAGAAGTTTTCGAAATAAAATACAAACTGAATAACTAACCAAGAGAAGTTTGAGAAAACTTAAAGTAGCAAAAGAACCCTAAAGACAATGGTAAAGAAAAAAGATATGTAATTAATGAAAAAAGTTTGAAAAAAAAGCAACATATAGTATATTGAATTACAAATACACCGTATTCGAAATTCACTAAATTAAAAATACACTGTATTCAAACTGAAGTGAATTGCAAATACACTATATTCAAATTTCGCTGTATTACAAATACACTGTATTCGAAATTCACTGAATTAAAAATACACTGTATTCGAACTAAAGTGAATTGCAAATACACTGTATTCGAAATTCACTGAATTGTGAATTGCAAATATTTGCAAAAACATACCGTTAAAACTTGGGGGGGGGGGGGGGGGGGGGGGGGGGGGTACTTACAGAGGTCATTCCCGCACTTCAACTAACTAAATTAAACATCGGACCAATCAAATACCCAAGGACATCATCCTCACTATGTTCTCAACGAAGCATCGCAACCACAAAATCTTTGTTATTCCATTCCTTCAAGTGACAATTGAGCTCCTCCTCCGCCCCAACTACGCAGCCACCGTCTCCGATTTCGGTCTAAACGCTCTCTTCATCGCCGCTAAACCGGATCACTAGTTATTGCGCACCAGAGGTGGTCGAAATTCGACGTGTTCAATTTTGGCGTATTGATGTTGGAGCTTCTAACCGGAAAATCGCAAAATTAAGCGTCCTTAGGCGAAGAAGGGATGAATCTTCAGTTTTGACATATTGAGGAATTTTTTTTTAAATAAATATCATTCATAAAAGAAGAGTGAATTATTGGTTATTGAAGATTTAAACCGTATTCTTATTTTTTTATTATTATTTTAAAATTAGAATGAAATTAAGGAAGAAGGAAGAAAGAGATTTTAAAATAGATATCATCATAGAAAGAGTGAATCATTGGTTATTGGAGATTTAAATTTTATTCTTATTTTTTTATTAGAATGAAATTAGGGAAGAGAGAAAAGAGATTTTAAAATAGATATCATTCTTGAGGAGGGAGTGAATGATTGATTATTAGAGATTTGGGGAGAGTGAAGTAGAGAATCAAGAATAGAGGTGGGAGGAGAGAGAATAATTTTGTTAGAGAAAATCTTGTAAAGGAGAGATGAGAAGTTTTTTTACAGATATAATTTTAATATGAGATGAGAAGTTGGGAGGATAAAAAATGAATGAAAAATAGAGGAGAGAGAAAATGAAAAACGAAAAGGGACACAAAACTTAATGTTAAAAAGGGGCGAAGGGGGCGAAGAGACAGATGACCATTTTTTATTATTAAAATCGATAGATGTTCTTTTTTTTAAAGTTTGATTTATGTCACTTTTTAGTTTAATCTCTTTCCTCTATCTTTTTCATTCCGTATTTACCCTCCCAAAAATCTCAATCTCTTCCCTCAATATATGATTTAGTAATTAAAAACTAACTATCTCTCCCAAAATTTGAAAAAATATTGTATCTCCCAACAAAAATCCAATACTTCCCTCATTTATACGATTTAGTAATTAAAAACTAACTATCTCTCTCACAAAATTTGAAAAAATATTGTATCTTCCAACAAAAATCCAATAAATATTTTTATCTAAAAAACCGACTGAAAAAATCAAAATTTGAAAAAAATATTGTCTTTCTACACGTAATCTCCCAACAAAACTTCAATAAATATTTCTAAAATAAAAAATCGACTTAAAAAATATCTTCCAACAAAAATCCAATAAATATTTTGAAGTCTTTCTACTAATGTCCCGACAAAAATCAAATAAATATTTCTATTTAAAAAATCGACTTAAAAAATCAAAAAATTAAGTATTTCCAATTTTGCAAATTGGAATTACAGGATACTTACAAATAACAATTACAGTGTATTTGCACTTAGCAATTGTAATTACAAGTGTATTTGCAATGTTCAAAATTGTAATTGCAACTGTATTTGTAATTTGCAAAATTGCAATTACAAGGTATTTGAATTTTTGCAAATTGAAATTACAGTGTAATTACAATTTTGCAAATTGGAATACAATATATTTGCAATTTGCACATTGGAATACAATGTATTTGCAATTTGCACATTGGAATACAATGTATTTCCAATTTGCACGGAATTACTACTTTCAATCATAATAAAAATAAAAATAAACATAATATATAGAAAAAATTATAAGTTTACAAATTGAAATTACACCGTACTTGCAATTGTGCGGTATTTGCAAATTTTAAATTGCAAATACAATGTATTTACAATGCACTAGAATGTACTTGCAAAATCTATAAAAGAGCATAAACTAAAAATATACAACAATCTAATAATTCCTACCGAAAAAAATGATGCACTTGCAATTACAGAATACAAAATTACATATTTGCAAAATCTAAATTACAAAATTATCAACTATTTATAAACTAAAAACCTAAAAAAAATAATAACCTACAAAAATTTCAATTAGAGAGTACACAATTACATCTAATTGCGACTACATACCTTTCATTCGAGATGTCTGCCGAACAAAACCTCTAGTGTTACGCCTCTAGATCAAATCGACACACAAAAGAATCTCGAAACTCTTGAAAAAATGAGTTATTCAAAATTCTCAAATCAAAACCCTTGAAAACTACGTATCATTGAAAACTCTTTGCTTCCTCATTTTTCTTTGAGTAGGTGGAATGTGAATGAATTTCAACTATGGAGGAAGCTTGAGGAAAACCCATCTGAGATGCCATTGAAAGAAAACTCAATTTCACAAATCACAAGAAAAAAATTGTGAGCTTTACCTTTTACACGAAAAAATGTCACACATCCTAAAAATAATTAAATAATAAGAAAAAAAAAATTCCCTTTGAAATTTGTGAGTTGCTGGAATGCTTGGAGAATTTGAAGGCATAAGCATGCCAGCCTAGAAAAGATGAGTTTGGGTCAAAATAAAGATTTTGTAGGTTTGGATTTTATTGACGTTTTAGAAGAGAATAAAATAATTTTTAAACCCTGTTTTTTTTTTAAATCGGTAGAATAAAATTAGAATAAAATCTAACTTTTTTTTTTATAATTATTTTTAGGATTTAAGATACAGAATAAAAATAGGGGAAAAAAAGATGGAATAATTTTTTAGGAATCAGTGTTACGAGGGTAAAATAGGGAGAAAAATGTTAGGAGAGAAGAGAGAGAGTAAATAAAAAAGAGACACCAAACTTAATTTAAAAAAAGATGATCCTTTATTATGATTTTTTTTTTTTACATCTCAAGTGAACATAGTCTAAGCCTCAAGGCCCAAGTAGTACAATGGTGCAAAGGGAGCCCAAGCTCAATTCAGGTTAGGGCTCAGCCCAACAAAGGAGAGAGAGTATTCAATTAGCTCCCCAAAGTTGGATCTCTATCAAAAATATATATATTTAGATATATATTTGTTACTTTTTTAAAAAATTTGAATTATTTTTAAATAATATTTGTTTATTTGTCCGTTTTTTTTTACATTTCTTTTTATTTCGTTGACATTTTTATAATATATCAAAAATATATCTTAATCTTTTTTTTTTATTATTATTATTATTATTATTATATATTCGTGAGTGTTCGAGCATCTCTAGAAAATTAATTTTAATTTTTTTTTTCGTTGAGTTTTTTGTTTTGCAAAGATATTTAATTAATGTAAGGTGTGAGATTGAAGTCGGGGCACAATTTTATACCAATTGAGCTATGCTCGGCTTGATTTTCTTTTTTTTTCATTGACATTTTTATAATATACCAATCATGTACCCTACGTTTTTTTTTTTTTTTGAGTGTCTGGGCCATGTATCTTGACTAATTTCTACAAAAATAATTATGAGGTAAGTGGTCACTAAGGATTGAACTCACTCCCTTTAAAAAAAAATTAGAGAAGATGAAGCCAATTTTTTTTTTTTTGGAAGGCAGATGGATCCAAATTGACAAAGAGTAAGTTTAAAGGTAAATAATAAAAGTGTTTACTTTGATTTGTTTTCTATTTTCACCATACAGTTAAAATCATAAACAAAAGTTAAAAATGCAAAGTAGAATTTTCAAAATTAGAGCAATGTAGGTAACTTTGAAAAAAAAAAACCCGTTGAAATAGAAATTATATATTGCCTCAATGTAGAATAAACAAGTCTTTAACTACTTGCACTAAATTTTAAAAATCAAGAGAATATATATAGTAGGTAACTATTATAAATTAGTCGATTGATAATTTCCATGTACTAGGTTGAAGATTCAAATTCTCATATTCGCCCTACATTTGTTAAACAAAAACGAATGTGTTACAAATTGTTTGTCAATTAATATTGAGATATTTAATATTTTAGGTCCCGTTGCATTTAGTTTTTAGTTTTTGATTTTTGATTTTTATTGTTTTTGTTTTTTGTTTTTTGTTTTTTTGTTTTTAAATATGTTTGATAACTGTTTTTTGTTTTCCGTTTTAAAAAAATAAAAAACCAAACCTGTCTGATAACTGTTTTTGGTTTTTGGTTTTTTAAAAATAAAAATCATATATGTTTGATAACTGTTTTTTGTTTTCTGTTTTAAAAAAATAAAAAATCAAACTTGTCTGATAACTGTTTTTGGTTTTTGGTGTTTCAAAACAACAAAAGTTCAAATTTTGGATAATTACTATTTGTTTCGTATTTTTTATAAAATAAAAATTAAATTTTCTAAAAAAAAGTAATGTTAGTTTATTATAATTTAAAAATTGCAAGATTTATCAAAATTTAATTAAGGTAGAATTATTTGATGAAATTAAAATTTTAGGGTAAAAAATGATTTTATCTAAAATAAAAAAAAAAATTGTTGTGTCCATAGTTTAATATATTAGACAATTTTTAGTTGATGCTTAACATCCCTAAAGTAAGAAAAATAAAATATGTTGATTGAGTAAAGTGGTTAGGTACATTGGTGTAACATCACAATAATATTAAAGTATAATATACTAGAAAATAAAAATTATTTGAATAAAATTATAATATATTATATTAATAATATTTTTATACAAAAAAATATTAATAATATATATTTTTTTAAGAATATACTAATAATATTAATGATAATTTCTGAAAAAAAATATTAATGACAATTTGATTTCAATTTCAATAAATAAATAAATATTTGATTTGAAAGTATATCTAATTTGTTTACCATTTTAAAAAAAAAAAAAACTGAAATAAAAAATTCAGAACAAGATTTCGAAAGAGAAATTTAACACGTGTAAATGAATTTGATTTGTATTTATATTTTTAGGTATCTGTATCAGTGCGCAGTGGATTACAATCTCTAGTATTTATCCTCTGATTATTTAATCTCTCAAATGTAAATATGTTTCGAGGGCTTCACAGCTTGTCCTCGATGTTGGATTTGGATCGATTCTCGATGTTGGATTTAGATCGAGAGCTTCTCGATGTTGAATGATTGTTCAGTCTTCCAAGGATTCAGGGAGTCTTCGTTGTTTGAGAATTCTCTCTAAGCGAGTAGAAATTGTCTGACCCTTGCAAATAGTTCTCACGAGCTTAATGGGCTTGAACTTGGATCTAATGGGCTTGGGTTCAATGAACTTTTGGATTTTAGGCTCAATGGACTTGGATTCAATGGATTTGGGTCCAATAGACTTTTGGGCTTTAGGCCAAATTGACATTTAAATAACTCTTTGGGGCGGATTTGATTTTGAGTTCAATTGCGATATGACCCAATTTGATCGGGTAAGTTTATTTGATCCAGATGAAGACACGTGGCAACCGCTGATTGACCGAAATTTCTCGATCAACTTTTTGAAAAAAATATTTATCATTTTTAAAAAGGAATGTAAAAACGTTTTCAAAATTTGAAAAACTAAAAATTGAATTCGTTACCAAACATACCTGTTTTCTAAAAAATAAAAACAAATTAAATTTCTCATCAACCCTTCAATAGACTTCTGAACGATAAAAAGTGCTTTTGAAGACAAGGAGGAAATATATTGGCAAGAGTTACTAAGAACTACTTGGACAAGCTATTATATTTGATGTATAAAGGGAAGACTTGCTGCCCAAATGGACTCCCAAGTACGACGTGATTGGAAGTTGTTTGATATCGATGTTGCAACTCCAAAAATCGTCTATCTCTGTTAGACGATGATCGAGCAGGTTGATGCTAGAAATTGTTGATTTAAAATAAAGACTGAACATGAGTAGAATTCGGTTCACGTGAGAGAGTGTTGTGAGGGTAGGTTGCGAGCGCATAATACGCAACATTCATATCTAAGGGTAGAATCATACTTGAATCTCGTCTTCCTACTTATGTTTTACTTTATCAACATCAATTATCCCAACTTATTTTTATTGGTTACCTTAGTGATGTTGGCTAATTATTTTTTTTTTTAGTTCAAAAATATGGGGATGAAGATTGAACTTCCGATCTCATAAGAGGTAGTACTGTCAATTATCGTTGAGTTATGCTCACTTTAGCGTGATGTTAACTTACTTGTGTGTATTTAGTAAAGAGACTTTTGACATACAAATTAATCCGTACTAGGGTGCAAGTGTACATTAACAACAAGTAATAGAGACATTAACTAGAAAAGTCGTCAATTCGAGAAGAAACACCGAAAACTCCAGAATTTTCTCAAGGAGTGAAAGCTTACTGTCGACTGCCCAGATCTCAACTCATACACCTTTTCGAGATATTAGGCTTGTAAAATCTCGATTCCCCTTGAAAGATGAAGAATCGAGTTAGACCGAGTGGCGGATCTAGAGTGTTATCATCTTCTTTCTTTGGAGTTTACCATTCTGTTGTCTTTTGCTTCCAAGTTGTGATTTTTTTTCTTTCTATTTTTTGCAATACATTTTTGTTACAGTTATGAAGTTTAATTTAATTCAATTTTTTATGTTTTCTATTCCATTGAGAGTTAATTAATTTTTTTTGCAATACATTCTTGTTACAAAGTTTGTTTTAATACAGTTTTTTATGTTTTCTATTCGAGAGTTAATTAATTTTCCCTTGGAATTCAAATATATGTCTTGAAGAGATGAATCAAGCTTAATATGCAGTTTCACATGTTTTGTCATCACTTGAGTGTAGTTTGTTTTTATTGAATTTAGGGTTAATTGTTAATCTAACCTTATCACTTAGATTAGCATATATTGTTGAATCCAATACTCAAAGGGTTGGGCAATACACGACTTCTCAACAAAGCAATATAGGAAGAAAAGAAGGCCTAAGATAAGACTTTAATTGTTGTTTGACCCAGGACATAGGACAACAATTATATGACCAAAAGGATTGCATGTGAAACAATCTAAGGCCTTGTTTACTTCGCTAGTAATCAAAATGGGTTGCAATCATAATGAAAATCAATCGTAATAAAAAAAAAACGCTTCAATCGCAACTTGTTTCCCTTTGATGTTGTCTTCCGTCATACAGACAGTGGAAGAACAACTGACGGAAATTAGGGCAGCCTTAGCCCAACAAAATGAGATTCTAGCACAAAGGGACAACTCAAGCACGAAATCAATGTTGAGTCAACAATCATCGAGAGGGGCACCACCAAGCGAGATTGAGACCAGCACCTTGGCCTTGGATAGGGTTCCAAACCTGCCTGGAATTTTAGTGAATAAGGAAGTTCCTTCTCGGTTTCGCATGCCAATTGGCAATTGCTCTATTTCGTATCATCCCACCCAGACCTATACGCTATTTCACCAACGATCATCTAATTCCTGAAAAAGGCAGACCCACGGCTGTTTTTTGCAATAAGGTCAGGTCAGGCTTTTCCTTCGTTTCACTCCCCGAAGTGGCGTGGCACAAAGCCCAATTGGAAGAGAAAGGGGAGCGGGTCTGAGGAAAAAAGAACCTTCATTCAAACTCATTGTTGTAGGATTTGTGGGAAGTAAGCAGCCCTTTTGACATCTCTTCATCTGCAAAGAATTCTCGATGTGAAAACACAGAGACAAAAAAGGTTGATCTTTGAATAGGAAAAAAAGTGGATCTGCAGGATCCCAAATGAATTGGCTTATTCGATAAAGCAAACGATTCGTTTCGACAACTTCAGACCAGATTAACCCCTTTGAATTAGCCGATCTTACAAAATCGATCGGGCGGGCTGGTTGGGAAGGGGTTATTAGTGGAGAAAAGAATCGCTGAGAGATAGATTCGACTATTTGGTCAGGACGAATGAGTGGTTGTGCAGCATGCTCCGGAGGAGATTGACCCTGAGAGTCAGTCAAGTTAGAAAGGGAATCTTCACAACTTTGAGTTCTAGATTTCGATAGGGACTACCACATCAGTTCCAAAGAGAAGGGTATTGGAGGGAAGTTGTTCGAAATAGAATAGAAGAATGAGGTCATGATCAGAAGCGAATGTGGTCCCCACTTTTTGAATAGTGTCCTGCAGACGGTCTTCCCAATTTGAGTCGATTAGGAAAAGATCCAGTCTGCATCGGATTTCCATTTCCTTTCATTTTCCTCATGTTAGACCAAGTGAAAGAAGCGCCATAGAGTGGGAGGTCAACCAAATCACAATTAGCAACGGGATCCGCGAAATCTTCACAAGACCTCTTCTCTTATTTTCGGCCTGTAAAGTAATAACCCCTTTCATATTTGATTGCATAAGGCATTCATTTGACTTTCCACTAATGCACCAAGCAAGGTAGGTTGGAAACGGTATGGATGAATCTGAGCTCATTCTATAGGTCTTGCTTGTGAGAAACTGATGTTGGAGCATAGACTTACGTAGCCATCTAAGATGAAACTCTCTCCTACCTATTCTAAAAAAAATAATTTAATTCAATTTATAGACATGGTCTCATAATCCAATAATTGGAGATTACCAAAATCTAGGACAATTTATATGGGTTGTCCTAATCACAAACAATGCAACAAAGATTCAATCGTGAAGATCATGCTCAAATTTTAAAATTTAAGCTCAAATCATTCTTTTCAGGACTTAAAGTGAAGTATTTACACCCCTAAACTTAAAGCATACATTGTTCTCAATGTATGGACTCTAAATCATGCAGAGGACAAAGAAACTACAATAGTGAATAATACTGCCATGATTAATGAGAGAGTCCACATTTTCTTCAGAGTTGTGGAAGAAAATGACGATTATTTTGCTTCTGCAAAAAAAAAAAATCAACAGAAACGGAAGGATAAGGACACACTATATAGAAAAAATAAAAGAAGGAAAAACTTAAAAACTTAAAGAAATTAAACTTGAGTTGTCTCCCAAGAAGCGTTTTATTTAATGTCTTCTAGCTAGACGAGATAAATGTTTATGCGCTCGGTTATATAAAACTCCTCTATTTTCTTTGATCCCTTCTTGCTTGAATCGATATAACCTACTAAGTCTAGTAGGCCCACTTGCTCCTCATGGACACTTAAAAGAAAAATATTTTTGTAATTTTTGCTTAAAGAAATTAAAGACAGACAATCAAAATCAAAATTACAAGATTCGTGAGAATAAAGAAAAAAAATATCAACTTTGAGAGGAAATTCTGGATATAAAATAAGATTAGGCTTTTCAGCCTCGTACTCTAGCACCTCGATTTTCTCTTCCAAATCAGGCTCATTTTTTTTCTTTATCTCACAAACTTGATCTTGATAAAGCTCACAATTCTCCAACTCATCCTCACTATATCAATGTCTATTACTTTACAAATTTTTGCATTATATCAACCTTAATGGCATCAAAATTTTTTTTTGCTCTTGTAAGGCTATAATTGCGTCATTGATTTGACTAACTTGATTTTTTATAGAATTTAATCTCACCTCTTAGACTCGAATTGGGCAAGCAATCTCTCAAATATTTTTTTCATGCGCAAAAACATAGTATTTGACTCAAGAATGAAGTTTGAGAGATTTTTCCTCAATTTGATTTTGGTAGTAAAAATTTTGGTTTTTATGATCTCACTTGTAGCTCTTGACTCATGAATCTAGTCTCTTGACTCAAGGATGAAGTCTCCCAATAAATCTTTTAATGGAGATTTTTCCTCACTTTTGTTGGGATAGTAAAAATTTTGTTCTCAAGTCTCTCCTCAAGAATGATAACTCTTAGAAGCATATAAAAAAACTCAAAATGAAAATTAAATTATTTGTTATGGGTGAAAATATACGCCAAGACCCAAGCGAAAGAGGTTGATCCCCTTAGTGATTGGCCAAAGCAAAGATAGCTAACCCTCATAGTGGTGGGTCAAAACCGAGAACGTCAACGCCGACCGCCGTAGGGGTCGACTCAAGATCCAAGATTGTTGCCCCCCTCGAGGTCGGCCAAAGCGTGTCTACCCAAACCGACAGTTACGCGGCGATGAATACCGAACGTTACAAATATTCATCAATACGCAGACGATAACAATGGGAAGAGAAGAGTCTATATAAAGACGGAGATCTCAAGAGGAAAGGGTAAATTTGATTTCACCCTCGTTATACTCTCTCAACACTCCTAAAATACTGGTGTTAGACATCACTCCCTTTCTTATTTTGTAGGGTCACTCTGGTCCCTCCAAACATACAAATTTACGGTTGACCATCTTTTGGTATTAACAATATTGAAACCTTAAGATATAATTTAAGAGTAAAACTTAACTATCTTTTGCAGCCTAGCCACGTGACAGATTTTGATTGACCAAGTATTATGTTATTATTTTTAATTAAAAAATCATATTTAATGCGTCACCTGACTTCAACTTTTTTTTTCTTCTGTTTTTTTTCCTCTTCTCCATGGCTTTTAATTTCCGATTTTGCCCTTCCCTATTCAATCCTCTCCAATATCTCTTTTTTATCAATGATTTGAAATTTTTTACTAAGATTTAAAAATAGCAAATCATCATCAAAAAATACTGCCACAATTTTTAATAATAATAATAATATCTAAAACCTCACCATTATCCAACATCCTATGACATTTTTTAATAAAATTCCTCTTTCCTCTTCTATCTATTTTCTTTGTTCATTTCAAGTTGTCAACTCAATTTCACTTCATTTATCATAAAATAAATAATTAACTATTACCTTTCTAAAATTCAGCAATAAAATTCCTCTTTCCTCTTCTATCTAATTTATTTGTTCATTTCAAGTTTTCAACTCAATTTCACTTCATTTATCATTAAATAAATAATTAACTATTACCCTTCTAAAATTCAGCAATAAAATTCCTCTTTCCTCTTCTATCTAATTTCTTTGTTCATTTCAAGTTTTCAACTCAATTTCACTTCATTTATCATAGAATAAATAATTAACTATTACATTTTTAAAATTCAGCAATAAAATTCCTCTTTCCTCTTCTATCTAATTTCTTTGTTCATTTCAAGTTTTCAACTCAATTTCACTTCATTTATCATAGAATAAATAATTAACTATTACATTTCTAAAATTCTTCCAATTTTCGCTATGCTATTAGGCATATGGAAAGATTAAGAAATGTTTACTAAGATTTGACGGTAGCAAATCATCCATAAAAAGATATACGGGAGAGAATTGAGGAGAGAAGGGCAAAATTGGAAATTGAAAGTTATGGAAAAGTGGAAAAAATGAAAGAAAAAAAAAAGCGTTGAAGTGACATGAGACATTAAATCTAATTTTTTAATTAAAAAAAATAACATAAAACCTGACCAATCAAATTCTAGCATGTTGCTCGAATGCAAAAGATAGTTGTAGCCCTGCAACTAAGTTTTACTCATAATGTAATATGTAAGACACAACCTTGGTTTACAAATACAACTATCAATTCACAGACAATTTAAAAATCAATAAAACATCGGTTAAAATCCAACATGCATTAGTTTAAAATAGAGAGAACAATAATGGTTTCTATGCGATAAACATAAAAGCGAAACAAAGTACATATTGACACACTAAAGTATACATATTTTTTTTTCGTACAATAAATTTGAGATACAGAGTATCCGAACCTCCAACCTCAAAAGAAAATACATGTTAATTACCACTTGTTCAATAAACAAAGACTAACATGATGTAAATATAACATAAAGAAAACTATGATCATTTTATAAAACATATATATACACTTAACCTTTGTGGATGAATTATTTTTTATTTATTTTGACAACATGTTGGGGTGAGGGATTGAACCTAGGACTTCATGGTCACTAGGCGATACATCATGTCGTTGAGCTATACTTTTGTTGGCTCTTGGATTGAACCTTTGTGGTTACGAAAGAGAGTAGAAAAAAAAGAGTTAGATCTAAGCTTAAATTTTATAAAGGAAACTAATATAGCTTGAGCTACATGTGTAAACTAATATGTGTTCGACTTCTAATTACTTTAAACAAAGAAAATAACCAACAACTAAACTAAACAAATAAAAGCAATTATTGGGGTTATTAATATTTTTTTTTCTTCTCCTTCTTCTCCTTCTTGCCCTTCAACTCCGATCAAATATATTAAAAAAAACCAAATTCAAGCACCCTTCAATTTTCCAGTAAAATTTTGACAAAAGAAAATCAAAGAGGCGAGAAATTTATAAGAAGAAGAAAAAAAAACAGGTTCAATTTCATTTAGATAGCGACGGCGAGGAGGGATCGGAGCACGGCGTAGCGCCATGTCTATGGAGGAGTTCACGGGCCAATGCTTGAAGGTCGCCCTCTCCGACTGCAGTGGACGAGCCGCCGCCGCCGCCGCCGCCGGCGAACTGGCGGTGGTCGAGCCGCTGCTGTTGCATGGCCCATGCAGGCTGAGCCATTGGGTCAAAGAGCGACGACAAGTCGTAAGTGGCCGGCAAGGAGGAGGCCGACGGCAGGTCTGAGATGGAGAGCTGTGGTTGCACCGGAAAATTTGGCGGCGGAGGTGGCAGGGGCGGGTGCTGCGGCGACGGCAGCTCCAGTGTTGCTAAATGGGCTTGAAGGTACGACAGCTCGGCTTGTAAACTCACCACCTGCAAAGTTTTTAATTCACAATATTAAGCTTCTATTTTTTTTTTTTCTTTGAGAAGATATGAAGCTTCTGTTTCAATCTTAAAAACCTAAAAAAAAAATCAAGATAACTTATATATCATTATATAAAAAAATTATATATACGATATATAAGAGCCAACTATAAAAAAAAAAAAACCACAATCGTCAATCTCAGGTGTTTAGTAGATAAGACACTCATTACCATCTTAAAGCTCGTCCCAATTATTGTACTAAAAAAATGATAAAATCGTAACCATTTTTTTTTCCTTTTTGCACGGATTTTGCACGGATTTCTCTAAAACTGATAATCATACATTCAAAGGAGAGATCATATGTCAATTACCGCTAACATATGCTTAACTTTGGCAATAAAACATTCAAGTTATATCTTTAGAAGTCAATCTAAACCTAGCTCAACTAATTAAGTTTGTTTTTCTGTCATTTACTACTTAACCATTTTATTCCTTCACCCTTCACTTTTTAACCACTAATTAACTGTGAAACTGAGTATAGCTCAATTAGTTAAGTAATGTATTATTAACTAAAAAGTCAAAGATTCTAATTTTTACTTTATATATTGTTGAACTAGAAAAAGTAATTAATTTGTCTAGTTTGATAACCATTTGATTTTTGAAAATTGTGAGCCAAATTCTAAAAACAATAACAAGTTTCTTAAAACTACTATGTTTTAATTTCCAAAACTTGACTTAGATTTTAAAAATACTAGTAAAAAATTGATAACAAAACAAGGAAACCATAAAATAAAAGTAATGTTTATAAGTTTAATTTTCAAAAACCAAAAACTAAAATAGTTATCCAACTGTCTAAAAAAAGAAAAAGTCATAAACAAAGTTTTTAAACTACTTAACAAAAATTAAACAAGTTAAGATGTAAAATAAATTATTGCAAATGAAAGTAGAAACAAAAAAACAAAATCAATTGGAAACAATAGAGCACAAGTGTTTGCTTTTCATTTTACAAGGAGCATTATTGTCAAATATATGAAGATTATTTTAGGGCTTGTTTAGCACCTAGGTTCTTTTTTATTCTTTAGAAAAAAAAAATGATCAGTAAAAGCAGCTGTTTTCATTATTATTTGAGGTAAAATAAAAATAAAATGAAAATTAGAAAGTATAAAAATTAATTAATTTTATTTTTTATTTTTTGGTACTTTTGTCTAAAACAAATATTTACCAACCATACTGTTAACAGTACACAGATATTTACGTAGTAGGTATTGCTATATGCAGTATACATATATATAGGTAAAAAATTGAATAAAAAAAGAATAAAAAGGAGTAAAACTAGTATATCCTACATAAACTATATATAAAATATTCTTGTAAAAATAGGGAAAAAACAAGAATTATTTATCTTTTCAGAAATTATTATTATTGAAAATATATTCTATTTGGATATAAAAGATCGATTTTTCTTTTTTCTTTTTTCTTAAGAAAAAAAAAATAATATATATATATATATATATTTGAAAAATTGTAACAGATGTCAATTTAGAATAAGATAATTAAAAATATAGCATGTTTTTAAAATTTTTGCGGATATGGCAATTTCTATCGCGGATATCTTATGGTTGATAGAAGTCTATCGCTGATCACCTCAGCTTTTTATAGATTTTTGTCAGTGATAATAGTCTATCACTGATAGAAGTCTATCAGTGATAGAAATTGATTTTTTTGTTATATTTACAAAACATTTTAAAGTTTGTTAAATTTACAATTAGTTTTGGTCTGATTGCTATTTGTGCTCCTATATATTAATAATAATACAAATAAACTGTATCAATCAATACCCTAATATTACTTTTATCCTAATCAACTTATGTGTGATTGAAGAAATAATGAAATACGTTTTTTTAAAAAAAAAATTATAGTCCCATAAGCTTCGTTCACTCTTTGGTCCTATTCATATATATTTTTTTTAATTTACCATCAATTTTTTAATAAAAATTTTAATTCAGACACAGGTGCTAATTGATAAAGATTACTTTTAGCAAAAAAAAAAAAAAAAAAAAATGATAAAGATTTATTTTTTAGTTTCATTTTTTAAAAAATTATACTAATTTGTTCACATCCTCTTTTTCTGCTTTTTCACATTTATTAAGAACCCTTCTTAGTCAAATTTAACAAAACAAAAAAACAAAATATTGAAAACTATTTTTTAAGTTTCCAAATTTTACTTTAAATTATGGAAATTGTCTTAATAAATAAAATTATTATATTTTATTTTTAGTAAAAAAAAAATTCAAAATAATCATAAATTCATTACATTTCTAAACAAGTAGAAACTAACACTGCTAAAGCGAGCATAGCTCAGCTGACATATGTATCAGTTGACGACCACGAGGTCTGTGGTTGGAATCCCCCACCCCAATGTAATAAAAAAAAAAAAAAAAAAAAAAAAAAACATCACCAATAAGTATTTTAAGGAAACTAAAGGGTATTAAATATTTTTTTAAAAGAAAAAACACAAATTTATATTGTGCTGTGGTTTAGAAGATACACTGACAGGAAGCTGAATATTGGGGAAACTTAGGAAATGACTATTGTCCCTAATCAAAAGCTTAACTTTAAGACAATAGACCGACCACTTCCTTAATAACTGCAAAAAAAAAATGAAATTAAAACAACAAAAAATCCCCCAAAACACTCAAAAAAAAATAGGGTAGATCACTTTAATTAGGGTATATTACCGCAGTAACCGCCGAAGAAATGATTTGATAATAATCAACAAAAGACTGATAGCTCTAGATTTCAGTAAATCCACTTAGGGAAAAATATTAAATGAAATAAAAAAATGTCACCCTAATTAAACTTTACCCATTTAAGGACACTACCCTAATATTTAAGGGCGTAACAGCCCTACATCTCTAAAACTTCATCTTAAGTTCCCTGATTTGGGTTGATTTGGGTTTTCAAAAGCTGAAACAAACACCCCATTTAAAAAAAAAAAAAAAAAATTAATTCAAGTTTCCACTTGTAAAATAGTTTAAAAAATGAGAAATTTGTAAAGATGTGAATTTAGAATAAGATAATTAAAAATATAGCATGTTTTTAAAATTTTTGCAGATATGACATTTTTATCGCTGATATCTTATGGCTGATAAAAATCTATCGCTGATCACTTCAGCTTTTTATAGATAGGAGTCTATCAGTGATCTGATAAAGTCTATCAGTATAGAAACGGATTTTTTTGTCATATTTACAAAATATTTTAAAATTTGTTAAATTTGCAATTAGTTTGGGCCGGATTGCTATTTGTGCAACTCGCCCTTAAAAAAATTAGCCTTTTGTTTCAAACAAGTAAGATTTCCCAAAGGAAAATTAGAAGACATTGAAGAATTAATTTCTAATAAAAAGTAATTACTATGCAAAAGAAGAAAACAAAAAGGAAAAAGAGAGAGAAGAAGAAGAGAAAACAAAATATGATTAGCTTTTAGTGAATTAAAATTGAAATTGAGATTGAATTCACCTGTTGTTGAAGAGCGAATATATGAGCAACACAGCCATAGACGGGGTCTCGAAGGCGAGCTTGAGCCTCGTAGCAAATCGTGACGACAGCGTCGAGACGCTTGTGGACCGGGATATGAAGGAGGAGTTTCGAGACGTTGCTAGCTCCGAACACCTTGTGGACCGCCGCAAAGTGAGCAGCGCCTTGCTCGGAGTCGAAATAAGGGGCGAATATGCAACCGGGAACACACTTTCTTCTCAAGAACTTACAGGCACCACATGGGCCTCCGCCGGCACTGCCGCCGAGGCCGGCGCTGGCGGTTGCCGGCCCTCCGCCGCCGCTAGTACTAGGGTTGGCACTCATTATAGGGGATAATAAAGGATTGATTTTTATTTTAAAAAAGATGGGATTTTGAAGGGAGATTGAGTGAAAAGGAAAGAGAATGAGAGAAAAAGGAGAAGTGGGTTTTTTAGGGTTTGGTGGAAAATTGTGGAAATGTAAGAAATGTATTTTTTTGGAGGGTTTTAAATTAATGGTGGAAAAGAAGAGAAGAAGGGGCTTGATTTTAAAAGAGAAAAATAAAATAAAACCAAAAAATAATAAATAATAAAAAAATAAAAAAGAAAGTAAGAAAGTCTTTAAAGCCACGCGAGAGAGCAAAGCCTTAACACCTACATTTAGCTGCTTGCGTGAAGCAAACATGCGATAAGCCCTATTGCTAAATATTACTCTCTTTTTCCTTTTTCGTTTTTTTAGTGCTGTCTTTTTTAGTTCTTTTTTTTTCCCTCACTTGAAATTCCTCGTGAGTTCGGTTTTTTTAGTATAACTCGAGACGGTGGAAAGAAAATTTGAACTTCCAACTTTAAGAAAGGGAGTATTGAAACTTATGACATTTTGGTCGAATATTCATATTTTATGTCAGTCGAACTATGTTCATGTTAATTATCTTGATAGAGAATTCGACCACTTGATCAATAATTCATATATTATGTCAGTTGAATTATGCTTTCGTGTTGGTTATCCGAGTAAGTTTTGAACCTATAAAAGTATGTCTCGTCTAATTCTAATTATAATGAATAACACATTTTTGAAGAGGGAATGTTTTTTTTATTTTCTTATTAACAAAGTTTTAAAAAAAAAAATAATAATAATAAGAATTTGGTAGGTATGGAGACGTGTCTAACAGACTGTCTATATTTTGCCACACTGCGTGTTTTAAGCTGCGTGGAGGGCAAAAGACGTCAACTTTCTCTTTTTTTTTTCTTATAGGGTTAAATTGAATATGACTAAGCCTCTATATATATATATATATATATATATATATATATATATATATATATATATATATATATATTTGGTTTTTTATTTACTATAAAAAGCCAAAAGGGGGAAGAGGTAAGAAAAGCTACAATAGATCCATATCCAAAATGACCCTCTTTGGCCTAATACACACTTTGAATTTCTTTTTTTCTCTTTTTTTTTCCTTATTTTTTAATTTTTGAACTAATGATGATACCCTTTTGAAACCCAAGCCACTCAAAAACTCAATAGTTAATGAATGGGAGAGAGAATTGGTTCTACTCTTTAACTTTTCAAAAAAGAACCAAGATGAATTTTTTTTTTTTTTTTTTTTTTTACAATATGTGGCGAGGGAGATTCAAATTTGAGACTTTTTGCTCATAGTTGAACTATAAAAAAAAAAAAAAAAAAACTTTTGACTTTTTTTTTTTTTACAACATGTTGAGGTGGGAGATTGAACCTAAGACCTCATAGTCACTAGGCGATATATCATGTCGTTGAACTATGCTCTTGAAGAAAAAAAAAAAAAAAAAAAAACTTTTGACCTTAAACGTATCAAGTTGTATCAATTTTTATCACAAACTTTCGATTTCATCAAATTGCACTCTAATCTTAAATTTGAAAAAATGTTACAATTTTTACGTTTGATATATTTTTGTTTGAAAAAAACGTTACTAAAAAGTATTCTCATCTATTTTCAATTAAATATAAAATATATCAACATGAACATAGCTCAATTGACATGTTGTATAGGTCAAAAATCAAATTAGTCCTCTCATATTTTGTCAAAATATTTATATATATATACATGGGTGCAAATTGATATAAATTTAAATAAAAACGATATTATTAGAGCTAAATTTGTTTTTGACAAGTAGTGAGTTAACGAGAAATTTCAATTTTTTTTTTTTTGGTTGATAAAATTAGTGTTTGACGAACTAGTGAAAATTCAATTATAAATTGGAACATTTATCTAATTCTAAAATTCAATTGAGTTGAATTCTTAGTTAAAAATTGATTTATTTATTTTTCCTCTGATTTTACGAGGGGACAATGAAGAAGGTCAAATATAAGAAGTTCGGCGTTCAAAGTGGGGTCCATTTAAACAAGCTAAACCAATTTACGAACGCCACGTATGAGTCGGTGACCACGAATGTAACGGCCGGGTTATTTGATGATCTCACCTCCAGAGTGAGGGCCCCACGCGCCGTTCAAACTTGATACATATAAGGTAACGTCTTTCTTTCTTCATAATTTTTATTTATTATATTCTTTTTATTATCATAAAAAAAAAAAAAAAAAAAAAAAAAAAAAAAAAAAAAAAAACCAATTTCTCTACTCCACTTACATTATTAATATTCATTGTTATTATTATTATTATGTCAAATTACCAATTTGGTGTTGAGTTTTAATTTGTTTTATATAGTTTGGTCAAAGTTTTAATTTTGTTTTCAAAATTTTAAGAGTTCCAATTTTGGTACTTGAGCTCATCAATTTCTTTAACAAACAAACATTTTTTAAAAATAAACTAAATTTACAATTTTTTTTTTTTTTAGTTCAAAATTAATTTATAACTCTTATATTAAGTTTAGACAATTTAAACCTAGACGACTCAAACTAATAATTTTATCAGTTAAAACATTAAACATAGTTAATGTCAGTTTATTGACGATTAATTATATTAAGGATTTATGTATAAACCTCTCTATTATGTTATATTATATATTTTAAAAAGAAAAAAATATGGTCAAATATATGATAAAGAAGATCGTCAACATCGTGTGCATAAAATAGCAACATCGGAGCACCTAGCTCATCACCGATATCATATTCTCTATTATATAATCTAAAATATGAGTAATAACAAAGAAGCAACATCACCGATTGTACGACGTGTTTTTATCGTCCGTCGTAGCAAATTTCACCAACACATAGGCCAACAACAACTAGAATAAAGTATGTTTTTCAACATGTCAAGTCAACATGTATTTGACCACGTCTTTTTTCTTCTTTTTAAATATAAAATATAAAATGACTAATTTTTACAAAAAAAAAAAAAAAAAAAAAAAAAAAAAAAAAAAAAAAAAAAAAATCTTCTAATAGAATTTAATATAGAGTATAAATTGAGTCCTGAAAACAAGTTTATAGCTTTAACTGATATTAATCATCAACGTACTTTAAGACTATAAAACTAATTTCTTCCCAATTTTTTTTAATCTCGATGATTATTTTAATTGGATGCATACTATAGCTATTTCAATTGGATGCATACTATAGCTAGATGATTAAGACACCTCTTTTTTTTTTTCTAAGAAATCATAAATTCAAATCTCCGTCTCGCATCTTTCTAGTTAATATAAAAAATAGTTTAAGAAATTAATCATTTAAGGAGCAATGTCACTCCATCGTCATCAAATCGACTACAATCTCTTATTTATTAAATAGAGATTTCAACTGCTTTTAAATAGAGAATTTATGAACTAAATTATAATCATTTTCAATTAGTCCATAAAAAGTAATTCTATTTTTTTTTTATTTAGTTTAAGTAGAGATCAAAAATCTTGAATGACGGATCTAATTATAAAATAATTCGTTATAAAGTGAATAAAAAATTGTAAGTCTAATTCCTATGAAAATTTATACTCCAACATGTGATGTAACACTCTTAACAAAAATCTAAAAAAAAGCAAAATTAAAAACTATATGGACAAAATTAAAATCTAAACCTAATCATATGGTTCAAAATTAATAATTTAATCTTTAACATTAATATTATATTTGTTAAAAAAAAAAAAAAAAAAAAAAAATTGTAAACAGTTCGTAACGGCGCATCACCGCGCTGTCCGGCTTTTGTCCAATCCGTGCGGTGTGAAGAGGAACCAGTGACAGACATGTTCGATTCGATCCCACCAGATCACTTACACGTGTCGCAATCCTGTGCTTTCCTTTCCTTTCTTTGATTTGATTTCGCTTACGTCCTCACAGTACTTTTTCTACCATTTTTTTTTCTTTTTCCTCATAACTTTTTTTATTTATTTATTTAACTCTCTAATCTATTTTATAATATATTAATTTCGTTCTTAATTTTCTAAAATTCTTAAATTTACTTCCATTCTATTAAAAATTATCAATTTAGTAATTCCGTGAAGAAGAATATCAGTTAAAAACTTAAATTTTGTTAATAGAAGAGGATATATTATTAAATTATTGTTTTGTTTGAAAAACAATCAGTGAGACATGTGGTATTATACTTAGACATGTCACTTTTGATTAAATTAAAAAAAATTATGTGCAAAGTTTAATTTTGTTGATGAAAAGTCAAACCGAACATAACTCAATTGACATAAAGATGTGCTCTCGACCATGAGATATGATGTTCAAATCTCTTCACCTCTAAATTGATTTAAAAAAAATAAGAAATTGTGTTGATGAAATTTTTTTTTATTTTTTATTTTTACAACATGTATGATGGGAGATTCCGACCTTGGGCCTATTGATCACTAGTTCTTACATTATACCAATTGAACTATACTCGTAATTGTTGTTGAAAAAAAGTTTAGTCTTATATATCAAGTATAATTTGATTGACATGATAATATATTTAAATATATCAATCAATTGAATCATACATCAACTTTTTATTAACAAAATTTAGTAATTTTTTTTATGGAAAGATATGATTGAGAGTTTCAATACATTTAGCTAAAATTTTGATGTGATATTTGCTAAACATTTGTTGAAGAATTAAGTGATAATTTGTTAAAATTGATCCATATACCAAATATATATGTTTGAGAAAAAAAAAGGGAAGGATAAACAAATTTGATAATATATATATATATATATATATATATATATTTTTTTTTTGGAAGTGACAAAGAAATTGCACATGAATATTTATTTTGGTGGAGGTTTTAAAACAAATTTCTAAATATACAAAGTCTTTGAAAGATATGTGTAACGAAAACGTGAATACTCGAAAAGTTTGAAATATGTAACGGTTACTAATAAAGCTAGTTTCTTTTTGCATGGCAAGATTCCACTTAAATTAAAACGTCTGATAGTTTCGTCACCAACCATTATTTTATTAGAGAGACTTGTTATAGAAGTGTTGTGTATAACGACGGTTATGAGCATCAATTTAATGTCAATATCAGTACTCAAACAACTTACTATATTATTGTTAAAGCTAGTTCAACTATAGTTACTTTACCGGATAGACTTTAAACCCATATTGAGGAGAAAGTAATTTAACGCTAAAAAATTTAACTTTATAAAAGATATCTACAAAACTCAATTTACATCAAGAAAAAAAAAATTAATTAACTTGACGGAAAAAAAATATACTTTAAATAAAAAAGAGTCTACCTATTTAGAATAACACTTTCATTACCCTTATTACTAATGAAAGTTCATTGATTTCGATTTTTAAGTCCAGAGTGAGAGTTGATTGTCATGTACTTGTCAAACAATCACGTATGGGTGCAAGAACTGTTAAAAACATTGATCAAACAATCACTTGGTGCAACAGGTAACATACCTAGATAGCACAAAGTGAGGGTTGATTGATCTTACATATGTGCAAACAACCATGCACGGGTGCAGGAATTTAAATGCATTATTATCGCTCAAATTTTGTCAAACCTAACATAGCTCAATTGTCATAATTAAGATTATGTCTTTAACTAAGAAGTCATTGGTTCAATTTTTGCATTTTAATTAAAATACTTTTGCAAAATAAAATAATTAAAGTTATATTTATTTATTTATTTGAGTTCTACAACATGTGGGCATTGAAGATTTGAACTTCTAATCTATTGTTCGAGAATATATGTTTTACTCAGATCGGTAAAAACTATGAATTCCTCCAATGGGCATGTCTCACCTTCAACATTCTAATCAACTTTTTGCACCCTATATCTATGAAGCTAAGAAAATATTGTCACACATTAGTGCATGGAATTAAAAATAAAATGAATATAATGACAGCCAAAAGCTAGTTAAGATTACAAGAAAAAGGATTCAAAAGCTATATCCTAGCTAGCTTTCTATTTTTTTTCTTTCTTTGACATCCTAATTTTCCTAATTTGGGTTTAGACTATTGGTCTTAAGCCTTTCTTTTCCTTTTGATAAAAATAATCAGAAACATTAAAAGTTAAATATATGTTTTTGTTTCTAATGTTTAAGTTTTTTTTTTTTTTAATTCCATTCCTAATCTTTTAAAAAATTTTATTTTATTTTGTATCTATTGATTTTTTAATTGAGTCCATACTATCCTTAAATTTAGGTATTACAAGAATGATGACATATAAATTCAAAGAAGAATATTTTTTATAGGTTTGTCATACCTTTTAAATGGGGATTTTGTTTTTAACAATAACAAGCAATTCGTAAGTTTTTTTTTTTTTTTTTTTTTTTTTTGGTAGGGTGAAAAATTATTGAACCTAGAGCCTCTTCGTCACTAGTCGATACATGTCAGTTGAGTAATGCTCTTATTGACTCGTAAATTACTACTTACTTGAACTAAAATAAAGAAATAAATACATATATGAAATGAGTAAGTCTCTTTAAATTATAAGTTCCTGAATTTTGAGGTTTGTGTTTATTTAGTCCCTAAACTTTTAAAAATATCTATTAGGTTTCTAAATTTTTAATTTTGTGTCTAATAGATATCTAACAAATTCAAAAAAAAATTAAAAATGAATTGATGTAGATATAAATTTGATTTTTTTATCTAATAAAACTCTCTCAAATTTTAATTTTGTGTCTAATAGATTGGTAAATTTTAAAAAACTAAAAGTCGAAAGCTAAGGGATTACGTTTGTAATTTTAAATGTTCAAGGATTAAATATCTCAAAGTTTTGAGACTAAATTTATAATTGAACCTAAAATTTATGAGCAGACTCGAAAAAGGCTAAAAAAAAAAAAGAGAACAGAGAGTTCTCCCACTGAGTCGTTAGTAATATCACAGAAACTTTAGAGGCAATGTGATGTGTCAACACATTATCCAACCCATTCACATGAGCAAAAGAGATGACCTTAACATTACGAACGATTATACCTTTTTATTTATTTATTTAAAGCAGATAATAATTATTTATTTATTTATTTATTTATTTATTTAAAGCACATAATACCTTTAACTCAATTTTTTTTTTCTTTTTTGAGAAAAGACTTTAAACTCAATTAATGGAGTGTATTTTGCACCATGTCATAATTTTGTTAATTAAATTTAATGTTTTGTGGAAAACATTTATACATTAGGAAAGAAATTAAAAAAACACCTTAACATTATGAAGGATCAAAAACATTTATTTAGCCTATAATAAAAGGTAAATGTATAATTTAGTATCTAATATTTTAGCGATTTTCCAAATTGGTTCTTAATTTTTTAAAAGTTTAAATATCATCTTTCATGCATTAAGTTTCCTTTACAATCAAATTTTTATAATGTCAAAATCCATTAACTAGATAACGATATGATATGATGTGAACATATGTTCTATTAATTAAGTTGGAAATGCCTATGTTTTTTTAGTTGATGTATGGATTTGAATCTTCCACATCAAAAGAAGGAGATGTCTGTCAATAAGAACATAGTTCAACGGCATGATGTATCGTCTAGTGATCATGAGATCTTAGGTTCAATTCCCCACCCCAATATGTTGTCAAAAAAAAAAAAAAAAAAAAAAAAAAAGTGGATATCTTTATCTTTTTTTTTTCTTCAGTATCTCACAATATATGGAATGAAAGATTCAAACCTTATCTAAAAATTTGATTTTGATCCATGACATATGGCTTAAGCAATTGAGATATATGTTCAAGTTAAAAGTTAATTCTGATTTGATGAACTCAACATACCTATTCCATATGAGTTGGCATGTAGCAATGCCACCCAACCCAATATGACATGTCGCTCAAGACCCATTAAAAATGTTACTATACTAACAATTGATGATTTCATAATATATATATATCATTTTAACTTTTACTCTTCATAGAGGATCAAATTGAAAATTTTAGGTTAAAAAACATTTTTGCTTCATGCAAGTAACGATTTGTAATAACTATATTTAGGAAGGTTATTTAGCTCTAAATTTTGAGTTTATTCCTTAGAATTTATGAGTTTACTAATGTACTTTCATATCAAATAGAGCAAATTTATGTAAAAACAAGTTAAGCACATATTTTCAGCCATAATTTGTTAAATAGACTTAAATAGGTGTAAAAAGAATTACTTTTGAAAATTTGATACATTTTTATGATCTTGTGAAGGAACGGTGGATTTAATTCTCAGTTGCGGTCATAGGGAGACCTAACGAAAGATTGACCAATATTTTTGGGACTGATTGATTATCTAATCTTCTTCCCTAAATCACGACACTGATGGCTAGGACAGTTCCTCACAATGATTTCAGCATAAACCCTAGTCTTGAGGCCTTGTAAAATAGTCCTTGCATCCAAGGAGAAAGTGATATGAATTATTATGACAATCCAATTCATATCCATGATGAAGTTCAAGGAAGTCAAATCATTGTATATGGAGCAAGGATCAAAGTTAACAAAAAAAAAAAAAAAAAAGTGAAATGCATGAACTTCACTATCTCACAAGTCCATTTCGTGGAAGACTAATAAATCATGTTAAAACTAAGTTTAAAATCCATATTTGGTTACTTAATGTTCTCATTAAAAGTGTAACCAAATTTGAGGTGATCTTTGATATTTCAAGATAACTTTTAGTTTTTCAATATTCATTTTAGAATATCAATGCACATTTTGGTATTTTAAGGTGACTTTTCATATTAACATTTATGTTAGGGAGTTAAGAGTCTCTTAACTGATTTCCTTATCTATAAAAGAGATTAACCTTGTCTAATGTAAAAGATAAATTTGTGAGAAGATATAGATATGTAGTGTGTTGGGTTTTAAACCTTGAAAGCTTTTAAACTTTGTTTCTTGTGATAGAATGCATGTATATTTGGAGCATTCAAGTGGGGATTGATCTATCTTGCTTGTGGAGTGCTTTGAAGATCAGGGGTTGATGAGAGCCAAAAGTTTTGTCTGATCTTTGGTTTGTTATATCATCTAAATAACCTGTTTTCTATGCTATCTTAGGGGTTGAGACTGAACTGGGTACTGAGGTTTTCAAGTTAATGTGTTGGGTATATATAATCACGGGATTTTCACGCTTAGTCTTGAAGATTTTGTATCAGAAAGAGAGGATCACCGAAGGATCCTAGATAAGATCCGAATGAATTACACAGACAATTCATTGAAGAATTCAGATAAGAAATTGTCACTCCGAGCTTGTTCTTGAAGAATCCTAGAGTATATAGTTAGAAGACGAAAGTCTCTATTTGCTTAGATCTCATCCAGACACCTATTCGAAAAAATGGTCCTCTAAGGACTCGATTCATTCCCCTTGACAAAAATGAAAAAATCGTGTTAGATATAGAGATGAAATCTAGAGAGTTCTACTTCACTCACACTTTGTCTTTCAATATTTATGATTTTTTTTAATGCAAGTTGTTTATGTTTTCTCTTCTTTCATGAGCTAATTTTCTCCTTGGGATTCAAATACGAGGATGCCCTAAAGAGTTCAATAAAGCCTTACTCGATAGGTTTGCAACCTTGATCATCACTCT
This sequence comes from Herpetospermum pedunculosum, assembly GCA_028017165.1. Taxonomy (NCBI): domain Eukaryota; kingdom Viridiplantae; phylum Streptophyta; class Magnoliopsida; order Cucurbitales; family Cucurbitaceae; genus Herpetospermum; species Herpetospermum pedunculosum. The sequence goes on along the minus strand of CM051524.1, from coordinate 7,021,042 downwards.
AGCATTATATTGTTTACTTTTATTGATCTTAGATTTCATTGTTAATCTAAACTGGTAAATTAGGTTAGCATATTATGGTGAATCCAATACTGGTTATCTCGATTACAAATCTTGAGAAAGTCTTTACTTTACAATTGAATTTTGTCAAAACGTTCTGATAGCTCACAAAGTGTGCTATCTTTATAGCCTTTTTATCGCTAGTTTACCGTGTAAATGAGCATTTTAATGTTGATTCTCTTTTATGTTATAGGAATTGAGCCATTGGAGCTAAATGGAGCATTATTGAGGATTAGGATGAGAAGTGATCCAATTGGGTGATTTGAAGATGAAGCCCAAGCCAGAAATCCCGAGGACAGAGCGTCAAGACGATACCCGGAGCGTCGAGACGCTACGGAATGTCTTCTAGCGTCAACTCCGTCCGTAGCGTCGAGACGCTGTGCCTAAGCGTCTCGACGTTGGCTTTCCAAATCAGAAAGATATTATTTTCGGGACAGCGTCGAGACGCTGCCCCTAGGGTCTCGACGCTGCGACGATTTTCACTATAAATACATCTTTTTCCAGCCGACCTAAGGACCGATTTTTAGAGAGAAAAAGTCATATTTTCGAGATTGTCACACTTGGGAGAGGAGAAGAACGAGGATTAAAGCGGAGGAAGAGATTTCAAAGCTAAGGATCGTAGACCAGACGCCAGGAACGGAGAACGGCACGACATTGAGTTTTATTCTCTCTTTCTTAGAACTTGTTATGGATCAGTCTTCCTAGGTCAAACCTAGGAGGAGAACCCATGACCTTTTGATCACGGGCACAACCTTATGCCAATTGAGCTATGCTCGGTTTGGCAAAGTAAGTTCATTTTAGTCCACACACACTCATATTAAGCTTGCTACAATAAAACTATGATTCTAACTTAAGTATAGAGTGGTAGGCACCATACTAGTATTTTCTTCTAATCTCTAATTTAGAAGTCTTATTCCTTAAAGTTTACAAATTCTACCGTTAAAGTCACGTGAAGATCACGATTTTGTCCAGATTTTGGCAACAACATAGGTAACAAATCCAAAAACCATGAAACACCAAAATTCCCAACATGTTATAGTGATTTTTGTGCCTACTCGGAGCTCCCAAAACTCAAAATGGGAAAAAATAGGAATGGGGCTCTTTGAGGGTCGCTCCGAACACCATGTACTTTTAGATTCATAACAGTTTTGTCTATATGAACTTTAATTAGTATGTAACAATTTACTCCATGTAGTTTAATATTTGTCACCTTAGTTCCTACTATGAAAAAAATCATCAAAATTACATGTAAATTTTTTTATTATGTAATGATCAATTTAATATTGGTTGTTTATTAACACATTTAGTCTCTAATTAGTTTATTTCGATCTGCATATTGAAACTCTATTTAAATCTTAACAACATGTTCATGAGAGGGACTACATTTGTTAATTTTAAACTATAGGGATTAAATTGTACATATTAATGTTCGATCTTAAATTGTTACAAACTTGAATGTACAAAAACTAAAACTGTTACAAACTAAAGTTCAAAGACGTAATCGTTACTTCAATTAAGTAGATGGACCAAAAGTATTATTTTAACGACGAACTTATATACACATTTGAGATATAATAAATAAAGTTTGTCCCACGAGTTCCCAAACCGTGTGACCAAAACCTAGAATTCATAAAGTTTGGTCCCAAAAATGCATGTAAAAATAAAATAATTTAGGGTTATGATTGCTTTCCCAAATTTAAGGGTTTAAGAAATGTGTATTAAATTGCAGCATGTCGCCTAAGCAAACGGCAAATGCACCTTCCAATAGTTAAACAAAGTCAAATAAAACCTTTGAAAATGAATTAAGGGGTTTTTCTTTTTAATTAATTGAGTTTAGTTAGATTAATTATTTTTATTTTGGTTATGAAAACCCGAGGGGTCAATGAGAGAGATTTAGACCCTAAATTAATAAAATAATTAAATCTAACACCTACTTTTTTTTCTTCCATCTACTTTAATAGTCCTTTTTGGTCAAAACTTTTTGCAAATATATTCAATGTGTATGTTTACATAAAGGACCCTTGGAATTTTTTTTATTATTATTGTTTCTTCATATGTCAATTTGCTAATTAGTCCAAGTAATTCCATGTATTAAAATGTTTGTTTTTGTGTAAATGGAAAGGTTAAAATGAAGAATAAAGACGAAATCGAGCATAGCTCAATTGATATAAGGTCGTGTTTTTTACTAAGAGGTCAAAGGTTCAATCCTTGCATTAATTAATATACTGTTTAGGTATGGTTGGAAAGCTAACAGGGAGAGCTCGAATTTGATACATGATTTCACTATTACATAGTTTTGAAGTTTTCATTCATATCTTGGTTTAGTGAAGTTTTGATCTGTATCTTTTGATACACAACTCCAAAAATAATGAATCCAGGTATCAAATTGAAGCTTCATGTGTTAGCTTTCCAACTGTACCATTTTCAAAGTTTTTGAATATTGGGAAAAAAATATATCAATTTTTTAATGCACTCCTCAAAAGAATCTTCAGTTCTGAAATTTGCACAACGTCCAACTTCGATATCTTATCTTTTGATATTTTCAACCATACATTTTTTGAATATCTGGTTAAAAATATATCAATTTTTTAATGCAAAGGTACATAGGAAGACGACTTCCCTTTAAGAAGAACATTATTTTTAAAAATACTTTAAAACCTACAATAATTTTATAAATTTTTTTTAAAATTACAATACTAAAAAAAAAAAAAAAAAAAAAAAGTCAATAAATTAGGTCTTTTTTTTTTTTTTTTGACAACATGTTGGGGTGGGGATTGAACCTAAGACCTAATAGTCTTTAGGCGATACATCATGCTGTTGAGCTATGCTCTTGTTGGCAATTGGGTCCTTTCTTAGTTACCTAATGAAGAAAAAAAAAAAATATTAAGATTTAATGAAATTCAACGAATACGAAATATAGCACATTATTCTGATGGATAAGCTTATGAATAAAATTTTGTTCATGTTAAAATGTAGTTGATGAATTAGATTTCTTCTCATTGATATTTAATTTTTTCTTATCGATATTTTAATTTTTAGGAGATGCGAATTTTAAAACTAAAAAAAAGTATTTATTTTATTTTATATTTTCTTTAAAAGTTGAATACGAATTTAAAAGGGCAAAAAAACGAAATAGATAAATTAGAGTAAATAGACTTCAAGTTTTAAAACAATTTTTTTATACTTTTAATTTTTTAAATTTCTCTATAACTTTAAATGTATTTTCATTTTTTTTTTTTTTTTTTTTTTGAAACAATAATGTATTTTCAAAACTTAATTATAAATAGACAAAACATTGTTACTAAACAAGCATAATTTTTAGGATAAAATGAATACATATGTTTAATTAAATTTATTTATTTTTAACCAATGTTTTTCTTTTTTCTTTTTGTAAGTTTAACGAGACCCATCTCGGAGGATTTGAATGTTTGACTTTCATGATAGAATTATAATACTTTAATTAGTTAAGCTAAGCGATAATTGAATTGTTAATGGTATGGACATGTGTGTAGGATTCACAACTATAATTTCATTAATAACACTAATTTAACAAAATATAGCCGTTACATTCACTTTTATTAAAATTTGGAAGGTGACGTGATTTAGCAACCACTTCAACGACTTTTGGCGGATTAATTGATTGTGCATGAGAAATTCCTGAACTAAAAATGCAATTTGTCGCAAAAAGAATACTTACCAAATCAAGTCGAAAACGACCAGTTCTTCAATCAATTTTTTAAAATATAACATTACAAATGTAAGATGTAGAATCGAATAATGTAGGGTAATCTTTTAACTCTAATAATACTTTAACTATCCAAATCCCTCTAATATCTATCAAATAATGTCTCCCCCATCTTAATTTTAAGCAACAAAATATTATGTTTATGCTTCATGGTTCGATGGGAACAAGAAAAATTAAAGGTAAATTTTAAAAATGTAATAAAAAGAAATTACAAAATATAGAGATTAAGTAGGTAGGATAGTCATGTACGTCTTTAATTTCTAATGCTTCACGAAAGTACAAATTTCAATGCTAGTCATTTTATAAATTTTTGTTTAAATTACGTTTTTTTTTTTAGAGAATTTGTAATCAATTTAGAGTAAAATAATTAAAAATATAGCATTTTTTTTAAAAAAAAAATACAGATATGACAATTTCTATCAACGATAGTATGATCTATCGTTGATAGTAGTCTATCACTTCAGTTTTTTTTTTTATAGAATTCTAGTCTATCAGTGATAGTCATATATCAACGATACCTTCTATCAGTGAAAGCCACTGATTTTTTGCCATATTTGTAAAATGTTTTAAATTTTGTTAAATTTGCAACTATTTTGGACTTGATTGTTATTTGTGCAATCAACTCTTTTTTTTAAGTAATTAAAAATATTTTTGAGGGAGGGAGAGAGAAAGAGAGAAATCTAGTGTTGTCTAGATAAATGAGACAAACTTAATAGTAATTACGGTAGAATTCGAGAGAGTTCAAGTCTCAAGAGTTATTTTTATCCGAGTTCAAGAAGTCTATGAACCAAACAGCCATGTAGGTCTTTAATTTCTAATGTTCCACGAAAAAAAAAAAGGTACAAATGATGAAAAGACATTTTGATTTGAATGTATGACAAAATCTAAATTAGTATATTTAATTGAGAATTTAATTTAAAGAAAAAAAAGATGTAAAATTAATAATTTGGTTAGGAGGATATATATATATATATATATATATATATATATATATATATATATATATATATATATATATATATATATATATTAAGGTTGCAGCAACGTTGTACGCTGCAAAATTGAAGGGGCGTTGGATCGGGTGCCACGTGTGAAGAAATGACATATTAAAAATGACATCAAGCGTGGGTTTTCGTGCAACTTTGGTGAACTTTGACTTTTCTGTCCTTTTCATTTCACCGGTGATTTGCGTTGACAACCACGCACTATTATCAAACACACATGGTAACACTCTTTGTATTCAAATTGTCTCCAAGGTAATTAAATGTCTCCTCAAATTTATATATATATAAAACAACAAACTAAACCCTAATTTGGACTTTATTTCAACTCGATTTTAGAAATCAGAGATTTCAACCTTAGATTTCATGGTCAATAACACATCTTTATACCAATTAAATTTTGTTTCAATTTGATTATTAAAATAAAGGATAGTAGCTCTGATGCCCAAGTCAGAATCAGAATAAAGGACTAGTAAACTTGGTTTTTGAATTGAGGAAACCAGAATGAACTTACAGTTATCTTGTCGTTATGTTGTATTTATACTACGAGGGTCTTTGACTTTTCTTTTAGGATTACACCTAAAAGAGTTGGACCAGATTTGTTGTGATCGCACTCCGCACAGACGGGGCCACATGGGAGTGGGGTCGGCCTTGGGTCGACCTCATGCCTTTGTATTTTGGCCCAAGGGGTGTCTTCTTCAGTGCTTAATTGGGCCCTGAGCTTGGTCGCCTAAGTGAGGTGGGGGCCGACCCATGCTGACCTTGCACATTGGGCATTTGGTCCAATGTATGTCTTTCCTAGGGCCTGTTTGGGCCTTAGTGGGGCCGTCTAGAATTTGTGCTCAATCTTCTACGAGATAACTAGATGAATGTTCATTTTTAATAGACATTTTGAAAGAAGACTTAAATCTTTTGTTATTTCAAAAATGACCAAATACTAGAATCTAAAACGATTTCAGAACTAAAATATCTCTCCAAACTCTAAACAATAAACCATAACACCCTAACCCCTAAATCCTACCAAAGGCAAAATATAATTTAGGTTTTGGCTATTTTTTCAATAAAAATATTTTTAGACTTTTTTAAAAACAGACTCCTTAGAACTGGAATATAGGGAAGAATTTTCCATCTTTCCAATGTAGGACTTCCTTTATTTTCGATATTTAGATAGATTTATTTTTACCAGTGGTACCTATATAAATAGAAATTGTGTCGAGTATTATTATTATTAATTTTTTTTAATCATAAATGTGTCGAGTATGTAGTATAGTAATTAACCACAAATAAAAATTAAATTATCAAAGACTAAATTTAGACTAAATTGAAAATAATTTCAAACCGTTAGGACAAATTTTATTCTATCGTGTGCTGGCCAATTTTCTATTATTAAATTTGAACGTTTAATTTTTATTTTATTTTCTATAAATGGTTTTCTCATAATCTCAAGTTTGGGATCATGTGGCCTAATTTTACAACACTTATTTTACTTTGAACTCAGATTGCAATTAAATAATCAAAATTTAAATATTTTTTTTAGTTAAATAAAGGTATTTTTTTCAATACGGTATTTAATTTGGTTTTTCTTTTAAGAAAACAATTAACATCTCTCAAACATTCAAGCTTCCAACCTCTCAATGTAATCATACTAAATTAAGCAAAATTAAAATAAATATATTCTTGGACTGAATGAGAAAAAGGCTTACTGGGCCCAAGAACGAAAGGCCCAAAAGGCACAACCTTCCCCAAAAAAAAAAAATAGTAAAGTGTGACTGCTCCGCCATCGAGTCATCGAGTCGTGAATAGCAGTCGACTACTTAAAGAAGGGAATACGTCCCATCGTACGACCCTGACATACTCGTCAGGGTAAAACTACTATAAATACAAGAGTTAAACTCTCATTTAAGGTATGCAACTACCCATTCTGCTCCTCAATTACACTCTGACCACTGCACTGATTTTTACATTGAAGCGTGTTGGGCACAGTACCACACCAGTGCTCGAATTTGTCTAACTGGTTAGCGAGAGGACGAGAACCGAGCTGCCAACCACTAGTTAGCGAGAGGACGAGAATCGAGCTTCCGATTTCTTGCCAAATCCACGCATCAACAATTCTCAAGATGTATTTTAATTTTATAACCCGTGAATTGAAGTGGACATTATTTTATGTCGGGTATGTCAATAGATCAATCAATACGAAAATTTCAAGCTAAAGACTTGTAATGCGTTGCGGTTTCAAATTTAACCCAAACATTATTGATTCAATAAGTCAAATTAATGATTTAAACCATCCATTTGGATATCAATTTTAAGTCTTATATTTCTTTGGACCAAAGCCAATATGGTGGTGACCTAAAACATAAGAAGCCAAAGTTTATCAATATTCTCATACAATAGGCAAATCCTATATCAAACTTTACAAACAACTTTGTTTTGTAATGTGTACTTGCTTTATCTCTAATGAAAGTTATGGTGTACATCTTGTCAAATGTCATTCCATATAAATATAATTTGTCAATTCAATATCAATTGTTGCTTTGAGTTTCCCAAACCCCACTTTTTTATTCTATAAAAAAAATAAAAAAAAAATAAAAACCCTTTTTTTACCATCCTATATATTTAATATTATAATTGTTAATTGGTCCTCTTAAAAATTGGATTTAAATATTGCTTCCTTAAAAAAAAAAAAAAAAAAAAAAAAATTAAATTAGAATTCGATCCAACTCTAAAGTATTAAATTTGCGTCCACATGTTAATATTTTCATTGACATTTTTACATGTTCATAGGTTTAACATCGACATAAAGCCGGGTGAATAAACATTTCAATAATACCATAAAAAATATGAAATATTAACAAAAATAATAATAATACGTAAGTAATGGGAATATAATATTAATAATTAATATTTTAACTCATTTAAATAGTGTAAAATGTTTATTTGATAATTTTTTTTTTTTTTTTGAAATTTTTTGTTTTTAAGAAATTATTTTCTCTAGATCTGACCAACTGTCCATCCTACCTCTAGTTTATCCGGTCTTGATAGTTGTTTGTAGTTCTTACTAGTATCTATTAGTAAGCTATGAAATGCATGCAATCCATTCAAGCTAGTCCCGCTAACTCTCCAGGTCGGGTCGGAGGCGAAGACTGAACAAAGGAGTGTCTTTCGAGATTTTTGGGTTGCATGTGCCCAAGGCAATGTATTTTTTTTTGTAGATTGAGATGGATTGATCTTCGCTATCGTGCACCTTCCAACTACCCGTTGATGTTGCGGCAATGCCTAATATGAGTTTGCTCCTATCTCAGACAGCTTCGAGCCGATTTTCTTATGGTTAACTTCAAAATGGAGATACAGGTTTCACCGTACTTCTCATCCATCTTTCAAACTATGCGTCTTTCAGTCGAGGAGTTCATAGCGAAGCTCAGCTGGACGTACGAGTTGCTATTTGACTGTAGATCGAGTTTTGGGTTCTTCTCTGGAACATATTCTTTAATATCAACATTTTAGTCGTGAACATTGACATTTTAAACATTACCCACTTTTCAATGTTATTGACATTGACTAAAATCTCAACTACTATGAAGAAAAGTCAATGATGAAAAGCAATAAATTTGTTAAAACATTTGGATAAATTGATTTGATTTTATATAATGATGAGATTGAATTTGATGAGTTCCATTAATTTTGGCCCACGTGTGAGCTAACATAGGCTAACTATTTGTGCACAGAGCTGGTGATTGATAAAGAGAAAAATAAGAGAGATTTATATTATTAGAGATCATATAGCTATCTGTATGTGATCCATCAATAGACCATAGCGATAGACCATAGCGACCGAATTTGCTTTTGTGTCAGATATGAGGCCACTTTCACCAACATTAATATATTTAAATAAAACACAACAAAAATTTAAATACAACATTTTCGTGGCATTTTAATTCTTAATATTGCAATTTTTTAAATTATTTATAAAAATATGACATGTTTCAAATTATTTTAAAAAATATAGCAATTTTTATTGCAGTTAGTTTTTGTTATTTTAGGGGACACATCGTCTTTTCAAAAGATAATTTACATCTACGAAAAAGATCTTTTAAATAGTGTGCATTAAAAAATCGATATCGTTTTACTGAAATATGCAAACATTTCGAAAAAGGTATGGTTGAAAAACTAACACAAAAAACTTCAATTTGATACGTGAATTCACTATTTTTTGAGTTGTATATCGAAAGATAAAGATCATCGAAGTTGGACTATGGTTCTGCAAATTTCAGAACTGTAGCTCAACTTCGACGATATTTATCTTTCAATATACAACTCCAAAAATAGTGAAACTAGTTATCAAATTGAAGTTCTTTGTGTTAGCTATTCAGCCATATTTTTATTAAATTTTTACATATATGAGTAAAAAAATATCGATCTTTGAATGCTCACTGTTCAAAACGATAGGTTGAAAGACACGTGATTGTACATCGTCTTTTAAAAAGACAATGTTGTTTTGCGTGAATTTATTTCTTCAGAGTTAAGGGTATAAATTGATTTTTTCCCTTTAATTTTCTAAAAGTATTCAAATTTGAACAACAATTTACTAAATTGAATGAGTTCAATCATTTCTATTGTTTGGGTAGATTATTTTTTAAAAATAGTTGATTGTATTTGGATTCTATGAAGTCGAAATTGCTTTCAATGTGTTTGATAGCGGATTTAAATTTGAAAACACATGTTAAACATGTATAATATTATATTAAAGATTTTACTTTCTTAGTCACGTAACCAAAATACAATTAAAATAAAATTAATCCATTAAACAAAAATTATGTACTAGATTTAGCTATATTTTACATGTGTTTAATGTTTTCAATTCTAAAAGCAATAAAAAATGTGGAATACAACCCTGGTTTTAGAATTTTTATTTTGAAATCACCAAGCAAAAACACACCTTTCCTTTCTTATATGTTTGTCCAAGACATTAGTACATTGTTTTGAGATCACTTTTGTGAGAGGTAGGAACTGAGAAGATTTGAATAGAAGAGTTTTTTCTTTAAGTTACAGAAAATTTATCCCGCCCTACCTTCATCTCTTTTAACTCAACAATATGTGAGGTGAAGAATTTAAACCTCTCAATTCTTAGCTGAGGGTATGTATTATATTAATCAGTAAAACTAATGTTGAGGGTTAACTTGAGTTCATATTCTTGCTTCAATTTTTATTAACTTAATACTAAATGAGCGAGTTGTCTTTTTCCTTTTGGCTTTCAACTATCTAATAGAGATCATATTAAGCTTTAATAATATTGATTGAAAATGTTGATGCCAAATTTCGCACGATAGATGTCACCTACTTCTCACGTGGCTTTATCTGTGAATTTGTAAATCGTCGGAACGAATGGACCTGCAAAACAAAAGCTCAAGTTAGTAGAGCGACAACTGACATTGTAGTTCTTAAATTAGAATTGACTTACTGTTTTCATGGTTTGAGGTGGTATTTATAGTTGTCTTCGGGTCTTTCCTTTTCTTTTTAGCTAGGTTTGACATCTAGGAATAGATCGAGCTTGCGGGTCCTCGACCCACTCGGGAACCAATGACTAGGTGGGGTCGACCGTGTCCTAATTGGGCTTCTCGAGACTATTAGGGTTTGACCCGGTGCCCCCAATTGGGATCTTGGGCCCTAGGTCTTTCTTTCATGGGGTCGGTCTCGATCTCGACCCTATCACTATGGTTGATCCGGTTCCTTTGGGCTTAAAGCTCTTTTTATGAGTTTGTCTTGAGTTATAGGTTTAAGACCAATCAAGGAGAACACATTTTTCCTTTATGTAACCCTGGTTTGACTGAAAAGACTTAGTCTTTTCTGTATGATCCTTTTATCCATAATAGAAAATATGAAAAAAAAACTTAGCTCTAGATCATGAAAATATAAACTAAGATTAGATTAAAAAAAAAAAAAAAAAAAAAAAAAAAAAAAAAAAAATTAAATTAACTAATAGATTTATATAAAATCCATTTAAAAAAATAGAGAAGAATAATGGGAGAATTGTACGACTGACCCCCTATTTTGGCCCATTTGTCAAAATGACCCGGATCTGAAAAAAAGGGGCAAACTGACCTTTTGCTTGCGTCAGGTGAGGATCCCGAGGAATACAGAGATAATTTGGGGGATTTTTGTTCCAATAGTACCCTCACCTTTTTAATTTTTCTAGGCAACCCGCAACATAGCGAGAGGAAAAAATAAATAAGAAATGAAAAAATAAATAAGAAATGGCGGTCGCTTTTAAAAAAAATTGGCGGTCGCTCTAATTTTTAGATACTCGATCGCTCTCGCTAGATACCCGATTTACTCGCTCTAGTTTATAGATACTCGATCGCTCTCGCTAGATACCCGATTTACTTGCTCAAGTTTCTTATACACTTACTCGCTTTAGTTTCTTACACACTTACTCGCTCTAGTTTTTAGATACTCGATCGCTCTCGCTAGATACCCGATCGCTCTAGTTATTCTAGTTACTCGTTAATATCCTTTTTCTTTTTTTTTTTTGATGTTTTTAAGTAATATTCTAATTTAAATCAGAGCTAGTATCTATCTATTACTCATTTTCATGGCAAATGATGCAAATGATGAAAGAGCGAGTAATTTAAAATAGCATATTATATAAAAACATAAAAAAAAACGGAAAAAATAAAACTTCAACAACCCCAACGAAGCATCCTCCCTACTACTCTGATTCACTGTCATCGATGATGACAAATGGAGCAGGCTTCCTTTTCTTTCCAATGTTGTCTGCTACGCTTGGTCCAGCTCTTTTTAACGTTTCCTGCGGCGGTGAAGGTTTGTTTACTTCAACCTCCATAGCACGAGAGAGCATGGTAGGCGGGGACGGCGGATGAGGTTGGTTCACACTTGGGCTGGAAACCTCACGTTCTTCAATAGGAGAGGTCTCCCGCTCGTTAGGTGAAGCCCCGCGTGGATTCGGTGGTGAAAGAGCGGATGACTGAGATGATGCAGGTCTGCTGTGGTAAGATGGATCTTCGCTATCAGATGAAGTTCCGCGTGACTTCGGCGGTGAGGAGTAAAATGGATCTTCTTCTGATTCGCTATCAGTGTTCACGTCATTCGGACCATTATCCCGTCCGAAGATGTCTTCGAATGAGTCGTCTGAACACATATTGGTAAATATTTTTGAAGGTCTGAAGAGAGAATTTGAAAGCTCTGAAGAAAGAATGTGGAAGGTTTAAAGACGTTTGAGTTGAAAGGAGGAGTAATACCAGTTTATATTGTAAAAAGAATGTGTCGTTTCGTATGCAAGTGCCGTTGGGGAAAAAGTTGTTTTAATTTTAGATTACAATTAATATCGTTGAATCATTCGAGCGAGCGCCACCAGAACGAGTTCCATCAATTAACATCGTCCAATCCAATCGTTCGAGCGAGCGCCACCAGAACGAGTTCAATGATGATGACACTGTCATCAGAATCCTTCCATGAGATTTTCCATTAATACCGAGCGTTGGAATCAATTAATTTTGTACGGATCGTTCTAGCTAGAGCGATGCACTTAATCAAAATTGAAATATTTGAAATCCTACACAGCGTGTGCAATGATTACAAAGATTTTTTCCCACCTTCTGTACGCATCGTTATAATCAAAATTGAATTGAACAAAAACGGAGCGTTGATGATGGTTACGAGAGCGACCAAAGACGTAGCTAGAGCGAGATATGAAATCGTTCAATATGGTGGATGTACCTGTAGCTAGAGCGAGAAACAAAATTAGAACGGAAAAGTTTACTCGTTCAATATGGTGGAGGTACCTGTAGCTAGAGCGAGGTACCTGTAGCTAGAGCGAGAAACAAAATTAGAACGGAAAAGTTTACTCGTTCAATATGGTGGAGGTACCTGTAGCTAGAGCGAGGTACCTGTAGCTAGAGCGAGAAACAAAATTAGAATGGAAAAGTTTACTCGTTCAATATGGTGGAGGTACCTGTAGCTAGAGCGAGAAACAAAATTAGAACGGAAAAGTTTACTCGTTCAATATGGTGGAGGTACCTGTAGCTAGAGCGAGGTACCTGTAGCTAGAGCGAGAAACAAAATTAGAATGGAAAAGTTTACTCGTTCAATATGGTCGATGTACCTGTAGCTAGAGCGAGGTACCTGTAGCTAGAGCGAGAAACAAAATTAGAATGAAACTCGCTCTTTCAAATCAATTGATGTTGCTTACCCACCTTCAGAAAGAATTAAAGGCTAGACGAAGTACCGCCACCCTGCCTTTCAAATCAATTGATCTTGTGAAAAATAGTATAATATTATATGTGGATGAGAGATAACGAGATACATACACAAGTGATAAATTGTTCAACAAAGGTATTTGTGTCCCTTCTACTATCATTTATGTCGCTTGTTCATTGAGGATCGAGGAAGATGGCCATGAAGAAATTGTTTATTCGATACGATGGTCTGTGGGATGAGGAAAATAATTGTTACGAACGTGGTATACTAAAAGGTATTTATGTCCCTTCTACTATCAATTATGAAGAACTATGCCAAAGAATTTATCAGGTTTCCAATATCAGCCACGAAGATTACAACATAGTAATGAGGGTTTCCTACCAGTTGGCTTTAGCCTCACCGCCATTCATGTTGAATACTGATTATGATGTTTGGTTTTTTATGCAAGAACCTAATGTTGACCAGTTTCAGATTTTTATAACAAAGGAACCGAAGCATGTAGAAGATAGTTTTAATAATAACGATACACTTGATATGAATTTGGCACAACATGGGGACCCAACAGATGAAGCTGATGAGGAATATGACGATGAAGATGATGACGAAAATGAAGGACAAAATGAAGGATGGTTAAATGGAGATTGGTTCGATACAACTGATGAAGATGATGAGGAATATACACCTGCTGATGCGGTCGAAGATGTGACAACTGACAGTGAAGATGAGATGTATGAACCGGATGACGATGAAGAGGATGAGACAAGCAACGAAGAAAATGATGAACAGTACTGTAGTGATGATGAATCGGTCGAAGATGAAGCTGGTTCTGAACAACATGAGCAAACTCCACCAAGTGGTAGAGTTTGTAGTGAATTGATTGTTCAAAATCATGCAGGTTCTGATTTGGATGTTCACGAAGGACAAATATTCTTTTCAAAGACAGATTTAAAAACGAGGATGCATGTGTACGCAATGAAGCGTAATTTTGAATTTCGAGTTAAGAAGTCTACTACTATATTGTACACATTAGGTTGTATCGATTTAGAGTGCACTTGGAGACTACGAGGTATGAAGATGGATGGTTGCGATCTGTTTCGTATATCAAAGTATGTTGGTACACATACGTGTTCAATAGACTCTCTCAATCAAGACCACAGACAAGCAACTGCCAGGGTCGTTGGTGAGTTAATAAAAGGAAAATTTGCAGGAATAGGACGTGTGTATACCCCTAAAACAATTATTGAGGATATGCAAAAAGACTTTGGGGTGAATATAAGCTACGACAAGGCGTGGATGGCGAAAGAAATAGCACAGAGCCTTGTGAGGGGATCTCCTGAAGAATCGTATGACATATTACATGCGTATGGGGAAGCCCTTAAACTTGAAAATCCTGGAACTGTTTTTGAGATTGAGTTGGAAGATTCAATTCACTTCAAATACGTCTTCATGGCACTAGGACCTTGTGTAAGGGGATACTTGAGTAGCATTCGCCCAGTGGTGATTGTTGATGGTGCACATTTAAAAGGAAAATACAAGGGTTGTATGCTCTTAGGTGTTGCAATGGATGGCAACAACCAGTGTTATCCATTAGCTTTTGCAGTTGTTGATAATGAGAACGACCGTTCGTGGAAATGGTTCATGACCAATTTGAAGACTTGTATAGGAGAAAATGGAAATTTAGTTATTTTGTCAGATCGTCATGCCACCATAGCGAATGCAGTTGAAGAGGTATTTCCGAATGCATTCCATGCACTCTGTACATACCATATCAAAGGGAATCTAGAAAGACTTTTTAAAAACTCGGCGATTGTGGAGTTGTTTAAGAAGGCTTCTAGAGCGTATCGTGAGTCCGAATTTCTAGTTTATTGGGATCAGATACGTCTATTCCGTAATGGCTTGGTTGCATCCTATCTTGAAGCCGCTGGCATAGAGAGATGGGCTAGATGTCGTCAGATAGACAAACGATATGACAATATGACCAGTAACAGTGCGGAGTGTCTGAATGCATTAACAAGGGAAGCAAGGTATTTGCCAGTTACCGCTCTGCTAGATTTCGTTCGATCGTTCATTCAAAAATGGTTTAGGGTTAGGCGTGAGCAATGGGTGGCACGCACAACCACATTATCAGATTACGCTCGTTCTATATTAGCCAAAGCTTCAGACATGGGGAGACGATGCCAAATAGAACCAATTAATCAGTGGAGATTCAACGTTCAAGACGCAAATTTTGGAGGTATTGTGGACATTAAAAATCGTACGTGCACTTGTAAGTTTTTCGATTCCATGGAAATTCCTTGTAGTCATGCTATAATGGCTGCGAGGTTCAGACACAAAGAACCCCAAACACTATGCAGCAACCTATATACCGTGGAATCTCTCGTATCCGCATACGCAGAACCAATATGTCCGGTTGGACATGTATCTGAATGGAAGAAACCCCCAGGCTACATTCCTGTTCATATCCTACCTCCGAAGACCGTAATTCGAATTGGTCGCCGCAGAGTTCAACGTATTCCTTCTGCTGGTGAACGACCACGTCGAACACGTAGATGTGGTCGTTGTGGGAATACCGGACACAATAGACAGAGATGTAATGCCCCACTGTCGGCAAGTAGGTTCGATCATGACCCTAGTACTTCCGGTATGAGAAGAAATGTTTTATAATGTACGGTATTCATTTTATTTCATTAAGCAGAATACTAAATAAAAAAAGGTTCATATTAATATTACCAAAAAAATTTGTCTGCCCAAAGTTGAACAGCATATTGTTTTTTGAATAACGGCATGTTTGTTTGAACAATGTCGTCAAACTCACTAGCGGTCGCTACAGACTCAAAAAATTTTGCACAGAAATAACCACAATCTTTGCTACCCTTCTGAGGAGTTCCAACATCAACCCTACGTACTGGCCAAATAAGTTTTTTCACCCTTCCCTGTTCTTCGTACATTTTACATGCATGCAACAGTGATGGTAACCCGATGGACAACGGATGCGTACGTACTTTAAACTCCAGTGCGGGGACATGCCATGGAAGTGAATCGTATACATTTATTACCTGTTTCTTTAAGTCAATGCACGCGAGCATCCAGTGTTCATGAACATTGATTGGGCCAAAAACGAATGTGAGGTCAGACCAAGGTGTGGAACAGTCTTCATGGTCTCCCAATACGTAGTCCATGAAAGATTGATCGGTCCCTGCCCACCAAGAATTAATTGCGGCCTCGTCTTTTGACCTGGCGGCCTTAGCGGGACCGTGTGGCTCCATTAAAAAATCCTACGCATAGTAATTTGTTAGAACTGAGAATAACAGTGTGCTAACGAGGCGTCATTAAAAATTCGTACGAGAAAAATTATTGCATACCATAAACGAAGTGTTGACAGATGTAAATTTAACAGGACATAAATCTGGACGTGAAGCAAGCTTGCGACGCACGAACATCATTAGAATGTCCATTTCCTAATATTAAGTAAGAAACATTTAGATAGACAAAAACTGAAAAAATGTGACACATACCTGAATTCAAGTCACAGGGTACTTACATCTCCTTCAACATATGCATTCATTTCGAACTTTCGGAAATACGCCTTGCCCCTACTCCAAAATAAAACATTACGTTCGTGTTTATTTGTTTTCCTTGACTTCATCCATCCCTTATAAACGGTGGAAACATTTTCCGGTATCGGAAACATTAGATTATACACCGTGACGTGCGAAGTTATAAAGTCTGGTACCACAAACTCACCTGGGGCTATACTAATATTTTGTCTCCTCTTCTTCTTTTCAGGGTGTGTTTCTTCCTTCGAAATCACTACTACTGCTTTACGTTTTTTATTCTCCTCTGGGGTATATTTTTTGACGTCCTTCTTCGACCTTTTACTAAGGCGACGTACCAAGGCCGCCTCCTGCATCCCAAAAATATCATGTTATTTCTTATGTACATGGTCATTCCGTTGTTACGAACAAACAAAAAGATTACCTTGTCATCAATGTGATCTGTTTGGTCTACAACATCAACCTCCTTAGGGCCAGACTGCAAATGGTTACTGTTAGTGTAATTGATTATGTATACAAAGTCAATGTAGGAAAAATACTAAATACCTGAGAGTCGGATGACGAAATCGCTTTGTATTGCATTCGCTTTTCATTGAAGATGGCCAGCTGCTTAGCGATAACAGTTTCTGTTACATCCTCCTCAACCGTTTCACCGCACTCATTGCTGCAAGACTCACCGATAATAGCTACAATATCATCATCGTGACTCCGTTCACGTGCAGGTGCAACCATATCACCTCCACGACTGTTGCAAGATTCATCAACAACAACTGCATCAGGAGCAGTTTTTGTTACTTCTGTACCCAACTCAGGTTCCACATTCAAAACACCAGGCACAAATGATGGAGATGCATCGGTTGTTTGTGCTTCAACATTGCGAAGCTCTTCTACAACCAAGGTAGCAGACTCATCCACCTTTGACAAGGTGGTGCAAATAAACTTTTGACCATCATCTTCAACCGGCGGGTCATTAAATAATGTTTGTGAAGTTTCACAATCAGATAAACGATCCACAGTCTGTAATTGAACCTGGTGATGAACGTCCCCAATGTCACGACCAATTTCTATTGTCCTCGAGGTTGTTGGACTGGACCGTCCTTCATCAAATCCAATATTGTCCTCGTGTTCATTCTTTTCCCCAGCTTCAGCAACATCATCTACTACTACGTTTGTTGCCTAGACAATGAGAAAATAGTTAGAGGAAAATAATCTGTGTATTAAAGAAGTCTAAGCAAACACCTTACAAAACCCTCAAAACACACACCTTACAGAACCGGCTAAGCATCTGAATGACCGTATCCATTTTCTTGTTCATGTCATTCTTCATGTCTTTGATTTGCTCCTCAATCCCTTCAACACGCATCCTTAATGAATGCAATTCCAACCTCACTTCCTCCATCCCACGTCGGTCGTCAGCAAGTGGGGTTCGTGGACTTTGAATATTGGGTATCACCGATTCAGTTGCTTCTAAAGTGACTCGGTTTTCATCCCCTGCCCGTTCAGGTGTTACTACAACATTCTCCCTCCCACTTTGGTTCTCAACGCCTACCAGTTCCGCTGTTTCTAAGCTCGGTTCCTCCATGTAACCCCGGTGGTCACCAAATACCATTTCTGATGTTTCTACAACCAATGTTCCGGTACTTGGTTCTGAAGGTAGGGTGGCACCGACCGACTGATATAGATGTGGTGGTGGATTCACAGGTGTTGGTACAAAAATAGCCCTGCGGGACAACTCTGTATCCATAAAATCCCGCTCTGCCTCAGACATGTGTAGGTCTTGGGTCACAACAGTCTACAATACAAACATAATTAGTATTACTATTACACAACTATGTTACGAGAGCGACCAAAGACGTAGCTAGAGCGAGATATGAAATCGTTCAATATGGTGGATGTACCTGTAGCTAGAGCGAGAAACAAAATTAGAACGGAAAAGTTTACTCGTTCAATATGGTGGAGGTACCTGTAGCTAGAGCGAGGTACCTGTAGCTAGAGCGAGAAACAAAATTAGAATGGAAAAGTTTACTCGTTCAATATGGTGGAGGTACCTGTAGCTAGAGCGAGAAACAAAATTAGAACGGAAAAGTTTACTCGTTCAATATGGTGGAGGTACCTGTAGCTAGAGCGAGGTACCTGTAGCTAGGCTAAAGCTACGTCTTTGGTCGCTCTCGTAACCATCATCAACGCTCCGTTTTTGTTCAATTCAATTTTGATTATAACGATGCGTACAGAAGGTGGGAAAAAATCTTTGTAATCATTGCACACGCTGTGTAGGATTTCAAATATTTCAATTTTGATTAAGTGCATCGCTCTAGCTAGAACGATCCGTACAAAATTAATTGATTCCAACGCTCGGTATTAATGGAAAATCTCATGGAAGGATTCTGATGACAGTGTCATCATCATTGAACTCGTTCTGGTGGCGCTCGCTCGAACGATTGGATTGAACGATGTTAATTGATGGAACTCGTTCTGGTGGCGCTCGCTCGAATGATTCAACGATATTAATTGTAATCTAAAATTAAAACAACTTTTTCCCCAACGGCACTTGCATACGAAACGACACATTCTTTTTACAATATAAACTGGTATTACTCCTCCTTTCAACTCAAACGTCTTTAAACCTTCCACATTCTTTCTTCAGAGCTTCCAAATTCTCTCTTCAGACCTTCAAAAATATTTACCAATATGTGTTCAGACGACTCATTCGAAGACATCTTCGGACGGGATAATGGTCCGAATGACGTGAACACTGATAGCGAATCAGAAGAAGATCCATTTTACTCCTCACCGCCGAAGTCACGCGGAACTTCATCTGATAGCGAAGATCCATCTTACCACAGCATACCTGCATCATCTCAGTCATCCGCTCTTTCACCACCGAATCCACGCGGGGCTTCACCTAACGAGCGGGAGACCTCTCCTATTGAAGAACGTGAGGTTTCCAGCCCAAGTGTGAACCAACCTCATCCGCCGTCCCCGCCTACCATGCTCTCTCGTGCTATGGAGGTTGAAGTAAACAAACCTTCACCGCCGCAGGAAACGTTAAAAAGAGCTGGACCAAGCGTAGCAGACAACATTGGAAAGAAAAGGAAGCCTGCTCCATTTGTCATCATCGATGACAGTGAATCAGAGTAGTAGGGAGGATGCTTCGTTGGGGTTGTTGAAGTTTTATTTTTTCCGTTTTTTTTTTTTTTATGTTTTTATATAATATGCTATTTTAAATTACTCGCTCTTTCATCATTTGCATCATTTGCCATGAAAATGAGTAATAGATAGATACTAGCTCTGATTTAAATTAGAATATTACTTAAAAACATAAAAAAAAAGGATATTAACGAGTAACTAGAATAACTAGAGCGATCGGGTATCTAGCGAGAGCGATCGAGTATCTAAAAACTAGAGCGAGTAAGTGTGTAAGAAACTAAAGCGAGTAAGTGTATAAGAAACTTGAGCAAGTAAATCGGGTATCTAGCGAGAGCGATCGAGTATCTATAAACTAGAGCGAGTAAATCGGGTATCTAGCGAGAGCGATCGAGTATCTAAAAATTAGAGCGACCGCCAATTTTTTTTAAAAGCGACCGCCATTTCTTATTTATTTTTTCATTTCTTATTTATTTTTTCCTCTCGCTATGTTGCGGGTTGCCTAGAAAAATTAAAAAGGTGAGGGTACTATTGGAACAAAAATCCCCCAAATTATCTCTGTATTCCTCGGGATCCTCACCTGACGCAAGCAAAAGGTCAGTTTGCCCCTTTTTTTCAGATCCGGGTCATTTTGACAAATGGGCCAAAATAGGGGGTCAGTCGTACAATTCTCCCAAATACGAATTCTTTCGAATGGGAAATACGGAAAGTCTTTCAGGCGGTTTATCAGGGGGTTTTGAATTGAAACAATGGCAGAAAAGACAATATTGGGATTTTCATGGGTAAATGAAGTCAAATGTCCCTAGCGAGAAGTTTGATACTCGCTTAGCTGACGCAAGCAAAAGGTCAGTTTGCCCCTTTTTTTCAGATCCGGGTCATTTTGACAAATGGGCCAAAATAGGGGGTCAGTCGTACAATTCTCCCCATGAGGATATGGAAGTCATCCTCGTTTGTAGGCATCCTTACTCCCACATTTAATTTGAAGAAAAGGATAACTAGAAGAATGTCTAAAATTTAATGTCCAAACATTTTTTAATTGGAAAAATGTCTAAAATCTATATTTAGCATGCGCCAACTGATGCATTAAAGACCAAACTACCTTCATTGAACAAATTCTTAATTTAATGGTGCATAAAATGAGTTAGGCAGATCTAGGCTCCGTTTGGGATTGCAGTAGCTTTTAAAATAATTGCTTCCAACTTTGCTTTTAAAAAAATCAACTGTTTGATGAATCAAATTAGTGTTTGGTAAATTTTAGTTGTAGACTTAAATAAGTTGGTTATCGTGTTTGATAAATAAGTATTAAATTATTGTAATTTAACTATAATCACTAAAATAGACCTATTATAAAAAATTGTATAAATTATTTTAAGAAAAAAATAGTAAAGTATTATTTTTAACAAAATATTTGCATTTGATTTATTAATTTAAAAATTATAAAATAAGATTTGGGGTGGGAAATAGATACTAGATATATAAAATAATTTTTAATTTTGAAAAGATTTGAAAATTTGTTAAAAAAATGATTGTTAGAGAATCTAAAAGCTACAAATAACAATTTTTGAAAGCTGTGCAAAATGAACGTGTCATGCAAAATTGATTTTAACAAATTATAAAATAATTTGTTTTACCCAACACAAAAAACGGTTTTTAATCACTTCTAATTCTTTCCAACGCAATGCCAAACTGAGCCCTAATTTAGTTAGACTGATGTTTAAAGATGCATTATAACAAATTCTCCTAAAACTATCAACAATTCAGCATCGTAGTCCACTTATGTTGTATACTATATTTTTTTTTTTTTGAGTACATTGTGGGTGGGGGATTCGAACCACAGATTTTGTGGTCGTCAACTCATACATATGCCAACTGAGCTATGCTCGCTTTGACTTATGTTGTATACTATATGTTCGTGCAAACACGTAAGCACATTGTAATTGAACGAGAATAAAAAAATTATAGAATGGACAAAAGATGGGAAATGGACAAAAGTTGTTGGGCCCAAAATGAAAAAAAAGCCCAATAATCTCAAAGGACAAGCAGCCCAGATCGTGCGGCCCACGAAGCATCAGCACCTGATCTCATGCAATTCGCCTAACTTCTAGGCTTTCTTTGGTAAACTAAATACAATTACAAACACTGTTCAATCAAACTCTGCATTTTTGCTTCTTCCTCCTCGAATCCTCCGCTTCCAATTCACTCATCTTTTCCGATTGCGATTTCCGATCTCAGCCTCCCCTTACGTAAGTCTCTCATCTCCGCCTTCTTCCGATTTCCGATCGCCAGATTCATGAATTCAATTCAACCAACTGAGAATCCAATTTCCTTCTTCTTTCTTGTATTTCATTATTACCTCTGTCGAACTTCCATTTCTGCGTTGAATATGATATATAATCGCTGCTTGTTGCTCAACTTCGTATTGCATTGCTTCTGATTTAGCTCCCATTATTCAATCGGATTGGTTTTGTTTTGACTTTTTTTGGGTGAATAATGTTTTTTTTTCTCTTTTCAATTCGGACTTGTTTTTGGGTTTGGTTAGTTAATCAAGATCATTGTAAACCATTCATCTTTACCTGTGGTTTTTCTTTTTGTAACGAAGGGGAACAATGTCAGAGAAAAATATCGAGGATGTAAAGGAGAAATCTGAGCAAGAAATACCTGGTCCTGATGACAATGAAGAAAATCCTATGCCTTCACAGCACCAAGAGGTTAGTGCTGTTCCTGTTTCATTGGAGAATTTTAGACTTCTTGATGTTTGAAATGTAAAATTTGTTATTTCCTGTGTGTTCCTTCTTAGGGCATGCTTTATTGTTAAAATTAATCTGAAACATGCCTTTAATTATTCAAATTCAATTTTGATTGTATGAAGATTGTGTTTATAAGTGTAAAATCAAACATCAAATTAATTTTGAATGATTGAACATATGTTTCGAGGTGATTTTGAACATTTTGAACCCGACAAGTGATTTTAACAATTTCAAAATCACTTCAGTGTTTTAAAAGGTGCTAGGCGCAAAGACGCTCTGGAGCCTAGGCGCAAGGCGCACTTTGTATAGAAAAAAAATATAAAAAATTATAAAGAAGAGATAGCATGGTTGAAGTGAAAATATGAAAAAAAAACTTTTAGGATTAGTTGGAATGCCTTGAATTTGTTATGACCCTCTATGACTGGTCGGTACGGGGGTCTCGCTTTTCAAGGCGAGGCGCCAAGCTTGCGCCTTGTGCTTGGGCGCGCCTTTTAAAACACTGATCACTCCCAAACGTGTACTTATTCGTAGCAATTGTTCTTATGAAAATATTTGAATAGAAAAATCTCTGTTTTTTATGCCAAGATCTCGATTTTGGAAGCAGCTTTTACTTGCCTTTGCATAAAGTTGACCATATAGAGGGGAAAAAGATGATTAAATATAGCCTTGATGAGGCAATAGAGAAAAATGTTTATTTTCCTGTCTTGATTCCTGCTTTTAACTGCTCACGTGTAGCGTATGAATTTGTCTCAAAACTATCCCAGAAACTGAGGTTTGTCATAAATAATGTGTTTGTTAACATAACAGTCTGATAATTGTTTTAAACAGGAGGAGATGATCAAGAAGAAGTACGGAGGAATAATGCCAAAAAAGCCTCCTTTGATATCAAAAGTAATTACTAGTTACTCTTTCAGTTACCCTTTTGGGATATTAGTTTCATTCAAGTTCTATATGGTGACAACTGCAACCAAATGTTCCTTTTGTCTAGGACCACGACGAACGGTCCTTTTTCGATTCGGCTGATTGGGCATTAGGGAAGGTACTCATTTAATTTTTAGTTGAACTTAAGGCTTGTTTGAGAGTGATTTTGAAATGGTTAACATCACTTTTGTCATGTTCAAAATCACTCTACCAAATATTAAAATGATTTTGAACGATTAAATGCATGTTTTGAAGTGATTTTGGATTGTTTTTAACAATTTCAAAATTATATGGACTACAAAATTTTGATGTTGATTGGATGGATGTCTCAAGTTTGATGCGATTGTCCTTGCCTAACTACTCCTTTGACTTTCTTGTAACAGCAAGGAGGAGCTCAAAAACCTAAAGGTCCACTTGAAGCACTCAGGCCAAAGTTGCAGGTACGTGATGTTTAATAATCGGTAAGCTTTTGCTCTTTAGTAATAGTTTAGTTGCTATTAACCAACAGTGATATCCACCCACTTCCTAATGATTAAACAAATCTTTAATGTAAGATAATCTTACCATAGCTGAATTCTGTCTTCCAAACTATCTTAATTTCCTGTATGTGATCTTAAAGACCACTTGGAATTTCAATGGTTGTAAATTTGGAAGTTATTATTACCTACAGTTCATTATAGCTTTGTTCAAAATTGTTGTGATTAGCTTCAAATTGTCTTTTGAGACTTGCACATTTTTTGCTTTTTTATGTGTTCATTTCTAAGATTGAAAAATGAAGCATCATTTTGCTGTTATGTGTTTTATTTCTATTGGAGTGACCATGCTGTTTCTAGAATTTGCTGATGGTTTCTATTGCCATTGTTATCATAATCAGCCAAACCCACAACAGCAAGTTCGCTCGAGGCGCTCGGCTTATGCTCCTGCCGATGATGGCGAAGGTATGAGAGAGCTACAAATTCTCTTTTTTTGGGGGGCAAAAATCAATTTATACCCCTAAAATTTGTGGGTTAATTAAAACCCTAATCAAAAAGTGTATCAATTAAACCCCTGATCTTTCACAAGTGTATTTCTCCGTTAGATTTCGTTTGAAAAATGTTAATTCACACGTGTGGAGACTTATAATTGAATCGATTAAACCCCTAAACTTTCATAAGTGAATCATATATATGAAAGTTTAGGGGTTCAATTGATACAATTATAAGTTTCTACACTGTGTGAACTAACGTTTTTCAAACAGAATCTAACGGATGGTGTAAATTGATTCCCTTATGAAAGTTCAACGTTATAATGTCTTCGATTTAGGACAAAAAATGATAATTTTTTCACTTCATTTCCTGTTCTCGACCCCGCCGCAGAGGATCAGCAATCCACAGTATAGACAGTGCCTGCAATGACCACGTTTCTGAGGATAAAGTGTGCAAGGAAAGGAATAGCTATCTGGACGAAAGAACTTTATCTACTCAGATTGGAAAGCATTCTGGCGACTGTGAATTATGCCAATAAATGAAACATGCTGAATTTTAAGCTTCACTTGTTATGATTGGTCATGCTATAGCTGGCTCTTGTTGGCCCAAATGCATTCAATACCATATGTTATACAGCAAATATACCTTCTGCTTTTGTTATAATGCAGAATTTTTACCCACCAAGTTTTCCTATTCTGCATTATACGTTGCCCGTTCTATCTGTTTGACGCACTAATATAAGAATAAATTTACCGTAACTCATCTATTCAAACTGTTTGACGCACAAATTTACCGTAACTCATCTATTCAAACTTTTGAACAAGAAGAAGGTTATTGCTTCAAATTTTGCTCTCATGTAATATTCTAAAAAGGAGAAATATGGCAAAGATTGAACCACAACAGCAGCTTTTCAGTAAAAACAACTTCATCAATAATTGCTTCATGCACAAACTTTGAAGAAAACTACTCTATGCTAATCAATGATGAAAATATCCATCGATATATCCGTAAATCGAAGGGTTCGATATAAATATTAAGGCTAAATGGATATCTCTAATATCTTTTATAAATACTCGTAAAACAAAAAAAAAAAAAAAAAAAAAAAAAAATACCATCTATTAATCCTAATATGGATATATATCTTAACAAGATCTATAATTTAATTTGAAAGTAAAATGAAATTAATTATTAATTTAAATAATTTGTTTTTAAAAATTGATTTATACAATTATCCGTCGATATCGATATTTTCACCAATATATCCACGAATATATCCGTAAAATTGAACTCTCGATATGTCGATATTTTCGTCATTGCTACTAACCAATTTAAAGTTCCAGCACTTTAAAATTTCGAAATACAAAGTAGTTGAGTTATGCTCTTCTAGTTATTAATTTAGTGATAATAATTAAACTTTAACCTTAGAGATTAAATTCTCTATACCTACATTGACAAGTCCCCTTTGATTCATTCACCAATCATGTTCTAACCCTTTTTTAATAAAACAATGACAGATATAGGGACAAACAACTATATTTAATTTGCATTTTGAAAGTTCAAAGATTTCTTTTAGATGATCGAATACTAGAATCTAAAAAAATATTTTGAACTAGCGGCGGAGCTACAGTTGGCTGAGGGAGACTCGAGCCCCCTGAACTTTAAACTATATGCTATAAACAATATAAAATTCACCTAGATTAACAAAATTGTAGTATGTCCCTGTGAATGTTAGCCTCAAGCCCCCTCGTTTATATTATTGAATTTGGGCACTTATTATTATTTTTGTAGGAGTTGGGATATTTGGGATGACCGTGCCTCAGACCAATGTGTGACCTCAGTAATTTTATTTTATTTTATTTTTTTTTTTTTTTTTTTTTTTTTTAGGAATACTAATTAAAACCTTGTTATTTATATATTTATATATATTAAAAATGTATACAAATATGTGTCTATTTTCTTCTTATTTTTTATTAATATTTATATATATATGTTTATAAAAAGTTGTTTTTATTGACTTAAATGTATATAAAACTATTCATTTCATGTAAAAGAAATAATTTAGACCTTCAATTTGTATATAATTTTAAATGGTAAGCCACAATTCAGATAAAAAGTTATGTCTACAAAGTACTTATCACTTATAAATATAAAATAAATAACAATAATACAAAATATATATATTTTTTAATTTTCCTCTCTTAATGTGATTTTTGTTATTAATATCAAATAGAAATAGAAATTAATAAAAACAGTTTTAAATGTTAGTAAATTATTTTTTAATAATCAATTCTATAATAAACTATAATTATTATAAAACCAAAAATGATTTTTTTTTTTTTTTTCTTTTTATATTTATAATTTTCTTAATGAAAAAGAATATAATTATTATTTCAAAATTTATTTTGTAACAAAAATGAATACAACAAAGTGTGAAAACAAGAGAAATTGCACGAATAAAGAAAGTGAATCAATTGTTAATTCTATACATTGAATTGAAAACCTTACAAGGATTTATAGGAAAATAAATAGTAAATCACTAACCCACAAACTATCCCACTAACCTTAAAATTCTCCATAATCATCTCACTGTGTCACTAAGCCATATCCCTCCAAATTAGAAGGCACTACCCTAAATACATGGCACTACCCTAATTGAGTAGCACTACCTTAATTTCAAATGACTAAAAATTAACAAAGTTAAATTAATTTGCATTGATCTTCAACACTCCCGTTAGTGCAAACATACGATCAGCAACACTGAGTACACTCCTGAGTTCTTCAAACTTGGATTTTTCAAGTGTTTTGGTAAATATATCAGCAACTTGTTATTTTGAATGTATCTTCTGCAATTGAATGTCATGCGTCAGAACTTTCTCTCGAACAAAGTGAAAATGTGTTTCAATGTGTTTTGTACAAGCATGAAACACTGGATTCTCTGCAAGCTTGATTGCACTTTCAATGTCACAAAAAATGGAAATTGGATAATCTAAACTTGAAAAGATTTCTCTCGTAAGCCTTTTCAACCAAATACACTCTTGGGTAATCATAGTAGCTGCTACATATTATACTTCACAATTGGGAAGAGCAACAAAAGTTTAGTTGTTACTGCACCATGAAATAGCACATGAACCTGTATTAAAACAATATCGGGTTGTGGAACGTTTGTCATTTAAGTTACCAGCCCAATCTACATCAACAAAACCACTTAAGACAAAAAAGATGTAACTTCTTTATACAACAAACCAAAACACATGATGCTCTTTACATATCGAAGAATCCTCTTTACTGCAATTAAATGAGCTTCACATGACTTATGGAACTTATCCATAAACTGAGCAATGCACCAACAAAATAAGAGATCTCAGGCCTTGTGATAGTTAAATAAATTAAACTACCAACAAGTTGTCGAAAAAGTGTTGCATCTGCCAATTGTTTTCCTTCTTCCTTAATCAACTTCAAGGATGGCTCCTAAGAGTAGTCATTGATTTTGACTCCTTCATGTCAAAGTGATCCAACAAACCGTTTGCATACTCTTTTCTGCGAGACAAAATATCCATTTGACATTTCAACCTTCAAGCCAAGAAAACATCTCGCTTCACCCAAACTCTTCATTTGAAAACAAATAGACAAATCATCTCGAAGATTATTAATTTCAACTTCATCATCACCCTATGATCATGTCATCGACATAGAGTAGAAACATTGTACATATTGAGACTGTCATTTTAACAAATAGACTTGAATCTGCATTTGAAGACTTGAACAAACAAAACTTAAGATATTGAACAATCTTACCATAACAGGCACGAGGAACTTGCTTAAGATCATACAAAACATTTTTTAGTCGACACACATAATTTTGAGACTCTTTAAAAACAAAACCATGAGATTGTTTCATAAAAATGTCTCGATCCAACCCTCCATAAAGAAAAACATTATTCACATCTAACTGTCATAATTTTCAATCTTTGCAAGCAGTTAATGGAATAATTGTCTGAATAGTTACCATTTTTGCAACAAGACTGAATGTCTCGTCGTAATCTAAATCATGATGTTGTGAAAAACCTCGAGCAACAAAACAAGCTTTATACCTGTCAATGATACAATCATATTTTTTCTTTAACTTGTAAACCCCTTTACAAGTAACTGACTCAGCATTCTTTGGCTTTGGAACAATTTCCTATGTGTTATTCTTGTTTAAAGTTGAGATTTCCTCCTGCATTACATCTTCCCATTCAAGAGTACCTCTAGCTTCATTGTAAGACTGAGGTTCATCTTCACAAATAACACCCATTAAAAAACAAGATACAACCGAACAATTATTTAATTGTACCTCATAATTAAATAAATAACTAGGTTGTGTTCTTTCCCTAGAAGACCTTCGAACAACAGTCTCTGTATCTTCATCTGTTTGAACATTTTCTTCAAGACTAGTATTAATCTCATTTTCATTCGATTCATCATAGAAATGTGACAATTCAACAACACCTTTTTTTGAACTTGCATTCATTTGATGTGACAAAACTTCATCAAACACTACATCCCGAGAAACAACTTCTCTTGTATTTGGATTCATACACCTCCATCATTTTTTTGTGAGTATCATATCCAACAAAAATCAACGCCTAGTCTTTGGGTTAAGTTTAGTACGTTTACTTTTTGAAATATGAACATAACAAACAGACCAAAAAACTCGAAGATAACTCACATTGGGTTTACAATGATATAGTACCTCAAAAGAAGATAGATCCGACCCCGCCCATGGAGGTAGACGATTTATGACGTGACAAGCTGAATGAATAGTTGCTGCTCAAAGTTCCATTGGAAGTTCTTTGCATGCAGCCAAGACAAGCACATAGATGTAAGATGTGCTAATTTACGTTCAACACAACTCCATCATGTTATGGAGTGTTAGGACATGTCATTTGGCGTTGAATGTCACGCTCTTTGCAATAGTTCTGAAATTGATCAGATATATATTCTCCCCCATTATTTGTGTGAAGACACTTTATTGGCAGCATAAATTTCTTTTTCACTAATTTCTTGAACTTGATAAACTTGAAGAAAGTCTCACTTTTAGCTTCCAAAAAATACACTAAAGTGAACTGAGAAAAATCGTCTACTATAACCATAACATAACGATAACTAGAATAATTGAGTAGTTTCGTTGGCCCCATCAAATTTGAATGAACTAACTGGAATGGAAAAATTCTTTAAAGAGAGGAACAATCTTAAGAAGTTTCGGTAAAACAAACCATAAAAATTAATTTTTTTTTAAAAAACCTAGGTTGTCTTCTTGCCATGAGCGTGGCATTTCTTTGCCATTTTCAGTCTAAGATTTAGTCCACAAAACCCATTTCTTGGAATATGAAAAAATTGCATCGCTTTTTCTTCTCTTCCCTCCTTTTTTTCACAACCTCTATTAAGTAGCCTCCAATTAATTAATGAAAAACATTATGATAATAATGGATGGGGCCATGGAGGCTAGCTAGCTCATATCCAATTTAATTAAAATTGATGCAAATTGCAATCCCTAAATCTTAATTTAAAATTTGATCCAATTGATGAGCTTGCTATAGATAAGATCAATCAACTAAGATATATATATATATATATATATATATATATATCCACTTATACATATATTTTTTTTTTGACAACAAGTGGTGAGAAGATTTGAACTTGAGATCTCTTGCTCATAATTCATACATTATACCGGTTGAGCTATGCTCATGTTGACTATGTCCACTTATACATATAACTCTACTAGTTGAAGCATTATCATCGACAAAAAAAATCAGAATTTCAAATTCCACCACCATACACCATTTTGAATACTAAAAAAAAAAAAAAAAAAAAAAACTTGAACAAAGATAATATAATAACAAAACACTAAAATATATGAATAAAAATTAATTTGATCTAAAACTAAGGAATGATTATCAATATTAATTGGAGAAGATAGAAGTTAAAATTTATACAAAATCTAATACCTATCACTAATTGAGGTTTATCGCTGATAGAATATAAAATTAGTGATAGACTCAAATTTTTTAAAAAAATTATATTTATAAATTATTTATTTGTGTGACATATTTATAAATATAACAACTAATTACAAACTCTCGAAATCTAATTAAACATTCACATGCAAAATTAGAAATTAAAAATTAAATTAGCACAAAACACAACAAAGTTATAATGAATTTGTTATAAAATAACCTAATAAAAATGAGAACATAGAATCTCTTGTTCTGATAGACCGTTGAATTAAAACGTTTAAGCCACGATATAAGTTTCAGTTGAGAACAAAATAAGTTTAAGTGTGATATTTTGTTTGAGTGGAGGATTGTTAGGAGTACAAACAATATCCCAATTAGATAAGGGAAATATCATGGGTATATAGGGGGACAATTATCTCAAATGGTAGGAGATTTTTTTGAGTGAAACAAAAAATAAAGTCATGAGGGTCATGTTCAAAATAGACACTATCATATCATTGTGGAGATGTCTGTTTATGTAATTTTTTACTATCATATCATCGTGGAGATGTCTGTTTATGTAATTTTTTTTTTTTAATTTATTTATTGATAATATAGATTATTGAATGAGTTGGGATTACAAAAAGGTAAAAAAGAATATGGGAGACAGTAATAATTGGCAAGAAACAGTGACATATGGTGAAACCCTAGCCCATTTTCCTGTCTTCTTTTCTAACACACAAGTGAGATAGATGGGTGAAATAATGGAAAAGACAAGAGCAAAGAAAACAGAAGATCTTGATGGGATATTTAGAAATTTAGGATTAGATGTCTGTGTCCACGTGGCATCCATTGAGAGGGTTAACAAGTTTGCTTGTGTCACCACTCGGTGTCTATATGTTTGCTTCACGCAAGCAAGCAGCTGCCCCTCCTCTTTAAGACTCAAACCAAAATCACACACTCAAACCCAAACTTATTCAAAATTTGATCAAATTCATAAATCTTTCAATGTAAAGAAGAAGAAAAAAGTAACCCCATTAGACCCTTTCATATGACCCACACCCATAGAATTTCCCAACATCAAATCCCACGTAGCGAGAGCACGATGAGTGGCGGCGGTGGCGGTGGCGGTGGCGGTAGCGGACCTTGCGGCGCGTGCAAGTTTTTGAGGAGAAAATGTGTGAAAGGTTGCATTTTTGCGCCATATTTCGACTCGGACCAAGGCACGGCCCACTTCGCGGCCGTGCATAAGGTGTTTGGAGCTAGCAATGCCTCCAAGATCCTCCTTCGCATCCCGCCTCCCAAGCGTCTCGACGCTTGCGTTACTCTTTGTTACGAGGCTCTCGCTAGGGTTCGAGACCCTGTCTATGGTTGCGTTGCCCATATCTTCTCCCTTCAGCAACAGGTTAGTTCCCTAAAATCCAACCCTAATTTATCATAAAATATAAAGAAGTTATATATGTTCAAACTATTTTTTGTGTCATTTTTTTTTTCAATTAATATTCGTAATCAAAGGGAATGTTCCTTTCCTTTCAAACCTCATTGAATTTTATGCTAATTTTCTAGTCAACCAATGAAATGAGGGTTAAAAATGTGTAGTATATATATTAAACATAGGCTAAGCTATTAAGCTATGAAGAACTTCTAAATTTAGGGTTTAATTTAACTGTGGTTTAGTTAACATCCTTCTATACTCCAATTTTAGGGGTTTTTTTGTGGTTAGGTAAGATTGAAGTGTTTATATGCAAAAAGAGGAAAGTGGAGGGGTGGAACCATGAAAGTTAATATATATTTGTAAAGGGTTTTTTATTTTTTTTATTTTTTTTTATTTTATGGCCCAAACTTAACTGTGTCCCATTTTCCAATGAATTTTTGTCAAACTATTTGAAATAGTTCTTCTGAAAGAGAGAGAGAGACAGAAGAGAGAGGTGGCGGCTGGCTTATATATTTGGTGTTGCTTGCCGAACTTACCAAGCAAACAATTTTAGCTGCTCGATAAATAAATAAATGCTTCTACATTTGACTTTCTCATATTTAATTTAATTATCCATTAAAAAAAAATGTCCGTTAGAGTAAAATAATTAAAAATATAGTATTTTTTTAAAAAAAATTGCAAATATGTCAATTTTGACTAATAGTAATCTAATAGTCTACCACCTCAGTTTTTTTTATAGAATTTTGTCATGACTATCACTGATAGTAATCTATCAGTGATAGTCATATATCAAAGATATCAGTCTATCAGTAATAGTCATATATCAAAGATATCAGTCTATCAGTAATAGCCACTGATTTTATATCAATGATAGCAGTGTATCAGTGATAGCCACCAGTTTTTTGTCATATTTGTAAAATGTTTTAAATTTTGCTATATTTACAATTATTTTGAGTCGGGTTGTTGATTATGCAACCAACCCTCTATTTATAACCATTTTGTTTTGAATAATTAACCTTTAGTTTAGTTTTATTTGTGTTT
Source organism: Herpetospermum pedunculosum (assembly GCA_028017165.1). NCBI lineage: Eukaryota > Viridiplantae > Streptophyta > Magnoliopsida > Cucurbitales > Cucurbitaceae > Herpetospermum > Herpetospermum pedunculosum. The sequence continues at coordinate 6,988,237 of CM051524.1, read as the reverse complement.
TTCCAAGAAAATAAGAAGGGTTTAGAACCCTAAAGGGATTTATTATTATTATTATTATTATTATTTATAGACTTTGGTTGGAATTAGTATTAAATAAATTTTATTTTTGAAAACAAAACGGTTTCTAAACAGATCCCAACTTTATTAAAAAAAATTAACTTTTTTTTATGGATTGAATTTGAAGAAGTTCATTGCACATGGATTTGCAAATCAAAAAGTTAATTAATTCATATTGGATTACTTTCTTTAAATTTATGAGTAGTTTAATTACAAGTTTTTGCTTGCTTGTTCTGCCTTGTGTTTTCCAAAAATATCAATTTTACTTGTCATTTTATGGTTTAATATTTTCTAGTGTTGTCCCTGAGTTAGCAAATCTCCCTACATATATATAGTACAATTTCAGAATTTGGATAATTATTGGCTAGATCTTGGATGACACGGACGTATATTTTTTTGTCGAAGGTATATGTTTTATGTCTGTTAGTTATGCACGTGTTGACCATGTACGTATAAATATACGTTTACATACATGCATACATATATACAATTATGTCTTAAATGTGTTAGTTTGCCTTTTAAGATAAGTTACAAAGGAATCATCTGCTAAAGTTTCAAATTTATGACTTTCTCCTTTCATATCGCTGTTGATTCCTATCCGAGATTGCTGTTCATTTCAAATTTGATTTTGCTTTTACGGAGTTTTTGTTTGCGGGGTGAGGTGAGATCGAACCATTGACTTTTAGGATAATAATTAGGGTGATTATTGTTTAAATTGTAAGTTTAAAGATGACGATAATCAAAATATAAGATATATATTGCTCCCTAAGGAACCTTGGAAAGTACAAGAACTTAGAAGAATTAAGAGAGAAAAAATAACTTGTATTCAATCATAAGTCTAGTTCTATATATATATATCTTAGAACATCTTTTTTTTTCAAATATATTTTAATTAATGCAAAGATTGAACTCATGACCTCTTAATGAAGGGTACAACCTTATGTATATCAATTGAGGTATGCTCGGTTTGACAATATAACACATTTCTTGATAGGGTTTAATCCAACTTTAGGGTTTAGAAAAAAATAATAACAAAGTTTTTAAAAATATAATTCCTTTTATAATATTGAAAAAACATCTCAAGAACACGACATAACTATCCACTCTTAGAAATAACACAATTACTAAATCAAGAATTTGAAAAAAGAGATCCAATAAAAAAAAATATAGTTGAATTACATGTTTTTGTTGATTTTGAATGTGTTTCATAGCAAAATTCACGCCAAGCTGAGCATAGCTCAATTATCACGAGGTTGTCCAATTGATTAAGAGTTAAATAACTAAAAAAAAAAAATCACTAAAGTGAACCTAAAAACAAGAAATTGAATAGACGCAAGACATTTATATCTTTGATTGGTGATGTAATATTAACCAATAACACACTACTACAATATACGTAACCCTAATTCATATCCATGTTCTATCACAGGTAGTGAATTTGCAGGCAGAGTTAGCATACATTCAGGCCAAACTCTCCACCTTGCAACGCCTATTACCGCCGCCGCTACACAGTCCGTCGCCAAACGCTTGCCACCCTCCGCTCCCGGAAACGATACCGGGCTCCGACATGAGCTTGCTGTCTAACGTTCCAATGCTCCTTGACCCCCTGCAAACGCAGCTAGCTTTTAATGAAACCACAAATAGCTTTCTGAACCCAATTGATCATCATCAAGAGATGGATGAAGATGGTGATCTTCAATCTTTGGCTCGAGAGTTCGTTTCGAGGTATTGGCCCGGCGTAAGATTCCGGCCGCCGTGCTCTCACATTTAAGACTCTAAGCTCTTTTGTGATATCAGCTTTTTTTTTCTTTATTTTGGGTTAGCCTTTGAGATAGAACTGTATGATCAATGTATATTGGTTCTGAAAGTTTGGTGAATTATTGATCTCTTTTGTTCAGAATCAGAAGTTGGAACTGTTGTTACTTTTGAAATGGGAAATGTATTAATTTTTATTTTTTGGGTGTTTGAGATCAGAAATAGAACTATGGGGAATAATGATGGTGAGAGGTCGCCTTTTCATTGCACCCTAAGACAAAAATATTTTAAATTTCTATTCGGTCATTTAATATTATTAGAGGGCAAACAAAATTTTAAATTCACAACTTGTATGTTGGATTGACTTCAATCTATTATGACCCTACTGGTCGGTACCGGAGTTTAGGAGCGGGGTCCAGGGGCGAAGCGCCCTGGTGGGGTATGGAGGCAAAGCACCTAAAAGAAAAATCTAATTTGGATTTTTATTTATCTGTTTTGGACTTTGACCCATTTTGTATTAGGTCAGGGTGTCATATATAAACTTTCTAATGACTTAAGTTGTCTCTATCATTCATTTGTAGTTCTCTCCTATTTCGTAATATATTGTTCTCACTTCTACCCGTGAACGTAGCTAACACGACGTTAGTGAACCACGTAAATTTGTGTCGATATCTTTTGCACTTATTTATTCTTTGTTATTGATTTATCGTAACATAATTATTATTGGAGGTATTTCGGATTTTATGGTCTGTGAAATCAACCCTAAACCCTTCGGTCAAAAAAAAAAAATAAATCAACCCTAAATCCTTAACTTAACAAATAGTCAAGAATGTAGTATTATAGGGATATTTGCATAGATGACCTCCTTTGATGGTCTAATTGTTTTTTGACCTCCTCTCGGAAACACATGTTTTTTATCCCTTTGCTGACGCTACGTTGAGCACGATCGCGAGAAGAAAAAAAATGTAGTACCCTTACAAGGGTATTATAGTTGTCTCCCTTGCGATCGTATTCATCGAAGGGTACAAATGACTTTTTATAGAGGGGGATGGGGGCGTGTTGATCCCGAGAGAAAAGTGAAAAAACATACGTTTTAAAAAATTGGGTCATTTGACGTTAAGACCCAGAGGGAGGGTCATTTGTGCAAAAACTCCTAGTATTGTTTATTAAAGTCATCAATTAAAATTCAATAGATTGATTCTCATCCATGAATAATTGAAAGAAAGAATTCTTAGGTTTAAATTTTATGGTCTTGTAGTTTTTTTTTTTTTTTTTTTGACAACATGTAGGGAGGGAGATTCGAACTTGAGACCTCTTGTTCATAGTTCATACATTATGATGGTTGAACTATCCTCATGGTCTTGTAGTTTTCTAAGATATAAGATTTAAGTTTTTTTTTTTTTTTTTGACAACTTATGGAGAAAGGAGAATTAAATCTGTGATCTTTTAGGTACTATGTCGTACATGAGTTGAGCATTTGACATAAGATTTAAATTTATAATTAAGGTCTTTTAAAAAAAAAAAAAAAAAAAAAAATTATAATTAAGGAGAGATCCGAGATGATTTTCTAGGAATTTGTTTTTGTGTTTTTCATGTATTGTGTCTAGAAGTTTTGGACCATTATTAATTTTGGTATTGTGTCTAGAAGTTTTGGGCCTTCTAATTTAGGCTCCAAAATTAGCAAGTGAAACACTCAACAGAAGAAATTCTTCTTTTAAGTATTTTTTTGGGGCAACTACAAGAATAGCTTAAACGAGACTATGCAACATGAAAAATAGCTAAACTAATTATTGTGTTGAAAAATAGCTATCTCCTATAATTAGAAACTTCTTTAGAATGTAGTTGGACGAAACTACCTTCCAGTCAATTAACGGTTGAACTACCTACAAAAAATGAGAGATTTAATCACACGTAATTAAATGAAAAACAAAAAAAAAAAGTGAACGTTAAAACATTGAACTCAACCCCACAAAAAAAAAGGAAGATTTATTCCGAGAGAAAATGAAGAAGAAAATAAGGATTTATTCAAAAATGAATCCAGAAGAAAAATAAAGATTTATTTTAAGAGAATCAAGTAAAAAATAATAAAAAAAATTAAGATATGGTCAAACCAAAGATAACAACAACCAATTAAATCGAAACATGTAAACAAAATTCAATAAAATCTAATCTGGAATATTAATTCAAATTAATTTTTAAACTCAGAGACGGTTGTGACAAATTTTTTAATAACGATCCTCTCTATAATTTCTAATGTGTATATATTCGAAGTTACATGTACATATAAGTATATCATATGAAGTATATGTGTATATATACAAACCATTAATTGGTGAACGAACATGTAAGTATAACATAGCCCGTAAGAAAATTATATAAGCAATTAAATTTTCAGCATATTGATGTTTATAAAAACTAAAATGTTCATAGACGGTTGTAAGAAAATTATAAAAATAACACCCTCGATAACTTCTAGTGTGAATATATATATTCGTAGTTACATCTATAACAACGTACATGTAAGTATATCATATGAAGTATATGCGTGTATATACACCATAAACCATTACTCTGTGAGCATTGAACAAATGATACTAAAAAAATTAAAATGTTCATAGACGGTTGTAAGAAAATTATAAAAAGGAGAGTCCTCGATAACTTCTAGTGTGGGTATATATTCGTAGTTACATCTATAACAATGTACATGTAAGTGTATCATATGAAGTATATGCGTGTATATACATCATAAACCATTAATCCGTGAGCATTGAACAAATGATACTAAAAAAATTAAAATGTTCATAGACGGTTGTAAGAAAATTATAAAAATGAGGGTCCTCGATAACTTCTAGTGTGGGTATATATTTGTAGTTACATCTATAAAACAATGTACATGTAAGTATATCATATGAAGTATATGCGTGTATGTACACCATAAACCATTAATCCGTGAGCATTGAACAAATGATACTAAAAAACATTAAAATTGGTATGCATGTTGAGTTTATCCGGGAAAACGTTCAATTAATTGTATCTTTACCTGCAACATTGAATTAGGAGATTTGCAAATCTTCCCTCCTCCAAATCGATTTGAAACAACAATCGATTCTCACCTTTGAAACTCTCTACCTTAAAAAAAACTATCTACATCAACCTATTACATCGTTGAACGTTTGAATTTGACTGAAAATTTCGACTCCCAAAATGATTTCGAAGTGAGTAAGGATCTTAGTCTCTTCACTCTCGTCTATGTACATTGTGATCGTTTTAACTTTGGAAAAAAAATAATTAACCCCTCTCTTCAAAATGCAGGAATCTAGGAGGGTAATCTAAGAGGGTTGTTAGTGAGATAGATTTTTTTTTTGTTTTCTTTTCTTTTCTGTTAAGCATTTTCAAATCTAAGTTGTTGAGATTTTTTCTTTTCTTCAAAATTCATGGATCTAGTGGTTAGAAACTTTTTCTTAAAAAACGGATGAATGAATCTGATTGTTAGAAATTAAAATAAATATAAAAAAAAAAAAATTAGTTATGTCGGTTGGGATGATAATTGTGAACTTCATTCCCTAAAATTGTGCTAGTCATGAGATGGAAATATGAAACTTTTTTAGCTATTTTTCAATTCAGTTTTTTATTTCTAGTTATTTTTGAAAATTTTCCTTTTTTTTTTTCTCTTCATCTTAAAATCTTAACCCTAACAAATTTGGTATTAGATTCACCCTATCCTATAAGCCATTCCCCATTTTCCAATTTTGCCAAAATTAATTCAATTCAACCATAAATCAAATTATGACAAGTATTTGTGTATTCCAAGTGTGTTTCCCTATCAACTTTAACTAAATTTACTTAAATTAAATCTCAAGCTTTGTAGAATAATAAAAATCATGAATATTAACAAAGTTAGTTAATATATAAGTCATTTTCCATTTCTCAATAATATGTACGAAATTAGTGAAGAAGACTAATTTAGGAGTTTAAGAGAATAAGAAGGGTTGGAGAAATACATTAGCTCAATGTCACATTTAGAAAGAGTCGGTAAATATACCCTTTCTTGAATTTCTGGTATTAAATATGCTAAATATATGTTAAGCCTTTAGTGAGACAAATCATGCAAAGTTACAAAGAAGATGAAGATTTTGGATGTACTATGGTAACGAAATTCTTCATCTTTGTCGATTTTCTGATCCTTGTCTGATTTAGGGCATGTGGAGTTACACTTTCGATGTTGCTCAGTCACTGGTGGGTGCTAAGGCTTCCCTGACTTTGTTTCAGTTGGAACTTGTCGAGACTAAGGAGAAAATTACCATAGTAGATGCTTGTTTGAAGGATTTGTCATTCCTGGCTGACGAGCTCAAGAAGAGCCTTCAATATATTTATGTGCAAGATGAAGACTGAGGTAACTTGGTATGCTGGTTTGGCTAAGGACCACTACCATGATCATGATTTAGAGTTTTTGCACAGCCACTTCAAGGAACTCTAACTTCTCCCTCCTAAATTTGAGGACTCGACTTTTAACTTCTTATTTTTCTAGGATCTCTTGGTTCTGTCCAATTAATTGTAGTCTATTGACTCCAAGTGTTAGAATGTATTTGACCGTTGTTAGGTGATCTTGCGGTTGGCATGCCCGGGTTTATCCCCACCTCCCTTTGATCTTTGCGCGTCTTTGGTAGTTGTTTGCTAGAGACAATTGAGCTCGGAGATCCAGTCATTTTTCATTTTGTATCTGTTGTGAGTACAAACAAAGTCCCACATTGGTTAGGAAAGGGGATGATCTTGGGTATATAGGTAAGGGACAACATCTCCTTTGTAACGAGGCCTTTTGGGGTACCAAAAGCAAAGCCATGAGGGCTATGCCCAAAGTGGACAATATCGTTACAATGTGGATGTTAGTTGTCCCTAACAAGTGGTATCAGAGTCATGCCCCTTACGGTGATAATGCTCGAGTATAAACACGGATAGATGACTATTTGAGGGGAGGCTTTGTGGTAGGCTTTGTGGTCCTTCGTTTGAGGGGGGGATTGTTGTGAGTGCAAACAAAGTCCCACATTGGTTAGGAAAGGGGAAGATCTTGGGTATATAAGTAAGGGACAACATCTTCATTGTAACGAGGCCTTTTGAGGTGACCAAAAGCAAAGCCATGAGGGTCATGCCCAAAGTGGACAATATCGTTACAATGTGGATGTTAGTTGTCCCTAACAAGTGGTATCAGAGCCATGCCCCTTACCTAACCATGTCGGTGTGCCTCGATGACATAGTCATGGTTGATCTCGTGGTCGAGCTTATCCGACAGGGGTATGCTCTCATGAAGAGTGGCCTGGTTAAAGGTGATAATGCTCGAGTTTAAACACGGATAGATGACTATTTGAGGGGAGGCTTTGTGGTCCTTTGTTTGAGGGGAGGATTGTTGTGAGTACAAACAAAGTCCCACATTGGTTAGGAAAGGGGATGATCTTGGGTATATAGGTAAGGGACAACATCTCCTTTGTAACGAGGCCTTTTGGGGTACCAAAAGCAAAGCCATGAGGGCTATGCCCAAAGTGGACAATATCGTTACAATGTGGATGTTAGTTGTCCCTAACAAGTGGTATCAGAGTCATGCCCCTTACCTAACCATGTCGGTGTGCCTCGATGACATAGTCATGGTTGATCTCGTGGTCGAGCTTATCCGACAGGGGTATACTCTCATGAAGAGTGACCTGGTTAAAGGTGATAATGCTCGAGTATAAACACGGATAGATGACTATTTGAGGGGAGGCTTTGTGGTAGGCTTTGTGGTCCTTCGTTTGAGGGGGGGATTGTTGTGAGTGCAAACAAAGTCCCACATTGGTTAGGAAAGGGGAAGATCTTGGGTATATAAGTAAGGGACAACATCTTCATTGTAACGAGGCCTTTTGAGGTGACCAAAAGCAAAGCCATGAGGGTCATGCCCAAAGTGGACAATATCGTTACAATGTGGATGTTAGTTGTCCCTAACAGTATCTGCTAGCTGGTGAACTCCTTAGTCGGGATTCTCCATGTCCTTCCACCGCTTTTTCCATCCCTTGCGTCGAAACTCACTTTATCGGAGTTAGATTTGGAATCTCAGATCGTTGATCCAGCGTTGGGTTTTTCCTTGGTCTTCCAACTTCTAGATTCTTTTTAGGACTTGCGATGAATGGTTTTTGCTGTCGTGGGTGTTCGGAGATGCTGGCCACATTTTGGTCCAACCCTCGAACATTTTCTTCCAAAGCTACATATTGTTCATATGGTCCAGCTTCGTGGATAACTTGCGAGTTTGACCATGTCCACCTTGCTTCCTGAGTTGTTGATGGATTCGGTTTCATCAATGCTTATTGTTTGTATTATCGGTTTGACTTGACATTCACTATCATCAAAGGGAATGTTCTGGTCGCCTTGTGCGTCGATCTTGATTTATTTTTCTTCGTCGCTTATTCTATTGATCTTGTAATGCTAAAATGTAGCAACTTTGTAGTGGACTTCTAAACTCACGGTAACGCCTTTTGAATGAGTATGGATACTGGATAGGTACTTGCCCCCACTCAAGTTTGATGATTTTGATTTGTTTGTCTGCACCAAGATACTTGAGTAAAGAAAGAAACACACAGTAACATGCAAGCATGACTTTATTTGATTCAAATTTTGGAATGTTCTTGGATCATTGATCTTCATCCGTTTTACGGGGCCTACCATTGGAGTGTGTTTATCACACTTGCTTGGCGGTAGGCTTTGATGTTGCATCGTGTTGTGTTGGTCTTCTATTTTTCTTTTCTTAGGTTTCGTCCGATCTTTATTGTTTTATTGTCTCTTTTCGTCGAGCGCCTTTCGTGAGGTTGGCAATATGTTTGTGCTCATATACTTTTGTGCTCGGTCAAGCAACTCAACGTAGGTTCGTTGATGCCTTCCTTACTAACAACCATATAAAACCTTTATCCTCTAGTCCGTCTATTATGGCAACTCGAGCCATCTTATCGATACATTCTTCAGCCCGTAGCATTTCATTATTAAACTGAAATATATATTCCTTTAATGTCTCGCATCCTCCATGTTTTATGGTAAAGATGTGTACATGCGGTTTCTGTTTATTGCTAACTAGCTTCTAAGAGCTTGAGCCTCGGTCGATTTCCGCGAGTGACTGAGTGCAACAGACGACGTCGTAGGTAATCATCTCTCGCCCTTTGAAATTGGCCCTATCTTTGCATGCCTTCAATGGCTCTTCGTCTCAGACAGTCGAAGATCTCGCCCTTCAGAATTGCCCCTGCCGGTGCATGCCTCCAATGGCTTCGTCTCAGACAGTCGTTCTTGCAAGTTTGGTCGTTTTTTTCAATTGCAAGGGTGGTCGTTTTTTTCAATTGCAAGGGAATTTTCTCACTTGGGGGGATTTTGTACCACTTGGAGTCGAGGGCTTCTTGGGGATTTTGTACCACTTGGGGTCGAGGGCTTCTTCCCCTTGGGGGGCTTCTGTACCACCGGGGATTTTGTACCACTTGGGGTCGAGGGCTTCTTCCCCTTAGAGGGCTTCTGTACCACCGGGGTCGGGGGGGCTTCTTCCCCTTAGGGGGCTTCTGTACCACTTGGGTCGAGGGCTTTCAGTATGTCAGCTACATTTAGATCTATTATTCGAACTTTTTTTCCAAAAGTTCATATTGTCATGTCTTGCGGTGTGGTGCTAACTATTAGACATCATGGGGTTCCATCTTAAAACCAATTGGTGATAGGAGGAGTAGCCCATGTATGTTATATTGTGAGTGAGGTTCTTTCATCTTTCCGATGTGGGATCCTCAACATGCCCCTCAAGATGGTGCCTCTTTGGGTTCACCATCTTGGATCGGATCTCATTTTTGGACCGAATACCTGTTTTGGCTTCGTGGGCTCTGATACCATATTAGACATCATGGGGTCCAGAAATGGTAGATTTGTGTATTGAAGAGATCCACTTTGACAATCAAGTCAGTCTTTGGGAGTAATTTCATAATATGAAAATTACTCTTTTGGATTTAGAATGACTTACATTTCCTATTTGTACTCCCCTTCTTATATACACTCTCCTTGGATGACCTTTATAGAGCGTTTCGGATCATTAAGCAGCGCATTGATGGGCAGCTTATAACGTCTGAATATTGATTGTCTCGTAACCGCCCAGGATGGCGGTTTATGCTTGCTTTGGCCGAACCGAAAGTGGGTCAGTTTTCCCTCATTTGGCCAACCCCTATGAGGGTCTCGGCTTGGTTCCCTTTTGGCCGACACCTATGGGGTCGGTTCATCTAGTTTAAGGTCGGTCTTTTATGGAGTGGATCTCTTCCTAGAGTTTAGTCATTTGGGTCTTTACAATTTGAGTTTGATTATTTCGCCCATAACAGTTACAACTACGTCTACTATAAGCACTAGTAGAAATCGGGGCTATGATGACAAATAAAAACTGTCATCAGGACTTTAAATGACAATTTCTTTCAGTCGTTATAGCCCCTGCCTTCTTTACTCTATAGATGACAAAAACCGAAAACTGTCGTCAATGTTAGTTTGGTGACAGTTTTTTTCTGTCTTCATAATACGGTTAATGACAATTATTTTCAATCAAGAGACCTTATTTTATGACACCTAAACATTGTCACTGAATGACCACTCACACCATATTTTGTCATGTAAACATAATTGACGACAGTTTTTATTTGTCATCGAACTGGAATGGATGACAGTAAATTTTGTACGCTTTGATGACTTAATTTTTCTGTCATTAATAGCTTGAAGACCACAACTATTGTGAGTCAACAAAACGAATTCAATGACATGATTTTTTTTGTCACAAAATCAATAATAGTTTTTTTTTATATCAAATCTAAATATATTAATATTTATATTTTTAATTGTAATTATTATTATTATTATTAATTAATAATAATGAAAATTACAAAGCAAAATAAATAAATCTAAGTTTAACCCAATTCAATATCATTGAAATAAGATCTAGATATCAATATATCATTCAAATACCAAAGTTCATCAACTTTTACATAAACTAATTCATATGTATACAATATTGAAACTAACTACGATGCCTCTAAATTCATATGTATACAACATTAATAATAAAATGTTGCATAACATGATGAAATATTCATTTAACCCAACAAAAAAGTTTATCATTTGTTGCAATATGACTTCTAGCTTGAAGGAAATATCTTCACTTCGCTTTGTAGTTCCTGCGAAATAGTTATAAGCTATATATACTTAGAAAACAATTCGTAAGTGAAAAACAATTGAGCAAGTGACTAAAATGGACCTAAAATTACAAGTAGTCAAAAAGTACCTAAAATTACAATGTAACAACTAAACTTAAGAAGTGTCTAAATCTACAAAGTACCGAAAACATGCAATAAAGTTTAAAAAATAATAACAAAAGCAAAAGTGGCTACCATAACTGCAGGATAGCCATTAACAAGTGTCTAAATTTACAAAGTACCGAACACATTCAATAAAATCTAGTGTGAAATCAAGAAATGTAATCCATATTTAAGTTACATGACATACCTCTTTAACACTAAAATGTAATAAATTCAAAACTCCTTCATTAGTGTGCATCAACAAACTCCATTTAGAACGCAGTCGTTGTTCAAAAATTTGCTCTTATAAGCTTCTCCTACAATAAATTTTGAATTGTCACATTAGTATACTATGTAAGTCACTAATATATTACTAACCATAGACCATTGAATCTGCACTTTCGTTAAGTTTATCACATCACCAACCGATGTTCTATATATCATTGAAATAAGAGGTTGTATATATCATTCAAATATACCAAAGTTTATCAACTTTTACACAAATTAAATCATGTGTACATCATTGACACTAACTACAATGCCCAACAGTTATTGCAACATTAGCACTAAAATGTTGCATAACATAATGAAATATACATCTAACATAACCAAAAAGTCAATCATTTATTGCAATATGGCTTCTAGCTTTAAAAAAATGTCTTCACTTGTAGCTTGAACAAAAAATAAAACATACTAGACATGATACATGTAATGGTTGAACTAAACAAATAAAAATAAAAAATAACTAATAAAGTTTAGAAAAGAATAATAAAAGCAAACGGGCTACCATAACTGCAGGATAGCCATTAACAAGTGTCTAAATTTACAAAGTACCGAACACATTCAATAAAATTTAGTGTGAAATCAAGAAATGTAATCCATATTTAAGTTACATGACATACCTCTTTAACACTAAAATGTAATAAATTCAAAGCTCCTTCATTAGTGTGCATCAACAAACTTCATTTAGAACGCAGTCGTTGTTCAAAAATTTGCTCTTATAAGCTTCTCCTACAATAAATTTTGAATTGCCACATTAGAACAAGGAAATACAACAAAATGTGTATAAGAAATACACCTAAAGAATAAGAGTACAAAATAAAAAGGAAATACAACAAAATGTGTATAAGTCATTTTGAAGATCAATCAACTTAATTAAGTACACAAATAACGACAAAGAGAAATGTACTTCAAAAACTACGCTCAAACTTTTACTACTAAGGTACTCTCAAGCTCGATTCTAACTTGATCATCAGAATATTTATGACTTAGCACACCACATCGATGCTAGATCGCTTACTCTCTTTTGTCTTGTAGGTTAATTCATTCTCCCAATACAAAATTTATTGTTGATACCATATTCTAGTATCAACGCTTCTTATAACGTCATTGTTTTAAAAGTATATAGAAACTAACTTTTTAAATCCTTAAAATCAAATGTATATCAAAAGTATTAAATTTTCGTCGACATATCGACATTTATCAGTCCATGAGTTCAACATCGACATAAAGAGTGAATTGACATTTTTATCATACTAAACACATTTTTATAAAGTTGAAACCTAAACATTTTCATTGTGTATATCACGCACCAACCTAACCGCCACACGTTCTTATAACATTTGGTGGCCAAAGTCCATTGATAGTGAGACAATTGTAGATAACTTCAACACTTTCCTATGCAACTTCCTTTTCAATATATATATAAAATCCTACTTGTTCAATATCATAATGAAGGATAAGACGGCGACCACAGCCGATATTTATCTACCAAAGTTTTCCCATTTTTATTTCCCTTTAGTTTCCTTTGTTTAATTTAACAATAAAAATCATTCCAAACTGACTTTTTGTGCAAATATTATATTTCAATATTATAGGAGAATACAAGTAGGCTTCAAACGCCCCTCTTTGCTTCAATTGCAACTTTGAATTCGTCTAATTTGGAAATGTTCCTTTAAACTATGTGTATTGAGATTTTGTATAGGTAAATCAATGTAACCAACAAGGTAATTTCCTCATATTTGTTTTGAATTTTCTAGGCTAAATAGATAATTGAGTCTATATTGTTTGATCTTTTTTTCTAATTTATGATAGAGAAATTTCGAAGTAAGTTAATTAATAAATAAAAAAAATAGTGCAAGATGTTGGAATGTCTTGAATCTGTTATGACCCTCTACGACTGGTTCGATACGGGAGTCAGCTAGTCGGGGTCCAAGGGCGAAGCGCCCTGGTGAGGGTATGAGGGCAACGCCCCTAAAGGAAAATTTTGATTTGGGTTTTACTTATTCGTTTTGGACTTTGACCCATTTTGTATTAGGTCATTAGAAGAGTGTCATATATAAACCTTCTAATGACTTCAGCCGTCCCATATTTGTCATTTTGTAATTCTCTCAACCTTCTAATGACTTCAGCCGTCCCATATTTGTCATTTTGTAATTCTCTCATATTTCGTAATAATAATGTTCTCCCTTATGTCCGTGGACGTAGCTAACACGACGTTAGTGAACCACGCAAATCTGTGTCGATTTCTTTTGAGCTTATTTGTTCTTTGTTATTGATTTATCGTAACACAAGAAAAGTAGAGGTCGAATATTGAACATTCACCTGCTATATATATAGGCATAAATTGAAAATTTTAATGACTAAACTTGCAGTTAATCCTATGAAATTGTGCCCCTCCTGACCAAAATTCATAGATCTGCGTGTAAAATGTATTTTTTATCTATTGAACTATCAACATATTGACATTAATTAATATGAGTTAAGTTATATGAAATGAGTAAACTTTTTATACTGTGATTGATATTTTTTCATCCGATTAAAACAGAGAAAACATTTTGAATTAAATTACAAAAATGATTTTTTTATACATTAAATCATATATTTTCCCATCTATAAGAACTTGATTAAAAAAATAATAATACATAGAGATTTTTTTAAGCATTTAAAAGATTAAGAACTAAATTAGAAAAGAAAATATAATTAGATATACTAAATAATATAAATTATTTAGCCACTTTTCAAATTATTTTCACATACAAAATATCATGCTATTAAAACAATATGAAATTAACTAATCATTGCGCTGACAAAAATTCTCTTTTCTCACTTGCAGTTGCAGGAAGCGGCTTTGTTTTAGTCTTTAAATTTCTAACCCTAGCCGCGTAACGTTCTTGGAAATTTTATTCCTTGCGTGTGAAGTCTCATTTAATAATGAAAATGAGATTATTAAAATGTGCATATAAATACAACTACCTTTTAAAATTCAAACCCACATCAAAACAAAAAGAATAAAAAATATAATTGGTTGTTGTTGGATTTGAAGGGGCATGAAGAAACTTTACATATTAATTTTTCTTTTGCTTCTTTGCACCATTATTGCCTTGAGTTTCTTCCTCATTCTCTTCTTCTTCTATTTCCCATCCCTCCTCCAATTGAACGAAATCATTCGGGTAGTGAAATCGAGTCGTGCATCGGTGTTTCTTGCATTTAACGCCATCGTTCTCATCCTGTTCGGCGAGAAGTTTAAGCGGTCACCGAGCGAAGAAGAAGAAGGGAGAGAAGAACTAGTAGAAGTCTATAAAGATTATTGTAGACATGGTGATGAATTGATTAGCCATGAAGTTTGTGTTTATGATTGTTACTATGAAGATTGTGAAGAAGGGCTTCAAGATGATTTGGAGAAGAAGGCTCAAGAGTTTATTGACATGATGAACTCTTTTTGGAGGGAAGAATTGGTTTATGATAGGTCTCTCTTAGATTCATTGTCAAAGTTATAATATGTAAATTAAAGCATCATTAATGTTAGGATTACCTTGTGCATTCCTATTTGTTGTATATATTACAAATACAAATGGGATAAAGAGTTGACGAATAAAGGTTTAGCTTGACCTTTTTCGCCCTTTACATCAAATTAAAATAGATTTCATATGTATACTTACACAAGATGATAAAGTTTTGTTGGTTCTTGATGTTTTATTAAAAAGTCAGATTATTAGTTATTAATCTTTGCATTAGTGTTTGTAATCTAAGATTTATTTATTTTTCTATGATGTGGTTTATTTGTTATTGTTAGCACATGTAGCTAGCGCTGGCAGCACACAAAATGAGTTATCTCTAACGCCTATTTTATGCTAGACTTAAAATGTTGTTTTCACATTTACATTTGTTTGTTTTGTAAATATGAGCGTTTTGAGCAGATCTGAGCTTTGGGAGATTACTTTGAGAAAATGAAAGAATTTGGTGTCAAGTAAAAAAAAGAAGAAAATCAAGCCAAAATTTTCGAAGAGACAACGTCGAGACTTTACAAAGCAGCGTCACGACGAGTAGGCGTTGCCGTTGGCAACGTGCCAATAATTGATAGGCCTGAAGTTTTCGAAGAAAAAAATATATATATTA
The DNA here is from genome assembly GCA_028017165.1 of Herpetospermum pedunculosum. Classification (NCBI taxonomy): domain Eukaryota; kingdom Viridiplantae; phylum Streptophyta; class Magnoliopsida; order Cucurbitales; family Cucurbitaceae; genus Herpetospermum; species Herpetospermum pedunculosum. The sequence goes on along the minus strand of CM051524.1, from coordinate 6,972,713 downwards.
TATATAAATGGAGATTACCACAAACACATGATTATCTTTAGCCAATCGAGAAATACTAACTAGATTCTTCGCAATCTGAGGCACACACCAAACATTTTTCAACTTGAAGATTACAAGATTTTGAAGGAATAGAAGAGCAGCCAATATATGAGAAATATGCAATTGGGAACCATTTTCAACTAACACCAATGCATTACATGTATACTCAACCTTGGCACCCAGACACTTGGAATTAGAGGTCACATGGTTTGAAGTGTCGCTGTCAGCGTACCAATTCGGATCGATGACAGTCCCTGGGAACCGACCACGTTGTGGCTAACCCATGGCATTTGGTGGAGCAGAGGGGCGGTACCCATTTTGTTGATTTCGCTGACCATCATATCGACTCTACGGTGTTAGGGGTCAATACAAATATAATCCATCCAAATACTACCAGATTCAGACAATATATATTTTTATCTAAAATCTCAGATCAGTTTATGGTTCCAAATCTAAAGCGGAATTAACAATTTGGAACTCGGTTTAAAAGAATTAGATAAACCAATCTAAAGCTTCTAAACAATAAGAACGATATTAGTCAAGATTAAGGAAAAGAGAACGACACCGAATTTATACTGGTTCACCCAATGTTGGCTACGTCCAGTTCTCTGCTACCGATGCAGGTTCCACTAAATTGTTAGGGAGAAGGTTACAAGAGTTTACAATGCTCTAGAATGATTTCTCTCTCTTTTCTCTCAAAGAAAAAAGGCTCACGAATCAATCACACCAAGCTCTAAAAAAAACTCTTCAATGAAAAAAAAAAAAAAAAAAAAAAAAAAAAAAAAAAAAAAAAAACTCACAAGAAAAAGCTCACTTTTTCTAATTTTAGTTTCTGTAAAAAACTAACACAGCTCTTGATTTTTGTCGGAAAAACAAAACTAACAGCCACTGCCTTTTTTTCTTTTTCTTTTTTGGTTGAAATTGCAGCCGCCACTTTTTCTTTTCATCCCATTGACCAATTCAAAACTTATTAAAAATTAGGTTTCATTTAGAAACCAAATTGGGCCAAAACAATCTATGGGCTTTCAAATGTTTGGGCTCCATAATTCTAACATACGGGCCATGATGTTGGTTTCGCTGACTATGATGTTGGTTTCGCTGACTCTGTCTATAGGAAAGTACCTCTGTTATGCCATGTTGACAGAAGGTGAAGACTGCCCAAAGATAGAACTTGTCATTGGAACGCCACTTTTGAGAAAAAGTTGATATTCAAGTCGTTTTTCATAGGACATCAATTCCACTTACACTTTAGATTGCATGCTCGGGATTGTGGAGATTGCAGCGGGAACGACGTGGAATCGATACTAGTTTTATTTCTTCTTCCCTTTTTAATTTGTAGTTTTGTTATGGGTTTAATTTTGAGTTTATATTTTGTAATGTTGAACATGATTAACTAAACTCATTTATTTTAGGCTTGTCAAAAAAAAAAAACTCATTTATTTTACGGATTAACGTAGCCATTAGACTGGTGTTTTGATTAATTTAAATGTCTTGATTGATTGCTTTTATTTTCATTCATGTTTTTATGTGCTTAATTCCTATAATCTCTTAGCAATAGATTATTTGTTTAATGAGTCTACATTGATAAGTTGTAATTTAGACTAGAACTTAATTGCATGACTGAAGGGGTTTCTGACAAGAAATTGATCAGTACTCCTTCAGAGATTCTTAAATGAAGAGTCGTAATGTCTTGCATGTTATTAAAAGCTATACAGATATGTTAGTTTTATAATTTTGCATGAGATTTAATTGTACTCGAAAGATGCAATTTTTACATATGACTTCTTGACTTATCAATTACTGACTTATGATTTATTGCATGATTCTTAGTCATTAATTTAAGATCTGATGAGCTCTACATGCATAATTAGTCAACAAGATCTTAAATAGCCTTTAAAAATATAAAACATTTTATATAGAGCTCATAAGATCTTAAACGAGCATCAAAATTTACTAGCTCCACATAGAATTGAGATTTTACACACTTTCCTACCACCAACAAGTAATAGGCAAAGAAAATTATAGGAAACTAAATCAATAGTAATAATAATAATTTTCAACTTCATGAAAAATTATAGCCAAACACAATACTTTTTAAAACATGACAATTTATGATATGAATCACACACTTATATTGTCAAGTTAAAATACTCATTTCCTCAATCTTCAATTACTTCACAATTTCAAGCTACCAAACAACTTTAGCAATATCTCACCATTTTAAAAATTGTTATAATCATCCTACATGAGCTTTGTCAACGATAATATAACACATGGTAACATTATTTCTATGCATGCTAACATGACAATTAGGCTTGCTCAAATTGGTCACCATAGCTTTCCATAGGCTTTGCAAAAATAATATTGCAATAATAATAACTTTTTTGAATCTCACTTATCGAAAAGCCATTTGATTCACTAGAGCTCATAAAAAAAACAAATATGTATGCATTAAATATATGTATATATATAGTAATAATTGTTAGTCGATAAAGCAGAAATCAAATCGTTGCGTCATGGATTCAAATACCTTGAAAGCAATTTTGGCACGACCTCGATAGGAATCGTACTCGTCGGTTGCTCCCCAAAGTTAACGCAACACCCTGTCTCGGACATCCCCTCGTCAGAGAAGGATTGAAACCAATATAGAAACATTTTCTTAGAGTTTGTCATTTTTTAAAATTAGTGAAATCGAAGAGGTATACTCAATCGCATCCAAAATAAGAGGAAGAAGCTCGTTTTTAATAAGACCAAAAACGGTCCAAAACTGAGAGTTGCAAATCTTCAAAACGAGTTATGAAATCATTTAGATCTCAAAACGAATTCACCATGAATTTAAAAACGATAAAAAAAAATAATAATGACATATTTTAAAGCGAAGGATAAATCATTCAACACTGCTTATACACGGACTTCAAATTTTCATGTCAACCTAGACTAAATACTACTTGGTCAATTTCAACATTTAAAAAAAGAAACATCAACCATAATCATATGTTAAATTATTTCATCACTTATGTTTATCATTAATAATCATTTGAAAAGGAGAAGACTTTTTTTTTTTTTTTGCACAAATGGGTATATTATATTTCACAGAAGAGTTCATGTGGGACAAGTGGGATCTTGATTTGGTTTTTTTGGACATTTTCCTAATGGCGCGTAAACCCATGTTCGATAATGAAGAAATTATTTGAATTCTTCATATAAATAGAACAACACATCTTTGAAACTTGAAAATTCATCCTCTTTTTCTCCAAAAAAAACAAACAAACTGAAAGATGGCTGTTTGAATTAAAGGGAGCATGATGAAACTTCACTTTTCTTCTCTCTTGCTTCTTCTTTGCATCATCTATGTACTGAATTTCTTCTCCTTCTTCTTCTTTTGTTTCTCGACCCCATCGATCAATTTCGGGCATCAAAACTTCCTCCCATATGAAATCATTAAGCTAGTAGCAAAATCGAGTCGTGTTTCGGTGTTTCTTGTGTCTAATGCCATCATTTTCAGCCTCTTGTGCCAGAATTTTAATCGATCATCGAGCGAAGAAGAAGAGATGGGAGAGCGAGTGGAATGCTATGATGGTTATAGTACAAGTGATGAGAAACTAGTTAGCTATGAAGATCATGTTTATGAGAATTATGTTAAAGATGATCGAGAAGAAGGGTTTGAAGATGATTTGGAGAAGAGGGCTCAAAGATTCATAGACATGATGAAAAAAAATTGGAGAGATGAAAAGATTCATGATCAGTTTCTTCGTGGATGTTTGGAATGACTTTCTAAGTACTATTTCATACAGAGATCATTCATCATCTCCAAGCTACAACTTGAAAAGCTCGTTCATATTTAGACTTGTGTTTTTTATTTTTTTTTTCCTTTTCCTTTCAAGGTATTTTGTGCTTCCCCATTTGTTTGTTTTACAAACAAGAGAGAGTGAAGTGTTACTGTGTATTTTAGTTGTTTGTTTCATTTTTCTTTATCTTGATAAACATAAAATTGAATCGAATGTAGATTTAAGATGAAAATCTCGTAGCAATAGCTCAACTGGCATAAAGTTGTGTCCTTGATCAAGAGGTTAGAAGTTCAAATCCTCCACCTTGCAGTTTGTGTGTCGAAATTGGTCTATCTCGAAAAGTCCATGTGATTTTTTTCTACCCATTTCGTTGGTGTTGACTCCACAACCTCGAACGGTGCGTGATACTTAATAGCAAATTATTTCTTCCCACTTTTTCCATAGCGCTGCCCATTTCATTGGTGTTGACTCCACAACCTCGGTGTGTGACACTTAACAGCAAAATATTTAACCAAATGTTTAATAATCTCTTTGTCTTGACAAATTAACACCTTATATAACAGGTTATTCTGTTATTCTGAATAACCATTGGTTCTTCAACGGAGTCATATCATGTAATGTTATCTATGACATTCATATTTTAAGTTAGTGAATGTTTCAGAAGAGATAACGTGTTCACGACCACCGAAATCCAATTCTTCAAATTCATCATTTGTTTCAGTCCTAATTTCTTTAAAATTACTATTAACCGTCACCATATCTTCACCACCACATGACGACGTAACTGGTTCCAAACTCAAGGTCAAGACATCGACTAGGGTCAACACATTGACTAAGAGTTACTACCAAGCTTAATTGAATATTCACGTCTACCCTTCTCACAGTGACATATATATAAATGCACTAAATTCGGGACAGACATCCCAATTAAAAACATAAAATTCATCGTTTGATTGTTAGGAATTGATATTGGCATAAACCTTATTGATCCTAATAGTGTTAGTTCACGGTGTTTATAGGCGTTTTTTTAATAATACTATTGTTTTCAAAACTTTTTATAAAAAAATTGCAAATATCAAACTATTTTTAAAAATATAGTTGTTTTAATTGAAAAAGACGACGCGAGCACACATCGTCTTTTCAAAGGACGATGTGCATCCACGTGTCTTTCAGCACATCGTCTTTTGAACAGTGTGCATTCAAAGATCTATATCTTTTTTATTCAGATATGAAAAAGTTTCAAAAAAGATATGGGTGGAACGTTAACATAGAGAGCTTCAATTTGATATAGGGTTTCACTATTTTTGGAATTTTATATCGAAAGAAAAAAATCGTCGAAGTTGGGCTACGGTTTTGAAATTTGCAGAACTATAGTTCAACTTCGATGATCTTTATCTTTCGATATACAACCCAAAAATAGTGAAACAAGATATTAAATTTAATCTCTCTCTATTAGCTATTCATCCATACATTTTTCAAAAAATTTGCATATTCAAGTAAAAATATATCAATTTTTTAATGTACACTGCTAAAAAAACTCTTTTTTGTGGATACACATCGTCTTTTGAAAAGACAATGTGTGTTGGCGTGGATGCACATCGTCTTTTCAAAAAACGATGTGTGTGTTGGCCTTGATGCACATCTTCCTTTCAAATGATAATGTGTGGCCTTGATTTAAAATAACTATATTTTTATAAATAGTTGTTATATTTTTATAAATAGTTTAAAAAAAAATACAATAAAAAATGTCCATATTTATATAACTGATTTGACTGCACATCTATTATGTGGCAACCCTACCATTTCAACAAACTATTCCAACACAATTCTATTATTCACGTTAACATTACAACCTCCACAAGAAAGTTGGTCATATTCAACTCCATTGAAATCATAAATCATAAGATCATTTGTACAAAAAAAAAAAAAAAAAAAATTAATTAATTAATTAATTAAAAAAAATTAATAATAATAAAAGAAAAAAAAAATGTCAAAGATTTGTATTTTCTACAAACAAATAAACATATAATTAAATATATTTATAACCTTAAAAGTGCAATTAAAATCAATATACTAACTAATTATTAAACTAAAATAAAGTCTAAGTAAACTAAACTACTCTACTTATTTATAATTAAATATTAAGCAATTAAAATATACTCCAAAAAAAACTATAAACTAAATTTAAACATTTCATTTAACTCCTAAAGTACAAAACTATTTTTAATTATATAATTAAAAATTACATTAAATTAAATATAATAACTAATGGGTTGATTGCACAAACATCAATCAGGCCCAAAAGCCCAAAATAATTGTAAATTTAGCAAAATTTAAAACATTTTGTAAATATGGCAAAAAAATCAGTGGCTATCACTGATAGACTCTATCGTTGATATATGACTATCACTGATAGACTATTATCAGTGACAAAATTCTATAAAAAAATACTATTATCGCGATAGACCATACTATCAGTGATAGAAATTGACTCTATCGTTGATATATGACTATCACTGATAGACTATTATCAGTGACAAAATTCTATAAAAAAAATACTACTATCAACGATAGACCATACGTGATAGAAATTGTCATATCCGCAAAAAATTTTAAAAAAATGCTATATTTTTAATTATTTTACTCTAAATTGACATCTGTTACAATTTCTCATAACTTAATTACTAAACTAAAATTTAAGGTCGGTAAACTATACTACTTTAAATATTTAATTAACTAGAGTTTAGGATGATTATACTAACATTTCACTTCAAGAAAATGTGTTTTTCCCGATGCAAAAAAAACTGTTGGAATAGCCTATCAAAACGTCGGGAAAACTAAGTCCCAACGGAAAAAGGAAGTTGGGAAATGGCGTCGGGATAAGTTTTTGATGCAAAAATTTTTTGAGGGAAGAGCTTTGCACTGGTACCGTTGGGCGGAAAACAAAAAAAGAATGAAGGTCTGGAGCGATCTGAAAATGAGGTTGTTCGCAAGATTTCGGCCACTGCAAGAGGGTATGGTTTGCGTGCGTTTCTTGGCCATTAAGCAAGAAGGGACAGTCGAAGACTACTGCCAAAAATTTGAAGAGTTAGCGGCGTCGTTACCACACTTGACGGGGAAGGTGTTGGAAAGTACTTTCACCAACGGGCTAACTCACATGGTCCGAACGAAAACACTGTGTTTTGAGCCTATTGGGCTTGAAAATATGATGCGCGCGGCCCAATGAGTAGAAGACCGGATGGAAGCAGCGAAGTTGGGCCCTGACGGGACGGCTAATCGAAGCCCGAGATTGACCCAAAATAGTGAAGCAGTCGTGGCGCCTGCTAAGACCTCTAAAACACATCATCAAATTAGAACGGTAACGTTAGCTGAGAGGACACCGTTCATTAAGAAGGAGCAGACCTACAAGAGGCTATCTGACACTGAGATTCGAATGAGGAGGGAGAAGGGTCTCTGTTTCAGGTGTGAGGATAAATTTGCACCCGGTCATCGTTGTAAGAACAAGGAACTCAGGTATCTGATCACAGCAGACGACATCGAAGAAGACGAGCCCATTACGGGTTCTGAGGACGAAACTACGTAAGTGGCAACAATGGAAGTGACTCCAGAAATACAACTCTCATTGAACTCAGTAGTGGGCTTGACGACACCGAGGACGATGAAAGTTTGTGGAATGATGAATGAACACGAAATGGTGATGTTAATCGATTGTAGGGCTACTCACAACTTCATGTCCCAGAAATTGGTGAAAACGTTAAAAGTACCAATGTCGGAAACAGTGAACTATGGAGTCGTAATGGGATCGGACGAAGCTGTGAGAGGAACCAGAGTCTGTAAGGGAGTCGTGATTTCATTACCATACTTTTCGATCATGGAGGATTTCCTTCCTTCCGACCTCGGAAATCTGGATATGGTTTTGGGCATGTCATACCTCATCCCATATTATCCTACCGAACCTAGGACGAGCTGTGATGATAACAAATCCTGAGAGTGCAATGGAATCTACTGTCAAGTCTCTATCTAGTTTATAACTTAGACTTCGTCCAAATATAAACCACGCAACAAAAATTACACTTTTTACCTACGGTGGATAATATGCATTGACTCGATGAGACTGGTGGCATATTTTGATCTCAACTATCTCTTGTTGAAACTCAACAGCAATCCTGGTGGAAAAATAAACATAAAATAATGATCTAAAAAACCCAATGAGGGGTACGGTAATAATAATATAACTTTCGAGAAAAAACTTTTTTCACAAACAATAGTAAATCAAACATCTGTAAGACCAACGTAAATCACGAACAATTTAATAAACTCTGGATGAATAGTACACTGAGAAATCTATTTTAACAACATTTAAGTTCCCAACACGGGCTAGTAAAATCGTAGAGAAATTTGTAACAATAACTCTTGAAAACATAAACACAAGTTTGTAAAATTCATCACCAAATATGTACTCAATCTCTGGTCATATTGGCGTAGAGTAATCTCAATACGCACAGCAGAGCAATTTATGTCATACTATGTACCGAGTAATCTTCAGATACATAGGAGAGTCTCTGTCATACGTGCACGCAGAACTCTCTATCTCTGGTATGCTAGAGTGGGTCCCACAGACCTCTATATCTCTGGTATGCTATAAAAACACATTCACATAGCATACGGGTAATCACCATGGGTACATAAATCTAGTGGTTTGAAAACCAGTTTAATCTGTATAAAACTCTTAAGTTCTCAAATAAATCTAAAATCATTATCTTTATGAAAACAACATTTCACAAACTTTAAACCATTATCAGAATCTTGTTTTCACTAAAACATTGTACAAATAATATAGATTATCTCTAGTTTCTCAAACGTCAACAAATATCTCAAATATTTCTCAAACAGTAATTCTAGCTGAAAGCATAAAATCACTAAGAACTCTTTACAACTTGAGGAAAACTCAAATCAATTTCTCTAAAATCTCATAAGAGATGCTCTACAATCATAGATACTTAAAATTTCCCTGAAACTCGATAATAATAATTAAACAATAAATACTCTTTATAAAATAAACCACTCACAGAATCATAATCGACGACACCTCGAATCGCGAGCTATTTCAATACATGATCCACCTGAGATTCCAATAACCATACCATAAGTTATGAATTATTTCCTACTCAAATTGAATCAATTTCCAAATTCTTCCTCTTAACCAAATTAGAAATGATACATTTCTCATTTCTCTTTCATACATTTATTACTAAAATAACATTTGTCTTTTAGTCACAAATTAAAATCACCTTATTCTCTCTCCTCATAAGTCATTTCATTTTCTCAAAATAAAATAACTATTATTTGTTCACAAACTTATCATTCCATCTAAGTGAACTACTTACCCAAAATCAAACTCTCTCCACCTTAAGTCAAATTTCTCACATTTGATGTGACCATACTTGAAACCATCTTATTCCAAAACACCATCTCTCCCCAATTCCCAATTCATCTTCATGTAAAAATTGTGGATGACTACCTCAAACAACCCCCTTCTCTCCTCATTTAACCACATTTACCATTTCATCACCCTTTCTTTGATACATTTTATTTCAAATTCTCTTTCCTCTCTTCTTCATCTCCTACTTCATCTCTCCAACTCTCTAGTTTTCCTTCTTTCCATCTTAATTTCATTAATCCTTCAAACTTACAAGATGTACATCATCTCCCTCTTGTACTTTTTACCTTTTCATGTCTCTTTCCCTCATTTTATCTTACTTCCTTCCCTACATCCTTTCTATGCAAATACCCAAGCAAACCCATCAATTTCTTCTTTCAAATTTTCATTTCCATCATCAAATTCAACCCATCCAAGCCTCACTAGTATTTTCAACAAATTTGTTATTGAGGTCGAATCAAATCTACCATCCTTCAACTTTATTTCCAAATCATTCAATTCAATTCATTTCCAAGTCAAACCCAAGAATTTGAGAATGAAAATATATAAGGTATCGTAGTCAAAACCCTACGATACCCTCATGTCCAGAAGGCAGAGATGAAAGAATGATAGACGAGATGTTGCTCACGGGCATAATTCGTCCCAGCGTGAGCCCTTACTCCAGTCGGGTGATCTTGGTGAAGAAGAAAGATGGGAGCTGGCATTTCTGCGTGGACATAACGCACTGAACAAAGCGACCATCCCTGACAAATTTTTTATTCCGGTAATTGAGGAATTATTGGATGAACTACATAGCGCCAAATATTTTTCAAAGTTGGACTTGAAATCCGGATATTACCAGATCAGAATGAACGAAGTTGATATTCAGAAGACAGCATTCAGGACCCATGAAGGTCATTATGAGTTCTTGGTCATGTCGTTTGGACTCACAAACGCACCAGCTACGTTCCAAACCCTGATGAACCAGGTTTTTAGACTTTTTTTACGATATTTTGGTTTATAGTCCGGATTTACAGACCCATATTACTCACTTGAGTGTTGTCTTCAATGTCCTCCGTGACACCCATTTGTTTGCCAATTATAAAAATGTCAATTCGTCAAGGAAAGGATTGAATATCTGGGCCATTGGGTATCCACCCAAGGCGTGGAAGCTGATGAGGAGAAACTAAGGGTTATGATGGAATGGCCTCTCCCAAAGACACTGAAGGATCTGTGGGGATTCTTGGGCCTCACGGGCTATTATAAATGCTTTGTAGCCAACTATGGAAGTATTGTTGAACCTCTATCCAATCACAAAGAAAGATGCGTTTCAATGGAACGAAGAGGCGACCAGAGCTTTTGAACAATTCGGCCACGATGACACTCTCAGACCTTGCCCTCCCAAATTTTTTTCATTCCATTTATTGTGGAAACGGATGCGTCAGGATCTGGGCTAGGCGCAGTTTTAATGCAGAACCACAGGCCAATAGCATATTTCAGTCATAAGCTTTCGAAGAGAGGTCGTTTGAAGTCGATATACGAGCATGAATTAATGGCTATAGTGTTTGCAGTGCAGAAATTGTGACATTACCTCCTGGGGTATCATTTCACAGTCCGAACGAATCAAAATTCCTTGAAGGACTTCATGGAGCAAAAGGAAATTCAATCGGATTTCCAGAAATGGTTGACCAAGTTGATGGGGTTTGATTTCGAGATTCAATATGTGTCGGGCTTAGAGAACAAGGCAGTTGATGCCCTATCAAGGAAGTCGGAAGTGGTCGAATTGGCAGTATTATCAGTCCCTACCATCATCGACGTGAAAATAGTCCAACAAGAAGTTTGAGCATACCCGTTATTAGCCGTTATTTTGGCTAAACTGAGCGAGGACGAAGGCAGCACGCCACGATACTCCATCAGGGGCAATTATTTTATAAAGAACGCATGGTGTTATCCAAAACTTATTCTCTGATTCCGACGATTTTGCATATGTTCCACGACACCTTAATGAGAGGGCATTCATGGTTTCTCCGAACCTATAAGAGGGTCACAGTAGAATTATTATGGGAAGGAATGAAGGGAGTTATCAAGCATTATGTGGAGAATTGTGCAATCTGACAGAGGAATAAGACTCAAGCAATGGCGCCTGCCGGATTGCTTCAACCGTTGCCACTTCCGGAAAGAGTATGAGAGGATATCTCATTGGATTTCGTCGAGGGTCTACCCAAGTCGGCTGGTTTTGATTCCATTCTTGTGGTGGTGGATCGATTAAGCAAATATGTTCACTTCATTCGGGTTAGGCATCCCTTCTCAGCTAAATCAATTGCTTCTGTTTTCACCAATGAGATAGTCCGCCTCCATGGGTACCCCAGATCCATCGTGTCTGATCGTGATAATATTTTTATCAGTCACTTTTGGACGGAATTATTCAGACTGCAAGATACTCGGTTAAATCGGAGCATAGCTTTCCACCCTCAGACGGATGGACAAACAGAACGTGTGAACCGTTGCTTGGAAACATATCTTCGTTGTTTTTATAATGAAATGCCCAAAGCTTGGACATCGTGGTTAGCATGGGCAGAATTTTGGTATAATACCAATTTCCACGCCTCTCTCAATCAGACCCCATTCCAGGTTGTTTACGGACGAGCTCTTCCGCCAATCATCTTGTATGGGCATTCCACAACGGCCAATGATACATTGGAACAACAGTTGTTGGATAGAGATCACACTTTGTGGATGTTGAAGGAACAGTTAGCAGGTGCACAGAACTGAATGAAAAAATTTGTTGATCTGAAGCGCAGGGAGGTGGAATTTCAAGTAGGAGATCGGGTTTATTTGAAGTTGCGTCCCGTATAGGCAACGGTCTTTGGCAAAGAAACGTTGTGAAAAGTTAGCTCCCAAATTCTTTGGGCCCTATTCCATCGTGGCACGCGTTGGGCAAGTAGCTTATCGTTTGGAAATGTCGGTGGAAGCGTCCATTCACCTTGTTTTTCATGTCTCTCAACTAAAATTGGCCCTCGGAAACAATGAAAACGCCTTGGCTATTCCCCCACTGCTAATTGAAGACTACGAATGGATGTTCGAGTCGAACCCGAGGAACTGTTGGCCACTCGCTGGAATGCTCAGGTCAAAGCCTGGGAATATTTGATGAAATGGAAAGGTCTGCCGGATTGTGAGGCTACGTGGGAAATGTTTGCTCTAATGCGGACCCAATTCCCTGAGATCCACCTTGAGGACAAGGTGGTTGCGATGGGGGAGAAGTTGTTAGGCCCCCAATTGTGAATACTTACAAAGGAAGGGCGGAAAGGGAAAAGAGCATGTGGGCTAACCGTTTGAAGGCTAGTGGGACTGGTTGGTGTACGGTCGTTAGGGTTTACCTTGGCCCTAGTATATAAACTATCTTTTATGCTTTTGTGGTTATGTTTTGGATTGTAATAGAATAATAGTTCTAGGGATTTTGGAGAGCCACCAGCACTCTCGAATGGCTGGGTGTTTCCTTTGTTTATATGTAATCGTTCTTATTGCAATACTATCGATCACTAGTAAGAGTACTCTTACATGTACACACCAACTCTCTTACAAACAACCGCCTCGTACTACATTTTTTTGCCAAGTAAACTCGTAGGATTTAGCCACCATGGTTTAAACCATTCCCTCTAAACTCATCATTAATTCAAAAGAGTTTTTGCAACAGCATTTGATAAAACTGTAAAGAATCATGTTCAACACATTTGGTTCTCGCAATTTTCGTTTGCACATTTTCATACTACTATCTCTTTGTACACTTCCTCTATTCCAAGACGAACATACGATAACAAGAAGAAAGAAGTCGAAAATTCAACATTCATCTGTAAATAAATGAAGTAAACTGCAAATGGAAGGCAAACTATTAATCCGAGCTACAATCCTCAATTCTTCGTAATTCAAACTTCAAAGGAGCAATTAAACCATCAACTAGTTAAAAATACAGAGTTCAACCCTTTTTCTCTCTCTTAATTTTAGAGATATTTTCCTCTCCATTTCATCTTTTAAAAAAAAAATATATAATAAAAATAAATAAAAATTAAAAAATTAGATTGAAATTTGAACATCTAAATCTCAGTTAAGTTAGCCTCGCCTCGTTTGGAATTGACATACAAATATGAACATTTAGGGCTTGTTTGGTAACGTTCCCGTTTCCTGTTTCTTGTTCCTGTTTCTCATTTTTTAAGAAACGGACTTGTTTGATAACTATTCCCGTTTCTTGTTTCTAAATTTTGAGAAACGTTTCTAAAAAAAAGGTAAAATTTGAGAAACTTCAAAAAGGTGTTTCTCCCAGTTCCGTTTCTCTTTATATTAATCTGTTCCAAAAATGATGATAAATTAGTGTTGGTTCATTGGTAAGAGAAGCACCCAAATAAACTCCTCACCCATGAGGTCCTGGCTTCAAATCCTCATTATAACACTTTTTTTTTTCTTGTTTTTTCCTTTCTTAATTATGCAATGTTTTTTTTTTTATCTATTATTTTAATTTTAAATTTTGCTATTTTTTTTTAGGATACATTACTAATTACTTTTTATTTTATTTAAATACATAAAAATATTATTACTTTTTATTTTATTTAAATACATAAATACATAAAAATATTTATTATATTTATTTATTAAATTTGTTATATCTTTTTTTTAAATACATTAAAATATTTATTTATTAATTGTAAAAAAAAAATTATTATTATTTTTTATGTTACGACACTTTAAACTTTGCAAATTAACATTTCAATATTTTTAAATCAGTTTAAATTTCCCACTATTAAATATTAGATTCACAAATAGTGATATTTTAGTTATATAAGATAAATTTATCTATAATATAATTGAAATGTCGATTCACCTCTCATGTCGATATTGAGCTCATTGACACGTAGAAATGTCTACATGTCAACGAAAATTTAAAACATGACCCATAACAAACAATGACGAATGACAACGACTTCGAGATTTTAGAGCAAGGAAGACATCATCCTCGAGGTAGGGAAAAATGTTTAACTATCGAATTTTTTTCACTGCAAAATGTTATTGAACGTTGTTTTGGCGTGTTGGAGACTCGTTTCCCTATTCTTAAATAAACGTCTCCTTATCAACACACAAAAACATATACCAAATCAAATCAAATTGCAATTTATTTTTTATTTTTTTATTTATTTATTTTTTAATGCATGTTATATCTTTTTTATATTATGTATACTAAATTTTATTTAAACTATAAAAAATAAAAAAATAAAAAAAACAATTAACAAAAAAAAAAATTATCAAACATGACGATATTTCTATTTTTTTTTTTCAAGAAACAAGAAACAAGAAACGTTATCAAACAAGTATGTGTTTCTGTTTCTTTTTTTTCAAGAAACAAGAAACAGGAGTAGTTATCAAACATGTTTCTGTTTCTTGTTCTAAAAAAACAGGGCACAAGAAACAGGGAACGAGAAACGAGAAACAGGGAACAAGAAACAGGAACGTTACCAAACGGGGCCTTATTTGCCTTCAAAAAGTATAATGCATTAAACAACTTTCTTTTAACCTTTATCTATGTTTTTCCTTTGACAATATTACTGTTTGTTCCTTTTCTCTTAGGTTTAATTAGTTACTTATTTATTTTATGGTAAGGCTATAAAAGCCATTTAAAATCGTAATAGGGAGTTTTTTTTAATCATTATTTGAAATAAAACTTTGTTTTCCGGAGAATTTACTCTCAAGGTTAGGGATGACCTAATCTTAAATTCGTTGCGTCAATAGTTCAACAGGCATAAAATATTGTACAGGAGTTCAAATCCTTCATCCGGAGACGTCTTTCTCCCACCCCCATAGAGATGTCCACGAGGCGAAACCGGGTAATGCCTTCCACACCCTACCCGTTCTCACAAAATTTCTCTTTTAATTTCGTACGGAACGA
This sequence comes from Herpetospermum pedunculosum, assembly GCA_028017165.1. Taxonomy (NCBI): domain Eukaryota; kingdom Viridiplantae; phylum Streptophyta; class Magnoliopsida; order Cucurbitales; family Cucurbitaceae; genus Herpetospermum; species Herpetospermum pedunculosum. The sequence goes on along the minus strand of CM051524.1, from coordinate 6,957,535 downwards.
GTATTTCCTATAATTTTCTTTTTAATTTATCCTCAACCAATATTTTTTAAGTTAATTAATATATATATTTATATAGGACAGGGCAGATATGCTATTACCCGTTCCCGCCCCGTTCAACTAACGGGACAAAAACTATTCTCCACCGGACATCTCTACCCACCCATCTACCTCTCCTCAAACTATACTTTTTGGTCGGTTTGATTTTCTAAGGTATAAAATTGGAAGGAAAAAAAAAAAGGATCCTTTAGAGAGAGGGAGACCCAATTGTGCATGGATAGAATACAAGCTTGGAGGGGCAATTTTAGGGCCTTTATACAAACAAATTGACCTGCTTATGATTATATAGGAGGGATTGTCATTAAAAAAACAACACCCTCCATTTAATATTTCATATAATTTTCCATTACAATTGAGGAATCTCCTCAAGAAAATATAAAATTTTCCTGTACCATGTATTGCAAAATGAAATGTAATGATCTTAAAAGCTGTCTACTGGAGCCCATCCTTTCTTCTCCAATTCCAGTCTCAGCGCCTGAAATTATTAAGTCAGATGCCAAATATACAATAAAAAATAAATAAATGAGATTTCTGTTGCTTGGGATTCATTCACCTTGATCCGCTTTCTGTTGATATCGAAATCAAAGTTCCCGATTCGGGATGCTGATCGGTATTCTACTATCGACTTCTTGCCTGGTGGAAACCAAAACTCGACGTCGTCCACAAACTAATTTGTACAAAGAAAATCAGTCACTTTCCATTACTGCCAAAAGGTTGTTGTCTATGCTTCACAAATGAGTTATTAACTTTAGACGTACCCCTAGTATGGGACTTTCATATTCCACTAATAAATAGTCGTCCTTCTGGTCTACTATCTTCGGCGTAAACTTGTCGGGTTTTATTGATTTTATCTGTGATGAAACAGAGGATTTCACAGACGGATACTAATCGATTGCCATTTTTGTTACAGCAAAATCAGATGAGATTTTAAAGAGGAAGGAGAGGTTCTTGGCTTTTACCACTTGGATAAGTTCCTGCAGTGCCACTTCTCTGCTTACAGGGTTTTTCTTGCCTCTTCCTTCTTCTGGATTATAACTCCTGCCAAAATTAAAAACTAAAATGAATTCGATAATCACAACTCGATCCTCGGAATATAGAATCAGAGCAAGAACAGCTTGAGACATCTCATCAATCTTAGAACTATTAAGATATCAACAGATTTGAATCCATAAATTCCTGATCAGTGATCACATAGTTCTGTGTTTGTCATTAAGCTTCGCCATGAGCTTGTACATAACAACAGTATCAGAAGAAGCACAGTATCTTTATTTTTTCTTTTTTTAGTTCAACGTGTGGAGTGAGAATTCGAACATCTAACCTTTCAGTCGAAGATAAAACATCTCGAGTATGCTCAAGTTAGAAGTACAGTATCTTTCAAAATGTCAGAATATAGTTGGAAGTACATGTTTAAAAATAGAATTTCATACTGATGTGAGTTGAAAACTTTGCTGATGTTAAAAGCTTTACCGACCATGATAATATTCATTAACAAATAATAAAAACATGCGTCATCATATCACTATTTTCCCATTTTTTTATTATTAAAAAAAAGGCACGTGTTTTATGTTCCAAAAAGAGTTGAATTCCCTATTAAATGTGAAAACTGAAAGTGGTGCTACAAAGTTCTAACATGTTGTGCTTAAGTTTTGACTTTTTCAGTGTGGTTTGGCCAATATATCATCACATGATCATTTCCTGCTTGGTCCTATCAAGATCTATTTTCAGATTATCACATGTTAAAAGCATCACTTTAGAAAAAGTGTGATGCAGACATTTGAAATCAGTCATCTTTAACAGAGTCAAACTTATACTACAACATCAACTATCAATTAGTACTATACTATTTTTCTGTTAAATTATATTTGACACTATTCTCACTTTTTGGTAAGAGTAAGAAAATGTGTTGTTTTAGACAAGAGAAAGTTTGTTAATTTTAAACTTACTATGCAATTAAAATGTTCTGTAATTTTGTAGTTGAAATTGATATTTTCAGTTTACATTGCATAATTAAAACGTAGCAGAAAAAGTGACAGAATTGACACTGTAGCTGGCTTCAAACAACATCAGCAATGAGATTACAAGGGATGAACAGTGTTAATGTAATTTACCCAATAAAATAATAAGAATAACAGGGTTAATATCTCTTAATTGGCGATAATCATTTTCAAAACTTCATTGAAACTTAAATGAATGGTATATTAGAAGGAAAATGGAGATACCATGGTGGAGCATAATGGGTGAGATCGCTGACATTTTCTGAAGTAGATATACAGTTCCTAGTTGCTGGACACAGTGCCAAACTTGGTTGGCTTTTCTGCACACCAAGATATTCAGGCTTTTTCCCACTGCATGAAACACAGATTTCATCGCTCAATCAGAACTTTTATCCCTGGCTAAAACAAGAGTCAAATTCCCAAAATTTACTTCTTTTTTGTTTATTCTTTTAATATTCGTGAGTGTGCGGACAAACTTAAATCTCACGGGGCAACCGTCTGACCCTACTTGGTTGCCAAGGAAACTCATAGGAAATTAATTCCTAGGTAGGTGACCACCAAGAATTTAACCCATTCCGTACAGGAGGACTTTAATAATTCTAAAGCCCTTCATGACCCGTAGGTAACCCGATGGTTTACTTCTTCTTTTAGATAATTGGGTCTCATTTGATAAGCTTTTTGCTTTTTGTTTTTTATTTTTTGTTTCTGTTTTTTCCCCCTTTTCTTTTAACACATTTTCCTCCCACATATATTTCTTTGTTTTGTTTTCTACTTTTCAAGAATGGTTTTTTCAAAATTAATACCAAATTTTGGAAGTTAAAAAAATAATAGTCTTTGAGGACTTGTTTTTGTTTTTAAATTTTGACTCTAATGTATTGTGAAGAAAGGTGAAAAGAATGAAGGAAAACAAAATTGTAGAGAAACTAGCCTAATTTATGAAGACAAAAAACTGAAAACGAAAAACATTGTCAAATAGAGTCTTATATTTTGGTTTAAATTATATCTTGCTCTTTCTACTATTAAAGTTTTGCATTGAAGATTGACATATAAATCAACCTGAGTATAGCTCAATTGGTGAAGGCATATACTCGAGAGGTCAAAAATTTGAATCTACTCGCCCACGTGTTGAATTTAAAAACAAAAATGAAGATGGACAAGTGATGTGGGCTGGGCTGGGATTGTAGTAACCATTGTAATTAATAAATTGAAGTACAATTACCAAATTGAAAGTTTCGAGTACGAAATGGACATAAATGTGGCAATACAAAGAGAATGGCGATTACTTGAAAACAAAAACATGAATAAATTGATAAATTAACACCACAAAATCAGATAAGATGAGGTTTCTAAGTCACAAACAAAGTTAGCACAGATCATTAGAAACTCATACATATAAAACCAGAAACAAATTCCATCAATTCGTCCGATTGAAAAACACGCTCAGATCTTCATTGCTCAAACGAGAAGAAAAAGATAATACAACATACCTCAAGTTAAGAATCGCTCCAATGACCGCTAATTCGCTGCTCCGCAGAACTAATTCCCTTCAAGACGAAAACGATTGACATTTATAGAGTTGAGCTCTTAACGAAAGCGAGAGAAAGAGAGAGATAGAAAAAGAGTACCTTCGATTGAAATTTTGAGCGGATTCGTGGCGGTTTTGCTGGTGGTGACAGAGGATGATACGGGGGAAGGAGGAAGCGGAACGTGAGCGAACATTTCTGTAACGGTTGCAGAAACAATAAGGGCTTGAAGAAGAAGAAGAAGAAGACGCCATTGAAGCCATTTGTGAAGAGAAAACTTTGGGTTCGATTCACTGTGGGATTGAATTGGAGGGGAAAGGTATTTATAGAGCAGCCGAAATTTTGGACTGAACCGTCTTTTCCTTTGACCTTGGAAAATGAAAACAAAGAGGACACGCCATTAATACTCAATAGAATAATAGAATGGAACTCGTGTTTAAAATCTAATAATTTCAATAATTTTAGTCTTTATATTTTTTTAAAAAAAATTTATTATGTAATGACTCGTTGTAATTTTACAAATTTTAAAGTATATGAATTAAATTGTTATATACTAAAGTTTCGTGACTAAATTGTTACAAATTTAAAAGTACAAGAACTAAATCGTTACAATCTAAAATTAAGAGACTAAATTGTTACTTCCATGAAAGTTTAGGGACCAAAAGTATTTTTAAGCATATTTTTTTTTCAAGTTTGATAAAAATTAACTTCACACCCAGATTTTAAATGTCAATGGTGACAGAAATGTCGAGGTCTCAATTTTATGGAAAGGTCTCATCTTCGAAAGGTTTGAATCTCTCAACCCGCATATTTTTAGAGGAAAAAAAAAATAAGGATGTCAGAGATTCGAATCTCTCAACCTGCATATTTTCAACAAAAAAAAAATATTAATTTGAAGATTTATTGAAAGTACATTGACTAAATAGAATGAGACTCTAAAATATAGGGTTGTTTTTTAATAATATTGTAATTTTAAAAAAAAATTATAAAAATATTGTAGGTTTGAAAGTATTTTTAAAAAAAATGTTGTTTTAAAGGGAGGCAAAGACGACATCTACACGCGAGCAAAGGTCAAAAGACGATCTTGCTCCACATGAATTCGCCATCTACGTACCTTTCATTAAAAATTTGATATCTTTTTACCCAAATATTCAAAAAATTCGAAAAATGTATGGTTTGAAAGATAAGAGAAACTTCAATTTGATACCTAGTTTTACTATTTTTTGAGTTGTGTATCAAAAGATAAAAAAAATATCGAAGTTGAACTATAGTTCTGCAAATTTCAGAACTGAAGATAGTGTATTCAAAAATTAATATCTTTTTACCCAGATATTCAAAAATTTCGAAAAAAGATACGGTTGGAAAGCTAACACAGAACTTCAATTTGATATCTGGTTTCACTATTTTTAGAGTTGTGTATCAAAATATACATATCGTCGAAGGTTAGCTACAGTTTTGAAGTTTTCAGTCATATCTTCAGATCTGGGTTTAGTGAAGCTTTCAGAACTTCGATGATCTGTATCTTTTGATACACAACTCCAAAAATAGTGCAACCAGGTATAAATTGAAGCTCTCTGTATTAACTTTCGAAGTTTTTGAAGTTTTTTAATGCAAAGGTAACAAAATATACAGATTTTCAAAGTTTTTGAATATCTGGGTAAAAAAATATCAATTTTTTAATGCACCTCTCAAAAGAATCTTTTGTTCTGAAATTTGCAGAACTATAGTCCAACTTCGATGGTCTTTTGGAGTGTGGTACTAATTGAGCCCGTAGAAGTCTTAGGGGTCCTTTGGCCCAAAGAGTTGCAAGAAGTTGGAGTAGTTTAATCTGGAGAGTTCTGAGATCGGTGTTGTGTTTGAGGTAGAGAGTTGTTAAACGTGAAGTTCTGAAGTAAGCTGTTTTTTTGTGCATAATTTTTTTCTACAAACTTTCAAATTTTCACCAATAAATTATAAGAATGATTTTTTTTTTTTTTTTTTTTATCTATCATTTACAAATTTCTTCGAAGACAACCAAAATAATTTTGAGGACAATACCTCACATTACTTTTTCAATATCTTTCACATTGATTGTCAAATATATATATATTCATTTTTGGTAGGACTCATCTTTTGTCATTTTATTTTATTTTATGAATTATAAGATTAATGTATGTATATTTTACAAACTTCTTAAAAAAAAAAAAGTATACTCTTACCTTGATTCATGTGTCAAACACATCTTTCTCCGCCTCCACCCATTTAAATTTGTCATTTCATCTGAATCCACTACACTCGGAACTCACATCTTAGCAATGACGACTTATTTTAACTGTTTTTTTTGTACAATTGTTTTATAATTTTTCATATTTTCATTATTAAGAACTTCTTCCAATAAATGTTAAGAGGGTCTTTCAAGGTACCCACATTAACGTGGATACAATCAGTGATGCAGTTTGTAGACATCTGACATATGCTGAATCGAGGGGGACCTGTCTAGTTCGAAGGCACAGAAGAGGAGTCTCAATTGGGAGATCCATGATCAGACTGAAGTTGATGATGACATATGGATTCCCCCTTCGACTAACACTTGGAAGTTAAACACATATGGATTCCCCCTTCGACTAACACTTGGAAGTTAAACACATATGCGGCTTGGAATAACTCTCGACATCAACGGGGACTGAGGTGGATTCTTCGGGATCATTTGTGATCGTGCTCACTTGGTCTGGATGAAGCTTATAAACCAACTAAGTAAAATTAAGGTCCTTGGAGTTATGGTTTATTGTTAAGGGACTCTCTTGTATTCCCTATTCGACAACCCAAGAAACAGGGTGTAGAATCAAATTGTCATTACCTTAAGGTGATCAAAATCACTCTCAAATATGTTTTAGTAATAAAAAATCACTTCTAAATATTTCGGATAAAAAATTAAGTGGCTCAAAATCCATTTTCCTCTCCACTTTGAGATGACTTTTAAAACGATAAAAAGTATTTACACTTAATTAGTGCTTCAAAGAAGAGCTAGTTTTCTCTAAAATTACTCAAGGAAAAAAGCATCCAAAGTTCACCCAAAAAGTTTAAAACAAAAAAAAAAAAATTAATCAAACTCAAATTAATTACACTTAGATTTGGCAAGTAGAGAAAGCATATTTGAGAGTGGCTTGGAAATAACTAAAATAACTTTTATTGTTTTCAAAATCATTCCAAAACATAAATTTATTCATTTAAAGTTATCTTAGTATTTGGTTATACACTTTTAAACAAGATTTACATATCATCAAAATTAACTTTGAAAGATTAAATACATGTGTTTGGAGTGATTTTGAACATTACAAAAATGATTTTAACCATTTCAAAATTACTCTCAAAACATATGGTTAGAGTATACTAGCCAAGTAATTGAAAAAACAAAAGTTATAAATCAAATCAAACAACTTCAAATTTCCGTAATGAGAGGAATACACCATTGAACACTTGAGAAAACACTAATGTCTACGGAAAGAAGTTTTTTTTTTTTTTTTTTTTTTTTTCAAAGGTATTTAATTAATGCGGGTGAGGGAATTGAACCTCTGACCTCTTAGTCAATAGCACAATTTTATGTCATTGTCAATTGAGTTCTACACGATTTCGCAAGTTTTCTTTTTTCTAAAGGCATAGCATATGTAATCACATCAAAGTTGATTATACAATTTTTTTTATGCTAACTTGGGAGCATAACTTAACATTTAAGATGTTGAAGGTTGGAATCTCCACTTTTACAAGTTATGTTCTAAAGCAAATAAAATTCTATTAATTTCCCTATTCAGTATATTCAGCTCAAGGGAGAAATCAAAATAAGGTAGCTACAGGAAGACAAGCAAATACAGTCCCCCTCCTTGGGTATACCAAAATTTCGACAACGGCTAACAAAAGCTCACATCTCATTCATACTTTTCTACTATTAGCCATGGCTTTGGTACTTTCACTGCCTCAATAAGAAATGAACCAGTATTTTCAGCAATAAGAGATGTGTATAAACTAATGGACCTTTACCAATTCGACATCATACACGAGCCATGAATCGGGTGGTATATTTTCTCCATCTCCTTCATTTCCATATCTGCAATAAACATAAACATCTTAAGTGATGCAGGAAAACGTCAGTGCAGAGGGAGGAAAAACAACGACTTCTCTCGTACCCCATTGAGGGCGGAATGGTAAGTCTTCGTTTCTCGCCGACTTGCATACCTGAGGAGTTATGTGCAGAAAATATATTCATCAAACTAAACTATTTAAAAAAGAAAAGCAAAAGAGTTCATTTTGGGCCATGAGATTTGTACCATCAAGACCAGCATCCCAACCCTCTAAAACTTCCCCAGCTCCTGAAGAAAACAAGATATAGAAGATAATTGAATTAGAAAGAAGGAAACAGATCATAGAAACATTGTTACAAATCAGATCTTCTTACCCAAGCGGAATTTATAAGGAGTATTATCGTCCGTTGAGTCGACTATTTCACCACTCTGCTTCAACTTACCAACATAAAGCACACTAATCTGAAACCAAACAGAACTCAAGCATAAGGATATTCTAACTTGTGTCTGTAGTAAAGAAAGTAGCATTCAAAATCTGTATATTCAAGTCAAATGGATCTTGCCTTTCTCTTTGAAGTAGCAATTTTTCCATTTGGTTTCCCAGCTTCTAGTTCTTCAATAACCAAGCCACTCGGTAAGGTTCTAGCTTGAGATGACTTGGAGACACCATCACTTTCCTTATCCTCAGTTTCTGTGGTTGGTTTCTTTTCACCAGCTGAAGAAAGAGTTATATCTGACTTCAAAGAATCACCATTTTCTAGTGCTTTGGTCCTCTTCTTTGTTCTTTTCTTTGCGATAGGATAATTTTCAGTCCTGAACACAATGCAGTTGAAAACATTGAACTTAATATTACGATAGTGCTACAATAATATGTAATCATTATGTATTAGGAACAAGGGCGTCCATAGACATTGTGGCACACACAATTAGGACACTCAAACTTTGCAACTTTGCATGTACAAAGTGGAATGAGAGCAAGTGAGCTTTGTTTCTAACCGCAGCACCAAAGAACCCGTTAACCATAGTCGCTAGTGAACAGTGGATGGAAGAAAGGAACGAAGGCCTCAACCTAATCGAATAATAATCTAATCTAGATAGATGGTCTAGAAAATTACATCCTCTCCAAGTAGAGGGATAACAAAAGAAAATTTTGGATTGTTTTTACCATGACGATTCAGATGAAATCAGTTTGAATAATTTTAATTCAATTTCTAGGTGACAGGTTTTTTCCAATGAATTAGGGTAACTCATCAAAATACAATTAGCATCAAGGCTGCGCTGCATTGGTATTACTGCATTATCTTTCCCTCCTGTTTCGAGGAAAAAAAAAGTGACAAAAATGCAGCATTCACAAACTGCAAACAATCACGTAATCCAATTTGTTAACTCAGATACCAACTTAAAAATTAAAGAGATTGCACACCAACTTACTGATCAACAGTGGGTTGTACATCTTGGTCCATCTTGTCAGGCTTAAGATCACATGTACCGTCATTTTCACTGATTTTCCCTTGCGCTGACCCTCTCTTCTTTTTCTTTTTTGGTCTCTCACTATCTTCATCATGGCCCACATCAGCTGAAGGGAATGATAAATTATCAAGTAGTTCGGCTCCCGTGCTTGAGATTTGGATAATAGCAAAATCAAGGAAAAAGAAATAGAATAGTCAGCAGGCTGCCAAAATACAAAATATGCTAGAATAACTTAAATGAATGTAATTTAGCACATACGCAGTCTCCTGTTTCTCTCTGCACACAGTATTGACTGTGTTATCCGTCTTCAAATCATCTTGCTGGATCTCAACTCCTGAAGCAGCACAACTAGAACTATTACCATCAGCTTCAATAGATTTTCTCTTAGACCGCTCTCTTTTCCGTTTCTTCTTTCGTTCACTACTACCAACTCTTGGGCTTACTTCAGAAGTTTTGATTGGCAAGCCTAATTCCCTATATCCAATGCACAAACATAATAACCAAAGAATAAAATCAGATATCGTCTCCTTAAAACGCAAGGACACCGATGTACAACCTATCAGACAATTCCTATTCAAGTAAGGTCATAGAATAAAGGCAGATATCAAGCACTAACTGAGCTACTATATTGGTTGACATCATTCAGAAGTACCAAAGAGGAAAACACAGCTTCATTAAGAAAAATATTTAGAAAATGATATAAACTAACATTACAAGCTCTCGGTCTCTCCTAACCCTAGCTAGCCATTAGATAAAACTAAGTTAGTTGCTCTTCAAGAATTTGGCCTATTCAGCTTAATAATCCTTGATGGTGCATGATCTGGACTTGGTTTTCTCATTGATTAATTGTTTCCCTTTTATACCTTTGAGAGGAGCTCCTTCAATTGTTTTCCCACTTTCTTCATCAAATATCTAAGGTCAGTCTCTTCAAAAGAATTATTTCTATAAACATAAGTAAATGGCCCAATTATCTAAATATTGCATTACGTTCCAAGAGGGGAAAAATAATTAACTGCTCTGAGTTATACCAGGTGTTAGTGCTTCAAATCAAAAGGGGAAAAAGATACTCACTGTTCATTGATTAAAGTTAGATGTTGGCCAAACTCATCTGCCGTTGCATCATTTGGCACAGGTATCGCTTCTTTAGTATTATTATTCATGACCTTTCAAAATATCTTCTATGAGAAAATCGTGAATGGCCTTCTTACACAAATCTAAGGTTTGCACTTTATTTTTTTTATTTAAAACAGAAAGTAAATTGGCAATTTTTCATATGTAACAATTTTTATAGTCGGAACTCACCCATTCAGCTGACCATCTTCAATAATACCATCAGTATTTCCATTAACTTCAGTAACAAAATCACCATCAAACTCTGTCTTCGTATCACTGCTTTCATGTAAGACTTTGTGCTCTCTTGCTTCTTTTTCCTCTGCAGCTGCACCATTCTCTCCCTTGGTTTTATTATTGCACAAGGAGGATATGGGATGGTTGTCTTCATCTAAACTTTCCAATTCTGGGAAAGGAATCTCATTTTTTACAATATTTTTAGGTTGAGAACTTTCTTCCTCATCAGTTTCACTCATTTGATAGCTCTTTCTAAGCCGCCTACCGTTGCGAGTCTTATTTCTGGTTTTTTTCTTGCCAAAAGTTTCATCTATAATCACCAGATTGAGAACAGTCAAACTAATGAAAATCAAATAGCATATTCATATTGCGATCAGTATGATTTGACTTACTACTAAATATGGCAAATCAAATCTTCTGTATGATAGAATAAGAACAAATCTATGCACTCAATGATATAAAAAAAAATTATCTTTTTTTTTTGTGAAGGGAAACAATTTCACTCTGATATTAAGATATTTTATCAATTTAGAGCGATATCAAGATATTTTATTTTTAAAAGAATCGTTGAAATATATATAGGAGATATGGTGTGGAGGAACACCAAGCAAACATATTGCATTTCCAGGTAACAATATAGTAAATGTTTGAACATAGGTCATATGGGCCAATAGAAGGTATCTAGATCACCACCAACTAAGGTACAGCCTTATAGATCCCTAAACTAGATAACATACGCCATTTTCTAACACAAAATGTGCAATTAAATTTCTATCAGTTAAGATTATTGATGTTCGCAACAACCTTACAAGTTACAAACACCCAAAAAGGTTACAAATACAAACCTGTATCTAAATAATAATGTTGTGGTAATATCAATTCCGTCCCCCATTTGTGACATACAAGGCCATAAGAGTATCAGTGGGAATATGCAAAAGTATGTGAGAGTGATAGGACCTGGATACAAACCAAACTTATGCTCTGGATGAGAATCTACAACATTACGAACAAGCTAATTGCCTAATAAATAATCTTAAAAGCATATCAAGTTCCAATTCATGATGAGAATAACATCCATACATACAGTTATTTGAGAGAGAGACAGAGAGAGACAGGGTACTAATGCAATCAGGATTCTTATCAAAATAAATAAATAATGCAATCAGAATACAAACCTTCTTCATTTGAAGTAGGAGAAGGGGAGAAAACTTCTGGATCATCGTCATTGATAAAACTATCATCATACTTGTCTTCGTCGGCAAACTCAGAGCTCTGTGTATCAGTGTTTGCAATATCTTCTCCATAGGATTCTCTTTTTATTTATTTAGTTAAAGAGAGACAACAAAAAACCACCATGAAACAATGCAATCAACAAGCCCCAGATGAACTCCAATAAATTCCCATTTTTACTCAAAAAAATCAAACAAAGGGTAAGAGGGAGAACACAAAAAACATGGTAGTTTATTGTCATAGATATATGGTGTATGTGCTTAGTGAATTGGGCATCTCAAATTACACAAGCAACATAATTATACTAACTTGAAATATGAGAAATGCCCATCCTATCCTGACAGTATAGAAAAAGCTGAAAAACATTTTGTATTTCTTATCTTTACCTACTATCCTCGATAATTAAAAGGATGCAAGTACTACAACCAAAAAAAGTTACTATACATAAATAAATACAATTTACAGAGGTAAAAACAGTTATCCACCCTGCTGCACAAATTAATGGATACGTATTATCATCATTTACATTATTGAGTCGACAACTGCCTAGAAAATAACCAGAAAGGTGAATGCTTCGAGGACCGATAACAGAGAAAATGACTTCATCAGTCTCTTCATATTCCAAATTTAGTTGCAAACACTCGGTCTTCTCGGGAAACAATGAGCACAGATAGACAGGACTCTTATTCCCCACATTACACTGAAGAACGCTCTTCTTTGTTGCTGTACCAAACCCCAATGTTGCCTGATAATATCCAGATACCACATGACATCAATGAGAAAAACTATCTCAATCTCCTGTTTTTTTCCCCTTTTTTTTTATAAGAAACTGAGATGAAGAATATTAAAGCCACAAAAGAGGACAACCTAAAGGCAGGGGTAGAGAGAGCCCCATCGGCCCATCTCAGAGAGAAACTAACACAAAAAAGCCTTCTCATTGCTAATAATCAAACTCATAATCCTTAAATTCAATTAATATCTACCAAGCCCCAAAACAGGTATGGAAAATCAAACTACGCACGCATGTTTGGGAGTGATTTTGAAATGGTTAAAATCACTTTTGTCATGTACAAAATCACTCCAAAATAAAACCGAATATTAAATTGATTTTGAATGATTAAATGCATGTTTTGGAGTGATTTTCAATCCAACAAAATAATTCTAACCATTTCAAAATCAACCCAGCTCTAAATTATAATCAGAGGGAACAAAGAGTGAAGAAGAATGTAATCATTACCAGTGAAACATGAAGCCTTCCTTTGAAAGCATCAAACTTCTGAGTAAAGGGCTTACCAGGCTTCACTTCAGTTCCTGGGAAACTAACAAATAGAAATGAGAAACTCAAACAAAACTCAGAAAATCAAATCAAATCAAATCAAATATAAAGCTCCCCAAAATTACACCCAACAAAACAACATCAAAGGGGGAAAAAGAAAAAGAAAAAGAAAGAAATGATGAAGATAATAAAAGGGATGAAGAGAAGTTTACCCCAGAAAGCCATGTTTGAATAAGTTGGAGAGCCAATCAACCAAGGAAACAGTTACAGAATTCTCTCTGCTAAAACCCTAACCCTAACCCCTCTGAGAGACGGAGAGACTTGAAAATTGAAATGGGGCTCCGGTCCGGTCCATGAAATGGGAACACCATAAAACCCGGTTTGCAGTGGGACCCATCCCATTGAACTTCTTTGGCGCGCTTTCTATGACGGCCATGGAATACCGTTACCACACATCACATATTCTCAACTGTTTTTCCAAGTACAATATTTGGTTCCCGATCAATTTCTTAGTAGTCTAGTAAATATGAAATTTGATTTTTAAAAAGGCAAATGTTTCCAAATTTTATTTTTAGAGCGTTTAAGAAAGTGTATCGGTACCAACAAGAGCATAACTCAATTGGTATGATGTAACGACTAGAGACTAAGAGGTCTTAGATTCGATCATCCACCTCCATATATTGTCAAAAAAAAAAATTGTATCGATTATTTTTAGCTCAACAATATGTAGGGAAGATAATTTCTCTAACCTAGTTAAAAATATTTTGATCATTGTAGGAGATGTTTTATGTTTTACTATACGGTCAATAAGAATGTACTTAACATGATTATAATTGGTCATTAGCACGGTCAATAAGATACTTAACAGGATTATAATTGGTCATTAACATTAATGAAATATAGGGGAGAAAATTAATTTATACCTTTAAATTTTGGATTGTATGAATTAAAATCTTAAATTAATGGTTCAAATCTTAAACTTTCCGAGTAAATCAATTTACACAATCTCTTTGAAAACAAAATAGTTTTCGAGCGTGTGGACATCACTTATAATGGTATCAATTAAACTCTAAACTTTCATATTATTGATACACTTATGCAAGTTCAGAGTTTAATTGATAAAATTATTAGTTAAAAATTTTAATTGATACAAACTCCAAAATTTAAGAGTATAAATTAATTTTTGCCTTAAAATGTACAATATAGATTACATGAAAATTTTTAATATTTTATTTTTAAAAGTTATAAATGTACAATAGATATAGCATGATTATAATGACATTATAAATTATTTACATTACATTTAAATTGCTATAAAAACACAAATTCCAAGTTCAACTCATTGCTGCCAACCGAGCATAATTCAATAATAATTCAATAGTGTTATGACAATGACAACTTTCTTTATAGGCCAAAGGTTTGAATCCTTCTATTTATCATATTCTATTCTGATTTATTTAAAAAAGAAAAAGAAAAAAAAAGAAGGCAGATCCCATAAATGGGAAAAGAAAAAAGAAAAAGGGAAGAAATGAAAGATTATGAATATGATTTATAGTTTGGAAGCACTTCCTCCGTAATCACAACTGTGATTAAATTGTTGTGAAGGGGAAATGATCATATATTATAATGAGAGAATAATAATACTACATGGAGAAGAAGAGTTGAGTTGAATCATTGTATAGTTGGTGGGAATCACTTTTAATCAATAAGAAAAGGATTTCTGGGGGGCTCTGAAACGTCCCTGTCCGATAACTGCTTCAATTTCTGCAATATTTTTCAAAGCCAAAACATATTATTGTGAGTTCTATAACAAACTTTTGGTTCATCACTTTTTAAAAAGTAACGGTGATTTAATTTATACTATTCAGATTTCTTCTTTCTATACAAATAGTGGTTCTTTCTATAAATATCTCAACTTAAAAAAAAAAGTATTTTTAGAAAATTCATTTAAATTTAGTTTAGATTTTCAAGAAAAATATCAAATAAATACTTAGGCCTAGTTTGATAATCATTTAGTTTTTAATTTTTTATTTTTGAAAATTAAGTCTATAAACACCACTTCCACTTCTAGCTTTATTTGTTTTGTTATCTAATTTCTACCAATAGTTTAAAAAATCAAGTCAATTTTGAAAACTAAAAAAAGAATCTTTCAAAAAATAGCTTTTGTTTTTTAAATTTAACTATCCAAATATTTTTTTAAGAAAAGTGTGACCTATAGTAAAGAAATGAAGAGAAAATAAGCCTAAATTTTAAAAACAGAAAACTAAAAACGAAACGGTTATCAAACGAGATCATAGAATTCGAAGAATGGTCCAGTAAAATATTTGGGCCAATTTTTTTGCCAATTATTATTATTAAAAAAAAAGAAAAATCGTCCATGTCAGGCAAGTGAGGATTAGTGTATAATTAAGAGTCTTTCTTCTAAAGTGTCCATTTTTTTTTGTCTTTTTTCTTTTCCCAATATAAAAGTTAATTTCTCCAAAGTGTCTCTCTCTACTCTTTTTAGGCTAATTTATTCCTAATAATCCATCTAAAACATTAATGGTGATTGCAATTGCAACCAGCATAAACAACTTAAAAAGCTAGGATGAATACAAAAATTGCCAATTATGGTGTGGAAGAAACAACAAAATGGAGGTAAAAATTAGACAAAGCAGCAGAGCATTATACATATATATATATATATATATATATCATGCCTTAAAAGAAGATGTTAATTTTAAGATAATTTCGATTTTTAGTTTTTGATTTTTATGTTTTCTATTTTTTAAAAACAAAAATTGTATATATTTGTCAACTATTTTTTGTTTTCTATTTTTAAAAAATAAAAAACCAAACTGGTTTATAATATGCATATATATTTTTTTAATATAAAGTATTGTAATTACTTTTGTTTGACAACATGTTGGAGTGGGGGATTGAACCTAGGACCTCTAGGCGATACATTATGCCATTGAGCTATGCTCTTTTTGGCAATTTAAAAGTTATTGAAAAATAACAAACATTGTGTTTATATAAGTGGCCTATAAACATACTTTAAATATTATTATTTAATTTTGAACAAAAATATATGCTTTAAGCTAACTTCATTTAAATAACTCATTAATAAGATAATAGTTAAAAATAGTATTAAAATTTAAACATACTTTAAATATTATTATTTAATTTTGAACAAAAATATATGCTTTAAGCTAACTTTATTTAAATAACTCATTAATAAGATAATAGTATAGTATATTAAAAAAATATTAAAATAACTTCGAGAACAGAAAAAATATTCAAACATACTTAAAAAAAACACAATATTAAATGTTTATTGTTTCCCGGGAGGAGAAGAGAAAAAAGATAGCGTGGCCAATATAAAAAATCATGGAAGAACGTGGGGAAAAAAAATGGTTTAAAAAAAATCCTTCTCAGTTTAATAAATATTTTCAAAATTTTAAAAACCAAAAACTGAACTAATTAGGGTTGTTTTCTTTTCCTGTTTTTGTTTTTCATTGTTTAAAAAAAAAAAAATAGAAACATTTAACATTGCATAATGTCTTAATATATATATATATATATATATTTCTTTTTTAGGATTGTTTTAGTATTTTTCCTTTTTTTTTAAGTTATTTAAATATTTTTAATATACTATATTTCACTCCATAATAAATAATAAATTTAAATAGCTACAAGCTTTTCTTTAACTAATTTTCTTAAGTAACTATTATCTTATTAATGAATTATTTAAATAAAATTAGTTTAAAGTATATATTTTTGTTCAAAATTAAATAATAATATTTAAACTAAACACATTTATAACACATAAATAATAATATTGTATTTTATTTCGATGATAACTTATATATTTTATACATATTTATTTGATTATTTGGTATTTAATTACTGTATCTTAGATAAAAAAAAAAAAAATAGTTTGGTTTTTTTTTTAATAAAAAAACAGAAAATTAGAAATAGTTACCATACTATACATGTTTAATTTTTTATTTTAAAAAACAAAAAACTAAAAAACTGTTATATGTTTTTTGTTTTTAAAAGCAAACCTAAAAATAAAAATTGAAATAATTATAAAAAAGATAATGAGTGGCGAATTAGTACCGCGATATATTGGGGAGGATCATCCAAACTGGTGCAACCTAGCACTACTTCTCTCCTTAGTTTTGCTGTGAGCTTATGACAAACTCGCAACTGAAAGTAACAATAACAAACAGAACATCAATTAAAGATCAAATGTAGGAATGGATGTCAAATTATGGTCTGGGTTAAGCCAATATGATCATAACTCAGCTGACAAGAGCATGTGCTCTCGACCAAGAACGGAGAAATTTGAATCTCTCATCCCACATATTATCGAACTAAAAAAAGTAAGAGTGTGATTCAGAAAATCATACCTCAGATCGAGTAGCCCCGCCAATAATAAATACAAAAACACGTTGTCCCATCTTCTTAAAATCTAGAGTTGCAGCTCTCAAAACAGATTCACTGTAAGAGGCAATATGCATTATATGTATTAGGGGGAAAAAGAAGCGATAATCTTTTATTGATGAAGTTAAAAGTTTAAGCAATTTCATATCAACAATGCGTAACAACTTTGAAACAGGCAAGATAGGACAATATTAGTCTCCAAAACAAATGTATAAATATATCTTTAGAAGAGGGATTAGATTGGAAACCACCAAATCATACATACGACACATAGACATGGTGACACATCCTTTTTTTTTCAAAAATCCAAGTTACCGACACTTGCACATCAATGAGTTTGATATCCACTCTAAAAATTTATTAGTTTTTGTCCTATATTACCATCAATGTCGCTTAACGAATGTTCCAATACATGCGTGTTGTCATATTCCCATTGTATAACTAGTGTTTGACATATGTCTATTGTGCTAACCGGTGTTTAATACGTGTCCAACAAGTGTCAATGTTGAGGATCCCAACATTGAAAAGATGAAAGGATCTCACACTATTTATAAGATATATAGGTTACTCTTCTCCTAATTAGTTTTAAAATAGAACCTCATGATATCTAATATGTTATCGTGTCCATGAATCTCAAACGAGTATTCAGTCCAAAAATGAGACCTGAGGATTCCACATTGGAAAGGCAAGAACCTCACACTCTCTATAAGATACAATGAGTTACACATCTTATTGTCAATTGATTATAAGATGAAACCCCATGATATCTAATAGTTAAAGTGTCCTGCGGGTGTCGACACGAACACGTTACCCAAACTAAAGTGTACCTACTCATTAAATCCAATTGTTGATCCAAACAACACAATTAAGTAATAAGAGAAAAAAAAAGTTTTTTTTTTCAGACTTGAATTGACAAACCTTCCGTATCCATCGTCAGAAATACTGGATCGTGCCCAATTTGCTGTTCGTCTTGATCTCATTGATTTTGGACCACCAGTAGACGTAGTAGTCTGGCTAGTTGCACTTTGAGGACCTTTGGGGACAGCTTTCTGAGTCGGTGGAGGAGGGTCATTCATGCATGAATATTCACTATTTGATAATTCACCTTTGCACAATTTTTCAAGAATTTCCTGAATAAAAACGGCAAGTTAAAAAAGCTGTCTTCGACAAAAAAAAAAAATTAAAAAAAATGCATTCAACATTTCACGTAACATGGAACTTTTATATTTCTCTCTCTCTATATATATATATATTTTTTTTTTTTAATATTCTTGAGTGTTCGGACCAGCTTACGCACACCTAGACTAATCTCACGGGGCAACCAATGACCCTACCACATTTGGTTGTCAAGAAAATTCGTAAGAAATTAATTTCTAGATAGGTGATCACCAAAGATTGAACTCATTCTCTCTAAGAGAGCTTTAATAGTCTCAAGGCCTTTCATGACCATTGGCGTTTTTTATATTTCTATTCATTTCCCAATCACTTGTTAGAAGGAACATAATCTTCAGCAACTTCAAGCCTCTATTGGATAACAATTTTAATTCTAAACTTTTGCATACAGAATAAGGTTATTTACCAGTTTGTGCTTCTTAAGTGAATTATAATGGCCTCACAATGCAAGCCATTTTCCAAAAAATCTTAACCAAATTTCAAAGAAAAATAAACATACTTCAAATTTTATTACAGAACAAAGAAATTATAAACAATCAAGTTTATTTTAAAATAAAATAAAAAATAAAAAATAAATCTGTTATCAAACCAGCCTTAAATTATTATTAGATAAAGAGGTGGATAGTACGTGGTAGCATGCTGAAATGCTAAAAAGCCATTTTCAAGGCATATTGCGATAAAAAGCTTTTGCTTATAAATACATATTATCAATCTAGTGGCACTTTCTCTGGATATGATGCTGAGACTAAATGTTAAATGTAGGATAATTGGAAGTAATAGATCAAAGGGCAAGACTTGGGTGTATTCCGAGCTATATCCATCTTTTTGCAGTCCACTCCAACCACACAGCGAAAAAACACTCAAACGTATTTTAAAAGAAGAAGAAAGAATAGTTTGCCACGTAATAAATTGTGGTTGGACAAGTGAATGGGCGACAAAAATATGGGTGTAGCCGAGGATACACCCCAAACAATTTCTAGATCAAACTACTAAGTACATGAAAAGATCATGAAATTGAGAATAATTAAAACCCTTCATGTAACCTCATGTAACTATTGAAAACCAAAATTGTTTTCTATAGAGATAGGTCAATTTCAATATCCTCTTTGCTTCCTTTTAGAGGGAAGAGCATAAATTTCTTTTCCCCCTTTATATCAACCTCAAAGTTGATAATTTTTAACTTAGAGACAAAAAATAATTACTTTAACCAAAAAGTAAGAAAAGATCATAATTAGCAAACCTCCATCACGGGGTAAAATCTAAATAGTTGCCATGTTTCTTCTTCACCAGTACGGTCCTTTCTTGCTGCATGTTTAATCTGATAATAAAAAAAAATGTTATTTCGACAATTGGACTTGAATAATATCTGGCAATAACTTATGCTTACCTTTTGTGCATTAAAGTTTAAGGAGAAACTATGAGCTGATGCTGCCTTTTTGGAAGCCGACCCTGCCAGCAACCGCATGTTCTTCACTACCTTCATCATATCTTCAACTGACAACTTAGCCAACTAATTTGAAATTGAAAGGATTAGTAACTGCAGTTATTTTCAAAGCTACACAAATAACTACTACTAAAAAATTGCACAAGGAGAATTTTTTAGTAAGAAAGCTAAAATGGGGAAATTGGTTAAAATAGCTAATGCCTAACTCCGATCCCACAGATTTTAATCTCTCATTTGTGATCCATAAATAATAATTTAGGTCCCATTTGATAATCATTTGGTTTTTGGTTTTTGACTTTTGAAAATTAAGCCTATAAACACTACTTTCACCTATGAGTTTCTTTGTTTTATCTACATTTTACAAATTTAAACTAAGTTTTGAAAAACAAAAAAAAAAATAGTTTTAAAAAACTTGAGATTGTTTTTGGAATTTAGCTAAGAATTCTAATGTTTTCATAATAAATATGAAAATCATTATAAGAAAATGTTGAGAAAACAACCACAATTTTCAAAAATTAAAAACAAAAGATAAAATGGTTATCTGTAACCTTAGCTTGCTAAGGTTCTTAAAAATGTACAAAGTATACACATTGAACTATTTGATCTAAACTGCTTTCCTTCCGTTGATAAAAAATCCTCTAGAACCTGAGCTCCCATTTTGCTTTAAATTCCTCCCAAGTCTCTCGCTCAACGTGTGCAGTGAATGTATGCAGTAATGCATCCTCTCTCCCTCAATCCTCCCTTTTCTTTTTTTCGGTTAGTTTCTTCAGAATGATTTAATATTTCAACTCTCTATGCACAATCATTTCTTTAGTACAAAAGGTTGCTGCTTACAGACTTCCTCTATTAGAAAGAGAAAAGCTAAGCACTCTATGGATAAAAATCCAATCATAGACCAAAACAAATTCGTTTCTTTCTGTTACCTGCATTAACTTTACAGCTTTGTCGTCCTCAAACTTTTCAGGATAGACAGACGCATAAATCATCAACAAACGTAGTTTATTTTCTGGACTTGCATCCTGCATAGGAAAAGAGAAGTTAAAGAACGATTATTGACAATTAACTGAGCTTTTTTAAACATATTTGACTGTAAGAAATTATTCGAGGAGATCGCCACAATGTGGCTGACAGTTTTGCACCATGGGATGAAAAGAGAGAATTTCCATAAGTACTTCGATTTTGCATCCAATAGTTGTTAGAGGTAGATAGATTTAAAGATCTACATCAGACGGTTTTAAAGACACAGCCACATTGTGGCTGCACGAGGCTTCAATGAATAATTTGTCCAGTATCTTCTTTTAGTATGTGACCTGGTTTGTTCTTAAGAAGCTAATAACTTCCTTAGCTCCGGCATCTCCAAAAACTAAATCCTGCTCCAATTGTCCAAGTTCACGAAGTCCCATTCGTCTAATCAGAGTGTTTACTTTTCCAGCAATCTATATCAAATAATAAAAAAGATAATGGTCAACACGGAAAACAACAATGTGATAGTCGATTCATTTAACAATCATTGGCTTCTAATCAAACCCAAGCAATGATATCTTCTCAACTTCAGTTTATATTTCAGCTCAACAGTTGACACATGTAACAATAACTTACAAATATGAATTTTTAGAACATGCAAAAAGGGGAATAAGCTAATCACAGATAAGATTAGTTCTCAAAGTGGAAGCAACATAGCCTTATCCAACATGAGAAACAAACCTCAACATGAAGAGTAATCTTTTCAACTTGTTCTGTGTATTGTGGTAAAGCTTGAATCATTTTTTGTAAATCTCGTGTAGAAATTTCACCGCCATCTCTGCAAAGAGCAACTTCAACATTTAAGAGCTAGTCATATGAAAGACCGGAAATAGATGGCCTTCAATTTAGAACCAGTAAAAGTAGTGTCAAATCGACCTGATGAACTATTAGAGAACCAAAATCCATGACAAACTTATATTTTATTATTTTAAATAAAAATGAAATCTGAAGAAGTCTAAACAGCGCTGAAATGAACCTTGAACTTTGCTGCATTTGCGCAGCTTTGTTTTTAGATACAAAAGTGGTCATCTTCTCATGTAAACGCTCACTAGCCTGTTATATCAGTTGGTGAAAAGAAGAAGTGAACCAACAAATCATATGATAGGGGAAAATTGTACTGGATAGGACATACATCTGCAATATGCGAATGTCGAAGCTCGAGCCAAATTGGATCAGTGTCTTCCAGAAGGGCCTCTCTTTTATCGGGTTCACCTCCTGTCTTACTGGATACCTATGAACAAAATGTGTATAATTTGTATTTGGAAAAAAAGGGCAAACGCCAGGAAATTGAGCAAGAGAATGAAATTGGCACGTCAACTAATAAGGTTCATACCTCATATATGTACTTATTTCCATCCATTTCTAACAAATCCCGACACATAGCATCATAAGTCCACTCATGAATAACAGGGGCAATCTATAGTTTGAGTTTAAAACATTAAATAAACAAACCAGACAAAAAATTATATCATCACTTGAAACAGAAAATTAAAGTAACCTGATCAATGGATCTATCCAAGATGAGCAGCTCACATGTTTCAGACTGAGGGTAGTTGGGAATGGTAGATTTATACGTTGAAATACAGTTCCAGATGGCAGCAGCAAGTTTTGTGGGTACTAATTCACGAAGTGATATTGCAGTGGGATCATCCAAAGCCCTGAACGCTCGAAATCTCACATGTGGAAACTCCTAAAGAAGGGGGAAGATTTCATACGTATCAATCATTAAACATCAAAATACCGAACAATTGCAGTTTGTTAGCTTTGATTACTTTGAAGTTTGATCCACGACAAAGTAATAATTTGATATAGAAAGGTGGTGATAACGGCTTTTTCATAATTACCCCCAATTTAAATTTACCAATAGAAATTAAGTGTCTTCATATACAACCACAATAAAATGTTAGCTGAATGTATGCTATAGTTTTTCTTAAAATTTAGAAGTTAAGCGGGAAGGAAACCAAATCAGAGCAAGAAAATATTGGAGCATTAAGTCAGCTGGGCATGCTGCTAGTGCTCAATAATAGTCGCTAGTGCAGCAACAGATAATCACTCTAATCTATACATACTTCAAACTCAATAAAAACTCAAAACCAATCCAAGTAAAAAACTTAGACACATCATTTCTAAGGTGGCATATACCTTTAGTGAGGCAAAAACAGTAGCGATTCTAGTCGCCATTGTGTTCAAGCAACTATCAAATTTACGAGAATTCTCAACATCGCCAAAAAGATCTACTAATGCCCTATCGTGATCAGTGATAAAGGCCTGCATTAAAGTCATTGTCAGCTCACGGTTCATTGTAATCCAAACAGTGAAGCAAAAACTTAGGACATGGAAGATGTAAAAGCATCACAGGATATCTTTAATACTTGCAAGTAAATTTCATTGTTCGACTGCAATAAGCAAGCTGGAGAAACAGAAGGCATATATTCTACGCTCCTCTATGGAAGATTTTTCAGTTTCCTGACTTTAAATGGCTTGTCTTGTCCCTGCGGTGCTAGATAAAGATCTTAAAAGTATGATAATAATATAGACATTGCAATTCATCTTTTTTTAACGGTCAAAATTTCTAGTCTAATTTACATTATCTGATTATACCTGTAGCACGAAATGATGCATGTTGGTCAGGTTTGTATGAGACTATCAATATGGTCATGTTATAATACTTTAAATTTGGTGATGGTTGGTTTTTAGATTTCAAGCCTTTTTTTTGACAACACGTGGGGTTGGGGGGAATCGAACCTGTGACCTCTTAGTCACTAGGTCATACATTATGTCGGTTGAGTTATACTCATGTTGGTAGATTTCAAGCCTTAATACTAATAAATCAACCAAGATAAATTAATACTGGTTATTTGCAAAAACCCACAGCCCCAAGAGAACTTCATCCTTACAGGCTTTTCTACTTCAATTTAGTGTTTCAAGAAACTGTGAGGACCCTAGTTAGGGGTATATGGGCAAGAATAGTATGATAGTAGTAAGGGCTTAAGGGTAATTAGTTAGGAAGTTAGTTAGGATAGTTGGTTATAAATAGAGGGAGTGGGATTACAGGAAGGTAGGCAATTGTTGAGTGCACTAGGGCTTGAGATAGTTCTCAAGAGGGGAGGGTGCAAATGCCTCTAAACACTTGTTTATCTTGTAATTCATCTATCTTTTCATTGCAATATATCATAGTTCTTGATCCCGTTAGGTGATATCCTAACAGAAACCAAGTGGCAAGACGGGACAGGCAATTTGCACCTAGTGGTTGCCAAGGCAAATGCATTGGTGCTTTCTATTACATCTAAGTAAGGCAATCTTTGAGATTTTTATCTTTACAATCAGATGTATACTATGTTATCATATAATCCATATTCTATTTATAATAAATAGTTACATTCTTCCCTATTATGCCCTAATCAAATCCAACTCAATAGGTGGTCCTTACTGAAAAATACAAACGTTGCCCGAATAGGATAAGCAAGCACAAAAGAAACTTGTCCCCTTTACTTCTATTCCACAGATTGGGTTAGCGATGAAAAAAACTGATGTAAATATTATAAGAAGCTTTTGCAATTAACCAATCAAAATTTTCAAAATGAAATTGTAAGAACTAAAAAAAGAGAGGAAAAAAGACAGACAATCTGGAAGAAAGAGACTTTACTTGCTCCCTCGTGTCCAAACAACTTATGGTGAATCTAAAAGACTAAAATTATAGTGCCAAAATTTACGTTCCAGATAACTCTCACCCAGCACATAAACGTCTAATAAATATCACAAAATCATGCATGTAGGCTAAAGGTCTACTAAAAGCAATGTAGAGAGAAAATTCCAACCAAAGTACACTTACAGGTTTAGAACCTAGCATCAGAAGAAATAAAAAAGAATGTATCAAGTACCTGGCTATCAATGGGAAAGTATTCGAGGTTCATCTGGATGAAACAAAGAAAAGAAAGAATGGTGATTAATATCATATATATATATATATCCCAAAAGAAGCTTTTCAAGAGTAAAATGAAGACACCAACCTCTCGCAATGCACCTATGCGGGGTAAGACACTTGTATCACACTTAAGGTGATTAACAAGTTCTTTTCGAACGGGTGAACTGAAAAATACAAATGCTCTGAAACCCAATAAAAAAAATGAAAGAAAAAAAAAGGCATTAGAAACGATCGGGAAAGGAAGCATATTAAACAATATGAAGATTGCAAGAAAACTGTAGGGGAAAGCTAAACCATTTTACATACCTCTTGTATAAAGGTTCCCTTCCAGACATGTCAGACAAGAACATGACAACACTGCATGCTAGAAAAAGATACGGTTAAAAAGAGTTCAGAGTTCATAGCATACATTCAAGTAAATTTCAGAACTGTTCAACAGCAAATGCTATAGAAAGACAGTTCGATTGGAAAATGATCCAGGAAATAAGTGTGTGAAGTCACAGCTGGTCCAAACTTCAGCAGCAGAAAATAAAATTTTACATACGTCTAGTTCGTACTATAATAAGCATACACCAATGCTTGTTCTCACATGCAACAATGCAAATCTTCCAAATGACAGAAATGCACAGCACACACGTACAGAACACAGAATCTAACTAGAAAATAAGCCAAAATACTTTTACTAGGAACCTCACAAAGTTCTACCACCTTGTTAATCATTGAATGCCCAAGGAGAAAGGGGGAAACCTTTTCTGCCTTTCAATAAATGCAGAATCAAGTCTGAAACTAAAAATACATTTTCATCAAAATTTTAAATATACCCCCTCCTGAGAATACTAATGATTTAAAAATGGAATTTAATAAACTCAACCTAACCCAAACTCTTTTATTTAGTGATAGTCAGTGTTTAAAGGAAATAGAAACCAATAAATAACAGTTTCTTCGATAATGTACATATGCTACATGAAGCAGGTGCAGTGCCTATTTCTATTTGAGTATAATGAAAATGGATAAACCAAAGAGGACAACAAGAAATTTTAACGCATGTACAAGTACAGCAGGCTCATTGAAAAACTGAAATAGAAGGTACTTGCAGCTGAATTGAATTTTGGAAATGCAAAAGAAAGTGATAGATTACAAGATTGTGGTTTTTAGAGAATGCCTACCAGCCTAAAGAACATAACAATTTGTTTCAAGAAAGGAAAAAAGATCTTACTTCTCTTTGGATGGCTGGATAAAATAAATAGCATCCAACGATGGCAATGGCTGCCTTCT
Organism: Herpetospermum pedunculosum; assembly: GCA_028017165.1. NCBI lineage: Eukaryota > Viridiplantae > Streptophyta > Magnoliopsida > Cucurbitales > Cucurbitaceae > Herpetospermum > Herpetospermum pedunculosum. The sequence continues at coordinate 6,931,315 of CM051524.1, read as the reverse complement.
TCTGAAAAGGTCTTCCACAACTGCAGTAAAAGAAGAATCTATCGTGAGCCATCATAAATAGAGACAACGGCTTAAGGTATAAAGCAGATCAAGATTTCTGAATAACTGATAGGCCAAATTGATATTTGTGAAGCAACTAACTTGATACATTTTGAAAAAATCAATATTTTCCCGGCAGATGATGAGCGGAGACAGAATTTAGGATGGATATAGAACAACGATTGCAAAATAATGAAAAATATTGGAACAGAATTTAGGATGGCACGTACCACATACCCAAAAAATCAATATTGAAGCTACAGTGAGGAAATGAAAGCCAAAAGTGAAAAATGATACAAACAAAAGAAATAATGCAAAAAAAACAAAAAATTGAACGTACGTGAAACTCCTTGGTCTGTTATATCCGCCATTTTACAAGAGTGAGACATGACTTTCACAGTCACTTTGTCCATGATTAGTACCTGCATATAAGTTAATTATGAAGGATCATTGAAAAAGGAAGAGAGAATGGTTGTTTTATAAAAATCGAGTTGCTCTGACGCGGACAAATTATTGAATGAGACCGCCACAATATGGTTGTCTCTTTAAAACTATTGGATGTAGATCTTAAAATCTATCATCCCCTAATAACGATTAGATACAAAATCGAAATACTTTTGTAATTTCTCTCTCTTACATCCAAGAGTGCAAAAACTGTCAGTCACATTCTCTTGAAATAATTTCTCCTCTACGCGCTAGTGCAATAAAAGTTTCATACAACATATAAAATGAGGAATACGATTTAAAGAGCATACCTTCCAAGGTTTTGAATTCTCCGAATTGGCTGCTCCTAGCATTTCGAACAATAATCCTGAGAAAAAATCAACTGTATGTCATAAGAATGCACTTGACTGACGACTAGCATTCACATAACAATATCAAAAACTCAGATTCTTCAATGCCTCGCTCAATCAAAAATCTGTGCAAAGACTCCAAATTTCAATTCTTCAAAATTATGAGATTCCGCATCTCATAAACTCGAAAACAAATTCAATTCCAATACAAATAGAATACAAATGAGGAATCCAATCAGTTCAAATGAACAAAAACTTATTGACTTATAAAGAGAAATTCAATATAAGGAGAAAACAAATCAGTGCAAAGACTCCAAACTCCAAGTATTCAAAATTATGAGATTCTCCACATCTGATAAACTCGAAAAAAAAAATCAATTCCAATACAAATGAGAAATTCAATCAGTTAAAATGAACAACAACTTATTGACTTATAAAGAGAAATTCAATATAAGGAGAAAACAAATCAGTGCAAATACTCCAAACTCCAAGTATTCAAAATTATGAGATTCTCCACATCTGATAAACTCGAAAACAAATTCAATTCCAATACAAATGAGAAATTCAATAAGTTCAAATGAACAACAACTTATCGACATATAAGGAGAAAACAAATTCTGTGCAAATACTCCAAACTCAAAGTATTCAAAATTCGCGTCTCGCAACTCGAAAACAAACGAAATCGGACACCGATAGGAAACAAAATAGGAGGAAATTAAGATTTCGATTCCGCCATTGTTTGAGGTCGGAGAAAAGAAAAGCTTACGATCGCGACTGGTTTGACGGAAGTTCTTGTACTCGGTGGCTCCGGACGTATCGGAATCCGAGAACGACATTGCGAAGGAGATGAGAAATGATTCATGAACCACTGTAGAATGAAGAAGTTCAGATCAAAGGAAAGAGAGAGAGAGATTTGGCATTTGTGTTACAGGGAAAATGGAGAAATGGAAGGGAAGGGGAAGGTCGTTGTATTCGGAAGCGCATTACAATTTACAAGCCAGGGCGGGAACTTCGGTAACGCTTTCACGGGCCAACCAAATAAATTAATTATTAATTTTTCTTTTGATTATTTATTATTACTTTTTAAATTTTTTTAATTAAATTAAATTATAAATTTGATTTTTATAGTCTACACTTAATCTTAATTTTAAGGTCTCTTTAGATTTACTGCACAAAAAAACAAAAAAAAAAAAAAAAAAGTGTATTTTAAAAATACATTTTTTTTTTAAGTTTGTTCAAAATTAAAATAGTCATAAGTTTGGTTACATGACATCTATGATCTATTCTAAAGTATTTTTACACATAATTTTGTTTGGTGACTATACATTCAAAACGTTTTTTGAAATGTCGAATTACTATAAATGACGACTATTGATAAATAATATGAATTAATAAATTTAAATTTGTATTTAAAACACTATGACTAATCGTTGATTATCGTCGTCAGTGATCCGTAGGGAGAGGATGGTGGTGGTCTCAAACGCAAACGGTGGGGTGAAGGTGGTGTGCAATGGTAGTCGTTCGACAGTGAGCAACAATGATCACCAACGATGGGCGACAATGACGGTAGCAGCCGTAAGCGGTGGTTGTCGACGACGACAATGGTATAAATGAAAGTAGAGAAATTTGAGAGGGGGTGTGTGGCTATTTTGGTCATTTTCATATATTATGAAAAGTGATAAAGGTTTTCAATTAAACACTAAAAAAAACTCTTTTTTTAAAAATTTGATTATTTTCCTCAAAATAATTTATTTCTCAAAGTCATTTTGAGTGGTTGTCAATCACTACAATTTTTTCTAAAATGTTTTTTTTCTTTTCAAAAAATTAAACATTTGAAAATTCAATCCAAACACATTCTTACTCACTCAATCTTAATTGCGTTCTTAACTCAATCTTATTGCGTTCTTATGATCCAGTTAAATCCCACGAATCATCTTTGTCACTCACTATCTTATTCAATATTTTATATGTTTTTTTAGTACAACAAATGTAGAATATTGGAAATTGAACTTCCAACATCAAAGGAATGAATATATGTCAGTTATGCTGATCTATGCTCAATTTAGTATGTTATAACTAACAAGAGCTTAGCTTAACAACATGATGTATCACCTAGTGATCATGAGGTCCTAGGTTCAATCTCTACCCCAACATGTTGTCAAAAATAAAAATAATAATAAATAATAGTATGTTATATTATATATGTTATTTATTCACATGACAATGAGCTTGTATTTTTTTTATTTAATATGTTATACGGTACACTTTTTTTTTTGCAACGATATTTTAATTAAAGCGAGGGTTAAACTCATGACCTCATAGTCACGGGCACAACCTTATGTCAATTGAGCTATGCTCGATTTGACTATACGGTACAATTTTATGCCAATTGAACTGGTTTGACGAACTAAAATTTTTATGCCAATTGAGCTGGTTTGACGAATTAAAACTTTAAAAATTATAGAACAAATTTAAACCAAAATTTTAAGTTAACGTGTCTCAAAAGGATTAAAGGAAAATATTGTTTTTTTTTTTTTTTGCAACGGTGTTTTAATAAATGCGAGGATTGAACCCATAACCTCTTAGTCACGACACAACCTTATGCCAATTAAACTATGCTCTGGCCAAAAAAAAAAAAAAAAAAAAAATTACTGACACTGTTTTTCAAAAAAAAATGTGATTGAAGTAGTTAAAGGATTATATATTCAAAATTATATTTATTTTTTTAGGTTTTGGAAAATATAGCATTAATGTTATGGGATGAGGATTTCAACTTTTGACTAGAGAAGATTACTTTATCCTTAAATCCTTAAGTTATTATGTTAACAATAAATACTAAAAAAAAAAAAAAAAAAATACTAAATTAATGTATATGAGTTTAACATAAAATATAAAATCTAAGAATAATGTAGTATGATAAAGTATAAGTTTATAACTTTAGTATTTTTTTTTTTTTTTTTTTAAACAAGTTTATAACTTTAGTAAAACAAAGCAAATATATTCAACGAAGTTACATGTATTATATTATATGCAGCCATGTGCACAAATCTCACCAAACAAATACAAGTATATATCCAATTATTTTCAAACATCTTCGGATCTTCCTACAAAATTTATACTTAACAAATACAACTGTCCAAAGATATTGTCCAATATCGGTTCGAAATACATCTCACAGTTATTCTCTCATACATTCAACGAAACTTCAAGTAACAGTCTTTCAATTTCAACCACCCCAACAATTTCTTATATAATAGTAATCGCCTAACTTAAGATTGAACATTAGAATAACGTGAGCATTGTTTTTAGTTTAGATTCCTGAGTGTTTAATTTTAAAAAAAAATTATTTTGAAATAAAATTAGGTGTTTAACAACCCTCCAAAATGAATTTTTTTGGAGAATGAGTTTTTTAAATAATGCATTTTGGATGAAATAGTAGTTGATATGGAATAAATTGAGCTATTTGACAATCATCCAAAATGAATTTTTTGAAAATGAGCTTTTAAAATAATGCATTTTGGATGTTTAATTGAAAAACTTACTTAATTCTCATTCGACCACCGTCGCCCCGCTCCCGACCATTTTGCATTGCAGCTCGCACAACCACTCCATATACAACCTTTCCTTTCTTCACTTTTCCATTAGGATGTGCTTCCTTCACCGACGTGTCTCCCAGTCGTGCTCCTTTCTTCCCCTTCAAACATCTTCCTACAAAATTTATACTTAGCTGCCCATTTATTCTTTGTTTGTCATTTCTCTGTTGCGTTATTAAGGATGGTTCATGGATGGTTGAGTTAGTTGTCTTGGTAGAATAAAGTTGATCACTAGAGATAAAGTTCTTGTTAATATTGTAACCAATTGGTAAGTTTATGTCTTGGTTTGTGAGCTTTGTTAAGCTTCGATTGTAATTGTGTATTTTGATTTAATGAAAACCTCTCGTTTCAAAAAAAAAAAAAAAAAAAAAAAAGCATACATTAGAAAGTCTTCGGATAATCACATACCGCGTGAACATTTGGAAGCAAAAGGTGCAGCCATTACTGAACTTGGTCGCCAAAATTCTTAAAAGCAAATATTTCCCCCACGAGAATTTCCTCACTGCTCTGCCAAAAGGGGGAGACTCCATGGTGTGGAAAAGCCTGTGTTGGGGGAAGGAGCTTCTGCAGAAGGGGCTAAGATGGCGAATTGGTAATGGACTTTCTGTGTCAGTTAATGGAGACCAATGGATCCCCAGACCAACAACATTCAAGGCTATTGCCCATATACCAACTCAAAGAGGAGATAAGGTGAGTGATTTAATGTTGCCATTAGGGGGGTGGAATGAGACATTGATCCGAGATATTTGCTTGAAGGAAGATGCAGAGGCAATACTGGGAATTCCATTACCTCTGAAATCTCAAGAAGACAAACTTATTTGGCATTATACACAAGATGGCCGTTACTCGGTCCGAAGTGGTTACAAGGTGATAAGAGCGGAGAAGGAAATTGATCAAAATTCAAATGGCAGGGAAATGGAGGCTTGGTGGAAGATGCTATGGAACGCCAACATTCCCAACAAAATTAAAATGTTCACCTGGCGGGCTTTCCACAACTATCTTCCTACCATGAGGAACTTAGCTTCAAGGGGAATTGATGTGCCTAGGCATTGCCCGAGATGTAAGAAGAATGATGAATCGACAATCCATGCCATTTGAGGATGCAAAAAGGTGAAAGGAAGATGGACTGACACGCCATTTGTGTCAAAAGTTATCCCTAAACAGATTCACGAATTCTCGGATTGGATTTGGTGGTTCAAACAATGCCTTTCTCTCGAAGAGCTAGAAGATTTGCTAACTTTCTGTTGGTACTCATGGAATAGGCGTAATAAAGAAATTCGGGGCGAGTTTTTCGATCAGGAGGGAGGTTTGTCTGATTGGGAGTGGGTTAAGGGGTATAATGCTCATTTTCGCCAGTTCAATGGTCACCGCTCTCACCCTCCCTCCCCCTCGACGGACCAAAGCACAGGGTATATGGAAGGAACAATAAAATGGAAACCCCCATTGCAGGAAAATGTAAAGCTCAATACAGATGCAGCCATCAGAACCAAACAGAAGAGAAGTGGGGTGGGAGGAATCGTGAGGAATTTCAAGGGAGAAGTCATGCTAACCTGCACAATTTTGATCCCGAACATTTATGAGGTTGATGCTGCTGAAGCCATGGCTGTGCGAGATTGCCTTGTGGTGACAAGAGACGCTGGTTTTCGAAGACTGGAGGTTGAATCCGACTCCCAAAGAGTGATCAATCTGCTGAACAAGGGCGTTTTTGATGATTCGAGTGTGGGTGCCCTAGCTGTGGAGATCAAAGAGGTGGCTCTCTCATTTGATTTTTGCACTTTCAACTTCTGTCCAAGAGGGAGAAATGCCTTGGCCCATGCAATGACGAAGCTGGTCGCTGATGGGGCTGTCGGCGGCGTCTCGTCTGGATGGAGGAGGTGCCTGCTGCGGTGGAAGCTCTCTACGAAGAGGAAATGGCCTCTGTGTAATCTTCTTCTTTTTCTGTTTTGTTACTTCAGTCAAAAAAAAAAAAAAAAAAAAAAAAAAAAAAAAAGTCAACAAGGGAGAAACCAACTTTCTCCACTCATAATCTTCTTCACACGTTTTCATGACCCCAAATAAAAAGAGGAACAATAGAAGATGCTACTTGAAACGAAAAGAAAAATGAGAAATAATATTGGAAATCGAAATTAAGAGGAGATCCCGTGTTTTCTAATTTTAGGCTTCCAAATAAAAAAAAAATGAAAACGACTAAAAATTGTTTTCAGATTTGTTGCTAAAATGGGTCCGATTTTTCAAAAAACAATTTTCAAATTTAAACCACAAAACATGAATTCTCTCTTATTCCTTGTTTTCAAAAACATAAAAACTGAAAAGAATAATAAACCAAACGGAGCCAAATTCATTCAAAAATAATAATGATAATAATAATAAAATTATATATATATATATATTTTTAATATTAGTAAGCATATGTCGATGTTAATTGACAATAATCAAACTTTTGACCTCAAATGAACTTTTGATATCTTATTTGGTTTAAGATGAAACTCATGATATCTTAATTGCACTAATGCGACTTGAGTTGTTCACGTTGACAATTGACATGGATTTGTAGAAGAATGAGTTCGATTGTATTATATTTAGGTTTATCTCTCTCCCAACATAATCAATCATTGACAATTCTGACGATGAGATCCATATCATTGAGAGCGTTTACCAAAATTGACAAACGTAATCAAACCGTGGGTCCCACACCAAAATGTGCAATTAGTTTATACCATTTATCTGCCCTTTAGGGGGTACTCGATCAGATTGCCATTGCAGATTATATGGGTTCCACCATTTTTTCTTCCTCTTCTCCATGTTTCCCCGTCTCCTCTTTTTTTAAATCCTAAAGGTTGTCATGTTCATTTTATTCAAAATCAACATCTTCTTTCTCTCTTCTTCTCCTCTTCTCCGACCAACTTTGTCGCTGCCTACCTCACTCCAGTCAATCTCTCTGCCGCCCACTTCACTCCGACCAACCAACCTCACTTCTCACTTGTACAAAGAGAGAAGTCGGCGCGACACCATTTATAGACATGATTTGACTAGACATAAATTGTGAAGTTTGACGAAATGGATTTTTAATTGTTTGTGGGTGAAGTCGAAACATGATATGAGTTTGGAGAAAAGGAACTGAGAAATTGTGAATGTGAATTGGCCTATTTCTGTTCTTACTATTTTTTCGTATACTAGAGTCTTGCAGAAGACAAAGAGTCTACACATGATTGTGAACCAGATTTAAGTGAAATGGTAACTATAATAATTTTTAAAACTTTTTAATTGCCACAATTATTTTATTTTATTTTTATTATTACAACTTTATGCTAATTCAGCTCTCCTAATTTCTAAAACTCATGAATTGTTAGATAGAAAATAAAATAGTATATAATAAACGTAACTAAATTTTGTGTATACCAACAAGAATATAATTCAACCGACCTAACTATCAATTATAAGCAAGAGAGAAAAAAAAACTAAATTTTGTGTATAATAAAATTGTGAATTAAAAAAAAAAGGCCCAATCGATCCTAGGTCAAGGACCTGGAGTCACCCATTTAATTTGAATTTATAATGTTCTGATTTTGCCTTTTTAACTTTCCCTTTTTTCTTTTATTCGGAATTCATCTACGGTAATCGCCGGTCTTCTTCTCCGGCCACTGTCGCCAATCGCCGACACAAAGCCGTCTTCTTCTCCGGCTAAACCTCAGACCACGGTACTGTACGTTTTTTTCTAAGCTTCGTTCTGTTGTATCGTACGAGTTTAACAACATTGATTCAGCAGTTGCCTTTCAGTTACGAATTATTCATTTGTTTTTCTTTGATTTGTAAGCTTTGTAGCAGTAAGCAACTAAGCAATGGAGGTAGGGAAAAGTAAATCTAAAAGAGAAGATGTGGAGGACCCAAAAAAGAGTCATCGGGACCACGACAGGAAAAGGGTTAAAGAGAGGAACGGAGATAGAGGAAGAGACAAGGAGAAGAGAGATCGGGAGAGTCGACGTTCTGAGAGGGAAAAGAGTGTTGATTCTGAAGAGCAGCAGTATGAGAGGGAGAAGGAAAAACTTAGAAGGGACAAGGATGATGAAAAAGATAGAGCAAAGGATAGGAGGAAGGATAGAGACAAGGACAAAGAAGATAGGGTGAGGGAGAGAACTAGGGACAAGGCAAAAGAGAGAGAAAAGGAGAGGAGGGAGAGGGCAAGAGAGAAAGAAAGAGAGAAGAGAGAGCGCATCAAAGAAGATCATGAGAAGGGTAGAGATAAAGAGAGGGAGAAGAGAGAACACGAGAGAGATAGAAGGAAGCGACGGGAAGTTGTTAGCGGCGGTAGTGATGAAGAATCCACTGACCATGGTAGGAAGCGACGTAGGAGGGATGAGGATGACCTTAAAGCTCACAATAACAATAACAATAACAAGATAAATAAGCAGAGAGATCATAGTGAAGAGAGTCCACGAGAAAAGAGTGAAGAAGATGCATCTGATAAGAAGGAAACAAAACCAACTCGTGAAGAGGAACTGGAAAATGAACAAAGGAGGTTGGACGATGAAATAGAGAAACGAAGGCGAAGAGTTCAGGAGTGGCAAAACTCACGTCGATTGAAGGAAGAAGCTGATGGAGATAAGCAGGGTGAACCAAATGTTGATGAACCAAAATCTGGCAAGACATGGACCCTTGAAGGTGAATCTGATGATGAGTATGAAAATACCAGGCCCACTGAAACTGATATGGATGTGGATGAAGATTCTAAGCCGCTTGTAGAAGGTGGGCAAGTTGCAGTTGACTCCAACAATGACAATGATGCGGCTGCACCTCTACTGCAAGATAGCATTAATGGTGATGCAGACGATGAGGAAATTGATCCTCTGGATGCTTTCATGAACTCCATGGTGTTGCCTGAAATGGAGAAGCTAAACAAAGTCGAGGCCCCTGTAGTTAATGATGATAAAATTGCAGAGTTGAAGAGCGGAGATAAACCGAGTGATCAGAGTGGCCGTAAACCCCAAAGGAGAATTTCAAATAAATCAATGGGTAGAATAATTCCCGGTGAAGATTCTGACACAGACTATGGAGATCTTGAGAATGATGCAGATACTTTAGAAGATGAAGATGATGATGAGTTCATAAAAAGGGTGAAGAAGACAAAGGCTGAGAAGCTCTCTATTGTTGACCATTCAAAAATGGATTATCAACCTTTCCGAAAAAACTTCTATATTGAAGCGAAGGAGATATCAAGGATGACTACTGAAGAAGTTGCTGCTTATCGGAAGCAATTGGAATTGAAGATACATGGAAAAGATGTTCCAAAGCCTGTTAAAACCTGGCACCAAACTGGACTTACAAGTAAAATTTTAGAAACGATTAAAAAACTTAACTATGAGAAGCCAATGTCAATACAAGCTCAGGCATTGCCAATTGTCATGAGTGGTCGAGATTGCATAGGTATTGCCAAAACTGGATCTGGAAAAACACTTGCATTTGTGCTTCCAATGCTAAGGCATATCAAGGATCAACCACCTGTTGTACCTAGTGATGGTCCTATTGGGCTTATAATGGCTCCTACCCGAGAGTTGGTCCAGCAAATCCACAGTGATATAAAGAAGTTTTCAAAGGTTCTGGGTCTAAGGTGTGTGCCTGTATATGGAGGTTCTGGTGTTGCCCAACAAATTAGTGAACTTAAGCGTGGCGCTGAAATAGTAGTTTGTACCCCAGGAAGGATGATTGATATACTATGCACTAGTGCAGGAAAAATAACAAATCTCCGTAGAGTTACATATTTGGTTATGGATGAAGCTGATAGGATGTTTGACATGGGTTTTGAACCTCAGATTACTCGAATTGTTCAGAATATTCAACCAAACCGTCAAACTGTACTATTTTCTGCCACTTTTCCTCGTCAGGTTGAAATTTTGGCTCGCAAAGTGTTGAACAAACCTGTTGAAATACAGGTTGGTGGGAGGAGTGTTGTGAATAAGGACATAGCACAACTGGTTGAAGTGAGGCCAGAAAATGAGAAGTTTTTGAGACTGTTAGAGCTATTGGGAGAGTGGTATGAGAAAGGCAAGATTCTAATTTTTGTCCACTCACAGGAGAAATGTGATGCCCTCTTTAGGGATCTCCTTAAGCATGGTTACCCTTGCCTCTCACTCCATGGAGCCAAGGATCAGACAGATCGTGAGTCTACCATATCAGATTTCAAAAGCAATGTCTGCAACTTGTTAATTGCAACTAGCATTGCTGCCAGGGGTTTAGATGTCAAGGAGCTGGAGCTAGTGATCAATTTTGATGTCCCAAACCACTATGAGGATTATGTGCATCGTGTTGGTCGCACAGGCCGAGCTGGTCGTAAAGGGTGCGCTATCACATTTATTGTTGAGGAAGATTCAAGATATGCACCAGATCTGGTGAAAGCATTGGAACTCTCCGAGCAGGTTGTTCCTGATGACCTGAAAGCTCTTGCTGATAGTTTCATGGCGAAGGTGAATCAGGGATTGGAGCAGGCCCATGGAACTGGCTATGGTGGCAGTGGTTTCAAATTTAATGAGGAAGAGGATGAAGTGAGGAGGGCAGCAAAGAAAGCGCAAGCTAAAGAATATGGTTTCGAGGAGGACAAATCAGATTCAGAAGATGAAGATGATGGTGTTCGGAAGGCAGGTGGCGATATCTCACAGCAGGCAGCTTTGGCCCAGATAGCTGCCATTGCAGCTGCCACTAAAGTCAGTGCAGCTTCAATCTCAACTCCCAGCTCTGCTGCTCAGCTGCTTCCAAATGATGGATTACCTGTTTCTCTGCGTGGTGTTTTTGGGCTCACAATTCCAGGAACAATGGCAGTTATTCCTGGTGCGACATTGCCTGCGGTTGCTAACGATGGGGCCGCTGCAAGGACAGCATTAGCAGCTGCAATGAACTTGCAGCACAACCTGGCCAAGATTCAAGCTAGTGCAATACCTGAACACTATGAAGCAGAATTGGAAATTAACGATTTTCCACAGAATGCTCGATGGAAGGTAACCCATAAGGAGACTTTAGGCCCAATTTCAGATTGGACTGGAGCTGCTATTACTACTAGGGGGCAGTTCTTCCCATCTGGCAAGATTGCTGGACCTGGAGAGCGCAAGCTTTACTTGTTCATTGAAGGTCCTACTGAACAATCTGTTAAGAGAGCTAAAGCTGAATTAAAACGTGTTCTTGAGGATATTTCAAACCAAATATTGTCACTTCCCGGTGGATCACAACCAGGGAAATACTCCGTTGTTTAAGTGTGAGAACTTGATCTTTACTTTGAAGGCATTGTTTTTTGTGCTAAGACTTAACCTTCTGCTGTTGGAAATATACACATTTCATGTGTTTTTCCTCCCTTTTTTTGTTTCTATTTTCATATTGGGAAACAAAAAATTGATGAGTCGAGTTTGGAGCAGAGTATTTTCTTTATTTCTCATTCTTCTTAGCCTTCTAAGATCTTGTAGCATTTTGGCCTAGATGTAAGATATCGTTAATATACATACTTTTTTCATTTCAATGTTCTCCTCTTTTGGTTTTTGTTCTGTTTTTCTCTTCCTATGGTGCGAGGGATGTTTTATACCTAGATCGCATGTTCAATATTGTCTCTCCGCTATTACCTTACAATAGTGGCTATCAGATGCCAAGTATGGTGCTCCACCCTTTGCGTTAGTGTTCCAGACATCCTTGCTCAATTTAATCAATGCTCCAGCGGCGACTCTACTCCTGCTATTGCTACCATATTTCATCAGTTAGTCTGTGTTACCCTTTTTTTGGGTTTATTTGGATTTACTTTTTCCTTTTTCCTTTTTTCAGGTCTAATTCAGATTGCTGCCGTCAATTGTCTTTCTTCCATGATCCTCGTGATGTTCTGATTTTCAGCTGGAATGCTGAAAGTCCTCAAGTTAGAAGATCACGGTTTGTCATATCTGGTATATGAATACTAGAAATATTTCATACAATTATTGTTGATCGGCCTCGGCCATACTAATATTGTATTTCTTCTATGAAATATTTCTAATATTCTGAATGTTGAATGTTGCATTTTTATCTGTTTCTTAGATTCTTAGACGTTTTTACCAATTTACTGTGCTTTTCAAGAATCAGTAGCCTGATTGTGAAAGATAAACATGCATATATTATGGGATTCTATCATCTCTTGAAATTGTCGTCACTCCTTTCTGTTCCCTTTGTTTCCATTTTCTATGTTAGGAACAATATTGTCTTGTAATTGATTACAGGATTCTTTTGTTTTTTTTGGAAAATTCGACAAGGAAAAGTAATGGTGATCTTTAAGAACCTTAATTCTTGCTCATACTTTATGCTGCTACCTAGAGAATGCCCAAATAAGATTTGATCGTTTCTTACTTATTTGAAATGATTGAGCACAAATTTTGTCAACCACAGGCATCCGCCATTGTCGGGTTGTCAATTCTGGGAAGTCTGTGCCATACCTGAGCTCGGACTGAAGAAATTAACAGGGTGGTGGGAGGTCTGTGGTCGGCATATCACTCCTGCCCTGATGGCCCCCCGAGGAGAAAAATTCTTCCTTATCCCCCCAGTTAGAACTTGGGGAGCCCCATTCGCTAATTTAGAATTTGCTGCTTGTTTCATTATGAATTAATGATTTGCTTGTAGGCTTAGTTTTTTGTGGCAAACCTCGCCGGAGAGAGAGAAGCGAATTGAAAACCGGTCTCAAATCCCTTCGCAATCGAAGGTGAAAGCGGGAAAAAGACGACGAAACCCTTTTTTCTTTCTTTGTCAGCCGACTTGGAAGGCAATCCCCTGGAGGCCATAACGTTATATGGGGACTTCATAATGTTCTCAAATTCCACAACCCAAATAGTATATTGCTTGGATTTCTGGGTAAGTTTTTCCCCTCCTCTTGATATTGATATATGAGTTAACTTAAATGTTTCCTTACTCATGTACTTTGATTCTATGCAATAGTCAGTCAAGATGGCATGGTGATGGTTTCTTCTTGAGAACTTTATTGGTGTTTGACACTGTTTGTTCATTCTGGTGCATCTATAGATGTGTTTAATTTCAAGTGATAAATGAGACTGATTTTTGTTGTGATTTGTGTTATTATCATTTAAATGAAAGCGGTAAATTGAGATAAGCTGTTATTTCTTTCAATAGGTGGCTCTGAAGGTTTATTTTCCCAGAAGGCTCTCGAGTTTTGAGATAACCGATGGCCGATGACATTCTTTCAACGTACAAAAATCAATGTATTTAGTGGTTTGAATACTCTATTGCAGATATTTGGATATATGCTATATAGAGATTCTTAACATTAGTGGGATTCATGTTGCTTAGGTGGTTATGATCTATTGGGATGGACCTAAGATCAAATTCAAACTAAAGAGCAGGTTAATGCTGCACTTAAGACATGCCTAGACCTGAAACTGGATGGTCTTGTCATAATTGGAGGTAAATTTCTTTCGTTGGCTATGCCTAGCTGTTTTATTCACGTGAGAATTAAACATGAATATCTGGTATGTCTGAAGGAATCACTGATGCTGCTCAGCTTGCCGAAACATTGGCTGAAGCCAAATGCCCCACGAAGGTAATTTCCATCAGTTCAACATAACATACAAATTACTGTTTTATTATTATGAAGAGCGGCATACCGAAAAAATAAAGGTTTTGATTATTATTTTTTATATAATTACAGAAATAGTTAAAATCATTGAATAGTTTCCAATACTTAATAGTTAGTTTAAATGCAATTTTTAAGTTTTCTTGTTGCTATTTCATCGACGATGTGATGAAGCCTTCTTGCATTGAATTGATCGAACTTTTACTGAACCATGCACATGCAGGTTGTAGGGGTTCCTGTTACTTTGAATGGCGATCTCAAGAACCAATTTGTTGAAACAAATGTTGGTTTTGACACCATATGCAAGGTATGAATTTATCTGATGTTTTCTTGGTGGAACGGTAATTTTGTTATATGTTTTTATTTTTATTTTCTTTTTAGTCTCCGAATACAAGAAATACTTTGCAGTAAATTTAAATGACTGAGAAACATTTCATATATCTTTCAAATCTGTAGGTTATCACTGTCGCTTTATTCCTTACATATTGTTGATTTAGCATCATATGATCTTGTGGAAAAGACTAAATTTCCCTGTTTTTTCATCATCAGGTCAATTCTCAGCTAATCAGAGCAATGTATGCATTGACGCCCTATCTGCAGAGAAGGTAAGAAAAGAAGTCGTCATTGTTCAACTGTTACATGGATGTGACTGACATTGTTTATCTAGTTTTGACTTCAATATGCTAAAAACAATTCCTCATGCTTTGTAATAAAAAAATTGCTGCTGTTGAAATTTTTATTAATGTTATAATATCTCAAAAGTATATTATTCATTATATTAAGGGAGAATTACATGAAGATTTATATAGAGATTGCTATGACAAATAATGAAGGAACAAACACAATTAAGTATAAAATAATCTATAACAAATAAGGAAAGAGTAATCTCTAACCTAAACCCTAAATCTTAACACCCTCCCTCAAACTCAAGATGGTAGCTGAAAAATCAAATTGAGTTTGTTAGGTAATTTGGACGAACAAATGTAGATTTGGATTTCCACGACGGAGGGTTTGCAACAACAGGTGAATGTAGATGCTCAACGAACAGAGTGAACCAAAATAAACCGAATCGAATCAGAGTAAACTGAATAAGATTGAACGAAACCAAATCAGATTAAACCGGGGTTGAAACAAAATCAAATCGGATTGAATCAGGGTTGAAGCGAAACCAAATTGGATTGAACCAGGATGAAACAAACATAAATCGGATTGAACTGGGCTGGAACAAAATCGAACCGGGGTTGAACCAAAATCGAATTGGATTGAATCAGATTGCATCGAACCGGATAGGAACTAGGTCTGAACTGTGCGAACCTGGAAGAGGATGCAAATCTAAGAAGCAGGGTGCGGCGGATCTGAAATCTTCATGGTGAAGGCGGAATAGAGACCTTCGACGAATTTGAATGGTGAGGGCGAATCTGAATGGATGATCAGTGAGTGGAGCAACGATTGTCTGGCAACTTTGTGAGCGAACAGAGCGGCTGCACGCAAATCTAAGGCTTGTGTGAACAAAGGCGGCAGCGGCAGAGGGTGTTCGCGCGACGGCGAACAAAGTGGTGACAAGAGAGATTCAGAGATCGAGAGATTTTTCGGCGATGGGATTTAGAGATTGAGATAGAGGGAGAGAGAGAATTTTTCGGTCAAGAGAAGCGCCGAAATTTTGTTGGAATGTTAATGAGATTAGGGTTTCTTAAAGATTATATATAGCTCGGTTCAGTTCGGTTTTTGTTGGATTTTTCAAGTGAAAATCGAACCAAAACAAATTTTTTTTTTGGTTTTTCTTAAATAATAATCGAGCTGTTCAATTTTATTCTAAATAACCGAATCGAACCACTGGATTGGTTTGGTTCGGTTCAGTTTTTCGATTTTGACTATCACCCCTAATAGGAATAATCTATGATTATTTTTTATGTCGAATTTATAGGCTGTGTAATAAATTGTCTTCAGTATGACCTAGTAATAAGATGGTGGTACAATGTTGGTCGTTTGTTTCTGCATTTGTGATAAACAATGGAGAGGACTTGCACTTCTTCTTGACGGATGAATATGCCTCCCAATTGGCTTTATTAATATCAACTGTGCGAAAGGAAAACATGATAGAGTAGAATAGGCAGAATATAACACCATATATCCCATCATTTCCCTATATATTTGATAATTTATCTAAATATAGCTTGAAGTATGAATGCATGATCACTAAGTCCATCAACTAAGAATGTGGTTGCATATTAGTGGTGGACACAAATAGACCGAAAATCGACTTGATCAACCCAACTGACGTCAGTTGGTTTTCCAACAGTGGCAGTTGGATTCAATTTTAGTTGTTGGAAAAACTGACCGTCGATCCGTCAGAGAGCCTAATAAGAACCCAAGCCGACCGATTTACAAAAACAAATAAAAGAAACAATCTTGAGAAGTGCTTGAATTATACTCTCTCTAAATATGCTCTCGTACCACTCTCTCTCTCCCTCCCCCAACTATGTCTTCTACCTCTGTAATCCATCGGTCTCCGCCATGCCTCTTCGAAATTCACAAAGCTCCCAATGCTTTTCCATGGAGCGGAAAACCTTCTCTATCTCCCTCACTGATAGAGTTAGGCTCACAGAAGCTACAAAGGACCGATCTTACACTTTATCCTTAAAAAAAGAGTCTCTTCCATGGCTATTTACAACCTTCACCTCTTTGGTTGATGCAACTCTCAATCAGAGGTTCTTTAAGGAAGATAAAACTGATGAATATGCCATTTGGGTTGAAAAAATATCCAATAGAAAGGGGCATTGTGCCGAGATAGTGAAATGTGGGGTAAACGGATGCCCAAATAAGTTATTGCTGCCGGTTGGTGAAAATAGGGTGGGTTGGAAGAAATTTCTCTCTCTTCTTGAAGGCTCCAACAACCAACCAAAAGCTCCCTTAGTCTTAAAGTCCACAACAAAACCTGCTACTGCATCTTCATCAATCTCTTACAAACAAACCTTACTCTGGCCAAGGTTCAACAAAAACAGAGTGCAGGCTACCCTACACCTTTCTCAACTATCAAATCCAAAACCACCACATCAACTAAGCCTTTGAAAGTCTTGATCGACCCTTTCTTTGATGAAACTTCCTTCATCAACTACATGGCCGGCGCCCATGGAAAAATCCCCCGAGCTCAGCCAGATACAAATTCTTCACGCGCCTTCCTAACTCTTTTTCACCCCTCTCCCAATCGGATCAATCTCATTGCACGCGCGGACCCTACCCCTAAGAGCATGTACTCACCAACATTACCCTTGACTCCTTCCTCTAACCCACCCCCAATTAATCCTCCCCCTCCTCCTGTGACAACCCGTACCATCGAGCCAACCCCACTCCTTTTCCCTTGGTACCTTTGTTTGACTCACCCTCCAGAAATACCCCTTTCCCATCTAGTTTGACCAAATCTCCTACCTTTTCTCATATCAACAGTAGCATAAAACCATCAAATCCATCTCCTCCCTTGGTACCTTTCTCTGACCCACCTTCCAAATTTACTCCCCCATCCCGACTGTCCATTTTTCCTACTTCTTTCTATCTGACCAACCCATCAAGTCCATCTCCTTCTCTGACCAACCCATCAAATCCATCTCACTCTCTTACCAACCCATCAAATCCATCTCCCTCTCTTACCAACCCATCAAATTCATCTTCCTTTACCTACTGTCACACGTTTTCACCCTCTCCCATCAACTTTTCTCTCTCTTCTAAACCCACATTTCCCTCTACCTACTGCCACCCTTTTTCACCTTCTCCCAACAACTTTTCTCTCTCTTCTAAACTCCTACCATTAGACCTTGACCCATCTTGTTTCATTTCTTCAAGCAAAATTTCTTTCCCCATTTACCCTTCCAAAAAACCAGACCATATTTCCACCTACTCCCATTCAACCCATCAACCTCCAGCTACTGCTTTACCCATCCAACCTAAAAATCCGAAAGTGCCGAACCAAAAATTTCGATCTCACCCCTTATTAGCTCTCCCCTCCCCACCATTGAGTCGATCCCTACCCTTAAACCGGTTTTCATCAACACTAGGAAATCCCAACTAGTATCTGAAACCTTTTACTCCACATCCAAAAACAAAACCATTTCTGATTCAGACGACCTTTTATCCTCTCCTTGCTCACAAGATAACACTCCTCATACCCAAAGAGAAGTTCCTTTTCCCTATTCTCCTCCATCCCTCTCAACTTTTTTTGATCAACATATTCTCTCTTTCATAGAACGTGATGATCAACCTTTAGTTATCATGCCTCTGGCTATCGAGAACCCACCCAAGCCACCAGATCAACCTTTGCTTCCTTTAATAGAAGAAATCTTTGATGATATCGAAATAGAGGAAGATTTGACTGACGACCTAACCTCTCATCTATCCTCTTTGTTCTCTTGGCTGATCAAATACGAGATGTGCATCTTTCTACTAAACAAAGACAAACCACTGCTACCAAGAAACAAAGGAATTGGGGCAGAGAAGTCATGAATCTCCATTCGACTATCAATTACGGAAAATTCACAAACAATCAAACAATCGGCTTACGGGTAGAGGGTCGAATAAGCCTAATTGATCAGCATTTTTTGGATTGTTAGAAGCTCTCGTTCTCCACAGAATAGATCTCTTAATAGTGGCTTTAATCATATGGAAGGTGACACAACTGAGTTTGAATTGTGCGATAATTTTTCATCCAAATCCTTCCCTCGACGATCGATTTAGATAGAAAATTATCTCCAAAAGAAGTATTTCCCTTTCGAAGCTCCGTCAACACTGATGATTTTTAGGATTTCTTCATCTTTCTTTTGTTTTGTCTTGGCGAGTATGTATTTCGCCGATTTGGATCATCCTTATCTGTGTTCCATTGTTTCTTAAGATTTGTTTTGGTTTGTATCTTGATCTGGAGGGATAGAGTCTATCCTCCTTTTTCTTCATTATATTAATGAATGGTTACTGTTTCTTATAAAAAAAAAAAAACAATCTTGAGAAGTGCACTGCCTTGGGAAGATGAAGATAAATTAATGGTCTTACACTTGTTTTTGGGAGGAATAGTTCTCGCCTTTGTTTCAAAAAAAATAAATAAAAATAAAATAAAGTTTTACACTTTTCCTCCTTTGGAGGGAGTAAATATTAATTTTTTTTTTTTTCTCTCATTCTCTTTCACTCTCCTCCTCTTCCTTCTATTTCTTCTTTACTCCATTTTTTCCTTTCCGACTATCTTGTTTTAATTGGATTTCTTCTTTCTTTTTCATTTTGTATTCTCTTCTCCCTTTCTCACTTCTTTCGTTGAGTTATTTTTCTCTTCAACTCATATTTATTTCTTCTCACTTTTTTTTTCCTTCATTTTCTTTTACCTTCTCACTTTTTTTTTGTTTTGTTCGTCAGAGTTACGAAAATTGATCGACCGATCGTGGTCGGTCGGTCGACATTACTAATTACTTCAAAATTGTCAGAAATCGATCGACGGAAATCGACATGTCGGTGGTTGGGGCTAGTTTTTGCTAAAAATTGTCGGAAACCAGCCGACCCACCCTTATTACATATTGTTTGGAGGAGGTTAGAGATGTGTTGACGATAAGAGAGTCGTCGTTGGAATCCAGCCAAAAATCGTCGGAAACCAGCTAACGACCGGTGTAGTGGCAACGACGATTGTAAAACATGTCATTGATAGAGAACTGATGGCAAAAAGTGAGTCGACCACACATGGAGAACGAGTCACCGGTAGAGAACTGATGACTCAAAGTGAGCCGGTGACGAAACGTAGGAAGAGGAAGCGTACTTTGAAATATTTTGATAACCTGATAGTCATCTCATGTCAGTCTAGTACTTGTGCTGAAGATGTTGAGATTGGAAATCTATTTTTGTCGAAAAAGAAATTATGCATGAAATTGTCTATCTTCGCTATGAAGAAAAACTTCGAATTTCAAGTTTAGAGATCTACAAAAAAAAGCTTTACCTTGTAAAATGTGTTGTAGAGGATTGCAAATGAAGGTTTTGAACTATTAAGATTAAGTTCTCACTATTAAGATTAAGTTCTCTGTCGTGTTTAGATTTTCAAATACTGCAAGGTTCATACATGCGTTCATAAATTGATGAACCATGACCACAAACAAGCTAGAAATTGAGTTATTGTCAACCTTATACAGAGAGAATTTGAAGACGTCGAGCGTAGTTATAAGATAAATTACATTATACAAGACATGCAACTAGAATATGGCATGAACATCCCTTATTAAATGGCATATCGGGCCAGGGGAGATGCATTAACTCAAGCTAGAGGATGTCTAAAAGAGTCATATCGTTTACTCCCAAGGTATTGTGAAACCATGTAGATTGTGAACCTTGACACTTATTTTCAATTAGAACTCGAAGATGATCGGCACTTTAAGTATGTGTTTATGGTCGTAGGTGCTTCCATTAGGGGATTCTTGAACTGCATTCAACCAGTGATTTTAGTCGATGCAACCCACATGAAAGGGAAATACAAAGACATTCTACTAGTTGTTTGATCGATGCAAATAAGCAAATATACCCGATTGCATTCGATATAACTGATAAAAAGACAAATGAGTCGTGAACATAGTTTATGTGAAGATTGGAAGAAACCATTGGGGTAGTCAATGACCTAGTATTTGTTTCTGATCGACATAAAAGTACCATCAAAGCTATTACCATTGTGTATCCAAAAGTCAAACCATGTAGATTGTGAACCTTAACACGTATTTTCAATTAGAACTCGAAGACGATCGACACTTTAAGTATGTGTTTATGGTCGTAGGTGCTTCCATTAGGGGATTCTTGAACTGCATTCAACCAGTGATTTTAGTCGATGCAACCCACATGAAAGGGAAATACAAAGACATTCTACTAGTTGTTTGATCGATGCAAATAAGCAAATATACCCGATTGCATTCGATATAACTGATAAAAAGACAAATGAGTCGTGAACATAGTTTATGAGAAGATTGGAAGAAACCATTGGGGTAGTCAATGACCTAGTATTTGTTTCTGATCGACATAAAAGTACCGTCAAAGCTATTATCATCGTGTATCCAAAAGTCAAACCATGTAGATTGTGAACCTTGACACTTATTTTCAATTAGAACTCGAAGACGATCGGCACTTTAAGTATGTGTTTATGGTTGTAGGTGCTTCCATTAGGGGATTCTTGAACTGCATTCAACCAGTGATTTTAGTCGATGCAACCCACATGAAAGGGAAATACAAAGACATTCTACTAGTTGTTTGATCGATGCAAATAAGCAAATATACCCGATTGCATTCGATATAACTGATAAAAAGACAAATGAGTCGTGAACATAGTTTATGAGAAGATTGGAAGAAACCATTGTGGTAGTCAATGACCTAGTATTTGTTTCTGATCGACATAAAGTACTGTCAAAGCTATTAGCATCGTGTATCCAAAAGTCTTCCACGATCTCTGTATTCACGATCCAAGTAATAATTTGAAAGACAAGTGTAATAATCATGATGTGTGTGCATTCTTTATGCTTGCAGCAAAAACAGGTCGTTACTTAGAGTTTCCATATATATATTTAACATGTTGGGTTAAGACAAACTCATAGAATAATATAGGGAAATCCTTCTAAATGTCCCAAACGAAAGCTCCGTTTTGAAAAAAAGTAAATTTTTTTTTTTTTGTAAGAAATATGGTCACTGTGAATCATGCAAAATCTCATCCTTTTATTTTGTTTCCATTTTTACCCTTATACTTAAATCAAATACTAAACCCTAGGCCTTAATTTTTACCCTTATACTTAAATCAAATACTAAACCCTAGGCCTTAATTTATGGGGTTTGTATTTATCCATTTTCATCCCTATTTAAATCTTAGATTGTGTTGTATTTACTAATTTGAAGGAGTCGTGGATGACTGTTTTTTTTTTTTTTAATATTGCAATTTTAGAAACTATATATAAAAATATTGCATGTTTCAAACTATTTTTAAAAATATTGTAGGTTTTATTCAAGATCGTCTTTTCAAAAGATGATCTTTCCACGCGAACAAAGATAATCTTTTGAAAAAACGATCTTGTTTGACGAGGTTGCAGATCATCTTTTGAAAAGGCGATTTGCATCATGTGGCGACACGTGTGAAGATCGTCTTTTGAAAAGACGATCTTCCAGTGGGTTGCGTGCTGCGCTGCTCTACCGTAATTGCTGAATTTAAAGGGAATAAATTTCCTAGGCAGCAAGATCATCTTTTCAAAAGACGATCTTGCTGCTTTTGTTTTAAAACGTTTTCCATCCCCTCTCCAAACTTTTGTTTTAAAACGTTTTCCATCCCCTCTCCAAATCATCCGAATTCGATTTCTCAACCTTCATTCTTCTTTTCCCTCCCGTCTCCAAATCATCTGAATCCCCATCTTCTCAACTCCCATTCTTCCCTACTCAAACAAATATTTTTCCTCCCCCTCTAATCATTCGAATCACCATTCTTCTCAACTTCACCACTCTCCCCGCTCTTAAACCTTTACCTCTTTGTCCAAGTTTAATTTTTCTTCTTTCTTTTTTTAGGAGGAACCATTGATACACTATGATATATAAGCAACAATCATTGTGTATTAATTTTTCTTTTTCTATTTTCTTTATTTTAAATGTTAATGTTTATGATTTTTTTTTTTTTTTTTTTTGTTGTTGTTTGTTTTTAGTAGGGAGCTTTTCTCTATTTGCATATACAAAGAAGATATCGGAGACTGCAAACATTTGTGAGTTTTTTTTATACTTATTTGTTTGATTTTTATCATGTTTTATTTAAGTTAATTTAATGATTAGTTATTATTATATTCTTAAAATATATTTTAATTGGTTTGTTGTTACTTTCATTTAAAAAAATAAATGTAGGTTATTTTTAGTTTAATGTTTAGATATGATTTTTAATTAAATTTATTGTCTAATTATGTAATTTCAATTATTTTTGTAAATTGAAAGTTTTAATTAGTTGGTTGTTCCTTGATTTTCAAAGTAGATTATTTTTAGTTTAATGTTTACATATAATTTTTAATTAGATTTATTGTCTAATTATGTAATTTCAATTATTTTTGTAAATTGAAAGTTTTAATTAGTTTGTTGTTACTTTAATTTTAAAAAATCAAAGTAGACTATTTTTAGTTTAATGTTTACATATGATTTTTTATTCTTACTTTTGTTTAATGTTGAGTTGTTATATTTAATTAGATAATTGCATGTTTATGATTATGTATCGGTTTATGATATACTTTTATTTCTTATTAGAAAATAGGAGACAAGTCTCTGACATTTGTTTTATATACGAATGAGTCTATGATTGATGGTGTCAATGAAGTTGAATATGATAAACCTTCTTGCGAATGTTTTAGTTTTAATGTGAACAACGGGGTTGCATTTCAACAATTTGTTGAAATGATAGGTTTGTCACTCGGTGTAGATGTGAGAGAAAATCAGTTAGAGATAGTATATAGACACCCTGAGCTAACAAGAGCGAGATCAATAAAATATATGTCAATATCAATACCCAACAAATAAGCCATGAATTTTATGTTTTCATTTGCGTTGTATGTCCCTAATCTAGTGCATTTATATGTCACTGTGGGAAGGGCAGACACAACTGTTCAATTAATTTTACCAGGAACCCTTAGTCAATGTATTGACCATAGTCAAAGTCCCCTTAGTCAATGTATTGACCATAGTCAAAGTCTCCACCCTGAGCTTGAATCAGACGATGAATCAGACGATGAATCAAACCCTGAGCCTGCGTCGCTGTGGGATGGTGGAGATATGGTGACAAATAATAGTTTTAAAAAGTTCAGCACTGAAACAAACGATGAATTTGAAAATTTGGACTTTAGTGGTCGTGAATATGTTATCCCTTCTGAAACATTCACTAGTCTAGACATGACTGTTGTATATAGCATTAGAGAACATGACCCTGTTGACGAATCAAACGTCGTTCGAAATAACATGTTATATAAGGGGCTAATTTGTCGAGACAAAAAAATCTTTAAACATCTAGTAAAATGTTTTGCTGTTCAGTGTCATGCACCGTTCGAGGTGGTGGAGTCAACACCAACGAAATGGGCAATGCGATGTTTGAAGTGGGAAGAAGGTTGCCCATGAAGGCTTCGTGGTATTAAGAAAAATTCACATAGACTTTTTGAGATCACTAAATATGTTGATGAACACAACGATTTTTATTTAGAATTAAATCAAAGTCATGTTCAGCTGGATTCATCAATGATCACCTTTGAATTTTTACAAGCTGTTAAAGATGATCCTTCCATCAAAGTGTCAAAACTATTAGAAAAGTTTGGCTACCACGTTTCTTATTAGATGACTTGGGTAGAAAAAAGAAAAGCATTGACCAAAGTGTATGATGATTGAGACGAATCATATAATGTTTTGCCTAAATGGATGTACATGATGAAGCAGAGCAATCCCGATACATGCATAAAATGGAAAATAAAGACTTTATCGAGTGCAAGTCATGCCATACTTAGTTCTGATTTTTGGGATTTCGGTCATTGTATTGAGTAGGGGTGGACAAACCAAACCGAAAAACCGACCACTCCGACCGAAACCGACCGAACCGACGTCAGTTGGTCGGTTTAGAGGACTGTACGGTCGGGGTCGGTTTTCTATTAAAAAAAAACCGACGGTCGGTCGGTCGAAAATCACAATTTCGACCGACCGACCGAACTCCTCTTAAGTATGATTTAAATCATAATGAGGGCCTTTTTTAAAAAAAAAGAAAAGTCATAATGAGGGCCTTGATTTACGTGAATGACAATGACTTGTCAATGACATTGTCTTGATTCACTAAATTTGTTTTTTTTTTTAATAAACCTTTCAAATCACAATCACATCACTACTTTTTCTCTCATTTCTCTCCTTCTACACTCCAACGTCTTCTCTCTCTTTTTTAATTTTTGGTCTACCTCTCCTTCCTTTTTCATCTCTCTCTTCATTCACCATTTCTCTCATTTATTCTTCATCTTTTTTATTTCCTTCATCTCCCACCCCTCTATCTTCATTCTTCATCTTTTTCTCTTCAATCTCTTCTTTTATTTATTTATTTTTTCTTATCTTTGTTTAGTTCTCTCATTTTCTCCATCTCTTTTTCTGGTTTTCTTATTTTTTCATATATATTTTTTTTGTTTCTCATTTTATTCTTCTTTTCTCATGGTTAGTTTGCATGAAATTCGAAAACCGACCAAACCGACCGTCCGACCGTGTAGTTGGTCGGCCGGCGTCACCCACCTCCCTCACATTGTCGAAAACCGACCGACGGAAACCGATATGTCGGTGGTCGGCGGCGGTTTCTGCCCAAAACCGACACCGACCGACCGATGGCCACCCCTAGTATTGAGGTGTTTAAGAAATGTTGACCCATCATTAAAATAAACGGTACTCATTTATATGGAAAATAAAAAAGGACGTTATTGATTGCAACATTAATCGATGGTAATAAAAAGTTGCTTCCTCCTGCGTTTGTCGTTGTAGACTCGAAACGACGTGAAACATGAGGTTGATTTTTGAAACACTTGAGATCGATTGTTACACAAAAAAAGTTATGTTTGATTTCAGATCGATATGCTAACATCATTTCTGCTGTCAACAATGAAGCCAACGATTGGAGAGCACCTGATACTAATATTGATACTTAGTAGATTTTGCTTACGGCACATCGTTAGCAACTTCAATACAAAATATAAGAATAAACACTTTAGAAGTTTAGTTCAACGTGCTGAGAGTGTATTCCAAGTTCGTAAGTATAACAAGGTTGTTGATGAGATTAAAACAATCAATAGTAGCTGTATGAACTTTTTCAACAACATCGATGTTGAGAGATGAACCCAATCACATGATGGAGTGCATGAATGGAGTTTAAAAAAAAACTCGTATGTTGCCAATCACTGCACTCGTTCAACACACCTTTTGCAAATGTGAGATATTTTGAGAAACGAAGAGTAGCCACAAGAGAGGCTTTGACACAATGAATCAAATATACCGGGTAATCAATCAACTTATTTTCTAAATTCGTCAACTTATCTTCGTCGATTCCACTCGTTCAAATATATATTAGGTACGCTCATGAAAAGATTTGTTAAATGGGTGAGAAGATCAACTAAGCACAATGTCATGCCGTATGATCGATCCGCTGGTGTGTTCCATGTGAAGACTGAGCTCCATTATTTCAATGTCAAAGGTGAAAATATCCAAACATTGAGCTTAATTGATGGGAAGGGGTACTGTTCATGCAACAAGTGACAAAATTTTGACATTCCCTGCTCTCATTTTATGGCTGTCTGCTAAAAAATAAATTTGTAGTACGAACATTTCATTGAAGACTGCTTCAAGCTTTCAACATATTCTACATTCTACTTTCCTCAATTTTATCCGATCCCACATGAAGATTATTTGATCGTCCTTCCTAACCATCCTATTGTATACGCTGAACCAAGATTGTTGAGAGAACTCGGTAGACCAGAAAGTACTCGCTTCCATAACAAGATGGATTGGGTAGTGTCCCGTAGTCAACAAAAAATTTGGGTTTTGTAATTAATTAGGTCACAATCGAAGGAGATCCTTCTAGACAAAGATAAATGTTGTAATTCGATATTTATTTGTAGTTCATTCGATATTGTAATTCAATATTTTATGACGCGATTTTATTAATGTGATTGTTCAACTTTCTTTTTACATTTTTAATTTTTAAATGCAAAATAAATTTGTTATCATATTGATTGTGTTATTGGTTATATTATTTTTTAAATAATGGATCCAAATCCCGGACCAATAGATTCATCGGTATTACACCGTCAACAGTCCCATCGTTCACAACGTGTTGGACAGGATCAGACGTTGGGAGAGATACACTGTAGACATCGTGCGACTGTCGTTGAACGCACCATCCCACTTCATCCTCTTATATTCTCCGCACTTCATTCTTCTGATTTTTATGGGATGACTACGTTGAGATTCATTTCATCAGATTGACATTTCATCACTGCACTCCTAGAGAGATGAAGACCGAAAACACATACATTCCAGGTGTCTGCGCGGGGAGTGTACTATCACTCTACAAGACGTATCAATGTTACTTGGGTTACTAGTTGATGGCCACCCTGTCACATGAAGGATGAATTACGAATGGAAACAATTGTGTCAACAACTACTCGGAGTGACTCTAACGAACATCAACATGAAAGGCTGTAGATTGAGTTTACCTTGGTTAACATTTCAATTTCAATTGTTGGCTGACGATACTAATGAGGTAACTATAGCAAAGTATGCTAGAACATACATTTTACAACTTTTTAGTTAGCAATTGTTAAGTGACAAGTCAAACAACTTGTTGTACTTGATGTTTCTGCCACTATTAGAAGATTTCGAAGCTTATATGAAAAGTCTTATAATAGTCTTTTAAGCTTCAAAGTCTTCTAATAGTGGCAGAAACATCAAGTACACCAAATTGTTTGACTTGTCACTCAACAATTGTCAACCAAGAAACTGTAAAATGTATGCTCTAGCATACCTTGCTATAGTTACCTTATTGGCACCGTCAACCAACAATTGAGATGCTAACCAGGGTAAACTAAATTTACAGCCTTTCATGTTGTTGTTCGTTGGAGTCACTCCAAGTAGTTGTTGACACATTTGTTTCCAGTCGTAATTCATCATTCCTGTGACAGGGTGGCCATCAACTGGTAACCCAATTGACATTTATACGTCCTGTAGAGTGATAGTACACTCCTGCCAGACACGTGAAATGTATGTGTTTCCGGTCTCCATGAGTGCGGTGATGAAATGTCAATTTAATGAAATGAATCCCAACGTAGCCGCATGACGTGCAGGAGAATATAAGAAGATGAAGTGGGATGATGCGTTCAACGAAAGCCGCACGACGTCTACAATGTATCTCTCTCAGCGTCCGATTCTGCCAAACAAGCTGTCAACGATGGGGCTGTTGACTGTGTAATATCAATGAATCTATTGGTCCTGGATTTGGATTCATTATCTAAAAAATAACATAATCAATAACACATTCATATGATAACAAATAAAAATTATTTTGCATTTATAAATTAAAATGTAAAAAGGAAGTTGAACAATCACATTAATAAAACTGCGTAATAAAATATCGAATTACAACCTCGAATGAACATAAACAAACAAATATCGAATTACAACATTTATCCTTGTCTAGGAGGACACCTCCTCGATTGTGACCCAATTGATTACAAAGTCCACATTTTTGTTGACTACAAGACTCCTCAATCCATCTCGTTATGGAAGCAAGTACTTGTTGGTCTACCGGGTTCTCTCAACAACCTTGGGTCAGCGTATACGATAACATGGTTAAGAGGGGCGATCAAATAATTTTCATGTGGGATCGGATAAAATCGAGGAGAGTAGAATCTAGAATATGTTGAAAGCTTGTAGCAGTCTTCAATGAAATTTTCGTACTGCAAATTCATTTTTTAGCGGACAGCCATAAAATGAGAGCAAGGAATGTCAAAACTTTGCCACTTGTTGCATGAACCGTACCCATTCCCATCAATTAAGCTCAACGTTTGGATATTTCCACCTATGACATTGAAATAATAGAGCCCAATCTTCTCGCCCATTTTACAATCTTTTCATGAGCGTACCTAATATATATTTGAATGAGTATGATTAGTACAATCGACGAAGATAAGTTGACGAATTTAGAAAATAAGTTGATTCATTACCCGATATATTGGAGTCGTTGTGCCATAACCTCTCTTGTGGCTACTCTTCGTTTCTCAAAATATTCCACACATTTGCAAAATGTGTGGTTAACGAGTGCAGTGATTGACAACATACAAACTTATTTTAAAACTCTATTCATGCACTTCGCCATGTTAGTGATCATCCACCCATATCTACACCCTCCATCAGGTGATTGGGTTCATCTCTCAACATCGATGTTTTTGAAAAAGTTCATACAACTGCTATTAATTGTTTTAATCTCTTCAACAACCTTGTTGTACTTACGAACTTGGAATACACTCCCAGTACGTTGAACTAAACTTCTCAATTGTTTATTCTTATATTTTGTATTGAAGTTGCTAACGATGTGCCGTAAGTAAAATTTGTACTGAGTATCAATATCAGTACCAAATACTCTTCAACCGTTGACTTCATTGTTGATAGTAGAAATGATGTCAGCATGTCGATCTGAAATCAAACATATTTTTTTTTCTGTGTAACAATTGATCTTAGGTGTTTACAAAACCATTCCCATGTTTCACGTCGTTTTGAGTCTATAATGACAAACGCAAGTGGAAGCAACTTTTCATTACTACTGATTAATGTTGCAATCAGTAACGTCCCTTTATATTTGCCATATAAATGAGTACCGTCTATTTGAATGATGGGTCGACATTTCTTGAACACCTCAATACAAGGACCAAAAGCCCAAAAAACAGAACTAAGTATGACATGACTTGTGTTGGCGCAAAATTTTGGACTTCCCTTCTCCGTCGCGTTCCGACGTTCTTCGTCGTCTCCGGGGCTGGGACGAACCTGCACAAGGAAGGAGATGATCTTGCACCGGTGTGGGACTGATCCCACAAGGCTCCGATGCTTAAGTCAGTGAGTGTTCTAAGCAAAAATAAGAGAAAGTGTGTTAGGGTTGTGTAGAATTACACAGTGTCACGTACCTCCCCCGTCCCAAAAAGGGAGGGGTATTTATAGGCTGTGCGATGCGATGCGGATGCCCCTTGACGATTTTGCTTCGTTGGTCATTATGAGGATCCTCGAATCGGGCGAAGTGGTTGTGGACGGTCTAGGCCTGTCCGTACTCTTTCTCATTATGACAGTCGTCGTCCCCTCAATTCCGGATGGAGTTGTGGGCACTATTGTACCACCGTCCGGTCAAGTGAGTAAAAAAACGTCTTATCAGATGTTTTTTAAACTGATCGAGAGGCAACCTGACAATAACGAGTCCTCGAATGACCAGGTAGGTTCGGATCCGTGGAGTCTTGGGGTCGGCCCCAGGTTGTTGGAATGTCCTGTGCTGATGCCATGACCTCGACTTCTTGATGAAGTGGGTCGCAACGTCAGCGGCTGACCTCATGCTGAGGTAGTCCGTAACAACCTGCACTCGGTAAAGTCTTTATTTTCCATCTATACATGTACCGGGATTACTCTACTTCATCATGTACATCCATTTAGTCAAAACTTTATATGATTCGTTCCAATCACCATACACTTTGGTCAATGTTTTTCTTTTTCCTTCCCAATCATCTTTAACAGCTTGTAGAAATTCCAAGACGATCATTGATGAATCCAGTTGAACATGACTTTGATTTAGTTATGAATAAAACAGTTGTATTGATGAATCCAGTTGAACATGACTTTGATTTAGTTATGAATAAAACAGTTGTGTTCATCAACATATTTAGTGATCTAAAAAAGTCCATGTGGATTTTTCTTAATGCCATGAAGGCATCCTTCTTCCCACTTCAAACATCGCACTGCCTATTTTGTTGGTATTGACTCCACCACCTGGAACGGTGCATGACATTGAACAACAAAACATTTTACTAGATGTTTAAGGATTTCCTTGTCTTGACAAATTAGCCCCTTATATAACATGTTATTTCGAAAGACGTCTGATTCGTCAACAAGACCCTGTTCTCTAATTTTATCTACAACAACATGTCTAGACTAGTGAATATTTTAGAAGGGATAACATATTCACGACCACTGAAGTCCAAATTTTCAAATTCATCGTCTGTTTCAGTCCTGTACTCTTTAAAACTATTATCTGTAACTCTATTTCCACCATCCCACGTCGACGCAAGCTCAGGGTCTGATTCAGGCTTAGGGTGGAGACTTTGATTATGGTCAATACATTGACTAAGGGTTTCTGGTAAGTCTAATTGAACATTCGTGTCTGTCCTTCCCACAGTGACATATAAATGCACTAAATTTGGGACATGCAACGCAATTGAAAATATAAAATTCCTGGCTTGTTTGTTGGGTATGATATCGACACATACTTTATTGATCCTACTCTTCTTAGCTCAAAATGTCTATATACTATCTTTAACTGATTTTCTCTCAATTCTACACCGAGTGACAATCCTATCATTTCAACAAATCGTTGAATCACAACTTCATTGTTCACATTAAAACTAAACCTCCGCAAGGAAAGTTTTCATATTCGACACCATCAATCATGGACCCATTTGTATATAAAATAAATGCGAAAGACTTGTCTCCCATTTGCTAATAAGAAATAAAAGTATATCATAAACTGATACATAATCTTAAACATGCAATTATCTAATTAAATATTAAACAAGTAAGCATAAAAATCATATGTAAACATTAAACTAAGAAGGACCTACTTTGATTTTTTTTTTAAATTAAAGTAACAACAAACCATTTAAAACTTTCAATTTACAAAAGTAATTGAAAGTACATAATTAGACAATAAATCTAATTAAAAATCATATATAAACATTAAACTAAAAATTAGGGGTGTACATGGGTAGGGTTGGGTTCAAGGGTTTTCCAACCCAACCCAAACCTTCAATTTTCGAGTTGAGTTGGGTTGTCGGGTTGATATTTTTTATTTATTATTTATTTATTTTAATTATTTAAAATCGTATGCTCAAATTTGTAATTAATCAAATTTAGCAATCATGAAATGAAAATATGAGTGATGATTAAATTTAAAGATATTAAAAAATATCTTAAATTGAAACTTTGAAAACAATAGATAATAAATTGAAAAACAAGATAGGGAGGGTTAAACAATTCTAAAACTCTAATTAAAACATTATTTTTAGAGAATAAAAAAATAAAAAACATTGGATTCTAAATTAGAGAGATGGGTAAGATCTAAGAAAAAAGTCTATGAAGTTTCTCTAAAACCTATTACTGATTGCATCCAAGCAAGTCTTAGCAAGATATTCAGTGCTGGCAACCAAGGATGAAAAAATCAGAGATATCCACCGAAATATCGCCAAAATCGAGGTACTGATAGAGATTTCGGGGTGAAGATCGTTTTTACCAAATTATCGCCAAAATTGCCGAAATATTGAACATCGGGAAACAAAAATGCAGATTTTTCGTCAATATTCGTGGATATTTCGACAAAAAATAAGTTAAAATCATGGATATTTTGTGGATATATCGCCAATTTTTTTTGCATGTCACTTTAAGTTCAAAGTTTGAAATTTCAACTTTTTTTTCATGGTTTTTTCATTTCATTTTCATTTTTTGTCATTGTTTTTTCACTTCATTTTCAATTTTTCATTGGTTTTCCACCTCAAACTTCAGTTCTAACTTAAAAGTTGATGTGAGTTTGACTTGTCACTATCTAAACCAAAATTTTCATTTTCAACCCATAATTTTTGTCTATGAAGGACTTAGCCCCTCTTTACTATAGAATCTTAAGGTTTTAGGGTTCATAGTTTAAAAGTTGATTTGAGTTTGGTTTGTTTGATGATGATGACGGTATTGGTGGTGGAGGCGGTCACATTCAGGAAAATGTTGGAGGAAGTGAACAATATGAAGGACTTAGCTCCTTCACTGGACACTTCACACTTGCCACACAAGACACCTGAGTTTGGTTTGTTTGATGATGATGACGGTATTGGTGGTGGAGGCGGTCACATTCAGGAAAATGTTGGAGGAAGTGAACAATATGAAGGACTTAGCTCCTTCACTGGACACTTCACACTTGCCACACAAGACACCGATCATGGTCATAGAGCTGGAGGGCCAGGAATTGGAGTAATAGAAAAACCTTTATTCCGTAGAAGATCCACAAATTACGATACTCAATTTGATGAAGATTTGTTTGTTTCAAGTATGGAGGGAATGAGTTTGGATAGTCAGTATGGACATGAAGGACAATATGACTATAATAGTAGTAGTAACTATGGTTATAACAGTAATATTTATAACCATAACAATACTAACTTTGGCTATGACAATAATAGTAACTATAGTCATTCAAATGATTATGGTTCTTTTGGTTATAGTGAATTTCATGGAAATACATCAGTTTGTACACGAGGTCCACAATTTACTCTACAAGGAGATGAAAACTCAGATTCAGAACCTCTAATCTTCATTCTTCAGAATATCCTCATTTAGATGAGACATGGTTTGATGAAAGGTATCCTTCTAGTGGTATCATTGGAGTCGATGTTCAAACTATAAGTATCATACTTCAAATTATGTTCGAGGTTTTGAACGTACCATGAGTTGGGAGAAGTATTGTCGATATCAAATCAATTATATTAATGCGGGTTTAATACCTCCAAAGTCATCTTATAATTGAACTTTGTACCTGTATGACCTCAATTTTTTATCAATAAAATATTTAAGTTCATATTCATTTTCCGGTGTTCAATATTATCTATTATTCTATTACTATTCACATTTGACTTCTAATTTATGAAATATATGTTTAAAGTAATAGTATATTATTTAATTAAGCTTGTTCTAAAGTTTCACACAAAAAATCACAATATTTCTATCAATTTTCGTGATATTCGTGATTCTTACTGCAATATTTGTTGATATATCCGTAAATTTGAATTACCGATATCGATATCGATAAAGATGTTTTTGTCCTTGCTTGCAACCCAAATTCGGAAGATAAATATCAGCTAACAGGCACCATAGTTTCCTAGTTTCCTCTCCCAAACTACTTTCTGCTTTTAAAAGCCACAAATAGGTACTAATATCCTTACAATTGATATCAATAGTTTGTCTCTCAACCATGGATTTTTTTGAGTTTCGTTGGAGAAGACCCCAATCTTTGAGATGAGAGGCGGAGGCAGAGAGACGGAGACGGCGAGCGGCAACTGCGAGGCGGAGGGCAACGAAAACGGAGGCGCGAGAGATAGACGGCTGAACCTAAAATGAATTTTTGGAAATGAAGTGATACTAAAACCTAATTTTCATTATAATTTTTTTTTTCCTAAATGTTTAATTCGGTTCGGTTCGGGTTGAACCAAGTCAAAATTGGTTCAACCCGCGTACCGAATCGAAAATTCGGGTTGGCAAAAAACTAACCCAACCCAACCCAACTCGAAAATTCGGGCTGGGTTAGTTCGGGTTGCGGGTTTTTTTTACACCCCTACTAAAAACAACCTATTTTGATTTTTTTAAATTAAAGTAACAATAAACCCATTCAAACTTTCAATTTACAAAAGTAATTGAAATTGCATAATTAGACAATAAACCTAATTAAAAATCATATATAAACATTAAACTAAAAACAATCTATTTGATTAATTTACTTTTATTTTTAAAAAATTAAAGTAACAACAAGATTTTTAATATTAATTTTTGTTTGCCTTCTAATTGATAATAAATACCCTCTTTCCTCCTAGCGGAACAAAAATGTCCAACTTCCTTATTCAACAAAGTTTGAAAAAGGAGTATCACAAAGTCTAAAAGTTGTTCTACAAATACAGTTTTTTTTTGTATTTCTTTCTAAATTTTTTTTAATGCAAAATTGATATTTCAAACTAAAAATTATTGTGCATTATTTAATTTATTCTCCAACAATTGAGATGTTGGAAACAAATTGATGGTATTACTTTAATCATTTATTTAAATTTAACATTTAATCTAGTGATTTTAATCATTTTTTTTAATATTAATGGAATTAAAATTAAAAGGTAAGGTTGCAATTTACAAAAGTAATTAAAATTACATAATTAGACAATAAATCTAATTAAAAATCATAACTAATCGTTAAACTAAAAATAACCTACTTTGATTTTTTAAAATTAATGTAGCAATAATCCAATTAAAACATATTTTAAGAAAATAATAATAATTAATCATTAAACTAACTAAAATAATCCATGATAAAAATCAAACAAATAAATATGGAAAAAATCAATATAAAATATGTAACATTGACCAAAAAAAAAAAAAAAAAAAAATGTTAAGAAAAAAAAATCAAACAAAAGTATAAAAAAACTCACAAAAGTCTTCAGTATCTCTTTTGTATATTCAAATAGAGAAAATACGGTCCCTCCCTACTAAGAAACAAACAAAAAAAATTCATAAATATTAACATCTAAAATAAAGAAAAAATCAAACAAAATAAATAAATTTAAAAGGAAAATTAACTCACAATTGATTGTTGCTTGTATACCACATTGTATCAATGGTTTCTCCCTCTTAAAACAAAGATAAAAAAAAATAAGAATAATTTAGTGACAAAGAAGTAAGGGGGAGGAGAGTGGGAAAGTTGGGAAAAATGGAGATTCAGATGATTTGGAGAGGAAAGGAAAAATGATTGAGTAGAGAAGAATGGGAGTTAGAAAATGGGAATTCAGGTGATTTGGAGAGAGAGGAGGGAAAAGAAGAATGAGAGTTGAGAAATCAGATTCAGAGTATTTGGAGAGGTGAGGGAAACCGTTTTAAAACAAAAGGAGCTAGATCGTCTTTTGAAAAGACGATCTTGTTGCTTAGGGAATTTACTCACTCTAAATTCGTCAGTTTCGGCCGAGCAGCGTAACACGCATCCACACATCCCACTGGAAGACGGTCTTTTCAAAAGACGATCTTCCTATGTGTCGCTGCCTAACATCGAACAAAATCGTCTTTTCAAGACACGATCTTTGCTCGCGTGCGAAGATTGTCTTTTGAAAAGACATCTTGAATAAAAACTACAATATTTTTAAAAATAGTTTGAAACATGCAATATTTTTATAAATAGTTTCTAAAATTGCAATATTAAAAAAAAATAACCCAAAAATATATGTCGAAGGTTTATGTCTAATAAAATGAAAAACAATAGGAAAAATGTAGGAAAATATATCACCTAGTGACCATTTTTTTTTTTTTTTTTTTTTTTAAACAAGGGAAAATTACCAGTCCGGTTTGGATTTGGTAGCATAAAAGTTTCAAATTCAACAAGGTTTGAATTTGGTTCGTTTTTTGTCCTTCCGTCAAATTTTCAAATTTTCTGTTAATTCTTACCATATTGCTGACGTGACACCTATTTTTAATTATTAAAATTATTTTAAATTTATATATATATATATATAATTTTTTTTTCTTTCTCTTTCTCCTCCGTCCTCTTCCATCTTCCATCTTCTTCCTTTCATGGTCGTCGCGGGCATGCCGATGATTTTTTTCTTTTTTCTTTTCTTTTCTCATTGAAGACGCAAGAAAAAGAATATATATATATATATATATATATATATATATATATATAATTGTTGAATTTGGAAGAGACCCAAGTGCTACCAAACCCAAATCTGAGGGGTAATTTTATGACCGGAATTAAAAATAATAATAAAAATAATCAGGTCAAAGATCAAGTTCGATTTTAGGGTTTATGGAGATATATCACCTAGTGACCAATTTTTTTTTTATAAAAAACAATGAACGAAATTAAATAATAATAATAATAATAATAATAATAATCTGGTCAAAGACCGTCTTTTGAAAATGCGATCTTGTTCCACGATGATGAAAAGACGATCTACATCTTCATCGAACAAGATCGTCTTTTCAAAAGACGATCTACATCTTCATCGAACAAGATCGTCTTTTCAAAAGACGATCTTTGCTCAGGTGGGTTGTCTTTTGAAAAGACGATCTTTAATAAAAACTGCAATATTTTTAAATTTTTTATTAATAGTTTCTAAACTTTGTAAAATTGCTTTGGAGTTTGTATTTACAGATTTTTTGTTTTTAAAATCGTGTCTAAATTAAAAATTCAAATTTAAGATTTAAAACCTAGATTGTGTTGTATTTACTAATTTGAAGGAGTCATGTTTATATATATTATATATATTATTTTTAGATCATAAATATTCATATCTACTCGCGGTATAATTTGAATAAAAAATGTTCACTCCCCCTATTATTTTAAGATACGTTTTCTTTTTTTGGTTGTTGAGAGATTAAAAAAAAAAAAAATTAAATTATAGTTATGTGGGCTGACCGTAAATAACGTTATCTACCCGAGATATAATCGAAAAGAAAATTGTTCACTCTCAACCTTAAAATTTAGGTAGCTATTGAATCTAAATATGAAACATTTTTAGGTATTTTTTCGATATATATATATGTGGACCCCAAATTGTCAAGAAGACTCCTTTCCTCGTTGTTTAGAGGGGCACATACGAGGGTACATCAAATTGTCTTAAGACTCTCGACCTAGTAATGCTGTGCTCAAATCTTGATTAATGTAAATGTTTTTTATATTATAATTTTAATTTTGCAATATCGATATTTATATATTATTTTAATGAGGCGATCAAGGAGGCTCTAGCCGTTATTGCCTCACATGTCGGGATACAAGATTGAATAAGATTAGAGGAGTAACATTGTTCCCCTCACGCTTTTGAATATCGTGCTCATTGAATTTTCGAAAGACTATCAGTATTTCGTTTTAAAAGCATTTGAGTGAGTGATGACATGATATCTTTGTCTTATGAACTTACTATGCCCATCCTTTTTGTGTTTAGTTTTAGTTGAAAGAAAATGGTAGGATTCGCCGGAAAAAAAGAATTTTTTTATATGTGGAT
The DNA here is from genome assembly GCA_028017165.1 of Herpetospermum pedunculosum. Lineage (NCBI taxonomy): Eukaryota > Viridiplantae > Streptophyta > Magnoliopsida > Cucurbitales > Cucurbitaceae > Herpetospermum > Herpetospermum pedunculosum. Next base: position 6,893,754 of record CM051524.1, on the reverse strand, counting down.
GAATAGAAGAGTTTTGGTGAATAGCATGTTTTGTTTTGGGTTTACTAGACAACCTCAATGAGAAATGTCACAATATTTTTGCGGAGCATCCGACATTCCTCTTTTAAAAGATGTTTTAAAATAAAAATAGGAGTTGCCACCAACCATTTTTTGGTTGTGATTGGTCACCTAAAACTAAACCAATCTGCAATTTTTGAAACACGGGTTCGGGGTCGTTTGAGTGTAGGGAAGGTGCTAGCACCTACAACTGTCGTTAAAAACGGTAGCAAAAAAAGTTATCTTTGTTAAAAAGTTATCTTTGTTATCCAATGCTTTACAAAAGGTCCTTAATTTAAAGAAACTATAATTAATATTGTCTCGTTAAAATCAAATCCTAACTTTGAGATAAAGTAAGAATTAATGTACGAGTGAGTTATTCATTAATTTTGCCATTAGTTGCTTGAATCTCATAACGGAAATTACACAATGAAAACTAAGATTTTAGAAAATACTTTTTGAAATGCCTTGTTTAAAATTTGGATTGAAATCTATTTTGAAAACAATTTTAAAAGATAATTAAAATCATTTAAAAAAACGAATAATTCATTTAAAAAGATTTAGAAAATTAAATTTTGAAATCGAAATTTAGATTTAGAATCAATTTAACATCAATTTGACTATTCATTTAAAAGAAATTTAAAAATTAATTGAAAACTTGAAAAAACAATTTTGTAAATAGTGCATAATGACATATTCGTAGTTAAAAATTAAATTAAGGACGAAAAATGCAATACTAAGAAATAAATTTTGCCTAACCAAGATTAGGGAAAAACTCCTAATCCGTCCTGGGACTTGAAATATAAAATTAAATCGACTAATCCTCAAGATTAAGGAAAGAATCTCTAATCTATCTCGGGACTTGAAAATTAAAATTAAACCGATTAATACTCAAGATTAAGGGAAGAATCCCCCATCTATCTCGGGACTTAAAAGTTAAAAATAATCGACTAATCCTCAAGATTATAGTAAGAATCCCTAATGTATCTCATATAAAAATAAACCGACTAATCCCTAATCTATCCCGAGACTTGAAAATTAAAATAAAAAAATTAATCCTCAAGATTAAGGGAAGAATCCCCAATCTATCCCGGGATTTGAAAATTAAAATAACAAAATCAATCCTTAAGATTAAGGGAAGAATCCTCAATCAATCCCGAGACTTGAAAATTAAAATAACAAAACTAATCTTCAAGATTAAGGGAAGAATTCCTCATCTATTCCGAGACTTGAAAATTAAAATAAAAAAACTAATCCGATTAGGGAAGAATCTCTAATCTATCTCGAGACTTGAAAATTAAAATAACAAAATTAATCCTCAAGATTAAGGGAAGAATCCCCAATCTATCCCGAGACTTGAAAATTAAAATAACAAAATTAATCCTCAAGATTAAGGTAAAAATCTTCAATCGATCTCGGAATTTGAAAATTAAAATAACAAAATTAATCCTCAAGATTAAGGGAAGAATCCTCAATCAATCCCGAGACTTGAAAATTAAAATAAAAAAATTAATCCTCAAGATTAAGGGAAGAATCTCCAGTCTATTCCGAGATTTGAAAATTAAAATAACACAAGTTCTCGGGATTAGGAAAAATTCTAATCCGTCCCGAAACTCAAAAATTAAAATAAACTAAGTTCGAATGTAAGGAAATAACAAAAAAAAAAAAAAAAAAAAAAAAAAAAATTAAAGAAATAAATGACAAAAGAAAAGTAACTAATTAGAGAAGCAATAATGTAAATAAACAAAAAAAAAAAAACGACAAACTCATAATTTGAAAGTAGCAATGAAAATCACAGACAAGGGCATAATTGTAATTTAACTAATAGTAGCATAATTGTAAATAGTGGCAGAGGCATAATTGTAAATAAATTTAAAACCTAAAATGAAAACTCATTTCGGGTTATTATCGAGAATAACGTCATTTTTTTGACACTATCAATTTTAACATTTCTCCGTGTAATCCTGACCAAAAATTATAGAGGAGAATTTGAAGTAAAAAAATCGATCAAAAAAAAAAGTGTGATCCTAACTAAGATTTGCATCGAGATTTTCATTTAAAAAAAAAACTCTCAAATACTAGTGGCCAAGATTTTTGGTCTGGATGAATTATAACTCAAATTTTTATTTATTTATTATTTTTTTAAAATTGACCAAAAATTATAGAGGAGAATTTGAAGTAAAAAAATCGTATAGATCTTGTTGCAATCTTGAGATATTTTCTTTCTCTATATATATTTTGAAATTTTCTTAATAAACAAGTCCGTTCAAACGTCATAATATGATGATTTCTAAACAGATGCACAAACTTAAAATGAACGTGTTTATAAAAAAAACGTACATATAAAAAAAAAACGTGTTTATAAAAAAAGAATACTAAATTAATTTATCTCTTTTAAAAGTGTCTGTGTTTACTCCAAAGTTTATCTAAAATTTATATCCCGATCATCCTTAAAAATTTTCATTGTTGTTTTTGAAGAATATTTTATAATGAAAAACATATGAAACATTACTTATTGGTATATACCCCAAATATTTTCGACATTATTTTAAGAAATATTTCTCTATAAATTTTTCGATTTGAAGTTAAAAAAAAATTGCAATCCTGGCCAATCTTGGGATGGTAATGATGTACCATGTAAATATCATGAGCTCCTAGACATTTATAAAAAAAAAAAAAAAAAAAAAAATCAATCTCTCCCTAGGCACTCCTCCTTCTTTAAGTTAGTTGAGTAACTAGGGGCGATCATGTGATCCCTGATTGTCACTGCATGAAAGGGTAGCTAAGAACTGAGTGCTTTACCTTAGAATATGAGGCTTGTAGTTAGATATATTGTGCTTACAATAAGCTGAAATGAAGGTAAGTCTGATAAATGTGGTCCCCCTCCAAATGCTGTTGCATTTCTAGTTGAACTTCGTGTTGACCTACATAACATTTAGACATAGGATTAGTCGGACATTCCGTAAAATGATGTAGTACTTGATAGTAAGCACATGATGTTGCATAATAAAAATGTGATAAAAGGTTGAGTGGTTGTCTTCTGATCAGCATATCCTCAACCATTTGCCCAATGACATAGTCGAGTATTGATTTCAACAAGCATCTTTCTGTTGATCTCTTCTTGAATTTTATTTTTTGAAAAATTATGGGTGGTCACATTCCTCTAAGCCAATGTGCCTTCATTCTTATAATGATAGAAATGTTCGATCATGATGCATGCTCTGTTTAAAGTCTGATGCACCTCTGATGTGCCCGCATCGCCTTCTCCGACTCATTCCCTATTGATTGGTAATGAAGAAAAACTTCTCCAAGAATCGCGCCATTAAATTTGACCATGTGGTCATCATGCCTGTTTGGATTGAGACACCCAAGTCTCTGCATCCCCCAATGTGAATGAAAATAACCTTATTTTCAATGTATCTTTATTAATTTTGGGAGGTACTAAGATGTTGCACATCTTGCTGAATCTTCGAACATGGATTCCCATTACTTGATCATGTTGCACATCTTCCTTGATCACTAGACTTTTTTAACTTTAACACATTACTTTTCATGTCTCAATTGATTCAAAACTGATGTTTTTACTAAGCTAAAAAGTGCTAGAATTGGTACTTATCAAACACGTTACACAAACTGATATGACGATAATCAACACAAAACACATTATCAAAACCGAGCTTAATCTTAATAGCATTTGCACCAACATTCAATATTTTTGTTTTAGAGAAACACAATTTGGGGTTTAGAGAGATGCACTACTTTTTGCATCGTCCTTAATATTTCGGAATTCTCGAATATTCAAACATAAGATTTTTATTGGGATCGACGTCTCTAACTCTCAAGGTTCGCCGTTAAAGAGCATGACACAAAATCTACAATATCTTGTTTCTTCTTTTTTTTTTTTCTCCGGTCAACTGACAATCTTCATGCATTAAAACAATTTCATTTCCTCTTTTTTCAAATTCATTTAACAAAGACTTCTTTTGCATCAAATCTTTCTAATCTTTTCCACTCCTTAGTGGGCCTCCACCGGCTGAAACCTCTTCTGTTGAGAACCCTCAGGCCCATTTTTAAATTGATTTTAATTAGTCATGAATGATACCGACACTGACAACTTATCCTTCGTCTCGGCCGACGAATAATTAATGCGAGGATTGAACCCATGACCTTTTAGTCACGACACAACTTTATGTCAATTGAGCTATGCTCGGTTTGACGATATTTTATGAACACTTGAAAACTGCAATAATTATTATTTTAGCGGATGCAATGTGCGTCGGCATAGGTAAATAATAATAATTTTTTATTTGCTTCTTTTATTGTTTTAATTTCTATAATAATTTCATAAAACTTAAATATTATATCAATAGTTCAGTGCATTCAGTGATTTTGGTACACTACAATCGGAAAAGAACCTAGAATTAGTTTATTTCTATAATTAGTATATTAAAATGTAATATTCTTATAAAAATAAGGCATGCATTATTCAGTATAAGTATAGTACAATTTGAAAAGAAAAAAAAATACAATGAACAGAAAAATATTAATCTAAAAGACTTCCATTTTTGTCTTGTATTTTAAAAAAGAGCGCCTTCAAGATTATACAACTACAGACCTGGAAGAAAAAATGAAATAATATGAAAAAAATTAAACATCAACCAAAAAAATAAAAGTAGGAAAAGAAAAATAAACTTCTAGGTGTAAGTCTCCGCTGTTTTTTAATAATATTGTAGTTTTTAAATTTTTTTATAAAAATATTGCAGGTTTGAAAGTATTTTTAAAAATAATGCTGTTTTAAATAGAGCTCGTTTTTTGAAAAGACGATCTTGTTCCACGTGGATGCTTCTTCATCTACTTTTCAGTCATTAAAAAAATGATATCTTTTTACTCAGATATTCAAAAAATTTGAAAAAGGTATCGTTGGAAAGCTAATCGAGAGAGCTTCAATTTGATACCTAGTTTCACTATTTTTTGGGTTGTGTATAAAAGATAAAGATCATCGAAGTTGGACTATAGTTCTGCGAATTTCAGAGCTGAAGATTCTTTTGAGAGTGCATTAAAAAATTGATATCTTTTTACCCAAATATTCAAAAATTTCGAAAAACGTACAGTTGGAAAGCTAACACAGAGAGCTTCAATTTGATATTTGGTTTCACTATTTTTGGAGTTGTGTATCAAAAGATACAGATCGTCGAAGTTTAGCTACAATTTTGAAGTTAGCCATATCTTCAGTTCTGGGTTTAGTGAAGTTTTCAGAAATTTATTTGTATCTTTTGATACACAACTCCAAAAATAGTGAAATCAAGAATCAAATTGAAGTTGTCTGTGTTAGCTTTCCATCCGTACATTTTTCAAAAAATTTGACGATTTGGGTAAAAAGATTTTAATTTTTTAATGCACTCCTAAAAAAAATCTCCAGTTCTGAAATTTGCAGAACTATAGTCCAACTTCGATGATCTTTATCTTTTGATACACAATCCAAAAAATAGTGAAACCAGGTATCAAATTGAAGCTCTCTCGGTTAGCTTTCCAACGATACATTTTTCAATTTTTTTGAATATTTGGGTAAAAAGATATCAATTTTTTAATGCAAGGAGAGTAAATAAAAAATAAGATCATCTTTTGAAAAGACGATATTCATCCACGTGGAGCAGGATCACCTTTGCTGGCGTGGAGAGGTCAAAAGACGACCTCTATTTAAAACAACATTATTTTTAAAAATATTTTCAAACTTGCAATATTTTTATAAAAAGTTTTAAAAACTACAATATTATTAAAAAACAGCTCCTAAGCCTCATCTTAAAAATAACTCAAAGTGTGCTTAATTGTCCAAAAAGTAATTCAAATACACTTAAACGTGGTTAAGCGATCCTATAAAAATAGTCAAATGCACTTAACCCACTCCCACCACTACAAAGTTGTTAAAACCTAAGTAAAAGTGTCAACGTGATTAAGCGATCTTAAAATATGTTGAATGCACTTAACTCACCCCGACCACTAGAAAAACTGACGTTTAGTTGTTTTCTCCCGACGCAGGCCATTTGCGTGTCGGCCAATCTAGGCTATCTCGACGCAAAAGTAGGCGTCGATCTAGCCAAAAGTTTTTGTAGTGTAACATCTTGATAAATAAAGAACATGTGTGTGTTATAGCGCTTTATTTGATTTTGATTTTAATAATTGTATAATGTAGCTTCGAGTGTATATATTAGCGTGTTGACTTCGACATAGATTCATGCTACATAAGTTGGCTAAGAGACAAGTATTCGATGAAAGATATTAGTGTAACAAAAGACTTGCATAATTATTATTATTATTATTATTAGAGCTGTATAAAAACATGAAAGTCCATTTTTTTTAGGGCAATTCGAACTTAATACCTCTGGCTCATAATTTATACATCATGCCGGTTGAGCTATGCTCATATTGGCAACATGAAAGTCCATAAGAGTTAGGCTAGAAGCCAACATTCATATAAATTCTTATTTTAAGATAATTACAATGTAAACTTAACCATATCAAACTTTTTCTCTTTCAACAAGCCAAGAAATTTTATTGATACCATTCCCATGTTTACTTCTCCTAGAGATAACCCTTCTCTCTGCAACTCTGGATTGCTCCATCATACATTTCTTCAATCCCATACTTGTATTCAAAACCAGCATCCAAAAGCTTCTTTGATGAGATATCAGTGAGTTTGTAGCCTTTGACATCTTTCAAAGACCTGCATCATCCAAGTATAAAAATCAAACTCACATTTTCGTCCTTCATAGTTGAGTTTATTTACCCTCTAAATTTTGCTTTTTACAAAACTAACTACGTCTAGTATAGTTCCTGTTGTGAACGCTAAATGATGACGTGACATGTCTATTAAAAAATATTGTCTGATTTGACAAGATGTGGCCGATAATGATAAAATAAGATTGAAGAGCTAAACAAAAAAGTCCGTTAAGACAGAATTCGAACAACAAAGAAGTAAAGTGATAATCAACACAAAGTTGACGTGATTCACTAACGTTGTATTAGTTACGTCCACAGACAGAAGAGAGAGACAATTGTATTACATTTAGGAGAGATTACAGATTATAAATTAGGGAGCTGAAGTCATTAGAAGGTTTATATATGATACTATGACCTAATACATAATGGGCTAAGACCCGATATACAAATACAAAATAGTAAAAACCCAAATAACGAAACCTCCATATTGAACCATTCGTAACGGGTCGAACAGATTCAAAACATTCCAACAAAGTCTATAAAAGAGATTTGAAACGTTTTTACCGGTATCAACTTTCTACTATCATATATATATATATGTCTATCTGATGGTGTCAAATCAGTCAATATTTATCCAATAAACATATCATATTATTGTGAGAATGACAAGGAATACATAGAATCACAAATTAAAAAATGAAAACAACAATAAAAAAAAGGATGGAAAAGAGTTTGCAATGATATAATGGAAACTAATATGAAGTGATACTCACTTGGGAGATGGTATCTGAAATTGAGGGTATTTGGCTGAAAGGAATTTAGCCAATTCTTCAATTGTGATTATGTGGGAAGAGCAAACATATCTCCCATTTGCATTTGGATGTTCAAATAGAAAAATGTGTGCTCTGACTACATCATCTACATGCACCATGTTTGATTTTAAAATCAATCCATACTCAGCTTCATTACCTATCATCAAAATCATAAAAGATTATCCAACTCCTATGTGTTACTTTCCCTTCAATAATGCAAAAATCAACCCCTATTATTATTTTGAGTTCAACAATATGTCGGATGAGAGATGATTCGAACCTCTGACCTATGGGGTGGATGATATATGTCTTAACCCGCTGAACTATGTTCTGGGTGACAATTAGTACAGTGTACACCTTCGTGATCGGTAAATTTGCAATCGTGCTTTAAAAATAGTTTAAACATGATTATAGTTTATAAAATACACTCATTATATCAATTCTATAAAGCAATAACTGCTCCACATAACAAAAAGTCATATGATTTATAAATATTGCAAACCACATGCATGTTTAAAATCATTTTGGAACTAAGTCGCAAACAAAGTTTAGCTCTCTCTAAATGAGACTAGAGTGGCTTACATGGATGCAACCAATGACGAAAATATCGATATCGATATCAATATCGAGAGTTCAATTTTATGGATATATCTATATCGACGGATAATTCTGTAAATCAAATTTTTATAAAAAATTATTTAAATTAATAATTAAGTTCATATTACTTTCAAACTAAGTTATAGATCTTGTTATTAGTATCTATATCCCTATTGAGATTAATAGATGATATATATATATATTTTTTTTTTATGTTTTACGAGTATTTATAAAAGATATCGGAGATATCCATTAACCATTAATATCTATATCGAACTCTTCGATTTACGGATATATCGACCGATATTTTCATCCTTGGATGCAACAACTCAAGTTTGAAATTCAGTAATGGAATCAAATATATTCAAACATCTCAGATTTTCCCTAGTTAAATTAGTCATTTTAAATTTTCGTCGACATTTCCACATATTCATAGGTTCGACATCGATATGAGGGGTGAATCGACATTTCCATAATACCGTACAAATTGTAACCTGACGTGAATATAATATTATAATAAATGTATTTTAACTCATTTAAAAGTGTAAAATATTTATTTATTAATTTTATATATTTTTAAAAAAAATTATTTTTTAAAATCTTCCAGAAATATCCATCGACATCGACATTTTATCGATATTTTCATCGACATTTCCATAAAATTGAGCCCTCGATATTTACGTCGACATCGACATTAAATCGTTGGTTGTAGTTGTATTGTATGGGTCATGATTAGTCAGTTCAAAATATCGCTAGGTCTATCTAAGCAAAATAAAGATAGACAATATTTCCTATAATTAAAATTTGGCTAAATCATAATTTTAATTCTTAAATGTTGAAAAATGAGTCTTTTAGTCCCAAAACTTAAAAAGGTTTCAACTATGCCTATAAATTTTGAATTATTGTTTTGCTTATTGATTTATTCAACTATATGTTACATCAAGGCAAGTTAGTCAAAATCAATCAAATGCACTAAATGGTGTTAACGGTTGGGACTAAACAAAAGCATAATCCAAAGTTGGGTTATTGCCAAGACTAATCTTCTTGGCAAACTTTTTAGGAAGTGTTTTTTTGGTACTTTCATTTTGAACATTGCTGGGTGCAATCCTTGCTAGGAGGACCGAGAGTTCCCACTTTTGTAGAATAATGTAAAAATTATTTAAGCACCCTCAATAAGTAATGTTTCATATGTTTTTTTGACAACATGTTGAGGTGGGAGATTGAACCTAAGACCTCATGGTCACTAGAGATACATCATGCATCTTAAAATAAAATAATGTCAAAAATATTTGGGGTATGGTTGGAAGCACCATAAAAAATAAATCTGAGTTATAATCCATCTTGGTCAGGATCACAAGATAGTGAGATTTTTTTTTAATCTTTTTTTAAATGAAAATTTCCGTGCAAATCTTGACCAATTCATATCCTGATCATCTTTAAAAATTCTTATTGTTGGTTTTGAAGAATATTTTATAACGATGAAATATTAATTATTGATGTTACTTTGAAAGATACTCAAATATTTTCGAATTGTTTTAAGAAATATTTCTTTATAAAGATACCCAAATTTGAAGTTTAAAAAAAAAAAAAAATTGAAAAAAAATTGCAATCCTGACCAATCCTAGGAGGTTATTGCAATCCTGGTCTTCAAATCGACAAAAAAAAAAAAAATTGAAAAAAAAATCTCGGTGCCGATCCTGGGCAGGATTGCACGAGAAATGCTAAAATTGATAGTGGCAGAAAACGAGGTAGTATTGATAAATTGTTTGGTAAGGATGTGAGGAGAATTTGAAATTTTGCAAAATCTTGAGATTTTTTTTCTCTTTCTATATTTTGAAATTTTGTTAACAAGCAAGTCCGATCAAATGTCATAATAGAATAATTTGTAACTAGGATCCATATATCCAGGTCATTCTTACAAATTCTCATAGTTCTTTTAAAAGAATATTTTAAAATGACATATGAAACATTAGTTATTGATGGTACTTGGTAAAACACTTGAAATATTTTTGATTTTTTTAAAAAAAATATTTCTCTTTGTTGAAGTTAAAAAAAAAAAAAGTGAAAATCTCCGTGCTCGAAAGCAAAAAAAAAAAAAAAAAAAAAAACATTAATCTTGATAAATTATTTGTGAAGAAAGTTATCCTTGACAATAACCTCCAAAAAATTCTGAGACGTAATTCAAACTTGATGTGATTGGAACTTTGCTAGAAGGATGAGACTACCTGCCGAATATTACAAGTAGCTAAACCATTTTTTTTTTATTGTGTCTTACTTTCGTATTTAGTGTTGTAAATAGGATCCAAATCAGAGAACGAATCTACTTTATTGGGATGGTAGTGTTGAAATTTGCTAGATTTTGGCATGACCGGTTAAGGACAACGAAATTCAGACATCTGCACAATGCACAATAGTATGGTATTGTTAGTTGTCCCCTCTTATATTACCTATGATCTTTCCCTTATCCTCCTCTCGACACAAAGTACCACTTCGACACTTGAGCATATCCCTCCGAATTACACTCGAACTAGCAATACTCAACCACAGATTCACTGTGACTGATTATGACTATGTCATTGAAGGCATGATATTGTCAGTTGTCCCCTCTTATATTACCCATGATCACCTCGACACTTGAACATATCCCTCCGAATTACACTCGAACTAGCAAAGCTCAACCACAGACATCTCCACAACGGACCCAGACATCTCCACAATATAGTATGATATTTTTCCACTTTGGGCATAACCCTCATGACTTTGCTTTTGGTTTTGTACAAAATGTCTCATATCATTGGAGATAGTTGTCCTCCTTTATATACCCATGATTTTTTCTTTATTTAGCGAGATATTGCTTGTACTCCTAACAATCATCTCCTCAAACAAAGTATCACACTTGAGTTTACTTTGTTCCCAACATGACCAAAATAGAAAGATAATTAAAAGTAAGGATATGATCTAAACTAAGAGGTTATGTACAAAGATAAAATGAATAAAGATAAAACAGAAAAATTAGAGTAAGATGAGAGTAGTGAAAAGATGAAATAGTTTGATAGTCACACGTCGCCTATCTGTCATATATAAACCTGAAATCCAACATAGATATCACGATGGGTCTGAATTTGACACGTTAATATCGGCTAAACAAAGTCGAGTAAGACATAACCTACTCTCGAAAGATTGTTTAGACCCTAAAAGGGTTTGAGTGGTTATTCACGACAAACATGGAAATTCAAGATAAATCTAGTGAAAATTGACTCACTAAAGTCAATCATGTACAAAGTAGATGATAAAAGATCTAACTAGGAGATATCCCTAAGTTGGGCTCTGTACGTCCAACTCATCACAATCAAACAATGAATCCCAACTTGAGAGTGGATGCTTAATGTTATGGGTAAAATTGAGTCTAACTAAATACCTCTAAATACCGAAACTGAAGTAAGATCAAAGCAAAGGAGCCTAAAGTTGAAATAGACTCAAACCCAAACAGGTCGAGAGGGACCAGAGTTTGAGCCCAATTAACCTTATCTAGGGCCTAAATGGTCCTAGAGAAGGAAGACCTCAAGCCAAAAGCCCAAGGCATAGGGTTGGCCTATGGTCGACCCTGCCTCCACGTGCCCTGCTCGTTCGGGGACGACTCAGACGGGTCTGGTTTAATCCCTTTCAGTCCCATCTAAAGGGAAGATCGAAAACCCTAAATTGACCTCATATAAATACATCATTATGACTCTAAGGAGCTAATTAGTCAAATTGAGTCTTCTCTCTCCAAAATCTAAGCTTGCTACATTCTTTCTTTGGTCTCTAACTTAAGTACACCGTGTAGGTGTGGCAAGCACCACACCAACAATATTATTGTTTTGTAGGTCATCTTTTTCCCCATTAAACAAATTCATCGTTGAAGCATGTGAAGGTCACGTTAAGATGATTTATCTTGATCGAATTTTGACATCAACACGAGGCTAAAAAAAGATTCATTAAAAGATATGTATATACCTACTCTAAATGAAAATTCCTAGATCCTTGTGCAAAGTGTACGAGGCATTCAAAAGAGCATAAGAAACTTTCAATATGAAAAGCAACAAATACCTAACATTAAAGTCATTGCCACACGAACAGAGCTAGGAAGCTTGGGACAAATGAAGGGACCAACGACCAAAGTTGGAACAACAGTGACAACTTCCAATCCACATTGTTTCGAAAACTCAAGAACAGCTTGTTCAGTCAATGTCTTGGAAATTGGGTATGATCTTCCAATTGGCACAACATGATCATTAAAGTAATCAATGTCACTCCAATAACTTTCATCCAAAACTTCTACTTTGCTGCTATTAAATTGTATGGAGGTTGCACTGGAAGTGTAAACAACTCGTCTTACTGTTTTTGAATTCAGACAAGCTTTCAAGATCCCCAAACTTCCATCAATTGTTGTTTTTATTACCACTTCCGCAGGTTCTTTGTCCTCCAAATCAAATGGAGTTGCAACATGAAAAACTCCGATGCAACCTTCTATGGCAGGAGCAAAGCTATTTGGATCGTTGAGATCAGCATTAAAGATTTGGAGTTTCTCTGTTGCTCCTGCTAGATTTGTTAAGAACCTATAATCTTTACTCTTTCCTGTCAGAAAATGTAAACATGACGTTAAATTACTTTATTTAATAAGTGTCTGAAGTTTTTTTTTTTTTTTTTTTGACAACAATATGTTGAGGCGGGGGATTTAACCTAGGATCTCATGGTCACTAGACGATACATCATGTCATTGAGCTATGCTCTTATTGGCATAAGTGTCTGAAGTTTAAAAAGTGTATAATAGATATTTAAAGTTTCAATTTGGTGTTTCATAGTTCTCTAAATTTTTCGATTTTGGGTCTAGTAGAACATTGATCTACTCTGAAATTTTTTAAAATTTAGGAAAAAGTAATTTTTGATCCCTGAAGTTTGGGAGTTATGTTGTATTTGGAACTGAATTTTCAAACCCAACAATTTTAGGTTTGCATTTAGTAGCATTTTGGTCCTCTCAATTTTTCCTAATTGTTGACATGTCATTTACTTTCATTAAATAAATATTTTTTATTTCTTAAAAAAAAAAAATCTTTCTCATTCTTCCTAAGAAGAGAAATGAGGAAGAAGAGAAAATGAAAGAAAAAGAGGCCACCACTAGCCATGAAAGGAAATAAGGAGAAGATGGGAGGGGGAGAGAGAAAGAAGAGGGAGAAAAAGAAAAAAATAATTTTTTTATTAAAAAAAAAAAATTAAAAAATAGGTCTGAGAAGTTGGAGCGTCAACACGAAAACAGGCAGCAACAGGTCAAGGTGCGGCGGATTAGAGGTCATCCGAGAGTTCGGCGATGGCAACGTCGGTTTGTCCGAGAGTTCGGCGGCGCGGATTTACTGTGAACAAAGGTATGAGAAATTCAGCGTGAGATCGTTGGGATTTGGCTTGAAGAAGAAGACAAAGAAGGAGTTTTGACTTGGAAAAAAAGAGTGGCAGTGGCTGACTGGTTCCAAGAGTTCGGAGGCGGAGTGTGGCGGCGAGAAGAGATCAGAGGTGATGTTTTCCTATCGATGTTGAGATTTGGCCTTGGTTTCGAGAGGTCGGTTTAGTGGCGTGAGATCTTTTAAAAAAAGTTATTTGTGAATTTACCAAGAGTTTGGTGGAGACGTGAGGAGACCGAGAGTTCGGTGAGAAGACGTGAGAGGTAGTTCAGAGAGTTCTGGTGTTCAACAATGACTGAATTTTTTTTTCTTTCAAGTTGGACATATTCCAGACGTATTGGAGCTATATTTAACAGCAGATTCAAGGGAATAGATTTAGATATATTGGAGCTATATTTAGCTCCTTATAGAGATTTAAGGGGAAGAAATTTATTCTCCTGAGTTATATATATATACTTTCGTATGATGATTAAATGAGAAAAACGATAGAAATATTCATGTGAATTCAACAATCCTAGACGTACCTGGGTCGGCTCTAACCGTGGTAGTGACGGTGTAACCATCCTCGAGAAGCCTCTTGACGAGCAACGACCCGATAAATCCAGTGCCTCCTGTTACACAAACTTTCCCCTTTGTCCCACTCTCCATCTCTCTACCATCTGCAGATTTAGGAGATGAACATTTAAGTTTTATGGCTGTTATTTATGGACATATCTTATTGCTTGTGTTTTTTGATCATACAAGTGATAATTTACCACTTTTTCTAATTTGTTAGAGAACAAGCAATACTACAAAAAGATAGTATAATAAAAAAAAGGAAGTTTTCTATTACTGGAAATTTAATTCCCTTTATCATACATTATTATTTGTGCAATTGAGAATTTGGGGGCTTTGCTTTCTCTCTGTCCAACTCCTCTTCTTTCCCTTTCTCATTTAGTGCCCATTTTACTTCGAGGTTTTAAATTATTCTATTTTGGTCTCCTAGTTTTTATGTGCATGAATTTACAAAAACTCTATTTTAAATTTTGATTTTTTTTAAAAGATATCTCTTTTCATCATTTATCTCAAGTTAAATCACCGATCAACCCAAAAGTTTAATGAAGTTGATGAATTATGGTAAAATTTAATTATATCAATTGATGGGTATGGTATGGAGTGCGAAGACAAGTATACGTTGTCCTTAACAAGTGGATTATTCCAAGTATCCAATCTCGAGGAACAATGTTAATAAAACTTCGATACTTCTGATGAAAAGTTCTTCAGAGTAATGCAACCAAGCAACAATTGAAGATAGAAAGAATATAAAGTAATGATGCAAGAGAATGAATATTGTATAGTAGATAAAGTAAGGTTGAAAGTAAGATAATTCAAAGCTGGTTTCAACCCAAACATGAGAAAATGCGTCCCATTATGCGCTTTGCAAACTAGCTTACTCAATAGGCGGGGAAAAAACTAATGCCACTGTCAATATGCGCCTGTAGACTATCCTTTCAGATATTCGCAGAGGCCAGACATGATACCTATTTTGCACCCACAACCTAACCTCTTAACAAAGTGAACCGAACACAACTTTCTAAGATCCTAAAGGTTTGACCTATGGTAATTAGGTGCAACACAAAGTCCTGGTGTTTAGGTACTTTTCCTATATCACTTAGAGAATTAAAAAAGATTCTATAGACTTTGCACTATGGTGTTTAGGGACAAAACAAGTCATATTGTATAAGTACTTTTTCATATATTACTTTTATGAAAATTGGTTTTATCACACTCAACCCTTTTGGTATAATAGTGAGAGGGTTGTTGGGTGTGATAAAATCGATTTTAGTCGTATGTTATTCTAGGTGACCAACAAAGAAAAATAATAAACAATAAAGTGATCAATAAAAATAAATAATGCTCAAAGTAGAAGCAAGATTACTTTTAATACATGTAGTGAGGTTTTCTCTCATTTTTTTAGAGTATTTATATGCTTTATATCCCTAGAAAAATTTAACTCATAATGTAAAGAAAAACATAAAAGCAAAGTTGTAGAAATAAATTTCATATTGATATAATTAGAAAATAGTTACAACTTGAGAATTCAAACTAAATGACACAAAGCTTAAATAAGATAAACTAAAGAACAAACAATACTTTAGTTTTAAGACATATATGCTATTATATGATAGGTAAGTAAATGACAAAAAGTTTAAATAATATAAATTAAAGGGACAAAACAACTCATATGATGTGTAAGTACGTAGTTTTTCTAAATTATTAGAAGACACGTCATACTACAAATTTATGGTTTAGACATATGCATGTTTTGATGACCAAGAGGTTTGTAGTTCGAATCCCCCACTCCAATATATTAAAAAAGAAAAGAGTAAAACTTAGTTGCAGGCTGTGCTACAACTATCTTTTGCAGCCCAACAACATGCCAAAATTTGATTGGTCAGG
Source organism: Herpetospermum pedunculosum (assembly GCA_028017165.1). Taxonomy (NCBI): domain Eukaryota; kingdom Viridiplantae; phylum Streptophyta; class Magnoliopsida; order Cucurbitales; family Cucurbitaceae; genus Herpetospermum; species Herpetospermum pedunculosum. Next base: position 6,877,721 of record CM051524.1, on the reverse strand, counting down.
TTTTATGTTATTTTTTTTTAATTAAAAAATCATATTTAATGTCTAGTTAAACGCTTTTTTTTTCTTTCCTTTTTCCACTTCACATAACTTTCAATTTCCAATTTTGCCCTTCTCTCCTCAATTCTCTCCAGTATCTCTTTTTATGGATGATTTGCTACTGTCAAATCTTAGTAAACATTTCTTAATCTCTCCATATGCCTAATAGCATAGCGAAAATTGGGCAGAATTTTAGAAATGTAATAGTTAATTATTTATTCTATGATAAATTAAGTGAAATTGAGTTGAAAACTTGAAATGAACAAAGAAATTAGATAGAAGAGGAAAGTGGAATTTTATTGCAGAATTTTAGAAAGGTAATAGTTAATTATTTATTTTATGATAAATGAAGTGAAATTGAGTTGAAAACTTGAAATGAACAAAAAAAAATTAGATAGAAGAGGAAAGAGGAAAGATAAATTTTATTAAAAAATGTCATAGGATGTTGGACAATGGTGAGGTTTTAGATATGGTTATTATTATTAAAAATTGTCGCAGGATTTTTTTATCGATGGTTTGCTATTTTCAAATCTTAGTAAAAAAATTCAAATCAGTGATAAAAAAGATAAATTGGAGAGGATTGAACAGGGAAGGGCAAAATCGGAAATTAAAAACCATAGAGAAAGAAAAAAAAAACAGGAAAAAAAAAGTTAAGTAAAGTGACGCATTAAATATGATTTTTTAATTAAAAATAATAACATAATACTTGGTTAATCAAAAACGTTGTAACCCGACGTGCAACTAAGTTTTACTCAAAAGAAAATAAATAAAAAATAGGCCATACTACAAATCTTTGGTATGATAAAAAAGGAAGTTTTCTAGTACTGCAATTTTTTCCTTTTTGTTGGCTTTGCTTTCTCATTTACTTTCTCTTTCTATATATATATATATATTTTTTTTTGTACACATCTAAAATATCATTTTTCTTCAAACTTTTAAATTATTCTATTTTTGTCTCCGAATTTTTATGTACATGAATTTACAAAAAGTCTATTTCTTAAATATTTCTTTTGATTCTTTATCTTATATATATATTAAATCACCAATCAACACAAAATCTTAATTAGGTTGATGAATTATCGTAGATTTAATTATATCAATGGATGAATATGATATAAAAATGAGAACGCAAGTATATATTATTGTCCTTTAAAAAGTGGAATATTCCAAGTATTGAATTTTATGAAACAATGTTAATAAAACTAAGTGAATTTTAATATATCTAATTTTTTTCTTATTTATATTTTGTCGTGAGTCAACATTTTTTCCTATTCAACTCCATATCTTGAAATATTTCAATTTTTCCAACATATATACTTCGTTTATATACTATAATTCAACACATATACTCATTTTTATATTATGATTCAATATATATATATTATATATATATATATATATATATATATAAAAGTTTATATATTATAATCCAACATGTTTATATTTTATTTATATTTTTTATGAAATATAAACATGAAATGAAACAAGAATATATAATCATATTCTCAAGAATATATAATCATATTCTCAAATATACACCACGTTTATAAAATATAAACTCCAATTCTTTTCTCCAAATATATAGAGACTCTAATTTTTTCTTTCTCCTCTCTCTCTTTCTCTCTTTCTCCCTCACCCTCGTCGCACGCCATCAACCCTAAACACGGTCGCCAGAATCGTTCCAACAGCTCCCTGCCTCCCTCGCCGTCTGAAACCAATAGACTTTAAATGTCTTCGACGTCTGTATCAACTTTGTTGTTGTCGCAACAACAAACACAACCAGTATATCTTTGAAGAACGCCTACGTCTGAAATCTTTCGTTGTCGTTGTTAGTGTCATCGTCGCGCCGTCTCAAGGTATCGTTGTCTGAAATATGTATCGTCACCTTCCTCCCTGTCAAACCTTCGTTCAGTCACAAGATTTCAGGGCTAATAACGATTTTGTTAAGAAGCTGTATTATTTTCTCTTCTCTCTTCAGTGTTAAGATGTAAACAATTTTAGATAAGAAAAATCAAGCTAGACAATTGCATCTATTCTGCATTAAAATTTTAAACAAGTTTAAATAAAGAAAAACAAGTTAGACTACTATTGCATCAGTTTATGCCTCTTAACAAGAAAATCCATTTTATAAGGTTTTTGTTTTTTTGGTTGTTTGTTTTAGGGATAACTATGCGAATAACCATCTTATGCCTATGATTTTATATTAATGTCTACATTTTCTATTTTTATAAAAAATGTTCAACTACTTATAAATTTTTCATAAAAGGTTGGGTTGCAATTACCTTTCAAACTCTTCAACCTCTTTAGCATTTTATACCGTATTTCCTTTAACATTTTAATAAAATAAAATAAAAAGTAAAACAAAGAAAAAAAAAATTGAAACCATAAAACTCACATTAATTATGTCTCTCCTCATTAAAATCGTCTCTCTTAAACAATTTTTCTTAATCTAAATTATGTTCTCCCTCATCCTAACCAGGTTAAACAATTTTTTTTCAACAATTTTTTTTCTGCAATATATATTTTTATATATGAAATATATAAAGTGGGTAATATTTATATATACATATGCTGTGAAATGTTGTTTTTATGAAATGAATGAAAATGAAGAAGACAAAAATGTGGGAAAGAAAATTAATATTGATAATCACTTGTTATAACTGGTTCTAATTTATAAACCTACAAGTGAAGATGGCGTTAAAAATATGTATAAAAAAGTAAATAGACTCTAACCTATTAGTTTAATGTTTGAGTTGTTTCTAAGTAATTTCACCAAACGTCAAGCATGCAAACCTCAAAAGAAGTAAAAAAAGTGAAATAAAGTAAAGAATCCATAGCAGCAAGCACCAAGACAAAAAGACCCACATAACATTAAACATTCAAATGACTCAACTTCAGATTTAGGAAAAACAAATCCCAAGAAGATGATGTAGAACTCAGCCATGCAAACCTAAGAAAGCAAAACAGAGACCAAAAATCTATTGAAGATTTTGTTTTTACCAAGATCGGATCTAACAGTGGTATTGGGAATACAAAAAATAGACAATATCATACTATTGTGGAGATATTTGAATATTTGAGTCGTTGTCCCCTTATAAGTGGTGGTGTGACAGTAGCCATTTTCGAGAAGCTTTTTAATCAGCCATGATTAAATAAATATCTATCTCGATCCCTTTTATCTTTATTTGGATTTCAACAAATAGATTATAATGTAGCTTCAAGTATATATATTAACGTGATAACTTAAATATGTATAGGAGCTACAGAGGTCGGCTAAAGTGAGAATTGAGTGAGCAGATGACTAAGTTTGGAAAAATCGTAAGAAGCCACTCCTAAACTACAAGAGTTGTTATAATCGTACTCTTAAACTTTCATTTTGTTCAATCACCCTCCTACATTTAGTATTCCAATTAAACTCTTAAATATTACAAAATGCGGAAACCACCCCTGATTTATAAGTATTGTTACGATCAAACCTAATTTGTTTACATCATTTTTTTTTTAGTTCAAGTTTTCAACTCACCATTGATCCAAAACCAACTTTTTTTATGGTTTTAATATTATAATTTTCAAATTTTATAGAATTGAAAAAAAAAATGGGTTAAATTATAACACTTCTTATGGTAGAAGGGTGGTTTGTGCATAAGGTTTAATTGCAACAATTTTGTAAATTGAGGAAGAGTTGAGGAAGAGTGATTAATCAAATTAAAAGTTTGAAGGTCCTGTGATTGTAATAACCCCTATAGTTTTTATGTTTTTTTTTTTTTTTTTTTTTTTTTTTTTTTTTTTTTTTTTTTTTTTTTGAAGTTTTGACCCAAATGGATATTTTAAATGTTCAGCAAACCCTAACACTTATTTTTTTTTATATAAATTGGGTCTAAAAAGTCCCTTAGTCCAATTCCATCCCTTAAACACCCAACCACAAGACAAGATATGCCCTGAGAAGCTACTGTTATAAAAAAGATGCAAGCACATAACACAGTTGTATGCTGCAGAAGCCAGCATTCAAATCAACTCTTATTTTCAGAATATAACAGACTATGTTGTTACACAGAAATAACTACTACTTCCTTAAGATAGATAATTGTAACATGCAGATTTTGTATGGTCCAAAGCCCAGAGGAACTAACCATATCAAACTCTCTGCCTCTTTCTGCAATCAAGAGCTTTTATTAATACCATTTCCATGCTTACTTCTCCCTTCCTTTCATATATATTAATATGAAGCATGAGCTAGAGATAACCCTTCTCTTTGCAACTCTGGATTGCTCCATCATACATTTCTTCAATCCCATACTTGTATTCAAAACCAGCATCCAAAAGCTTCTTTGATGAGATATCAGTGAATTTGTAGCCATTGACTTCTTTCAAAGACCTGCAGCCAAGTATACAAATCAAACCCACATTTGTTCTTGATAGTTGTGTTTATTTAATCTCTAAGACCCCGTTTGATAACCATCTAGTTTATGTTTTTGAGTTTTCTCTCTATTTCTTCACAATGGTTCTCATATTTCTTGAGGAAACATTAGAATTCTTAACCAAATTTCAAAAAACAGAAACGAGTTTTTAAAAACTACTTTTTTCAGTTTTAAAAATTAACTTGGATTTTGAAAACATTTGTAAAAGTAGATAACAAAACAAAGGAACTCATAGGTGGACGTAGTATTTATAGGCTTAATTTATAAAAACAAAAAACTAAATGATTATCAAACGGGGCCTATCCTTTTAAAAAATAAATAAAATATATGTCTCAACTGTGATCCTCTATAATATGGTCTTTGTTGTGAACTAAATGATGACGTGACATATGTCTATTAGAAAAAGATTGTCTGATTTGACAAGATGTGGCAGATAAATGATAAAAAAATAAGTGAAGAGCTAAACAAAAAAAAAAGTCTATATAAGAGATTTGATACATAGTTTCAAGACAATGGCATATTGTACAAGCCACTTTATTTTGACCAGATATCAACTTTCTGCTATCATATGTCTATCACATGGTGTCAGTCAATATTTATCCAATAAACATACCATATTATTGTGAGAATGACAAAGAATACATAGAATCACAAATTAAAAAATGAAAACAACAATAAAAAAAAAAGGATAGAAAAGAGTTTGGAATGATATAATGGAAACTAATATGAAAGTGATACTCACTTGGGAGATGGTATCTGAAATTCAGGGTATTTGGCTGAAAGGAATTTAGCCAATTCTTCCAATGTGATTATGTGGGAAGAGCAAACATATCTCCCATTTGCATTTGGATGTTCAAATAGAAAAATGTGTGCTCTTGCCACATCATCTACATGCACCATGTTTGAGTTTAAAATCAATCCATACTCTGCTTCATTACCTGCACAAGTTTCATTTTTATCATCAAAATCAAAGAAGATCATCCAACTCCTATGTGTTTGTTACTCTCCCTTCAATGAAACAACTATATCAATTCCATGAAGCAATAACAACTCAAAATGATAGAAAACGTCACAGTTTACAGATATATATATTTATTTGTGAGTGTCCGGGCAAGCTTGCGCACACCTCCACTAATCTCACGCGACAACCGTCTGATCTTACTACATTTAGTTGCCAAGGAAATTCGTAGGAGGTACGTGGCCACAATGGTTTGAACTCATTCTCTCTAAACTCATTATCGTTTCCAAGATCCTTATTGACTACTAGGTCAATCCATGATGGTTACAATTTACAGATATTTTTTTTTTTTTGATATCCGTGAGTGTCCGGGCCAGCTTACGCGCACCTCGACTATTCTCACGGGACAGACCGCCTGACTCTACAACATTTGGCTGCCAAGGAAACCCGTAGGAAATTAATTCCTAGGTAGGTGGCCACCAAGGATTGAACCCATTCCCTCTTAGAGGGCATTGAAGTCCCAAGGCCCTTTATGACCACTAGGCACAATTTACAGATATTTCAAACCACGTGAAGGTTTAAAATCATTTTGGAATAAGTCACAAACAGAGTGTAATTTGCAATCATCTCTAAATGAACCTAGAGGGGCTTACATTGATGCACCTCAAGTTTGAAATTCAATTATGGAATAAAATACTCAAAAATATCGCATCTTCCTAGCTTAAATTAGTCAATAATTCCTAGCTAAAAAATCTTGCATCTTCCTAGCTTAAATTAGCCAAATATGTCTCTAGCAAAAAGATTCAAAAAAAGTTTATGTATCTTCCTACTCTTCAATGAAGAATTCCAGGTCTATGTGCAAAGTGCAAGATGCATTCAAAGAGCATAAAATAATTTCAACATGAAAAGCAACAGATACCTAACATCAGAGCCATTGTCACCCGAATGGAGCCAGGAAGTTTAGGACAAATGAAGGGACCAACAACATAAACTGGAAGGACAGTGACAACTTCCAATCCATATCGTTGCGAGAACTCGAGAACTGCTTGTTCGGTTAATGTCTTGGAAATAGGGTATGATCTTCCAAATGGTGCAATATTATTAATGTAATCAATGTCACTCCAACAACTTTCATCCAAAAAGTCTACTTTGTGGTGATTAAACTGCATGGTAGCTACACTGGAAGTGTATACAACTCGCCTTACCGTTTTTGAATCTAGACAAACTTTAAGAATGCCCAATGCTCCTTCAATCGTTCTTTTTGTCAATGCTTCCACAGATTCTTTGTCCTCCATATCAATTGGGGTAGCAAGATGAAAGACTCCAATGCAACCTGCAATGGCAGGTGCAAAACTGTTCGGGTCGTTGAGATCAGCATGGTATATTTGGAGATTTTCTGATGCTCCTGGTAGATTTGTCAAGAAGGCATAGTCTCTTCTCTTCTCTGTGGAGTGTTAAAATGTAAACAAATTTAGATGAGGAAAGTCAAGTTAGACAACTGCATCTATTCAGTAATAAAAATGTAAACAAGATTGACAAGTATCGCATAAGCTTATACCTCTTATAATCTATTCCATAGCGATTTTCTTTTTGGTGGTTTGCTCTATATACTCATACTTGCTCACTAATAATTTCATTTGTAATTGTAGTTGGAATCTACTTATTAAAATCCTTAACCAATTCCAAAAACTCAAAAAGTAGATCATTGTTTTATAATTGGTTTTTTTATTGGTTAAATTACAAATTTAGTCTCTGAACTTTCATGTTGGTGTGTTTATTTGGTCCATGAACTTTAAAAATTGTCTAATAGGACCTTGAACTTTCAATTTTGTGTTTAGTAGGTCCCTGGACTTTAAAGTGTATAATAGGTCTTGAACTTTAAGTTTTGTGTCCAATAAGTTTCTTAAACTCTCAATTTTGTATCTAATAGGTCCCTGAATTTTTAGATTTGTATCTAATAGATGTTTGACCCATTCAACATTTTTTAAAATTCATCAACCTACTAGATTCAAAATTCAAAGTTTAGGGTCCTATTAGAAATAAAATTGAATTTTATATCTGATAAATCATGTAATTTTTAATTTTTTTGAATATGTCAAGGACCTATTGGACACGAAATTGAAAGTTTAGGGACTTATTAGACATTTATAAAGTCCAAGGACCTAGTAGACACAAAATTGAAAGTTCACAGACCTAGTAGAAATTTTTTAAAGTTAAGGGACCAAATAGACACAAACTTAAAAGTTCGGGGACTAAACTTAAAATTTAGCTTTTTTTATTATTTTTTATTTTATAAAGAACCGAGCTTTCATTGAGAAAAAAAATGAAAGAATACATGGACATAAAAAAAAAAATAATAATAATAATAATAATAAAAAGTCCACAAAAGGGCCCCTCAAAAGGAAGGGGTTCCAATAAAGCAAAATAATGCCTATAAAATAATTACAAAATAACTCAACACCCACAAAGAGCCCTAAACCGGGAAAGAGACCAAACAACGCTAGGCTCCCTTTCAATCCCTCTAATCGTCCTATTATTTCTTTCCCCCCATAAACTCCACAACACCGCACAGACCGCAACCAGCCACAAAAACTTTCCTTGATCCCGAAAAGGCGAATGAAGAGGAACTCCTCGATTATCTCCCTAAGGCCTCTTTGCCTAGCAAAGTGAGGTTTTTTTTATTTAAAGTAAATTAGTTCAATCTTTTAAAAGCAGAAAGCAGAGTCACAATTATTTCCAGCTAGTGTTTTATGTCAAGGATATAAATACTAACCTATCCACTTTAAATATACAAATAACTACTATTTGACCGTACAACACATTTGGGTGTCAAGAAAATCAGTAGAAAATTAACTACTAGGTAGGTGATCACCAAGGATAGTCCCAATGGCCGCTACAAATAACTACTTTTAGTTTAATCTTTAAGTGGATTTTAGGTAGTAATCAAGGACACTGTGGTAGCAGCCAGGTGATCAACTCTCACAGTAATTTCATCAAACAGTAGCAGTCAGGTGATCAACTCTCACAGTAATTTCATCAAACACCAAGCATGCAAACCTCAAAAGAAATCCCAGAAATATAACATTCAGATTAGGAAAAACAAATCCCATTTCTGAGATTCAAAACACTCATTCTTAACAAACGAGATTCAATGCTGTACAATCAAAGAGATGATCATCAATATAGAATAGCAAACTTTCAGCAACAGAAAAACAAAACCCAAGAAAATGAATTGGATTAGAGAAAAGGGTTTTTTTACCAGGGTCGGGTCTGACAGTGGTAGTGACAGAGTAGCCATTTTCGAGAAGCTTTTTGATCAGCCATGATCCAATGAATCCAGTGCCACCAGTTACACAAACTTTCCCCTTCACCCCACTTTCCATTTCTCTCTAATTCTGCTCTCTATACTCTGTAGATCCGCTTTGTAAATGAAAGAATCCCACGAAATTGTTTATAATGAAAAAAACTTACACCCATTTCGATTTGGGAGAAATGGCGAATGGGTAAATCCGCTTTGATGCTTTCGACGATGACACAAAATTTGCTGCAATGGAAATGGTTTGTGGTTTATTGTTTTTGGCTTTCATAGTACTTCGGGTGATCGACACTTCCAAGGGAAAAACGAATAGACGGCCAAACAATGGAAATTTGTTTTTTTTTATGAGAATGGCAGTTTTATTCTATTTGGGTGTTTGCTTTTGAAGAAATTTTGAAGGTCCATAATGGACATTCAATCTAATTTTGATAGAATAAGCTTCTTTTCTTTTTTTCTTTTTTCTTTTTTCTTTATCAAGACATCTTTGTTTCTAAATTAGATTTGTAGTATTGTTTGTTCATATATACTTCACTTTTGTTTAAGTTTACCTAACATTTCTATTATGGAGGAAGAGTAATAGATTTTTAAAAATAAAAAGAGTGAATAAGATAAAAACTTCCCTTCCAAATTAAAGAAATAGGTTATATAGGGTATATTATAAGGAGGGGTAAAAACGTAAAATACATAAAGTCATAAATAATTAAAAAAAAAAAAAAAAAAAACAGAATCCTGGTGCCCGATCCTGGCCAGGATGCACCGAGAAGGGTTAATGTTGATAGTGGCAAAAAAGAGGGTTAATGTTAATAGATTTTTTGCCATATAGGTTATTCTTGATAATAACCCGAGGAAGAGTAATAGATTTTTTTTATTTTTATTTTTTGACAGACGTACGGGATTCGAACTTAAGACCTCTTGCACCAGAGCATGACTCAATTGGTAAGACGTATGAACTAGTGACTACGAGGTCTTAGATTCGATCCCTCTCTCTCACATGTTGTGAAAAAAACAAAAAAACTAGAGACAAGTTTATTGTTCATATATTATGTCGATTGAACTATTTTCATATTGGCAGAGTAATATATATCAAACTTTGAAAACTTTGACAAAGTAAGATCATTTTTTTTTAACTAACAATTTAGTCATTGAGCTTTGATTTGTAATAATTTAGTGCTTATACTTCCGATTTTGTAACAATTTAGTACATTTATTTTAAAGTTCATAATGATTTAACCCATGCCGTGAAAAATATTATTAAGATTTAATGAAATCTATTACATAGGTAGACCAATAAACTAATTAGGGGGTGTTTGACAGAAGTTAGAATTGTTTAGTCTAAGAAGTTCTGAATATGTGGTGTGTTTGGGGGCATGAAGTTGTTGAATCTATGTTCTGAAGTCTGAATTTATTTTGTCGCCACGTGCCTGCGACGCGGAGCGGCCGACGTCCTCGAAAAAAGGGAATATTTTAACCAATAAAAGGAGTCGCCACCAATCTTTTTATGGTGTGATTGGGCACCGAAATACAATAAAATAACTTTTATTTTAAAAAAGAAAAGTTATATAACAAAATGGTATGCGAAAACAGAGTTTGGGTTCGGGAGTCAATTGAGTGTGGGGAAGGTGTTAGCACCCCACAACTCCCGTTAAAACGGTGACCAAATTTTATCTTGAATTTAAAAGGTTCTTTAAAGAGTTTGCTTGAAAACATTATATTTTAAAACAATGTCTTATTTCTACCGCTCATTACTCCAATATTTGAAGTCATGATCCCATAAAATAAGTGGAAATTATCCATCGATTTTGACTGTATTAGAAATATTCCCGATACTTAGGAATATTCTTCACCTCGAGAATATGAGAGAATATTACAATTTCTCAAACTCCGTCATAAGATAGTCATTCGTAAGAGAGTTTTTTTTTAAAAAAAAAAAACAAAACATTTTTTTTGTTTAAATTAAATTCATTTTTTCTTGGGATCAAAATCTCGGACTCCCAAAGATTATGATCCCTCACCTCAAGAATTCTAGAAAATCGGACTCCCAAATGTTTCTAGATTCCATCGTAGGAAATTTTATAAAACGGTTTTGAAAACAAACCAAAATCATTTGAGCAAATAAGATTAGAAAACTTTGAAATAACATTTTAGTTATAAAACTTTCATAAATACAAAAAAATGTAATTTTAAAGATTTTGAAATAATTTTACAATGTAATAAAAAGTTAAAAAATATTTGAAAACCTCACCAAAAGTTAGCTTTTTAAAAACAACACAACATCAATGTATAAACAAAACATATATGCAAAGTACAATTTAAAGATTAAACATAATAGCAATATTAATCGAAGTATATAAATAAATATACAAATGCTACAAATAAATATGTTAGAAATTTAATAAAAACATATTGGAATCGACCTCGGACTTCCAAAGAATCGATTCCTCACCTCAAGAATTCTAGAAAATCGGACTCCCAAATGTTTCTAGATTCCGTCGTCGGATATTTTATAAAACGAAATGGTAAATTAGAAGATTAATATAATAATAATAACACACTAAAAAAATATATATTAGATTCAATATTTAACAATACTTAACATAAAGTAAATAAATAAAATATAAATAGCATTTATTCAATAATACAATAAGACACAAAATAAACAAAAACATAACGAAAATATAAAATAAATAAAACGGGGATAATAATAATAATAATAATAATAATAATACACAAAGCAGACTTGATGGGCAGCAATCAAAATTAGAAGAAGTATAAAAAAAATAAACTAAAAATAACATTTTTTACTTACTCATTTTTTTTAAATACATCTTCTCTTCCCCTCAATTTCATCTTTATTTACTTTCTCTTTTTTTTTTCATCTCTTTGGCTAATGCATTTTTTTTCACAAAATCAGAAAGATTAAAGATTAAGACTATAAAGTATGTTACATTTCTCTTTTTTGACTTCACACTTTGCTTCTTCCATTACATTTTTTTTTTCTCTTTTTTTATAAATAAAATAAAATAAAACAACGAAAAGAAATACGAATAATAAATAGAAGATGAACAATAAAAAAAATAAAAATAAAACAATAATAAAAAAAAACTCTAAAATAAAAGATCTAAAAGCAAAAAAATTAGAAGATAGAATCAAGAACACTAAATCCGCTTGTTGTTTGAGGTGCGGATCCTTGGGACAAAAGCCCTACCAAGTGCAACCTCCAACTAAGCTAGAGTTTCCATAGTGTTTTTGGATGTGTGAACAAAATGTGTGGTGAACTGTATGAAAAATAATGAGTGTTGAGGATGGTGAAGATGGAAGATGGAAGAATGTGTAGATGAAGTTGTGGAATGTATGAAAATATGGATGTTCTTCCCTTGAACAACAAAAAAAATGGGGATTTTAAAGCCAAAATCAATACCATTTTTGTGCATACAATTTTTGTTTTCATTTTGAAAATTTGAATTCATACCTAAAGTGAGCTTTCACCAATAAAGAAAAATCACTTTTATAAACCAAATACAAATTCAAAATTTTACCACTTTCACCAAATGAGATTTTTTGTCTTTTTATCCCATCAAAACAATAGATAAAAAGTAAGCTAAATTAGCAATGCAATTATCAATGATTAGGAGGCTAATAACAACCAAATTAACAAGCAAAAATAGAAAATTATGCGTTTACATTACTAATTCAACAAAATAAATTAAAAGGGCCGGGCAAAAATACGTGGCTACAGTATGCCCCACTTCGTACATTCTTGTAGAAGTAAAAGGTGGACGAAGGTATAGACACTATTTTGCCTGACATATTATAAAGAACACAACCAAACACTATGTAGTAGAGATAAGATAAATGTTGGGAGCTAGGGATATGCAAGCACCACCACAACAAAAGTGTCAAGGACCCGAAATAAACAAGCGTCACATGACAGAATAAATGTGTCAAGGGCCAGGGATAAACAAGCGCCACATGACTTGGGTAGATAACTGGAGGCTAGAAATAGACAAGCGTTATCACAACAAGAAAAACGTTGGGGGTCAGGGATAAACAAGCACCACCGCAACAAAGGTATTAGAGGTCATGAACAAACAAAACGTCACATGACAAGATAAAGACGTCAAAAGTCAGTTAAACAAGCGCCTCACGCAACAAAGGTGCTAAGGGTCAAGGACAAACAAAAGTTACATGACAAGATAAATTATCGGGGGTCAGGGATAAACAAGCACCACCTCAACAAAGGTAATAATGGTCATGGACAAATAAACGTCACATGACGAGATAAGGTGTCGGGGGTCAGGGATAAACAAGCACCACCACGACGAAGGTGTTAGAGGTCATGAACAAACAAACGTCACATGACAAGATAAAGTGTCGGGGGCCAGGGATAAACAAGCACCACCACGACGAAATAACATGAAATGCTGGGGGCCAGGGATAAACAAGCGCCACACACAGCAAAGCACTGAGGGTCATGGATAAACAAACGGCACATGACAAGATAAAGTGTCGGGGGCCAGGGATAAACAAGCACCACCACGACGAAATAACATGAAATATTGAGGGCCAGAGATAAACAAACGCCACCTCAACAAAGGTACTGAGGGTCATGGATAAACAAACGTCACATGACAAGAAAAAGTGTCGGTGGCCAGGGATAAACAAGCACCACCACGACGAAATAAAATGAAATGTTGGCGCCAGGAATAAACAAGCGCCACCTCAACAAAGGTATTAATGGTCGTGGACAAACAAACGTCACATGACAAGATAAAGTGTCGGGGGCCAGGGATAAACAAGCACCACCACGACAAAATAAACATGAAATGTTGGGGCCAGGGATAAACAAGCGCCACCTCAACAAAGGTATTAATGGTCATGGACAAACAAACGTCACATGACAAGATAAATTATCGGGGGCCAGGGATAAACAAGCACCACCACGACAAAATAAACATGAAATGTTAGGGCTATGGATAAACAAGCGCCAACACAACAAACAAGGCATAAAGATGAATGTCCTTCATGGATGCATGCATGCATATATATGTTGTTAATAATGTACTCATTTTAAAGCCATTTTATCTTCTTTATTTCTTTTGAAAAGAAGAAAAAGAGTTAAGTTGGACAAAATAACTCACTTATACTTCTCCCGATAACTTGGTTAAGTATCATGATCTTGATCTGACTTCTGTCTTGACCTGAAAGCTTCAAGACATGACTAATGGTAATTACTTAATATGGGAATTTATAAATCTGATTGAAAAGAACTCCCATGACTACCAAATAAACGTCATTCCAAGACTTTGGAACTGACGGTGAAATGATGGATGCAATGAAGACCAATTGATCCAGTAATTTATAACATATGACTATGCAAAGAGTCGTCGTTGATAATTTGGAAATGACCAACAATTAACTTTCTTCTTATGCATAATAGCTTATTGACAAGATCTGCATTTGTCAAGTTGGGGTAATTCATCCTTTTGAATACTTCGATAGAGAAGGCACTTTTAAAACGTAGGCTCCTTCATAATTTTCCGTGATGATCCTTTTGAAACGGAGAGGGTCATTTTTAATATTAAATCCTCTTCTTTTAAATGATGACGGCGAACTTTCATGAAGTAGCTCGTGTCAAATTCCTTTGATAAAACTGACTTTTAATTCCTTTGATAAAACTGACTTTTACACAATGTATAGTCATTTTTCTTCCTTGAACAAACGCTCATACCTCGCTTGAGCATGCTTCTTCAAAAATTTATCTTTCTAGACACTCTGAAAGATGGTAGTTTAGCATCATTAGAAAAAAAAAATTCTCCACTATATAGAAATGATATTGCCCCAATTGATGCAAGTAAATGGTGACACTGTTAATTTCCATAATGACTATCATTTAGTCTATAATGTCCTTATAATCTTGCCTTTCTTCTATGATAGACAAATAGCAGATGGTAGAATGAGACAAATATAGCCAAAGCGAGCATAGCTCAGCTCGCATATGTATGAGTTGACGACCACGAGGTCTGTGGTTCGAATCCCCCCACCCCCAATGTACTCAAAAAAAAAAAAAAGAATGAGACAAATATATACTCATGAATATACTTGGATAATAAAAGTCAACAATCCAATTTCATTCGAAAGAAATAGGATGCAAGTGGTTATTAATTCTCAAGAATACCTCAAAAGCTTAAATTGCTCTTGTTTCAAAGGCATCATCATCATGGCCTTAGGCATAGACAATGGCAATTACTCCAACCGTTCTCTGATGCTCTATTTTTGGCAACTTTTTGACTTCTCAATTGCACTGTTTGAGTTACGGAGGGCGTGGAGACATATTTGTGTTTATAGAGGCGAGAACAACTGAGGTGTCAAAAGTTTCCTCTGGTAGGTTGTTGTTGTAAAGTATTTCAACCTGACTGAAAGTTTCAGACAAATGGGGTAAAATCACCCCTTCATGTTGCCCGAGCATACTTCTCACTTTCATCTTTGATGCTTGAACAACTCTTTTCCAATCAGAAGTTGTTGATTCTTGTGGAGTCTTTTTAGGAATCAACACATCGGTAATCATGTTGACATTCAGTTCTTGTGTGGTCGTTTGACTCACTATCAATAATTTTGCATCCATCAGCTGTTGCACTCGTTGCTTAAACCAACGCAAAATTCAATGGAATGTCCAATCACTCCCACATGGAATTAAACATTTCTCCCCATAATCAGATATGACTCGTTGCTTTGGACTATTGTTGAGACACATCCAACATTCTTGAGGACTTGAATTGGCAATCTGATTTTTTTCCCTTTCATCTTAAACTTCAACCAATATTTCTTTGACTAAGCATTGGACTTTGAAAATCAAAGGAAAGCAAACTTCAGTAGAGCACTCCATTGCCCTTGCATGGAATAAGCATTTCTCCTCATAATCACATTTTGGATCATTGTTTTGAACCCTTGTTGATGGATATCTAACATTCTTGAGAACTTGAAATGACTTATGGTTTTTCCCCTCTTATCTTAAACTTCAACCATTTTGCTTTAACTAAGCCTTGAACGTTGAACTTCAATGGAAGACAAATCTCTGCAGAGTCCCCCACTGCCCCGGCATGGTACTCGCATCGTGTACTTAGATCGTACCATTTAAAATATGGAGGCTGCATAACCTCTTGAGTGGTACAAGATAAATTTGATGGCTTTCAAGCAATTGCGGCAAGAGGTTGGTGTATGCCACCGAAATAGGATCAAACTGTGTTTGTCTCCATTTACTACTTCTTTGTTGATTCAGAACATCCACTTGACTTTTTTTCCTTGTGTTGAGAAAATGTAGGCATAACTTGCCTAACCAAGCATTGACAATGATATGTGGGTAACAACTTTGTTGCCCCAGGCTAAATTCATGCATTTATGCTTCTTGTTTTAGAATCACAATTTTTTTTTTTTGATGCTAGCTCCGCATCTGCATCTATAATCCTCCAATCGAAACGATGTTGGGTATGGTCGTCATTCCATTTGTGAACTTTGGCTCCACTCAAGGAGGATAGGGATACATGTCATCTAAAGTCGACACTTGATTTTGTATCATTTATGCTTATAGAAATACCCTGCCACTTCATTTCTTGAAGTGCGTAAATCCAGAAATCTCGATCACTTAACTCTTCCAAATCTTGTCAGACTGCATATACCTGATGGTTAACTTGATCGTCCAAGATCCTAACTTTCCTTCTAATCCAAAAATAATGATGGGTGAAGATATTTGAGCTATTTTGTAAAACTGACTCTTTTAATCTTTTTTTAAAGAAAGAGAAGGATATAATTAGTTCAAGTTAATTATTACTAGCATGAAGTGTATGCATGCAAGGTTTCCAAACCAAATGATTATTTTACAACAATAATGCAAACTTTTATGAGAGTCTAATGTGAATACCCCAATAACTTTGGGAGAAAAAATTAAACACATATTGATTAATGACTATGAAGCTAGTGATAACACAATAGACAAATGGATGCTTATAAACCTAGGATTGTGCATGATAATGAAATCAGTCTTAATGTTAGGCCATGTAAATGCAAATGAGAGGATATGTGTATGAGACAAAAGGTAATAAAAAGACCACATAAAACAAGATGAGAAAAAAAAAAAAAAGCAAAATAATCAGATCAACAAGATACATAGCATAAAGACTCTAAACAAGTGAGGTTACTTCTAGGATCCTAAATGACAAAGGTCCCCGAATTGGTCAACAAGTCATACATGACGAATTGACTAAGTTGAGTGAGGATTTTTCATGTGCCTACACGGAAGCATAAGTTTCTCGAAGGTCGACACTACTTTGTCCTCAATTCTAATCCTAAAAGAAAAAGCCTGGGTAGAGGGCTCGTGATGGTTTGTGAAATAAAATAATAAAGCAAAAGCAATTAAATCAATAAGATAACTACAAAAAGGTCTCAAACAAAGTGATGTTGGTTTTAAGGTCCTAAATAACAAAGGCCCTCAACTTGGTCAAAAAGCCATACATGACAAATCAACCAAGTTGAGTGAGGATTTTTCGTGTGCCTACACGGAAGCATTAACTTCTCGAAGGTGGACACTACTCCATCCATGAATCTAATCCTATTGGGAAAAGCCCGGGTAGGAGGCTTGTGATAGTGTATGAAACACAAAGAAATCAAATCAATAAGATAACTAAACTAAATGCTCCAAACAAGTGAGGTTAACTCTAGAATCCTAACTGACAAAGGTCCCCAAATTGGTCAACAAGTCATACACATGACGAATTGACAAAGTTGAGTGAGAATTTTTCGTGTGCCTACACGGAAGCATAAACTTCTCGAAGGTCGACACTACTACATCCTCAAATCTAATCTTATTAGGAAAAGCCCGGGTAGGAGGCTTGTGATAGTGTGTGAAACACAAAGAAATCAAGTCAATAAGATAACTAATTAAACACTCAAATAAGTGATGTTGATTCTAGGGTCCTAAATGACAAAGGTCCCCAAATTGGTCAAAAAGTCATACATGACGAATTGACTAAGTTGAGTGAGGATTTTTCGTGTGCCTACACGGAAGCATAAACTTCTCGAAGGTCGACACTACTCCATCCTCGATTCTAATCCTAATGGGTATAGCCCGGGTAGGAGGCTTGTGAATGTGTGTGATATAATAAAATAACACAAGCAAACATACAATAATAACAATTAAAAAAATAAAATAAATTCAAGATAATAAAAAGGTCAAACTCTCGAGGTGAAGCCTCATGTCCCCAGTGGAGTCGCCAAGCTGTCGCCACGTGCCTGCGACGCGGAGCGGCCGACGTCCTCGAAAAAAGGGAATATTTTAACCAATAAAAGGAGTCGCCACCAATCTTTTTATGGTGTGATTGGGCACCGAAATACAATAAAATAACTTTTATTTTAAAAAAGAAAAGTTATATAACAAAATGGTATGCGAAAACAGAGTTTGGGTTCGGGAGTCAATTGAGTGTGGGGAAGGTGTTAGCACCCCACAACTCCCGTTAAAACGGTGACCAAATTTTATCTTGAATTTAAAAGGTTCTTTAAAGAGTTTGCTTGAAAACATTATATTTTAAAACAATGTCTTATTTCTACCGCTCATTACTCCAATATTTGAAGTCATGATCCCATAAAATAAGTGGAAATTATCCATCGATTTTGACTGTATTAGAAATATTCCCGATACTTAGGAATATTCTTCACCTCGAGAATATGAGAGAATATTACAATTTCTCAAACTCCGTCATAAGATAGTCATTCGTAAGAGAGTTTTTTTTTTAAAAAAAAAAACAAAACATTTTTTTTGTTTAAATTAAATTCATTTTTTCTTGGGATCAAAATCTCGGACTCCCAAAGATTATGATCCCTCACCTCAAGAATTCTAGAAAATCGGACTCCCAAATGTTTCTAGATTCCATCGTAGGAAATTTTATAAAACGGTTTTGAAAACAAACCAAAATCATTTGAGCAAATAAGATTAGAAAACTTTGAAATAACATTTTAGTTATAAAACTTTCATAAATACAAAAAAATGTAATTTTAAAGATTTTGAAATAATTTTACAATGTAATAAAAAGTTAAAAAATATTTGAAAACCTCACCAAAAGTTAGCTTTTTAAAAACAACACAACATCAATGTATAAACAAAACATATATGCAAAGTACAATTTAAAGATTAAACATAATAGCAATATTAATCGAAGTATATAAATAAATATACAAATGCTACAAATAAATATGTTAGAAATTTAATAAAAACATATTGGAATCGACCTCGGACTTCCAAAGAATCGATTCCTCACCTCAAGAATTCTAGAAAATCGGACTCCCAAATGTTTCTAGATTCCGTCGTCGGATATTTTATAAAACGAAATGGTAAATTAGAAGATTAATATAATAATAATAACACACTAAAAAAATATATATTAGATTCAATATTTAACAATACTTAACATAAAGTAAATAAATAAAATATAAATAGCATTTATTCAATAATACAATAAGACACAAAATAAACAAAAACATAACGAAAATATAAAATAAATAAAACGGGGATAATAATAATAATAATAATAATAATAATACACAAAGCAGACTTGATGGGCAGCAATCAAAATTAGAAGAAGTATAAAAAAAATAAACTAAAAATAACATTTTTTACTTACTCATTTTTTTTAAATACATCTTCTCTTCCCCTCAATTTCATCTTTATTTACTTTCTCTTTTTTTTTTCATCTCTTTGGCTAATGCATTTTTTTTCACAAAATCAGAAAGATTAAAGATTAAGACTATAAAGTATGTTACATTTCTCTTTTTTGACTTCACACTTTGCTTCTTCCATTACATTTTTTTTTTCTCTTTTTTTATAAATAAAATAAAATAAAACAACGAAAAGAAATACGAATAATAAATAGAAGATGAACAATAAAAAAAATAAAAATAAAACAATAATAAAAAAAAACTCTAAAATAAAAGATCTAAAAGCAAAAAAATTAGAAGATAGAATCAAGAACACTAAATCCGCTTGTTGTTTGAGGTGCGGATCCTTGGGACAAAAGCCCTACCAAGTGCAACCTCCAACTAAGCTAGAGTTTCCATAGTGTTTTTGGATGTGTGAACAAAATGTGTGGTGAACTGTATGAAAAATAATGAGTGTTGAGGATGGTGAAGATGGAAGATGGAAGAATGTGTAGATGAAGTTGTGGAATGTATGAAAATATGGATGTTCTTCCCTTGAACAACAAAAAAAATGGGGATTTTAAAGCCAAAATCAATACCATTTTTGTGCATACAATTTTTGTTTTCATTTTGAAAATTTGAATTCATACCTAAAGTACTGAGCTTTCACCAATAAAGAAAAATCACTTTTATAAACCAAATACAAATTCAAAATTTTACCACTTTCACCAAATGAGATTTTTTGTCTTTTTATCCCATCAAAACAATAGATAAAAAGTAAGCTAAATTAGCAATGCAATTATCAATGATTAGGAGGCTAATAACAACCAAATTAACAAGCAAAAATAGAAAATTATGCGTTTACATTACTAATTCAACAAAATAAATTAAAAGGGCCGGGCAAAAATACGTGGCTACATATTTTAGCTCATTTCTTCCTTTTTCTACATAATTTCAAAATTTCATTATTAAGGACTTCTTTCAATTCCAAAAAAACCAAAAAATGAAATTTTTTAATTTTATTTTATCTATCATTTACAAATTTTCTTGGAGCAACAAAATAATTTTGAACACAATAGTTCACATTATCAAATATATATATATATATATATATATATATATATATATATATTGATATATTGATTATCAAATAAATATATATATTTATCCATCTTTGTTAGGATTCATCTTTAATTTTATGAATTATAAGATTGAGACTTTTTTGTTTTTATTAATGTAGGTATATTTTACAAATTTTTTAAAGAAAAAAAAAAAGAACAACACATAAGTATAATCTTATTCTGACCCATGTGTCAAATACATATTTCTCCGCCTCCACTCTCTTAAACTCGTCATTCCATCATAATCTACTATACACGGAAATCAGCATCTCTTGATGGTTTATTTTAGCTATTTTTTTTGTACAATTTTTTCAATAATTTTCCATATTTTCATTGTTAATCTTTCAATAAATTTTAAGAATGCGTTTTTTGCTTTTTATTTTATGTATCCTTCACGTCCTTTTTTCAATATCACTCTTATTAAAAAAAAAATGAAACTCAATATCACTCCTATTAATTATTCATTTTATTTGGATAGTTTTGAAATAAAATAGAGTCGTATAATAGTGTGTTAAATATTACCTGTGAATTTGAAAATTTTAATCCATTAATTTAAACGGATCCAAATAAGCTCATGTTTTTATTTTTGTTCAGGGTAAGAATACTACATTTTAAATTTGGTTTAAGTACCAATTTTAATTAAACAACCTAATTTTTATTTAGAATAATAAAAATAGATTGAATTTAATTTTTAGTCCCTTTACACATTTTGTTTAAATTACGTTTTTTTTTTTAAAAACTAAAAAAATTGTGGGAGGGAGGGAGAGGGAGAGGGAGAGGGAGAGAGAGAAATGTGTTGCCTCGAAAAAATGGGACATACATGAATAGTAATTATGTAAAAGTCTGGGGAGTTCAATAGTAATTACTGTTGAAGTCTGAGGAGTTAATAATTTTTATCCGAGTTCAACAAGTTTGTGGGTCAAACGAAGAGTTAACTTCTCCTCCCAACTCCTTCTCCAACCAATCATTGGGCCAAACACCCCTTAACGATCAAATGTGTTTATAAATTACAAAGATGAAGTGGTTACATAAAGAAGAAGAAAAAAATGACACTTAATTATGATGAGATTTTTCGCGGTAGGGATTAAATTGTTACAAATTTGAAAGTATAGAGACTAAATTGTTACAATTTTGAAAGTATCGGGATTAAATTGTTACAAACTAAAGTTTATGGACTAAATCGTTATTTTCATGAAAGTTCATAGACCAAAAATATTTTTTAACCTTTTTTTTATTAGTTTAGTAATGTAGGAGTACGATGATTCAAACTTCAAACCTCATAATCTAGAAAAAAAAATGTCTTAATAGGTTAAATTCTAGTTGGTAAGTATGATTGAAAAACATGAATTTGAATTAGGTTTGAAGACGTTATTTTAGTTAAAAAGTAGAAAATGGCTAAGGCTAGTATTATTGTTTTGCTATATATATATATATATATATATATATATATATATATGTTTTAGTATTTTTACAATTTAGTCTCCATTGCTAACAAAATTTTAATTTAGTCTCTTATAGATTAATGTTATGGTTAGAATGCCTTGAATTTATTATAACTCGTTACGACTGGTTCAATACGAGGTCCATAGGCGAAGCACCCTGATGGGATATGGGGGCAACGCCCCAAAAAAAATTGGTTTGGATTTTACTATTTATTTTGGGTTTTGACCCCTTATGTATTACGTCAGGTGTCATATATAAACCTTCTAATGAATTCAGTCGCCTTCTAATCTGTCATTGTTGTAATTCTCTCATATTCGTAATACAATTGTTATCTCCGTTCTGCCCATAGACGTACCTAACACAACGTTAGTGAACCACGTAAATTCTGTGTCAATTCTCTTTTGCGCTTGTATTTTTTGTTGTTCGATTCTGTCGTAACAATTATTCAATTTAGTCTCTCACTATTGGTGAATATTAAAATTGGTTGATGACAAACTTACTTAGACTAATACTAATTCTATGTGAATTAGCATAAAATTTAAAGACAAAAAAATATCATATAAGATAAGAAAATTCAAAATTTATAAATTCCTTATAAATGCGGAGGATAAATTAGAAAATTTCCTCTCTTGACATTTTTTCTTTTCTAAAAATTCATCAATTCACAAAGTATTATGTCATATATGTTTATCATAAAGAATTTTAGTTTTCACTATTAATGAGTGTCTAATTTTTTTTTAAAAAAAACGTTAAATTATAAATTACTAGATTGAAACTTCTTAAAAAAACAAAAACTAAATTGAAAAAATCACTACAACTTTGGGGACTCACGTATATTTAGCTTTATTTGTAAGAAGAAAAAAAATCCTTCTAAAAACTATTGTAAAATTTACTCGAGACAAAAGTACTTAGGAATTTACCCAAGTCGACATTTACTCCAACAATTACTTTCTCGGCCTCAACAATCTGTCCAACTCTATGCACAAAAAGACATAAGATATGACTCAAAATGCAACATTCGCTCGAGAATCCAATACAAAATTGAAACTCCCTTGCCTACTGAAATTCGCTTAAAAGAACAGTAACGCATGCTGGACAGCGCGCCAAAATGCCAAAATCTTACGATTTTTGCGTTGCAACAGAGTGGGTACTGAACCTCGAGGCTAATTTATGTGTTTGAAAACTGAATTGAAATCGATTGGGTTAGCGAATTAGGACTAATGACCAACCAAACATGTGTCGTCGCCACTAGCCAGATCGCGTCGTCGCTGGAATAGAAGTCGAACGATTGTTGTTGCTCGAACGCCGCAGGAGACAAAGTCGAGCGGCCCCCGCTGGAACCTGCTGCTCGTGTCGCCGCCGAAACCTGCTAGAGACAACGTCGTTGCGCTCGTAGATGGATCGTCGGAGATGAACATCGTTGAAGGATGGTCGGAGTGAGGTTGATGTTACATGGGTTTTTACGAAAGAATAAAGGGAGAGGAGGCGCAATGAAGATGAAAAAAAAAAATCATTCTCTCATTCATTTAATTAATTTAATTTTTAAAAAATCAATTACCCTTAGTTGACTTAGTCAACACCTAACCCTAGTTCTTTTAATCCAACTTCCCAAAGACACTAACACTTAAATCAACTATCGAGCCCGATAAAATTATCAAATAAATAAATTATTCTTACTTGAGCTCGGGTCGTCACAATCTTCCCTCCTTAAAAACTTTCGTCCCCGAAAGTCCCTCATCTCGAAAGAGCTCCGGGTATTTAGACCTCATTTCATCCTCTTGTTCCCATGTTGCTTCCTCAAACCGATGGTTCTGCCAAAAAACTTTGACAGGGTTATTTCTCGATTTTGCAGGGTCTTCGACTCCCTTGACAATATTTTCTTGAGTTTTTCCTCATAACTCATATTTTGATTTAAGCGCAAAGGCTCAAAGTCAATCACATGAGAATGATCTGCCATATAATTCTGCAACATAGAAACATGAAAAACATTGTGAACCGCAAAGAGAGTCGGTGGCAAAGCTTCGCGATATGCCACAGGGTCAATTTGTTCTAAAATCTCAAACGGCCCAATGAAACATGGACACTTCTTTTTCTCACTGAACCTCAGAACTCCCTTCATAGGTTCTACCTTTAGAAACACCTTTATCACCTGTTGCGAACTCCAAGTCGGTTTGCCTTGTGTCAACGTAGCTCTTTTGCCTACTCTGTGTTTGCATCCTCACTCTTATCTTTTGGATGACCCCATTTGTGAGCTAGACCAGCTCGGGCCCTAGCAACTTGCGTTCACTTACCTCATCCCAATACACAGGGGACCTACATCTCTTTGGGCTTTGAATGGCGTCATGTCTAGAGATGTCCATGGGGCGGGGCGGGGCCGGGTAATGCCTTCCCCGCCCCCGTCCCCGTCCCCCATTTCATTACTCGTCCCCGCGAAATTCCCCGTTTAATTTCGCGGGGACGGGGCGGGTATTCCCCGCGGGGAATTCGCGGGTAACGGGTATTCCCCGCGGGGAATTCGCGGGTAACGGGTATTCCCCGCAGGTAATTTTCCCCGCGAATAATTTAATTTTTTAATTTATTCTTATCCACTTTTTTAAGTTTTGCTATTTGTTAAGTTGATTAATATTATATATATTTAATTTCATAAACTTTATTGGTAAGATTTGTATTTTTTTGGAACTTTATTGGTAAAATGTGTATTTGTTTAGATAAAAAAAGAAGTGTGTAGTTAATTTTTTGATGAATAATGTATATATGTATATATATAAAAAGTATACGGGGCGGGGCGGGTAAACGGGGAAAAAAAAATTCCCCGCTCCCTGCCCCATTCCCCGTGTAATCGGGGATTCCCCGTCCTATTCGGGGCGGGGCGGGGTCGGGGCGGGGCGGGGCAAATGGACATCTCTAGTCATGTCAATGGTTGCCTGAAAACTGTTGTTATAAGCAAATTCCATCAAATACAGGTGAGAGTCCCAACTTCCTGCAAACTCCAATGCACAGGCGTGTAACATGTCCTCTAGAGTTTGATTAAGATGCTTTTTCTGGTCGTCTGTCTGTGGGTGAAAGGTCATACTAAGCTCCAATCACGTGTCAAACGCCATCTGAAGACTTTGCCAAAAGTTGGAGGTGAAACGAGGGTCTCTATCGGATACAATTGACACTAGCACCCCGTGAATTTTGACAACCTCTTTCAAATACAATTGTGCTCATCTTTCCACGGAATAGGTAGACTTCCCCGAAAGAAAATGTGCTGACTTGGTGTGTCTATCCGTGATGACCCAAACTACTGTGTAACTCTTAGCTGTTCTAGGCAACCCCACTATGAAATCCATAAATATGTTCTCCCACTTCCACTCTGGCACACTCAAAAGCTGCAACAAACCTGTCGATTTATTTATTTACTTTGTCTCGGCGCCTTCACTTGTTGACAAACCAAGACTCACTAACAAAATCTGTTAGGGGACGTTT
This sequence comes from Herpetospermum pedunculosum, assembly GCA_028017165.1. Lineage (NCBI taxonomy): Eukaryota > Viridiplantae > Streptophyta > Magnoliopsida > Cucurbitales > Cucurbitaceae > Herpetospermum > Herpetospermum pedunculosum. The sequence continues at coordinate 6,852,281 of CM051524.1, read as the reverse complement.
GGGGCACCAACTTAGAGTTGAGTGGAATGGGTTATTATAACCTAGTCTACGTTTGGCCCACCGACTATTATAACCCACAATCAATAAAGTAACTATACTGACTTGAATAGTATTTATATTCATAACTATTATAACCCATATACTATTATAACCACCGACTATAATAACTCATTCAGCACCCCCAAACAACCCCTTACTTCCCTCTTCATGTTCTGTCATCAATAGTAACGTTTTAAATCTTGATACATCTTAAATTTTTCTTGAAGCATCACGGTAAGCTATTAAATCTTTCGTATCCCTAGGAACATTTAACATTAGGGCTTGACTTTTTAAAGCTCTTCTTGTTGCCTTTGTTGAAAGTGAAAGTGATGTTCTTGCAAGTCAATTGAGTTAGAGTGATTCCAAGCTAAGAGCATTAAGAATAAACCTCATATGGTAGCCTACTAGATGAAAAAATCTACGAATCACTGAGACATGGTCTAGGCCAACTTATGAACTACTTCCACTTCAGAAAAGAGCCCACCGCCACCGCGATACTTCCCTTAGTAACTACCGTGCCTAAGAAAGGAAACTTCGTCCGATCGTGACTCACCCTTAGAAAACCTGGCATAAAGTTTGTTGCTTCTTAAGGCTATTAAAACTTACTTTAGGTATTCCTTATGTTGCTCCTTAGCCTTGAAATAAACGGGTGTGTCTCTATATAAGCACTATTACGAACGAGTCTAGGAATTTATTTGAAGACCCGGTTCGTAAAGTCCATGGAAGCTGCTAGGCACTAGTGAGTTCACAAGACATAATCATAACTCATAATGATCGTACCTGATCCTGAAAATAGTCTCTGGGAAATCACATTTCTGACTCGTAAGTCTATCTTTAAGAAAACCATTGTTGTTTGAAGTCAGTCGAAAAGGTTGTCAAACGACAGAAAAGGTACTTTTTCTTTAGTGTCACCTTGTTCAATTTTGACAATCGATACACATTTGTATGGATCCATCTTTCTTCTTAACGAACAAACTGGTGCGCCCCATGACAAAATACTAAGACCTAAGAAACTCTTGTGAAGTACATTTTTATTTTTTTTTATTTTTTTTTACTTGTGACCTAGATTACTTCAACCTTGCTATGGTCATTTTATACGAAGCCTTGGGAATAAGAGTTGTTCATGACTGGAGCTCCATGTTGAGATCTACCTCGCGTGTTGGTGGTAAACTTGGAAGATCTAACTTGCTTTATTTAATGTTGACAGATTTTTTCCATTTACTTCAAGTTGGCTTAATTTCACCTATCAATCAGAATGATTACCTCATTAGTTTCTTGTATCAATTTGATCTCAAAGTCAAAATCTCTCAAACCTTGCTAATAAGTCCAACAATCTACCTCTTTACTAATAGAGTCTCCTAATCCCATTTTATGTTTCTTTGACAATCGTTGCTAATAATCGTCCCCAATTAAAATGTTGTTTCTTCCAACTCTTATGAAAGTCCAAAATAAAAGTTTATCCAAAACACTCCGCCAATAATTGAATGGTTCTCGCTCACTTTCTTGTTTTGGGGACAAAATCCCCCTACTAAAGTTGAGTTCCATAACCAAATCTCGTATAGATTTCTTTCAGACAATATGTACTAATGTTCAAGATTTCTTGTACCAATTCTAAAGACTTTTATCCAAGAATCACATCGTAGAAAGTCAAGTCATAATTAAACGTACCCAGAGTCTCAACAGGTTTAATCTCCTTGTCTTTCAAGATAGCGAAACATTTCCATTTCACTTTTCTTCTCCTCATATATATATTTTTTTCTTCTTATTAAGGTCATCACACTTGAGGTGGCCCTTTTTATTCTTCAAGCAAGACTTATCCTCGATAATAGAAAAATATGACTTTATTCATAATCTTTCCATTTTGAGTCTCAAGTCTTTTTCGAATTGTTTGGCTTTCTTTGTTGATCACAACAATTAAGCTTGGATTTTAAATGAGACTTCTTCACATTATCACTTATACTTCAACTTGTAACTTTACATTCTTTTGGCGTAACAAGGAAAGACTCAAATGTCTTACTTAGACCAACAAAACCATATCCTCTTCAAGAGTAATCATAAAATACAATTCCATCAAAAGTTAGCGTTCTCCATATCCAGTAACACAAATTTCGACCTGTTGAAATCATTTGCTTCCATGTTTATCAACTACTTTAAACCTCATGCCTAAATATGTGTCTTGTTGTGATAGAGTTTACCTTAGCACCACCACTTTTATTGTGCATAGAGAAACATAGCATTAATGGTGTTTCCGAATTCCACTCTAATATCTTATGAAACCAAAAGTTCATCAAACAGTGAGAGAGATAACTCCCTCAATTACTTGAGCCCACAAATATTTAGTTACAAGGCTCGCAAAATCTACTTTCACATTCCAACACTTTTTAGTTCAATAATACCTTAAAACTTTCAAGCCAAATGAAAGAAAAAAGACTTTGATTATTTCTTTCTCAAATAGTTTGGCTATTACTGGCTTGTTCCCTTACTCCAACTTAGCTAGCTTAATCAATACTAACCCTCTTTTTTTTTCTCTTAGTCCACTCTCAACAGGACAAACTTATTTACTGTAAATAGTTTTACTATGCTTTAACACATTTGAACTCAAACATTTGCTCATCTTTAATAGATTCCTTCCATGAGCTAAAAACTAGTGTCAAATGAGCTAGCAATCTTCCTTTCTCTTTAGTTAAATCATTCATTACAACACGATACAATTTAGCTAAATCTAACATGCTACAAATAACATCAAACATATTATTCACTGCAACACATCAATCATGTCTATTCATGAGAACTCATTTTCGCTTTGTTTCCTCATTTTTTTCCAAATATAAAATAAAATACAATAAAAGAGTTTGTAACCATTAAATGAAAAGTATATAAGTTGAGGAAGAGTGATCGATCAAATGAAAAGTTTGATGAACGTCTGATTGTAACAACCCCTATAGTTTATGGGTGGTTTTTACAATTTTCCATTTGTTTTTAGGCATTTTGAAAGATCAACAACCAAAATAACTTCTTCCTTTTTGAAGTTTTGACCCAAATGGATATATTTTAAATGTTCAGCAAACCCTAACAATTATTTTTTTTATATAAATTGGGTCTAAAAAGTCCCTTAGTCCAATTCCATCCCTTAAACACCCAACCACAAAACAAGATATGCCCTTCAAAGAGAGGCAAACACTGAGGAGCTACTGTATAAAAAGATGCAAGTACATAACAGTTGTATGCTAATAATGCTACAGAAGCCAGCATTCAAATCAACTCTTATTTTCAGAATATAAGACTGTGCTAAACAGAAATAATTACTACTTCCTTAAGATAGATAATTGTAACATGCAGATTTTGTATGGTCCAAAGCCCAGAGGAACTAACCATATCAAATTCTCTGCCTCTTTCTGCAATCAAGAGCTTTTATTAATACCATTTCCATGCTTACTTCTCCCTTCCTTTCATATATATTAATATGAAGCATGAGCTAGAGATAACCCTTCTCTTTGCAACTCTGGATTGCTCCATCAAACATTTCTTCAATCCCATACTTGTATTCAAAACCAGCATCCAAAAGCTTCTTTGATGAGATATCAGTGAATTTGAAGCCTTTGACATCTTTCAAAGACCTGCAGCCAAGTATACAAATCAAACCCACATTTGTTCTTGATAGTTGTGTTTATTTAATCTCTAAGACCCCGTCTGATAACCATCTCGTTTTTATGTTTTTGAGTTCTGAAAATTATGCTTGTTTTCGCTCCATTTCTTCACAATGGTTCTCATATTTCTTGAGGAAACATTAGAATTCTTAGCCAAATTTCAAAAACAGAAACAAGTTTTTAAAACCTACTTTTTTCAGTTTTAAAACTTTCTTGCATTTTAAAAACACTGGTAAAAGGTGGAGAACAAAACAAAAGAACCCATAAGTGGAAGTAGTATTTATAGGCTTAATTTTTAAAAACAAAAAACCAAAAACCAAATGATTATCAAACCTTTTAAAAAAAAAAACTACGTCTCAATTGTGAATCTCTATAGTATGATCCTTGTTGTGAACTAAAGGATGACGTGACATGTCTATTAGAAAAAGATGGTCTGATTTGACAAGATGTGGCGTATAAATGATGAAAAAAAAGAAGTGAAGAGCTAAACAAAAAAAAAAAGTCTATATAAGGGATTTGATACATAGTTTCAACTTTCTGCTATCATATGTCTATCACATGGTGTAAATCAATATCTATCCAAAAAACATATCATATTATTGTGAGAATGGCAAGGAATAAATAGGATCACAAATTAAAAAATGAAAACCACAATAAAAAAAAGGAGAGAAAAGAGATTGTAATGGTAATGGAAACTAATATGCAGTGGAACTCACTCGGGAGATGGTATCTGAAATTCTGGGTATCTGGCTGAAAGGAATTTAGCCAATTCTTCCAATGTGAGTGTGTGGGAAGAGCAAACATATCTCCCATTTGCATTTGGATGTTCAAATAGAAAAATGTGTGCTCTTGCCACATCATCTACATGCACCATGTTTGATTTTAAAATCAATCCATACTCTGCTTCATTACCTGCACAAGTTTCATTTTTATCATCAAAATCAAAGAAGATCATCCAACTCCTATGTGTTACTCTCCGTTCAATGAAACAACCATATCAATTCCATGAAGCAATAAAGACTCCAAATAAAAGAAAATGTCACAATTTTATCTCGACTAATCTCATGGGACAACTGTCTGACCCTACTACATTTGGTTGCCAAGAAAATTCGTAGGATATTAAATCCTAAGTATGTAGCCACCATGATTTGAACTCATTCCCTCTAAATTCATTATCATTTTGTTAGGTATCCAAATACCTTAACCTGCAAATAGTGAATAATATACCAAAACACACCAGAAATAGATGGAAATATACCCCCGATATATTGATAGTTCTTCAATATACAACGGACTATACATATATACTTGCTAAATAATACACAAGATAACTATAGCCATTCGAAGGGCTAAATCTCTCCCAAGGAGTCCTATGGACAATCCACCAAAATGATTCCCTCCCTTCTAAGGCCCCTAACACACTCTATTTATAACCAAGGCAACCCTAACTAATTACTACTATACCCTTAACTAATAACATACTAATATACCATATTCCCCTAACTAGGACTCTCACACATTTCTAAGACCCTCATTGACTACTAGGCCAACCCATGATGGTTACAATTTATAGATATTTCAAACCACGTGAAGGTTTAAAATCATTTTGGAACTAAGTCATAAACAGAGTGTCATTTGCAATCATCTATAAATGAAACTAGTGGGGCTTACATTGATGCAACTCAAGTTTGAAATTCAGTTATGGAATAAAATATTCAAACATCTTCCTAGCTTAAATTAGCCAATAATTCCTTGGAGTTGTATGGATCATGATCAGTCATGTCAAAATATCGTTATGGCTATATTGTCAAAAAAATAGAGATAAACGAGGTATCCCAAGAAAAATAAAGATAGGCAATATTTCCTATAACTAAAATTTGGCTAAATTATAAATTCAGTTCTTAAAATCTTGAAAATTGAGTCTATTAGTCCCTAAATTTAAAAAGTTTCAACCATGTTTGGATTACATTTCTATTTTCTATTTAGTCCTTATCATTAATACCATCTGCAAAACAAACATGACATTGCATGTTCATTCATTTATTCAATGTGTTACATCACGCCAACTCAGTCAAAATCAATCGAATGAGCATGTCATAACAACATTCCACCAATGGTGTTAACGGCGGGGACTAAACGAAAACATAATCCAAAGTCGTCTCGACACCTAATTGGAACTTTTAAGAGTTTGTGGACTAAATAGATACAATACTCAAAAGTTCAAAAACAATTTATAAATTTAATAAAGATACAAATGCCAAATATGTCTCTAGCAAAAAGATTCAAAAAAAGTTTATGTATCTTCCTACTCTTCAATGAAGATTTGCAGGTCTATGTGCAAAGTGAAAGATGCATTCAAAGAGCATAAAATACTTTCAACATGAAAAGGAACAAATACCTAACATCAGAGCCATTGTCAAACGAATGGAGCCAGGAAGTTTAGGAGAAATGAAGGAACCAACCACATAAACTGGAAGGACAGTCACAACTTCCAATCCGTATCGTTGCGAGAACTCGAGAACTGCTTGTTCGGTTAATGTCTTGGAAGTCGGGTATGATCTTCCAAATGGTGCAATATTATTAATGTAATCAATGTCACTCCAACAACTTTCATCCAAAACGTCAACTTTGTGGTGATTAAACTGCATGGTGGCTGCACTGGAAGTGTATACAACTCGCCTTACCGTTTTTGAATCTAGACAAACTTTAAGAATGCCCAATGCTCCTTCAATTGCTCTTTTTGTCAATGCTTCCACAGATTCTTTGTCCTCCACATCAATTGGGGTAGCAAGATGAAAGACTCCAACGCAACCTGCAATGGCAGGTGCAAAACTGTTCGGGTCGTTGAGATCAGCATTGTATATTTGGAGTTTTTCTGATGCTCCGGGTAGATTTGTCAAGAAGCCATAGTCTTTTCTTTTCTCTGTGTAGTGTTAAAATGTAAACAAATTTAGATGAGGAGAATCAAGTTAGACAACTGCATCTATTCAGTAATAAAAACGTAAACAAGTTAGATAAAGAAAACAAGATAGACAAGTCATGGATTGCAACCACTCTGGATTGGCCTAGTGGTGGTCAATAGAGACCCTTAGAGATAATGAGTTCAAGTCATGGTGGCTACTCAGTATTTAATATCTTACGAATTTTCTTAGCAAACAAATGTAGTAGGGTCATGCAGCTGTTCTGGATGTAAATTGTTCGGTAAGAATAGTCGAGTTATGTTTTGTATGTAAGTTATTCCGTAAGAATAGTCGAGTTATGTTTTGTATGTAAGTTATTCCGTAAGAATAGTCGAGTTATACACAAGCAGCTTGTACACTCATAAATAAACGAAAACATAAATAAAAAGAATAGACAAGGATTGCATAAGCTTTATACCTCTCAGTCTCACAGTAATTTCATCAAACACCCAGCATGCAAATCTCAAAAGAAGTCAAAAAATTGAAATAAAGTAAGGAATCCATAGCAGAAAGCACCAAGACTAAAAGGCCCATATAACATTCAAATAACTCAAACTACAGATTAGGAAGAAAAAAAAATCCCATTTCTGAGATTCAAAACACTCATTCTTAACAAATGATTCTATCCTTTACTCTGTTCAAAGAGATGATCATCAATAGCAAACAATCAGCAACAGAAAAACAAAACCCAAAAAGAAGATGTTGAACTCAGGTAAGAAAGCAAAACAGAGACCAAAAATGGATTGGAGAAAGGGGTATGTTTTTTTACCAGGGTCGGCTCTAACAGTGGTAGTAACAGAGTAGCCATTTTCGAGAAGCATTTTGATCAGCCATGACCCAATGAATCCATTGCCTCCAGTTACACAAACTTTTCCCTTCGACCCATTTTCCATTTCTCTCTATTTCTGCTGTCTGTAGAAGCGTTTTGTAAATGGTGCAATTTCTCAGCAATTGTTTATATAGAAAAAACAACACACCCATTTCCGTTTTGATTTGGGAGATATGGTAAGTGATTCAATCTACTATGTTGATTTGGACGATGACAAATTTTTGTTTGCTGTAATAGCACTTGGGGTGATTGACCTCTGTAAAGCGAAAAGCACTAGAGACAGCCAAACAATGACGGTTTTATTCTAATTGGGTGTTTGTTTGGGTAGAAATTTTGGCGGTCCATAATGACATTCAAACAAAACAAAACAAACAGAAAAAAAAAAGAAAAATTTTTTTTTTTTCTTTTTTTTTTTTTTACAAAAATGGATTACGGAGATTTGAACCCGTCAATAGTCACACAATATTAATGATAGTATGATTATATAGTAGTCTAGGAGTGATAGTCATATATTAATGATGTTATATTTACAAAATGTTTTAAATTTATTAAATTTGTCATTATTTTGGATCGGATGACTGTTTGTGCAACCGCATTATATTTTTAGTATTGTTTGGATACTTTATATTTTTAGTATTGTTTGGATACTTCATTTTGTTTAAGTTTATTTATTTATTTATTTTTTAATATAACAAATATGAAAAAATATGAAGTGTTAAAAGTGTGAAAATTTAATGTTAGCCATCGAATTATGTTCATGTTGGTTTGTTTTAACATTTCTAGGGGTATTTATATGGATGACCCTCCCTTCGGAGTGCGCAAATTTTTTTTTTTTTGACCTTCCACTCAAAATTTATTGACCTTCTGTCGTGATAAGCAAGTGTTCTCCCCTGTGAAAAGTCATTCGTATCTTTCGTTTAGTGAACAGTACTATAGATTTTGTGTATTTGCTTATCACGTGAGAAAGTCAAACAACATAAATTTTTAAAAATTGAGTTATAAAACTTTACGACCTTCGAAAGAAAGTTCTTCAGTACAAATATCCAACATTTCTATTATTGATGGAGAGTAAGAGAAATACAACTTTTCTACATATTTAAAATAAGGTTTAAGATGTGACAATTTTTTTTTTTTTTTTTTTTTTTTGAGAACGTGACAAATTATTTTCAATGATAAGGAAATATGATAAGTTAAAGTCATTCAAAAGGAGGATTTGAATTAGATTTGAAGACATTATTGTCATACAATAGTTACGAGCCTTGCTCACCAAGTCTTTTTTTTTTCTTTTTTTTTTTTTAGGTTCACCTTCACCTAATTCTTACTATATCTAAAAGTCTTCATTTTATCCCTTCATTATAAGGATTTTACTCTTAATTTAGTGGTAATTTTGTCATTTACATATAAATTGTTTTTATTTCCTGATTTAGGAGAGTTTGGAGATGAGAAGTGATTTAAATGGTGAACTGCTTCAAACAAAACGATTTTAGAAAAATAAGTTATGTAAAAACTTTTCAAGTTCTATAGATATTAAATTTGCAATCCTCCTCGTTCCCTACTCAAATGCGTTCACTAGGGGTGGACAAACCAAACCGAAGAACCGACCGAAACCGACATCAAACGTCCGGTTTAGAGTGATTTTTTGTCGGGGCCTGTTTTTTAAATAAAAAAACCGAAGTTTGGTCGATCGGAGTGGCCGGAAAGCACATTTTCGACCGACCGACCAAAAATTGAAATGATTTGTTACAATTAATTAATTTATTTATTGAAAATCCCTACATAACCTTTTGATTTTTTCAAGACTTCATCATCAATTCACGTGACATTTTAATTGTTGTGAAATCAATTTTTTCAAAAAGCAATTAATTATGACTCTTCTCTCTTTTCCCTTCTTTTTCATCTCATGTCCCATCAATCATTTAATTTTTTTTTTACTTTTTTTTTTTTAATTTCTCTCACGTAATTTTTTTTTTCATTATCTTTCGTTTTAGTTCACCTCTCTTTCTCTCACCTAGTATTTCTCCATTTTTATGATCTCTTCTCCTTCCTCCTCCATTTTTATGACCTCTCCTCCTTCCTCCACCCGTCGCCAATCATCGTGATCCCTTCCTTCCACCAGCCACACCACCGTCAATGTCACCGCCCCCTTCCTTTCAGCGGCTACCGCCGTCGTCACCGCCGCTGCGTGAGTCTTCTTTTTTTTCTTTCATAATCATTCTTCCTCTCTTCTCTCCTTAAACCAACCGACCGCTACTATGGTCGGACGGTCGACACTCTAAACCTCCAAAAATCGAGTATCACCGACCGACGCAAAACCGACATGTCGGTGGTCGGCGTCGGTTTCCGGCCAAAATCGATGTCGACCGACCGATGGCCACCCCTAGCGTTCACTACTCAAATGTTGAATTGGCATGATATATCGCCTAGTGACAATGAGGTCCTAAGTTCGATCCCCTACCCCAACATGTTGTCAAAAAAAAAAGAATTATATATATATATATATGTTGAATTGGCTCCTTCAAACAAAACGGTTTACGACTTTGTTTTATTATTATTCTTTATTTTATTTTATAGAGTTTGGCTCAATTTTATTTTTCGTAACAAGAATGTGATCTGACCTTTGAAGGAAAACATTGGACTTATTATTGGAGTTTAAGGTTTCTCTTTTGTTTTATTCTGTTTTGATTATTTTTTTCTTTTAACATTTTTCTATTTATTAATTTTGAATAATATATTTTTATTTACTCATATTAATTTAATCATGTTAAGAGAAAACCATTCTTTTCTTTATCATTTTTTTTTCAGATATTTTTTTTTGGATATCTGATTCTTTCATGTTTCAATAGTGGTATAGGTATAGACCAACAATATATATTATGTTAATATGGGATTCAACTACATTTCAAAAGTCTACATTTTACGTCCATAGCACGTGTTATTGACTAGTGATATTCAAAAGGCTACAAATCCACCTAATCACAAAGATACTTAAAATACAAAACTTATTTAGGAAAATATTCTCTAAAAGATAAATAATATTAAAGTCATAATATTAATCTCGTAATACCCCTCAAGTTGGAGCGTGGAGATCTCGAATGTCCAACTTGCAAAGAATAAACTTAAATTTGGCTTTCTCAAACGCTTTTGTAAAGGACGGAAAAATAATATCGTCAGTCACGGCATCTCGAACAAAATGACAGTCAACCTCTATATGTTTTGTTCTTTCGTGAAAAACTGGATTTTGAGCAATGTACAACATTGACTGACTATCACAATACAACTTCATATCCTTTTGGAGGTCGAACATCCAAGTCACCTAAAAGTTGTTTAAGTCACTTTAACTCACACATTGTCGTTGTCATTGATCTATACGCAGTAATATGATTTATCTCGACAATCCAATTTATATTCATGATTGAAGCTCAAGGAAGTCAAACCATTGTTATGGAGCAATGACTAGAGTCAACAGAGTTGAGAAATGCATGAACTTCACTATCTCACAAGTTCATTTTGTGGAAGACTAATAGACCATGTTAAAACTAAGTTTAAAATCCATATTTGGTTACTTAATGTACTCGTTAAAATTGTAACCAACTTTTAGGTGATCTTTCATATAACTTTTAGTTTTTCAATGAGTCTTTTAGAATATCAACACACTTTTTGGTATTTCAAAGTGACTTTCCATATTAACATTTATGTTAGGGAATTAAGGAGTCGTTTGGCTGATTTTCTTTTCTATAAAAAAGATTAGTCTTTGTCTATGGTAAAAGATAACTTATAAAAGATATTGAAATGTAGTATTTTGGGTTTTAACCCCTTGAACGTTTTTAAGTTTTGTTTCTTATGTGTTCTTGTGATAGAATGTATGAATATATGGAGCATTCAAACTCTTGATCTGTGTCAATTATTGTTTTATTCTTTTTTGTTCGAATTCTGTCATAACACGAACAACTTTGTCCAAAAAATCAACTTTGTTATGACTAAACTCATGCACCGCAAGTGTAAACAACTCGTCATAATGTTCCATATCAATAGCCCTTTTTGGGGAGATTTTCTAGTACATCCGTGGTATGGACTTTTTCCATACCACCGCCTTTAAATGACTGTCACTTGGTGAGAGGTAGTTTAAACTTAACCAACTTTTAGCTGGGACCTACCATTATTTTAAATACATTATTTTTTCCTCTTAAAAAATAACAAATACATTATTTATTCAAATTCTCTCTCCTCAATTTTTTTTTTTTTATTATTATTATTTTTTTTACTCTTTGCGTTCTCAATTTTTTTTTTCCTTTTTTAATATTTTCTCTCTAAGTTCTTTCACTAATATTTTAAAATATATTCAAAACTTTATCTTTTTCTTCATCTTCAGGTTAAGCTAATTTTCAAGTTCATTTGGAGAAGGTTTGTTTTCTATAATTTATATCCATTTATTTCATTATCTTTTTTCTTTGTTTTTTTCTTCCTTTCTAATATTTTATTTCTTTTTCATTTTTTTTTAAATGCAGAAAATATTTGGATTACATTCATCTCTACCGGAACAAATATTTAAGTATGTTGCGTTTTAGTCTTTATTGTATTTTAGGGTTTAGGGTGAAGATGAAGAAAAAGAAAATTTTGAATATATTTTAAAATATTAATTAAAGAAGTTAGAGAGAAAATATTAAAAAGGAAGAAAAAAAATTGAGAATGCAAAGAGGAAAAAAAAAAAAAAATTTGAGGAGAGAGAATTTAAATAAATAATGTATTAGTTATTTTTTACAAAAAGAAAATAATGTATTTTAAATGGTGGGTCCCAACTAAACAATCAGTTTCGTTAAGTTTAAACTACCACTCACCGGTGGCAGAAATTCTCCCCCCTTCTTGTCACAACATCCACAGATTCTTTGTCCTCCAAAGCAACTGGAGTAGCAACATGAAAAGACTCCCATCCAATGCAACCTTCAATGGCAGGAGCAAAGAGCTATTTGTATATTTGGAGTTTCTCTGATGCTTCACGTAGATTTGTCAAGAAGCTATAATTTTGTTTCTTCTCTAATCCAATATAAACAAGATTAGACAATGAAAATCATGCTAGATAAATTCTGCATAAGCTTAAAAAAAAAAAAAAAAAAAAAAAAAAAAAAAAAAAAGTCAAATCAAGCACAGCTCAATTGACATAAAATTGTGTCTCTTGAGAGATCATGAGTTTAATTAAATACTAAAATAAATTATGGTTGGGATCTGGGGATATGTCTTGAGAGATCATGAGTTTAATTAAATACTTTTACAAAAAAAAAAAACCATACATGTTTTGTCAATGAAAATCATGCCTAAAACTACTCCTTGATGTTGGAAGAGCATCAATGAAAGCCTTAAATTCATTAACAAAAGTGTTGTTTCCCGTGATGAGATTTTCTACGGGATTAGAGAATCCACCTAGGCTTGAGAAATGTGACTGTTGGGATTCGAGCCCAGCTCTCCACGTCCACAACGAAAAAAACTCACAACTAAACTACATCCACTTTATTGAGAGAAATGGATAAAACCCAACTCGTAAGCAAATAATGTAAGAATAAGAGAGGAAGACAAATTCCCATGAAAATCTATGAAATACAGCCACTTTGGTTTCCAAGAAAATTTCATCTTAATTTTATTACTTTATACATTTTGTATTGTACTTCTATTGATTAAAACAAATCCTTCAACTACTTGATAGCTCTCATTTAGAGCTACTATTTGCTCCTTAATTATGGCTAATTACCGTGCTTAATGTTGATTAATTACCTCTGTTGTAGGTGTTTCGCGGTAAAGAGCTCGTGAAGTCCAAGAACGCATTTCAGAGCTAAAAATGTCGTTTTAAGGCTTCGGGAGTGAACCGGGCAAAGTAGAGGAGCTAAAGAGCAAGTTGGCATTTAAGGCCCAGCGTCGAGACGCTGCCAAAAGTGTCCCGACGCTGCTCCAAGGCAGAAATATAAATTCAGACCCGAGAGCTTTTAAGGCGACAGCGTCGAGACGTTGTCCCTAACGTCTCGACGCTCCGAAGTGGCGCGCGCGCAGGATTTCCGTCTGTAGCGTCGCGACGCTACGTCGATTAAAAAACCTTATTCTCTGATTTTAGGTCATATGTTCAGTTTGTTTAGTCTCGGGATTTACGACTTTCAACCATCTTTGAAGATTTTCTTCCCCTTCCATTGTTGTATGATCTCTAGAAATCCCATGGAGGCTTGGAATACTCCAACTCCCATGAAAGGCTAGAGGTAAGTGCTAAGATTTGGGGATTTTAGGGATTTGTCATTAATGTTATGATGGAAGATTTGTAATTTTCAGTTCTACTTAGTCTTAAATGTTTGAGCTTTTTCTTCCTTCAAACATACTCTTATTAGCATGTGTATTTGAATTGATTGATGCTCAAGTCGTGTATGCATGTTAAACCATTAACTAGATTAGTGATGTCGTGCCTCTTCTAATGACCTAGGTAACAAGAGGTTGAGTTGAGCCTTAGGTAGCATTGCATGTTTACCTTTGAAAGCATTCGGCTGACCTTGAGGAAGAAGAGAAATTGGAACATTGACTTAGGCTATCCAAGTCAAATATCCGTCACAATTTTCCCGTCACTGGCTTTGGTTAATTTAGGACTGACCACCTTAGATTAATTTATTGCCAAGTTTACTTAGAATTGCACGTCTCTAACTGATTTCATTGGGCTTGTCTGCTACGGCAGTTCCGAGTAGACAATTTGTGTGTTTGAATCGTTCTGACTAAATCTATAGAGGTTCGATGATCTAATTTACATTAATTGGAAATCCCGACTCCTACAGTCAAGTACGGTTGTTTAATCTGTTTAATTCTTTCGTTAGCTCTATTTTCTCTTGCATGTTTCAAAACCCCCATTATTTTATTTCAAGTTACAAATTTAATTCAATTAAAAACGGGTTAGAGGTAGCTCCCTGCGGATCGACCTGGTTGCCGCTATCTACAAGTAAGATTAGCAAGACCAGTATTATAAATTTAAATTTGGCAGGTCTCGACAGCCTGACTGTAGCATAAAAAGCTACCATCACTACTCCTTGGTGTTGTTGGCCACGAAGATCATGAATGAAAGCCTGATATTGATTAACAAAAGTGTCATTTTTCGTGATGAGATTTTCCACGGGATCGGAGAATCTGCCACATCTTTTATTACATCTGATTTATACAACTCTATTTAGGAGCTTCTTCTTTGCTAATAAAAAAAATAATTTGTTACCACTTTGTATTCTAAAAAAAGAAAAGGAAAAAAAAACCTTGTTTCCACTCTATCAATTGAAAAGAAACATGGTCAAAGAAATGTGTCCGCTTAGATTCAAGCCCATGCCCACAAGGTGGTGAATTCTCACCACTAAACTACAACCACTTTAGTGAGAAAAAAAGATAAATCCCAACTCTTGAACAATTAATGTAAGAATTTGAAGTAAAAATAAGAGAGGAAGACAAATGTGCATGGCCTGAAATTGATTAACAAAAGTTTCATTTCCCGTGATGAGATTTTCCACAGGATTAGAGAATCCACCTAGGCTTTTATGCAACTCTATTTAGGAGTTGAAGTGAAAATAAGACATGAAGACAAATGTGCATGAAAATCTATGAAATACAGCCTATTTGATTTCTAAGAAATTTTCATCTTAATTTTATTACATGTATACATTTTGTATTGCACCACTATTGGTTAAAACAAATCCTAAAACTACTCATTGATGTTGCTGGCCACGAAAAGCATCAATGAAAGCCTGAAATTGATTAACAAAAGTGTTATTTCCGGTGATGAGATTTTTCACAGGATTAGAGAATCTACCTAGGCTTTTATGCAACTCTATTTAGGAGTTGAAGTAAAAATAAGAGAGGAAGACAAATGGGCATGGAAATCTAAGAAATCCAACCTCTTTGATTTTCAATGAAAGCCTGAAATTGATTAACAAAAGTGTCATTTTCAGTGATGAGATTTTCCACGGGATTAGAGAATCCACCTAGGATTTTATGCAATTCTATTTAGGAGTTGAAGTAAAAATAAGAGAGGAAGACAAATGGGCATGAAAATCTATGAAATCCAGCCTCTTTGATTTCGAAGAAATTTTCATCTTAATTTTATTACATGTATACATTTTGTATTGCACCACTATTGGTTAAAACAAATCCTAAAACTACTCCTTGATGTGGAGCTTCTTCGCCAATAAAAAAGAAAACTCAATGTGGCTGCTGGGATTCGAGCCCAGGTCTCCACGGCCACAACGTGGAATTCTCACCACTAAACTACAGCCACTTTATTGATAAGAAAAAATAAACTTCAACTTGTAAGCAAATAATGTAAGAATTTGAAGTAAGAATAAGAGAGGAAGACAAATGTGCAATGAAAATCTATGAAATACCGCCACTTTGGTTTCCAAGAATCTTTCATCTTAATTTTATTACTTGTATACATTTTGTATTGCACCTTTATTGGTTAAAACAAATCCTAAAACTACTCCTTGATGTTGTTGGCCACGAAGAGCATCAATGAAAGCCTAAAAATCATTAACAAAAGTATCGTTTCCCGTGATGAGATTTTCCACGGGATTAGAGAATCCACATCGGCTTAGAGAAATGTGGTTGTTGGGATTCGAGTCAGGTCTCCACGGCCACAACGTGGAATTCTCACAACTAAACTACAGCCACTTTATTGAGAGAAATGAAATTCTCACAACTAAACCACTTTATTGATAGAAATGGATAAAACTCAACTCGTAAGTAAATAATGTAAGAATAAGAGAGGAAGACAAATGCACAGAAAATCTATGAAATACAGTCACTTTGGTTTTTATTACTTGTATACATTTGGTATTGTACCTAGGGGTGAGTATCG
The DNA here is from genome assembly GCA_028017165.1 of Herpetospermum pedunculosum. Lineage (NCBI taxonomy): Eukaryota > Viridiplantae > Streptophyta > Magnoliopsida > Cucurbitales > Cucurbitaceae > Herpetospermum > Herpetospermum pedunculosum. Next base: position 6,835,952 of record CM051524.1, on the reverse strand, counting down.
GTCGGTCGGAGTCGGTTTTTGACTCAAACCGCCGCCGACCACCGAAAAGTCGGTTTACGTCGATCGGTTTTGAGATGATTGGTGACGTCGGCCGACCGATGGTCGGTCGGTCGGTCGGTTTTAATCGGTGTTTGGCCGAAATAGAACTCCGGCGGGTTGTGGAAAAAAAAAACATGAAAAAAAGAGAGAAAAAGAAGAGAAAGAGAGGAAGAGAATGACCAACGGCGACGATGAAAGAGAGCAACGATGGAGGCGACGGTGATGGAGAGTCGGAGACCAACGGAGTGAGGAAGAACTAGAAGATGATTAAAAAAATTGAAGATGGAGAGAAAGTGAAAAACATAAGAAAGGAGAAAGAAAGATAGTTGGGAAGAAGATGAAAAAGCAATGAAGAAAAAAAAATTATTATTAAATATATTATTTATTGGGAAGAGAAGACATGGGAAAGAGAAGACATTGGGAAGAGAACTTCTCTTCCCAATGTGATGTGCACACCACGCATGACTTTTTTTTTTTTTAAAGTGGGCTAGCCGGGTCGGTTTTTTATTGATAAAAACCGACCCCGACCGAATATTGACAAAAACCGATCGAACCGACTCGGTTCGGTCGGTTTTGATCGGTCGGTTTGTTTTACTCACCCCTAATTGTACCTCTATTTATTAAGGCCATGAAGATCGATTTTCCACGCGATTAGAGAATCCACCTAGGCTTAGGTAAAAATAAATAAGTAAATGTGGCTGCTGGGATTCGAGCCCAGGTCTCCACGGCTTCAACTCGTAAGTAAATAATGTAAGAATTTGAAGTAAGAATAAGGGAGGAAGACAAATGCACAGCGAAGATCATGAATTAAAGCCTGGAATTGATTAACAGAAGTGTCATTTTCCTGTGATGAGAAATGTGTTTGTTGGGATTCGAGCTCAGGTCTCCACGGCCACAACGTGGAATTCTCACCACTAAACTAGAGCCATTTTATTAATAGGAAAAGATAAACTTCAACTCGTAAGCAATTAATGTAAGAATTTGAAGTAAGAATAAGAGAGGAAGACAAATGTGCAATGAAAATCTATGAAATACAACCACTTTGGTTTCGAAGAAATTTTTATCTTAATTTTATTACTTGTATACATTTTGTATTGCACCTTTATTGGTTAAAACAGATCCTAAAACTACTCCTTGATGTTGTTGGCCACGAAGAGCATCAATGAAAGCCTGAAATTCATTAACAAAAGTGTCGTTTCCCGTGATGAGATTTTCCACGGGATTAAAGAATCCACCTCGGCTTAGAGAAATGTGGTTGTTGGGATTCGAGTCAGGTCTCCACGGCCACAACGTGGAATTCTCACAACTAAACTACAGCCATTTTATTGAGAGAAATGGATAAAACTCAACTCGTAAGTAAATAATGTAAGAATAAGAGAGGAAGACACATGCACAGAAAATCTATGAAATACATTCACTTTGGTTTTTATTACTTGTATACATTTGGTATTGTACCTAGGGGTGAGTATCGGTCGGTCAGAGTCGGTTTTTGACTCAAACTGCCGCCGACCACCGACAAGTCGGTTTACGTCGGTCGGTTTGGATCGGTTTTGAGATGATTGGTGACGCTGGTCGACCGACGGTCGGTCGGTTTTAATCGGGTTTTGGCCGAAATAGAACTCCGGCGGGTTGTGGAAAAAAAAAACATGAAAAAAAGAGAGAAAAAGAAGAGAAAGAGAGGAAGAGAATGACCAACGACGACGATGAAAGAGAGCAACGATGGAGGCGACGGTGATGGAGAGTCGGAGACCAACGAAGTGAGGAAGAACTAGAAGATGATTAAAAAAATTGAAGACGGAGAGAAAGTGAAAAACATAAGAAAGGAGAAAGAAAGATAGTTGGGAAGAAGATGAAAAAGCAATGAAGAAAAAAAAATTATTATTAAATATATTATTTATTAGGAAGAGGTGATATTGGGAAGAGAAGTGATAACTCACACAATAAGTTATCTTTAGGACATATTTTATGCTAGTTTATACACTTTCACGGGTAATTTCACGTTTATATTTGATTATTTTATAGATATCGAGCATTTGGAGCAAACCGGAGCTTTTAGAAGATTTATGATGAAAAATGAGCTAATTGGATGCAAATATGAGGTCCCAAGTGAAGAGGAGGGATGAATCAAGCCTAAATTCCCGAGGGGACAGCGTCTAGACCCTGTTAATAGCGTCTAGACGCTATAAATCAAAAAGAAAAAAAAAATATAAATCAAAAAGAAAAAAAAAATAAAAGGAGTTATTACGCTAGTTCGGATTTGATCCCATGACCTCGCGTGTGCCGCCCATGCAAATACTCAACAGATAACCAACAAGCCAAATGACTATTATGAAACTTAAGCCCAATGTCTATTTACTTATATATCAGCCCAAATCGTATTACAGCCTCCGCCCCTACATTAACTCCAATGCACGCGCGCCGCAGCTGATCCGAACCCCACCAGACTTGCCATATTTGCTTTATACACGTTTTTTGCCCTATTTTACCTTATAAATACATCTTTTTGAATAATGTTTGGGGAGCCAATTTGGAGAGTTATTCCCAATTTCGAAAATACATAATTTTAAGAGTTAGAGGAGATTTTTGGGAGCAAAAAGAAGACAATTACATGCTCGGGATCGTGACGATTACAGCGGGAACGTGGAATCGACACTAGTTTTATTTCTTCTTCCCTTTTAATTTGTAGTTTCGTTATGAGTTTAATTTTGAGTTTAGATTTTATAATATTGAATATGTTTGGCTAAACTCATTTATCTTGGGGATTGATGTAGTCTTTTAGTTTTGATGTTTTAATTAATTGAATGCTTAGATTGATTGTTTATTACCCATTCATGCTTTTACTTTCTTAATGCTTATAATCTTTTGGCCAAGGGTTGTATGTCGTCATGGTTTAAATTATGCTTGGAAGAGAATGATTTAGACTAGATCTTAATTGCATGACTAAGAATAGTTCTAACATGGGAATGATTAGGCTATCTTAGAAGTTGTTTTAAAGAAGAGTTCTTAATGCCTTGCATGTCTTTAAAAACTAGATTGAAAAATTAGTTTTATTACATTGCATGAGACCAATTGCGCTCGGAAGAGGCAATTGTTATTTGTGTCCTTCTAGACTTATGGAAATTTACATGAATAATCTAGGCATTTGATTGATTGAAGCGTCAATCTAATTGGCGAAATCAACTCCCTAAGATATCTCTCTCCTCGTTGTTCTCCATCTTTTATTTTATGTTTTTATTTTATTTCAATCATATCATTTATTGTTTTATTTCTCTAAATAAAATTGGGTGATTGTATTCGCGGTACTTAAGTGAACTAGAAAACCAATCCTGAGGACGATACTCGTATTTACATACACTTTATTACTTGACCCGTACACTTGCGGTTTTGCACCTGCATTAAAAGTGCGCAACAAGTTTTTGGCGCCGCTGCCGGGGATTGGTAATTATTTAGTTCGCTTAATATTGTGAAGAACTCACTTGATCTTACTTTAGAGCTTTATTTGTTTATTTATTTTTTCTTTGTTATTTTATTGTTTTTATTTCAGTTTTGTCTTTTTATCCTGGCTATATATTTTGTTGATTGGTGTTTGCATTTATTCGTAAGCCGAATTTTAGTTCCTTAATTTTTTCTTTATGGTTTTTAATAATTATGGGTGGCCTTATAGGGAGTATCAACATACCCAAGAACCAACACCATCCTTCAATTCCTACCCATTGAACTATACCCCTTATGACTATGTGAATTATAATGTTTCCAATGGCTTTCTAGGATATCAAATGCCTAATCATTACTATTCTGAATCTATGAGTTATGGAAATTATTTTTATGGTAATGACGAGGGCATTCATAACCAAATTTTGTTTTGTCCCAACCAAATTGAGGAAAAACCTTCTCTTGAAACTTTAGTGCAAGAATATATTTTAGAATTAAAAAGGCTTTGTACTATTGAATTAGAAAGGTTAGATCAATTAAAGGTTAAAGTTGAAGAAAATGAGGTTGCTCTAAATCGTATAAATGTACTACTTAGTCAAATGGTTGATACCGTTAAAGTCTTACTAGAGCAAAACTATTTTGATGCCATTGAAGTCGATAATACAAAATTAAAGGTTAAGGTAGAAGAAAATGAGGTTGCTTTAAATCGTATAAATGTGAAACTTAGTCAAATGGTTGATACAGTTAAAACTTTACTAGAGCAAAATTATTTTGATGCCACTGAGGTTGATAGTAGAAGACATTGTAAAGCCATAGACACTGATAGTGGGGATGAATTGAGAAATTGTGAGCAATACCAGGATCAAGTTTGTGAGATAAAGAAAGAAAGTGAGTCTAATGTGGAAAAAGAAATTCAGGTGATAAAGTATGAGGCTGAAAAACCTCACCTTACTTTATTTGCCGAAAATATTCTTAATGCTGAACTTTCTTTTCCTTATTCTCACGAGTCTTTTAATTTTGATTTTGATTTTATGTCTTTTTCTTCTTTTATTTCTATAAACAAAAATTACAAAAATATTTCTCTTTCAGGTACCCATGAGAAGAACGTGATCCTACTAGACTTAGTAGGTTACATTGATTCAAGCAAAAAGGGACCGAAGAAAATAGAGGAGTTTTATGTACCTTGACGCATATATTCCTCTCGTCTAGCTAGAAGACGTTAAATAAAGCGCTTTTTGGGAGGCAACCCAAATTTAATTTCTTTTAAGTTTTTTTTAAAGTTTTTTTTGTTCTTTTATTTTTTGTTGTGTCGTTGTTCTTATGTTTCTATTGATTTTTTTTTTATAGGAGCAAAAATCACCATTATTCGCTTCCACAACTTTGAAGAAAATGTTGTCTCCCTCATTAATCAGGGCAGTATTATTCACTCTTGTATTTTCTTTGTCCATTGCATGCGTTAGTAGTTTATACATTGAGGACAATGTATTCTTTAAGTTTGGGGGTGAGTTTATGCATGTTTTTAGGAGAAATTTAAATTTTTGAGCATGATCTTCATAGTTGAATATTTGTTGCATCGCTTGTGATTATGACAACCTAGGAAGTGTTCTAGTTTTGATAATCTGTATTTGTTGGACTATGAGACCATATCTGAAATTTGAGTTAAATTTATTTTTTTAGATCCCTCTTGATATCTTTGATTACTTTCTAAGCTAATGGTACATCTTTGTTTTGAGTTTTAATGCATGAGAGAGATAAGCATGATTGATATTTTAATTGAAAATTTATATGATGGTATCTCATTGTTTTACAAAATGAAGAATGTATAAGGTTTGATGCCAAAATACCCTGCTTTTCTGTGAGTTTTTGAGCCAATAAACACACTCATTACAAAGTGCTCTATTTTCTTAAATTGAGTGATTGTCATGCATGATTGATTTTTCTAGAACTTGCTTTGTTATGCATGTCTGGAATCTCTGAATTTGACTTGAATGCTTTAATTTCACAAGGGCCATTAGGTAAAACCACTTTTAGCTTTCTCAAACAGCCTACCTTGAAATAATCTTTAGAAAGCCAAATTTTGAGCCTTAGACCTTTTCATTGGAAAATTGCCACATTACAAGCCTTATATCAATTCTCTTGTTGTTTTCCTTTCTCTGAACCCTGAATTGAAGAATTATAAGTGTTTACCACACGATGTTTCCATACATCAAAAGGAGAGAGTTGAACTGTGTCAACAAAGTATTAAAAAAAAAAAAGAAGCATTCCTTTCATTAGCTTCTTTTAATGCTTCTTTTAGAGAAAAAAAGAGAAAAAGAGAAAAAAGTTATATATTGAAAAAAAAAAAAAAAGAGCAAAATAGTACACTATGTGAAGGAAAGTTAATGTTTCAACAAAGATCATAAACGGACAAGAATCAACTGAAAAATTGAGTTTCATGTGGTAAATATTTATACTTTCTTTCAATCTAGTAGCTTAAAATTTACATCCATCTACCCTTACCTAAGCCCAATTACAACCAAACCAAGGCTTGAAATTTTGCATTCATTCTATTCATTGATGATGAAGATGTGATATATTAGCAAGCTTATGGTTAAAAATCGTTTATGCTTTGGTTTGAGCGTTTTTCATATATATGCCATAAACAGTTGAGCGTTTTGAGTGAAGTTTTGTGAGGGTATCAAGTCTCGTGCATTCAATTTTGGTAGCTTAATGAGATGCTTGAGCTTTTGTTATAAAATTGTAGCCTATGAATGCTTAATCTTTTGATTGCTACTATGACTCAAGTCATTGATGTTTGTTTAGTTTTATTTGTATTCTTAGATATCAAGAGAAGTTAAATTGCACACACTCACGCAAGAGACACATATTTGTTTTTAATTGTCTTGATGAGTTGTGGTCTAATATGTTCTTCAATTGTTGATTATCTGTCTTAAGAACACTAAGGTTTGAGTCATGGGCATGCTTTCATTGATTCATTTAGTGGTCTTGTTTTATTTTGCTCGAGGACTAGCAAAAGCTAAAGTTTAGGGGTATTTGATAACTCACACAATAAGTTATCTTTAGGACATATTTTATGCTAGTTTATACACTTTCACGGGTAATTTCACGTTTATATTTGATTATTTTATAGATATCGAGCATTTGGAGCAAACCGGAGCTTTTAGAAGATTTATGATGAAAAATGAGCTAATTGGATGCAAATATGAGGTCCCAAGTGAAGAGGAGGGATGAATCAAGCCTAAATTTCCGAGGGGACAGCGTCTAGACCCTGTTAATAGCGTCTAGACGCTATAAATCAAAAAGAAAAAAAAAAAATAAAAGGAGTTATTACGCTAGTTCGGATTTGATCCCATGACCTCGCGTGTGCCGCCCATGCAAATACTCAACAGATAACCAACAAGCCAAATGACTATTATGAAACTTAAGCCCAATGTCTATTTACTTATATATCAGCCCAAATCGTATTACAGCCTCCGCCCCTACATTAACTCCAATGCACGCGCGCCGCAGCTGATCCGAACCCCACCAGACTTGCCATATTTGCTTTATACACGTTTTTTGCCCTATTTTACCTTATAAATACATCTTTTTGAATAATGTTTGGGGAGCCAATTTGGAGAGTTATTCCCAATTTCGAAAATACATAATTTTAAGAGTTAGAGGAGATTTTTGGGAGCAAAAAGAAGACAATTACATGCTCGGGATCGTGACGATTACAGCGGGAACGTGGAATCGACACTAGTTTTATTTCTTCTTCCCTTTTAATTTGTAGTTTCGTTATGAGTTTAATTTTGAGTTTAGATTTTATAATATTGAATATGTTTGGCTAAACTCATTTATCTTGGGGATTGATGTAGTCTTTTAGTTTTGATGTTTTAATTAATTGAATGCTTAGATTGATTGTTTATTACCCATTCATGCTTTTACTTTCTTAATGCTTATAATCTTTTGGCCAAGGGTTGTATGTCGTCATGGTTTAAATTATGCTTGGAAGAGAATGATTTAGACTAGATCTTAATTGCATGACTAAGAATAGTTCTAACATGGGAATGATTAGGCTATCTTAGAAGTTGTTTTAAAGAAGAGTTCTTAATGCCTTGCATGTCTTTAAAAACTAGATTGAAAAATTAGTTTTATTACATTGCATGAGACCAATTGCGCTCGGAAGAGGCAATTGTTATTTGTGTCCTTCTAGACTTATGGAAATTTACATGAATAATCTAGGCATTTGATTGATTGAAGCGTCAATCTAATTGGCGAAATCAACTCCCTAAGATATCTCTCTCCTCGTTGTTCTCCATCTTTTATTTTATGTTTTTATTTTATTTCAATCATATCATTTATTGTTTTATTTCTCTAAATAAAATTGGGTGATTGTATTCGCGGTACTTAAGTGAACTAGAAAACCAATCCTGAGGACGATACTCGTATTTACATACACTTTATTACTTGACCCGTACACTTGCGGTTTTGCACCTGCATTAAAAGTGCGCAACAAGAAGACATTGGGAAGAGAACTTCTCTTACCAATGTGATGTGCACACCACGCATGACTTTTTTTTTTTAAAGTGGGCTAGCCGACCGACCGAATGGTCGGTTTTTTATTGATAAAAACCGACCCCGATCGAATATTGACAAAAACCGACCGAACCGACTCGGGTTTTCGGTTTGTTTTACTCACCCCTAATTGTACCTCTATTTATCTAGGCCATGAAGATCGATTTTCCACGCGATTAGAGAATCCACCTAGGCTTAGGTAAAAATAAATAACTAAATGTGGCTGCTGGGATTCGAGCCCAGGTCTCCACGGCCACAACGTGGAATTCTCACCACTAAACTACAGCCACATTATTGATAAAAAAAGATAAACTTCAACTTGTAAGCAATTAATGTAAGAATTTGAAGTAAGAATAAGAGAGAAAGACAAATGTGCAATGAAAATCTATAAAATACCGGCACTTTGGTTTCGAAGAAATTTTCATCTTAATTTTATTACTTGTATACATTTTGTATTGCACATTTATTGGTTAAAACAAATTCTAAAACTACTCCTTGATGTTGTTGGCCACGAAGAACATGAATCAAATCCTGAAATTCATTAACAAAAGTGTTGTTTCCCGTGATGAGATTTTCCACGGGATTAAAGAATCCACCTCGGCTTGAGAAATGTGGTTGTTGGGATTCGAGTCAGGTCTCCACGGCCACAACGTGGAATTCTCACAACTAAACTACAACCACTTTATTGAGAGAAATGCATAAAACTCAACTCGTAAGTAAATAATGTAAGAATTTGAAGTAAGAATAAGAGAGGAAGACAAATGCACAGAAAATCTATGAAATACAGTCACTTTGGTTTCGAAGAAATTTTCATCTTAATTTTATTACTTGTATACATTTTGTATCCTCCAACTACTCCTTGATGTTTTTGGCCACGAAAATCATGAATGAAAGCCTGAAATTGATTAACAAAAAGTGTCATTTACCGTGATGAGATTTCCAGCCCAAGTCTCCCCACAACGTGGAATTCTCACAACTAAACTACAACCACTTTATTGAGAGAAAGATAAACCCCAAGTCTTAAACAATTAATGTAAGAATTTGAAGTAAAAATAAGAGAGGAAGGCAAATGTGCATGAAATACAATCACTTTGCTTTCGAAGAAATTTTCATCTTAGTTTTATTACATGTATACATTTTGTATTGCACCACTATTGGTTAAAACTACTCCTTGATGTTGCTGGCCACGAAGAGCATCAATGAAAGCTTACAAAAAAAATAACTCGTTACCACTTTGTATTTGAAAAAAAGGAAAAAAAAAAAAAAAAAAAAAAAAAAAAAAAAAAAAAAAAACCTAATTACAACTCTATCAATTGAAAAAAATATCATGGTAAGAGAAATTTGGCTTAGGGATTCGTGCCCAGGTCTCCACGACCACACCATGGAATTCTCACCACTAAACTACAGCCACTTTATTCATAGAAAAAGATAAACCCCAACTCGAAAGCAATTAATGTAAGAATTCGAAGTAAGAATAAGAGACGAAGGCAAATGTGTATGAAAATCTATGAAATGGTTTCAAAGAAATTTTTATCTTAATTTTATTCCTGGTATACATTTTGTATTGCACCTCTATTGGTTAAAACAAATCCTTAAAACTACTCTTGATGTTATTCGCCACTCCCATAGGATTAGAGAATCCACCTCGGCTTGAGAAATGTGGTTGTTGGGATTCGATCCCAGGTCTCCACGGCCACAATGTGGGATTCTCACAACTAAACTACAACCACTTTATTGAGAAAAATGGATAAAACCCAACCCGGAAGCAAATAATGTAAGAATTTGAAGTAAGAATAAGAGAGGAAGACAAATGCGCAGGAAAATCTATGAAATATAACCACTTTGGTTTCAAAGAAATTTCCATCTTAATTTTATTACTTGTATACATTTTGTATTGTACCTCTATTGATTAAAACAAATCCTTCAACTACTCCTTGTTTTTGTTGACCACGAAGAGCATCAATGAAAGCCTGAAATTCATTAACAAAAGTGTTATTTCCCGTGATGAGATATTTCCACGGGATTAGAGAATTCACCTCGGCCCATAAAGGATGAAGACTCGCTTCATGAGTTTTGGAGATGTTGTCCGTCAAAGCTAGAGCCTCCGCTTATTTCACTGTCCCTATTGTGTTCTGAAAGATTTTCTTTGCAAGCATTATTATTCCAATAGCGTCTCGGACTATAGTTCCCAATTTCATCTCATCGCCAACCACCGTTGTGTCTGAGTTGCATTTGTAGGAGAGCATTGGAGGCGGTTTCCACCGAGCAACCAAATCAAGTGTGTCATTCATTTATGGTAGCATATCAGGGTCGATGTTGTTGTGATCTTGTATATGTTGTGAAATGTGTCTTTTAACAACACTCATTTCTTCATCAATTGCCAGCTCTCATTGCACATGGTCCAAGAAGTTTGCCTATTCATCCCTAAAAAGAGAGAGATTTTACTTGTGCCACAAAGCGGATGAGATAAGGACAAAAATACAGACCGTTGTTAGGTCCACAATGTGAATAACCCTACAAAGAAGACAAGAAACATTAGACTAACGGATATCTAGTAATTTTTAGCTCGAAAGTCAAGCTAACTCCTAAGGACAACGAACTCAGACATCTCCACAATGTTATGTTATTGTCCACTTTGAGCATAGCCTTCGTAATCTTTGCTTTTGTTTTCACCCAAAAGACCTCATACTATTGGAGATAGTTGTCTTCACTTATATATACCCATGATTTTTCCCTTATCTAGCCAATGTGGAATTTTGTTTTTGTATTCTCAACAATTTTCCCCTCGAACAAAGTATCACATTATGCCATCCCTCCATATTACACTTGAGCAAAGCTTAACCACAGATTCACTAGGACTAATTATGACTATGTCATTGGAGGCTCATCAAATCTTTATTCGGCACCCGAAGATTCTACAGACATGGCTAAGTTAGGGGTATGACTTCGATACCACTTGTTAAGATAGATTTTGACAAGCTTGAAAATAGTGATAATCAACACAAAGTTTACGTGGTTCACTAACGTTGTGTTAGCTACGTCCACGGGCAGAAAGAAGAGACAATTGTAATACGAATTGGACATGTTACAGATTACAGATTAGGGGCGGAAAAAGTCATTAGAAGATTTATATATGACATTGTTCTAATGACCTAATACATAATTGGCTAAGGCAAGATCCAATACAGATACAGAATAGTAAAAGCCCAAAACAGATTTAATGAAACCCCCGTACTGGTTCATTCATAGTTGATCGAACACATTCAAGACATTCCAAACATTAACGAATATCCTTGCCATATGGCATTGCAATAAAGTAGTTTTCGTATACGTTACTAAATAAACTAAATTGTTACAAATTAAAAAGTATGGTACAAATTAAACTTCAAGGAATTAGGGTCGACTTGGATTGACTACTAAAAACAATTCAAGGATGCATTTTTTTAAACATTTTTTATAGAAATATTTATAATTAAAACACATATGTTTGGTTACATTTTTTCAAAAGTGTTTTATAGGCAAGTTTGTTTGCTTTGCTTCTACACTAAAAATGTTTCTACTAATGTCAAATTACTATAAATAACGACTATTAATAAACAATATGAATTAATAAGTTCAAATTTGTATTTAAAAAATGATGACCGACGTTGACTATTGTCGATGGTCGGTGACGGGGTGAGGGTGGTGGTGGCTGTCAGTAGTTGCAGGAGGTCGGTGGAGGTCGTTGTCGGTGGTTGGCCTAAGGTCGTCGTCGGTGATCGATCGGAGGTCATCGTCGGTGGCGGTGGTCGCCGGTGGAGGGTGGTGGCGGTTTTTCGGTGATGTGTGTCGGTGGTCGTTGCCGGCGATGGGCGGGGGTGGTGGGCGTCGACGACAACAATGATGGAAGTAAGGGTGGAGAGATTTGAGAAGAATAGTGTAAGGATATTTTGGACATTTTCATATATTAGGAAAATGTGAGAAGATTCCCCATTAAACAAAAAAAAAAAAAAAAAAAAAAAAAAAACTCATTTTTTCTAAAAATTAGGGTTTGTTTCTATTGACTTCTTAAGGGGGTGTTTGGGGTACCAACTTGGAGTTGGGTGGACTGAGTGTTAGGGGGTGAAACACTTGATATTAACTTTTAGAAGAAAAAAAATATTTTTTTGGTGTTTACTTGAAAATTCTCTCTAATTTTTATAGTATATTAAAATTGTCAAAATACCCTCACAATACCCCCTTAAATTCTCCATTCATGGTTTTCGTCGGCGACCATCTCCGGCAACCGCCGACGACGACCATCCCTGGCAACCTCTTGTGGCGACTTCCGGCCATTGCCTCTTACGACCATCTCCGGCGACGACGACCACCGTCGCTGACCCCCGACAACGACCTATGGCCGATGATCAGCGATACCTCCGACTGATCACCAACGACACCTCCGACAGACCACCGTCAGCGACCTCCCCTGACCTTCGACAACTACCGACGACCACCACCACTCTTCCCCTGTCACCGACCATCGACAATAGTCAACGTCGATCATAGTTTTTAAAATACAAATTTAAACTAATTCATATTGTATATCAATAGTCGTTCTTTATAGTAATTTGACATTAGTAGAAACACTTTTAAAGTAGAACAAACCAAACAAACTTATGGATAAAAACACTTTGGAGAAAATGTAACCAAACATATCAGTGTTTTAATTATAAACATTTCTATAGAAAAAAATATATTTAAAAAAGAATGTATTCTTGAAAAAATTAATATCTAGTGTCACTCAAAGACTTATTTCTAAAATTCATTCTCTAAGGTGTTGTTTGACCCACGAAGTTGGAGGTAGTGAGTTTACTCCTCCGTTTGGCCCACAGAGTTGTTGGACTCGGGTAAAAAATATTAACTCCTTAGACTTCAATAGTAATTATTATTGAACTCCGCAGACTTCAACCCTAATTACTATTGAACTCCGCAGACTTCAACACTAATTACTATTGATGTCTCATTTTTCAAGTCAGCACATTTCTCTCTCCTTCCCTCTCAAGATATTTTTAATTTTTTTTAAACGTAATTTAAACAAAAGGCGTAAAAGAACTAAAAATGCAATTCAACCTATTTTTATTATTTTAAATATAAATTAAGTTGTTCAATCAAAATTGCTACTTAAACAAATTTCAAATAGTATTCCTACAATCCAAAAAAATAAAATCATCGGCTTATTTAGATCGGTTTAAATTAATGAATTAAAAAATTTCAAATTCACATGTAATACTTAACCTACTATTGTACGACTCTCTTTTATTTCAAAATTATCCAAATAAAATGAATAATCAAAGGGAGAGATATTGAAAAAATAATATGGGGGTATTGTACTCAAAATTATTTTTGTTGGCTTCAAAGGAATTTGTAAAGAATAGATAAAATAAAAATAAAAAAAAATCATTCTTAGAATTTATTAGAAGAAGTCATTAATAATGAAATTTTGAAGGTTCGTAGAAAAAACATTAAAAAAAAAAACAGTTAAAATAAACTCAAACTTCAGAACTAGCCCTTTAACAACTTTCTACCTCAAACACAATATAGACTAAAAAATTGCAGGAAAAAACAGTTAAAATAAACTCGAATTTTAGAATTACAAGTTTAACAACTCTCTGCTCCAAACACAACACATATTTTAGAACTCAAAGACTAAACAATTTTGCAGCCACAAGCACACCTACTTCAAAACTTTTGAGACCAACTAACTACTAAACTAAACCTTTTCATAAAAAAAAAAAAAAAAAAAAAAAAAAAAAAAAAAAAAAAACTTCACTTATTGATGGGTGCCTCAAACAACCCCTAATAAATTATTTTGTATGATTGCAAAACCACAAATTTTATTAAAATAATTTGTTTTTAAAATTAGTGATTAAAAAAAAACATTTTCGAACTTTCAAGATTACACGTGGAGCTTTCGCAAAGTTCACACGCCTTAGTATATAAACCCCGCAAGATCCTCAACGGCCACTTGCGAAGAACGTCGGCTTTTCTGGTTTCTTCTTCTCATTTCCCTCTAGAATTTTGAGGTAATTCCTATTTTGTTGTTTCTTCTTTTTTACTTATTTTGGTTCATTGCTGACAGAATCTGATTTAGAGGATGATGGAGATGATTACTTGTTTATCTTCTCCACGTTGATTTTAAAATTATTGCTCTTTTTCTTTTTCGAATCAGAGTGTCAAAATGTGATGCGATGCACTGATGATACTGTGATTTTTTTTATTTGAATGAGGTTTTGAGTTATTTTAGCTCTTGGGTTCTTCTTTGTTGCTGCTTAATCAGAGAGATTGGTGGATTTCAATTATATCTATTTTCAGGATTTCACTCCATTTGTTCTTCGCATGATTATTGAAAAAATATCTAATTCTACATAGATTTCCTTTTAATTCTCTCTGTGTGGACTGTTTTCTTTATTGGGGTTTCTCTGGATTTATGTTTTTCATATAGAGATTACTAGATTACTAGACACAAATATGCAGCAAAGGGGAGGAGCAGAAGGAAGGGACTTCATGGGTGGTTTCCCTGGATTTGCTTTATTTGGTTCCAATAGAAGTATGATGCCTAATCTTTTTGGGAAAAGGGATCCATTTGATGATCCCTTTTTCACTCGCCCGTTCGGTAGCATGTTCGAGTCGAGCTTATCCGGTTCCCATAGCGCTGCGGACTATACAGAAAAGAAAGATGGGGCAAAGGGACTTGTGATTCAAGAAATCTCCTCTGATGAGGAGAGGGAGGAAGATGACAGGAATGAGAATGGTTCTGGGTCAGGCAAGGAGCCATCAGTTGAGCATCCTGATGATACAAATACAACTGATGGTAATTGAGCTATGCCTATGATTTTGTTGTTCTTTATTTCTATTCGGATATAAGTTGGATATAAGTTGGTCGATGGTTCGATCTCCCAACTCTGCAATTGTTGAACTGTAAGTTTCACCTGTGCATTATTCTAAAATTTTGATGCTTCAATAATTTCAATGGTTGATGTACTAGAGCGCCGGATAATGACTCGTAGAGGTAGTGAAGATAGTAGTTTTGGAGTTGAGCCAAAGGCTACTAGTAGAGCCAGTATGCATACTTGCAAGGTCACGTATGGCGGTGTAAATGGAGCATATTACACTTCTACTAGAACTAGAAGGGTAGACAATGAGGGAGTAAGTCAGATTCTTGTGGAAGGACTGTAAACTTTCTGGATAAAATATTGGGTTTTGATAGCAGGTTCTTGTGAATCAGGTATTGCTTGAAGAGACAAAAGAAGCCGATAAGACAACAGGGCAGGCCACTCATAGGATCTCTAGAGGAATTCATGACAAGGTATAGATTCAAAATGGAACTCTGATACACACACCAAGGATCATATAAATTACTTGACATCACTATATATGTCTTGTCCTTAACCATCTTTAATAGTTGCTGACAATTCAGAAATTTATGAAGTACTCTGAAAATGTTTTCCCCTTCAAGTTTTTTTGCTTGTTTTTCATACAAGATTTGAGTGGTTGTCTCTTGTCAATGTTTTGAAACCATGTAGCTAGTCTAATATGAACATCTCTTGGAAATGGAAGACTTGTTTCTTTTCTGAGAGGGCGATATTATTCGTAGGATTCCATTGGTGGCGTTGTTTAAATGTGTAACTTAAATTTATGTCCTGAAAATAATTTCTTATTATGTTTGTAATCTTATCCATAGGAGCGTCAGGGTTATGTTTGTTACATGCTTCATTTTTTGTGTATTTCTTTTCCGATATTCGTTTCTAACCCTTATTGCACAATTGCATTGTTTCTGCCAACTCGAGCATAGCTCAACTGGTCAAGGCATATATCTTTGACAAAAAGGTCGGAGGTTATTTAACTCAACAAATAATTGCATTGTTTCTGCAGGGTCATTCGGTTACGAGGAAACTGAACCCAGATGGTGAAGTGGACATACTACAGACTCTGCACAATCTGAATGAAGGTCTACTCTATCTGTTTAACCATGATTGCCTTATAGATATTTGGCTTTCTTCATGTAAAAGCTATAACCTCGTGTCACAATGTGTTTCTTACAGAAGAGCTTCCTGGTTTTGACCAAGCATGGAAAGGTAATTTTCAAGGGCATAAGAATGTTCCAAAGGGTGGATTTCATATGGATGCCAATGCAGGTAATTTGGTCCTTTGCTTTTCCAAAATCATCTTTCTATCATCCACTCTATCCCCATTGCGAACATCATCTCTTCCATTGCCATATAAATGAGACAGTTTCTTTCTTAATAACTAATAAGTTTTCCCACAATATTGTATGGTGTAGTTCGGTGGGAGAATTGTATGACTGACCCCCTATTTTAGCCCATTTCTCAAACTGACCCGGATCTGAAAAAAAAGTCAAACTGACCTTTGCTGACATCATCAATTTTTTTTTTAATATTGTTTTCTAGTTCTAGCTGCTTGTTCGGGCGCGGGCTGATCTCGCTCTAGTTCGGGCGCGGGCTGATCTCGCTCTAGTTCAGGCGCGGGCTGATCTCGCTCTAGTTCGGGTGCGGGCTGATCTCGCTCTAGTTCGGGCGCGGGCTGATCGCGCTCTAGCTGCGGGCTGGTCTCGAATCTGAAAAAAACTTCAGATTTTGAAATTTTCAGATCTGAAATGAAGCTAGAGCTAGAGCGAGACCAGCCCGCGCCCGTAGCTAGAGCGAGATCAGCCCGCGCCCGCAGCTAGAGCTAGAAAATAATATTTAAAAAAAAAATGATGATGTCGGTCGAAGGTCAGTTTGCCTTTTTTTTCCAGATCCGAGTCATTTTGACATTCCGCCTAAAATACCAGGTCAATTGTACAATTCTCCCTAGTTCGGTTTGGTCGGTAACCTCTCGATACACCAACTAAGAAACCTTCTTTCATAGATTACACGACTCAACCCAAAACCATGTGTATTCCCATCACCTCTGAGAAGAAATATATACAAGTTAAAAATATCGTTTTGGTCCCAATACTTTGGGACTACTTCAAATCTCCAAATTTAGGCTCTGTAATTTCAATTAATCTAAAAATTAGTCTCTATCGTTAGTTTAAAGTTAACTTTTCCAAAAAGAAAAAATAGTCTCAATTAGCTTTTTCTTTCCTCTATAAATTTTGAAACATATTTACATAGGGTCTTTTTTTGAATGAAAATTATTATTATTATTTTATCAAGTTCGATTAAACTCAACTTCAAACTATCAATAAAGTATAATTTTAAGATTTATTAAAAGTACATGGACTAAAATAGACCGAGACTCAAATACCGGGACCAAAATGATATTTTAACGAATATATCTATATGTTCTGCTATTTTTCTCAAGATTTTCTCTGCAAAATATCTTAATGCCATTTCAATTTGCAGTTTGGTGTCTGTTTAATTTTGATGAACATTAACAATGCAGAATCTAGTGGTGGCAGTAGAAACAGTGAGATGACCAGTTGGCCTTTTCCATCTTTTGCTGATAGGAGATATGAACATGATGGTGCAAGGGGCAGCTCTACCAAAAGAGTAATCAGAATTAACATAGAATAGAAAGAGATGCAAGAGATCTTGCATATAGTTGGATCGAAGTATATATACCGTCCTTATAGCATCTCTCTAGCTTTCCGTACATGTACATATAAAACAACGTAGTTAGCAGAGGTCAGTCTGTCTGACTTTCCCTCGTGTAAAGGGCGACTTTGGCTTCGACTCTCGGTAATTACCGTTAAGTAATTACCGAGGTGAAAGAGTAGCTCTTTTTAGAAATATAATCATATAGATGGTCTTTTGGAAATTCAAACATCTAGTTCAAATACTGAGTGGTGCTGTATTTGTAGTAGTGGCTTGTTTTCTTTATTGTAATTTTGAAATTTTATCTAAATTTGTGAGTGGAAACAAATCATGTAGGTTTTTTTTTTTTTTTTTCTTCCTGTTTTTAGATATCATGCTTATTTACTATTTTTTTCTAATTTAAAATTAATTAAAGAAGTAATTTTTAAAATTGAGTTGATTTATTATTATAGGTGAGAATTAAAAAAGTTAAAAAAAAACCTTTTTGGTCTATTTTTATAAAACTAACCGAGACATATTTTTTTGTTTTTGTTTTTTTTTTTTTTGTAAAAATTTAGTTATTGAGCTTGAATATGTAATAATTTAGTTTCTTAGCCATTTTGATTTTATTATGAAAAATATTGTTAAGACTATAAAATTTCTTACTTATAGATCAAGAAATCATTGAGATTTAATTTTCTTGGAACTCTTACAAATTTTAAAATACAAAAGCTAAAGTTAATTTTTTAATTTTTATTTTTAAAAATTAAGCGTATAACCTTTATTTTCATTTTTTTATTCTGTTATTTACTTTTTAAGATTGTTTTCAAAATTCAAAGTTTTTAAAAAAGAAAAGTAGGGTTTGTTTTTAAAATTTGGCTAAGATTTTTTTTTTTTTTTTTTTTTTTTAGAGGAGACTTAGATTGTTACATTTTAAAGAACCATGTTTTTTTTTTTTTTTGCAAATCTCAAGTAGAATGACTGAATTAAATTGTGTTACAAATTATTAATAACAAGAAATCATAAGATGTAGGAAAATTTGCAAAAGCACCTTATTCTATAGGGTGATAAAATAAAACCCATGCCTACGTTATTAATTTCCCAATCTTGAAGTCTATATATAGTTCTTGAATTTTATAAGGCAAACAATAATTGGGTTAAATTAAAATATTTTATTGCTCTAAGGATTGTGACAAAAGTCTTTACAACTTAAGAATAGTTTATGCAAGCTTCGTAGTAAAAATTCATAATTTCAAAATTTTAAGTATTTTTTTTCAATAACACGTGAAGGGTAGGGATTCAAATTTTTTTTTTTTTTTTGCTTGCGAGGATTAAACCAATGATCTTTTAGTCAATGACACAAACCTTATGTCAATTGAGTTATGTTCAGGTTGACAGGGATTCAACCATAAGACTATGCTCGGTTTAGCCTTATGGTCTCAATGTGATATATCTTCATCATTTGAGCATAAGTTGACATAATTATAAGTTGAGTTATCAAATTGAAAGCTTGAAGAGTATGATGACTTGACCAAGATTTTGAAAGCATTCTAAACTTACAATAGATGTTAGAATATTATTAGATCAAAAAATAGATGGTTAACAAATTACAATTCATGGTATAATGGGTTTCTCATTTATGTTCATCATTTTATATATATAGCAAGTTTCTATTTGTTAATATCTTTTAAAATAAGTATAATTCAACGAACATGTATTCCCTTGAGGTTGGACATTACGTGTAAAATAATACTTCGAACAAGTATTAACTCAAAAACATCTATATTTTTTCATCAAGAAAAATATTTACTACTCACCGGTTCATATAAGTATTTTTTGCTTAAAGACTAACAATAAAAATTTGACGTGTATTTTTTTTTGAAACAAAAACATAAAATTTTTGCATTTTTTTCTCTTTTAGATGTAAAGTAGAGATAGTAGAACAATAGAAGATACGACCGGTGAGTAGGCAAGTATTATTCAATTTCTAATACAAAGAGTCACCTATATACTAGAAAAATATCTCGAGACAGTTTCTCTTTTCAACCCTTCTTACATCCTATTTTAATTTTTTTCAAAAAAAAATAAGAATTACATATAATTTAGCAAAAATAATGTACGAAAAACCAAATTATTGTAACTATATTATTTGTTATACCTCTATGATATTGGTATTAACATAAGACTTGTTGAACTCAAAATATCAATGATAAAATCAAAATATTAAACTTCTTCGGGTTAGTCCGACCGGGTTTTGTTTTCTTTATTTACCGTTTCAGTTCATATATCAAAGAAACCGGTTCAGATTTGCTCCCGGTACACGTGTTCTTCACCAGACCGTTCATCGACATGCCTCATCCAACGGCTAGGTTTCCTCGTGGAGATCCCGCCGCCGTTCGATGATCCCACATGAATAATACTCAATCCCTGGCCCACCGGCAAACTTACAGATCTAACGACACGTGTCCCCTTCGGTAGGAGCCCACAATAACCAAGCTTATCGAAGCTTCTAGACGATGTATTTTTACATACCAAAATTGCCCCTTTGTTACTCAATTTGACAAACTTCAAAACCCTAGCGAAATCCCTCCGCCTACAATCCACCACCAGAAAATCCACTCCGACCACCGCTTCCGTCGTCATCGCCGTCTCCGCCTCGCCGACGACAATCTCCACCGGCGGAGAAACGGAAGCCTCCAGCAAGGCCTTCACGTATTCCGATTTGGAATTCTCATCGACCACCGCGCAGACATGCCGTCCGCCGGTGTGTCGCGCTGCTACGGCGAGGCCGACGGTGGTGAAAACAGAGGAATCAACGGCGGAGGAAGCGTGTACAATCAATTTAGCGTTCCAACCAGCAGCCATGGCGGAGAGAAGTTCAGCGACGCCGAATTCTTTGGAATTATCGCACTGATTCAGACGATAACAGATTTGGAAGAAGATGAATTAGAAAAAGAAAACGAATTGATGATCGGAATCGAAAAAGAAATTGAAACTTACAGATTTAATCGTGTCTATGAAAGCTTTTGAAGCGATTTCTGGAGACCAAACGAGTTTCATTTTTGCTCTGTTTCTTTCTTTCTTTTTCTCTCTGTTTTTTTTATTTTTTTGTTTTTGAAAACAGAGTGAGATTTTGAGAATTTATACGGAAATGAGAATCGACCGTACGAAGGGACGATTACGGAATGAATTAATTTTTGGTAATTTCATTTTTGGAAATTGTGGAGAATTTAATTTTGGTTCTACAGTCAACCGTGTGACAGTCCAGATGCACTTAACACAAATTATTATTTATTATTTTTTTTCCTTATATTCATTTTATTTTCCCTCTTAATTTTTTTTTTTTTTTTTAAAAATATGCATTTAATTTTCTTTTATTTGGGTTAAAAATTAAAATAGTTTATTTCATTTCCTGGGTTTTAAAATGGAAACTTTTCGTTTCTATGGAATTTGCTAAATTACAATCCTTCCTTGACGCTCAAGGTTTAAATCCCCATACAAAAATAAAATTAAATAAACTTTTAATTTATGAAATTTCCTAATTCCATACTACTACTCAAAAAAAAAAAAAAAAAAAACTTTAATTTAGGAAATTATTCTAAATGATTAGTAGTATCTTTTATCCAACATAATCCAACACAATGTTTGGTTGTCTTCTCACCTCACCGCTGCTTAAGTTTATAGGTAGAGAGATATTTAAATTTATGACCTCCTAATCGAGAATATGTGTCTTTTTTTAGAGACGATATGACACCTTTAATACTTAATAGGTACGTGATGATTAAGGATTGAACTCATTCTTTCTAAGAGGGTTTTAATAGTCTCAAACAAGGTGAGCCACGTAGGGGTTAGGGGCACGTATCCCCCTCAAATTATTAATTTTATATGTTTGTATATTGAATTTCGAAAAATATAACTACATTTTTATATATTTGTATAAAAAAATAAGTAGTTCTTCTAGCCGCAAGGGGCACGAATTTTGAATATACTAATTGGCATGCTGAGTTGGAACCTCTACGAACCCAAAAAAAAAAATTTAGGTAAATTATTTTAGATTCTAAATTTATTTTAACTATATTAAAAAAAATATATATATATTTCAAATTTTATTATTATTATTTAATCATATATATTTAAGGTGAGGATTCTAAAATAAAATTTTAATTTTATATTTAATAGATACGTGATTTTTTTTTTGTAATGTCGAATAAGTTGATGACACATTAATTTTATGTCTAACAAAACATTTAATATTTTAAATTTTCTAATATGTCTTTATTAGATACAAAATTGAGAGTTTAATTATTAAACACAAAATTAAAATTTTAAGGATCTATCAGACTAAAAATTGATAGTTTAAGGATCTATCAGACTAAAAATTGAAAGTTTAAAAGTTTGTTACGCACATTTTAAAGTTCAAAGACTATATAGACATAAATCGAAAATTTCAAGGACTAAACTTGCAATTAACTTCTGTTGAAATTGTGCCTCTCCTCACCAAAATTTATGAATCTGCCCCTAATCGAGAGAATACGTGTCCTAACATGTTGAGCTAATATTGAAGTTGGCATCATCAATTTTATATGTTTGGTATGTGAGTGTTATGGGATAGAACATAATTCCAAATTTGTTAAAGGATAGGTAAGATATCTATGATATATTAATAAAGAATACAACATTATATTTTTATTAATATGAGTCTTTAACAAAAACAAAAATAATGCAAGTCTAAGTCGTTTATATAATTAATTAATTTAGTACATATTTACTTTCATTTTTTTTTTTTTTTTTTTTAGATTTGAGATTTAAATTTTGAACTAGGTAGGAAAATTAGAGTTACCAATATCTTAACTAAAGTTGACTGCCAACAAGAGCATAGTTCAACGACATGATGTATCCACTCGCTATGAGGTCTTAGGTTCAATCCCCCACCTCAACATATTGTCATGTTGTAAAAAAAAAAAAAAAAAAAAAAAAAAACTAGAGTTACTTTCATTTTCTATGTAACAAAAAAAAATAAACATGAAATATGCTACACATACATTATATTTTTGGTTCATTTTTTAAGAAACGAATTTGTTTGATAACTATTCTCGTTTTTTGTTTCTAAATTTTGAGAAATATTTAAAAAAAAAAAGACAAATTTTGAGAAACTACTAAATGTTGTTTCTCTTTGTTTCGTTTGTTTTACCATACTTCCGTTCTCATAAATATGTGAATTTTGATGTTGCTTCGTTAGTTAAATGAGTACCAAGAGAAAGCTCCATTTTTATTTTTTGTGTTCTAGATTTTGGTATAACATTTTGTGTTTTTAATTTAATTTCTTAATTTTGCATCATTTTTATAGGTTAAATTATAAAAAATACCTTTTAACTATGCATTCAGTTTCAAAATAATATCCTCAACTTTCAAGAGTTTTAAAAATATTCATGAACTATGAAAAAAGTTTAGAAAATACTCTCACTATTAACAACACGCCTTATATTTAATTGTGATGTGAACGGTTAAAATCTAACTTGTACTTGTATGACACGAAGAAAAAAATTAAAATATAGATGTTTGAGGTGTTAAAAAAAAAAACATGAAAATCCTATTTTATTGATTCAAAACATTCCGACAAAATGAGTGGAGAGTAGATAAGATGTCCACGTTTTCATGATTTTTTTTTAGCACATTGGACGTCCACATTTTCTTTTTTTTTCCTGTTACACAATTACAAGTTAGAATTTAACCTTTCACATCATAATTTTGTTTTTTTTTTTTTTTTTTTTTTTTGTTAACGGTGAGGGCATTTCTGAAACGTTTTTCATAGTTCAGGGACATTTTCTAAACGTTTTTCATAGTTCGAGAATATTTTTTAAACTTTTGAGAGTTTGGGAGTATATTTTAAACTGAACTCATAGTTTAGTGGTATTTTTTACAATTAGCCTTTTTTTATATATATATTTTTGGATTTTAAATTTTAAATTTTAAATTTTGGAATATATATATATATATATATATATATATATATATATATATATATATATATATATATATATATATTTAATACACTTGAACCAGTTAGAAATTTGCAAATATAATTTTTTCTCACTAAAACATGCATTTAATATTTTACAACTATGACATTTACAGAACTATATAATTGAGTTTGATCTGAGTCGACATCATTTAAGGTACAATGACTCGATTGCGAGATGACATTGCATTTGGGTAATATTTTAAGGATAAAAATAATTTTATTATTGTTGTTACACTTACTAGTAGGGGCGGATCTAGAAATTTTTGTCAGGGCACAATTTCAATAGGTTTAATTGCAAGTTTAGTCTTTGAAATTTTTTATTTATAAATTTTGTTAATTTAATTTTAAATTTTAAATTTTGACATATGCATATTTATATATTATTTTAATTTTAGTACACTTGAACTCCGTTGTAATTTTGCAAATATAAATTTTGTTCACTAAAACATGCATTTAGTCACACTTTAATATTTTACCACCACAACATTTGCAGAACTATATAATTGAGTTGAATCTAAGTCGACCTCATTTAAGATAGAATGACTTGAAAAATAGATGACATTACAAATCAAAATTAGACAATATTTGAAGGATAAATATAATTTTATCGTTGTTTTTAAAGTTTGCATTGAGATTTATTTGTATTAGATTATATAAACTTTGGATAATTTTTTTTATTTAAACTATAAAAAGAGAAGAAAAAAAATCAAATAAGATGTTTCTATTATTATTTTTTCTTCAAGAAATAAGAAGATGAGTAGTTAAGCACAAACACATTCATGTTTTTAGTTTTCAAAATATAGGAAATTGGAACGTATCAAACAAACCCTTAATTATTAAGAATTTCATGAATTTAACTTGAGAAAAAATTATTCAACGAAGCCGCCACAATTTAATTGTCTCCTAATAATCATACCGTACCAGTCGTATGCATATATATATATATATATATATATATATATCCAACACCAACAACAATTGAACATTCTTGTCTGCCACATTATTCGATTATTCACGATCTTAAAGGAATTAATATCTTTAAAAATTGCGATCACGAAGAGCACAACATTAAAGGAAAAAGAAAAAACTATCATAATATCAATAGGTTGACTTCGATACTTGGACCTATCAACAGGTGGTCGATAATTGTGTTTAGAAAAAATATAAGAAATGTTAATAAAAGAAAAAGGGTTTTTTTATATTAATAATGTAGGGTTTAGGTATCTAAATCGTGTATCATGGACACGATTTCCAGTAATCGTGTCCAATGTACACGACTTAGGGGTAATTCGTGTCCCTGATTCACGATTTATGGAGTAACTCGTGTACCATGGACACGAGTTTTATAAGACTCGTGTACATGGTACACGAGTTCCAACTACCGAGCAGCTGCGAGATAAGCGTCCACGTGGTTGGCATGTCACCGATATCGTGTCCATGGTACACGAGTTACCCCATAATTCGTGTACATCATATAACTCGTGGACCATGAACACGATTTCTCGAACTCGTGTCCATGGTACACGATTTAGGTACCTTAGTTTTGTAAATACTTTCAAAACTATCCTATTTATGTAATAATTTTATTAAACTACATTATTAATATAAAAAATTCAAGAAAAAGAGTAGAAATATTAATAAACTAAACGTTTTTTTTGAATAAAATTAAAGATTGTTAGATATAGTATTATAGGTAGTTGCATTGTGATGTTGGCTATTAAATATTAATAAAAAAATAGTAATTATTCCATCCTTGCATCAATTACTATATTTAATAGCTAATGATCAGCCGTACATTAAACCATTCAAACCGCTACGTACGGTACTCATTAGTTATTTAATTGCTATAATATATTGCTATAATATATTGCTATTATTATGTAACTTCAAAATGGTACGGTACTTGAAGGAAGGAAAAATGAAAAAAACTGATAACTAGCTACGTGGCCATATTTATTGTTCGACAAAATTAGATGTTTTTTTAGTTGGGTTTGGATCTTGTTCGAGAGAAATTCTTAAGGGACGGCCACAATCTAGTTAGTTCCGAATGATGACATGTATCAACTATTTTTTTTATTTTTTTTAGAATATTTTTAAATTTATCCCTCCTTAAATTTTAGGGTTTAATCCTCCAGAGTTGATTCGGTGGTCATGAAGGTCTTGAGACTATTACCGTCCTTAAAAAGTCATTTGGTTTGAGAATTTGTAAATACTTGTGAATAAAAGATGCTTGAGAATGATATGTCTGAGAATAAGATTGTTGTGAATAAAAGATGTATGTGTTTGGTTGTCCATGAGAATGACATCAAATATTTATGAAAATAGATGTTCAATTTGTATTTTGTGTGATTACGATTTGGAATATGAATTTGATTACATTATAAATATGAATAAATAATTAAGTAAAATTAATTCAAATAAATAATATAAATTATTATTTCGCATAGGTTGTTATGCGATCGCATAACTATCACATAGCAACCTATGCGATCGCATAGCTATGACATAGGTTGCGATTGAAATCGATTATTAAAAAAAAAAAAAACTTAGGAAGAAGAAGATTTAACGTTGTAAAAAAAAGAAAGAAGAAGAAGATTTAAAAAAAAAAACAAATAGGAAAAAGATGACATATCTTCACCGTGGCTTTCGGAGAAAAGTCGTATAACCAAAGACTTTCAAAAGCCTAAACCCTAAATTGAATCTCCATTAACCGTGACTTTCGGAGAAAAGTCGTATAACCAAACACTTTAAAAAGCCGTCTAAATGATGCATGGGCTAAAGGTATATTTGCGCATAAATTCTAAAATTTCAAATCAAACATGGACATGACTATCAGAAAGTTATTCTCATCCTGATGCTCACTCTCAAACATGTGAAACAAACGACACCTAAAGGGAATAAGTTCACCTACTTATGAATTAATTTTCTACCAATTTTTTTGGTGGTCAAATATTGGTCACACGATCTCATGAAAAAAAAAATAATAATAATAGGGTATTAAAAAAAAAATAGGGTATTTAAAAAAACAGAAAAAGAAGAAAAAAACTACTGTTAAAAAAAAATTAGGATATTTATAAAAAAAGAAAAAGAAAAAAAAAAGAAACCACCATTAAAAAATAAAAAAAAAATATGTATGACACATGTCCATCATCCCCCACTACTAGAAAATGGGGAATAGATGACATGTGGGCCAAAGAGATATGAAGGAGGAGAAGAAAAAAAGTGTCATCTTCAGTTTGAGGCGCGTTTTTGGCGGGAAAAAACGGAGTTTTTCGAATTTTCGAAACTTAATGACACTTTTCTAATGTCGTTAATTGATGACAGTTTTAAAATGTCTTAAATCGTTTACATTTATTAACTATCATTAATTTGTTTATGTATATTTTTTGGTTACTCAAACTTTTTTAGAAACTAAAAATATTTAAAAAATAATTAGAATTAATTTACCACTAAAAATAATTAATTAACAAATAAAATAAAAGGAGGAAAAATGAAAAAAAAAAAAAATCAAAATTTTGAAAAAAACACTCCATATTTAATAATAATAATATTATTAGTATTATTTACTATAATATTACTTTTTTAAAAAAATATATATATTAAAGTGTAGCGTTCAAGACTCACGCTCTTCATCCCTCACATCTCCCTCCCTCTCCCTCAACTCCATATTACTCCCTCGGCTCCGACCACCCATGTTGCCTCCCCCTTCGCTCAGTCGAACGTCGCCACACATCGCTCTGCTCTCCCTTCCGAACGTCAGCCGCACACCTTGCTCGCCGACACCATCCTCGCCTCTAATCGCACGCTCTCCCCTCCGACTTAATTGTTTAAGGGTTCTAATTCGAGAAATTGAAATTTCTAGTTTAGTCCCTAAGTTAGAAATTAAATTTATATAATTTTGAACGAGAAGATTTTCTTTTGTTCCTCGTTTTATAAGTTGGGTTTATTTTATTTTTGTCGAAAAAGGATGAAGAATTAAGAATTGGTTAAAAAAATTCAAAACTATTATCTCTTTTGTTTATTTGATAATTTGTCATTTAAAAATTATTAAAAAGAAAAAAAAGCCCTAACATTCTATTCTCCTTTGTAATATACTATTATAAAAATTATATTTTAACTAATTTAAAAGTCAAATATTTATTTATTAATTTAAATATATATTTTTACAAAAATATTTTTAAAATTCTTCTGGAAATATCTATTCTTTTAGACTTCGATATTCTATCTACACGTAGTTTTGAATTCTTGGTCGGACTTATAATTTCATTAGAGTTCGAAATTTAAAAATAAAATAAAAATAAAGAAAAAAAGAAAATAAATAGAAAAATTAAAGAGCCCTAAAACAATTCACTCCCCTCTTTCTCTCTTCCTCGTGTTTTCAGCCGTAGATCGCCTCCCCTTTCCCCTGCGTTTTTCTTCTGTGCGGCGGCGCTTCACGAACAACCACCTACGTTTCCATTCCTTTTTAGTTTTAAGAGTGGAAAGAAAGCGCGACTACTATGATTGAGAAGAAGCATGAGAATCTGCAGCGAACGTCGTCGTCTCCTCCTCTTTCTTCCTCTCATGCATCTTCTTCCTTCCTCATCTCCTCTCCGGTCAGTTTTCACGCCTCTGAATCTCTCTATGCGTTCGAATTTTTTCCATTTCTTCTTAATCGATTTAATCTTCAATTATTGATTCAGTTTTAGAATTGCGTCATGACCTAACTTTGCAAGATCAGCTTAACAAACGAACCAAGAAATTCGACCATTTACTTCTTGCCCCTGCCGCCGGCCAAGGCCACCCCGATCGGTTACAATGCTCAGGTTCTTATTTCTTGCTCTTATCTTGTTTTCACGCTCTAATGTTGACTTAATTGCGTTGAATTATCTTCCTAGAGTATTTTCAATTCTGTTTTGTTCCCATTCAACTCAATTATTAGGGTAGTTGAAATAGAGCTTCCGGTTGAATTATGTGTTTTTGTTCTGACAAATCTTGCATCAATAGATGAAGGAATGATCGAAATTGTTCACGAAGGAGATCGAAACTTCGTCGACTCGAAAGTGCTTTGTTGGTTGACACTGTTGAGTGGCTGAGAACATTGCATTGCATTAAATTCAAGTCCCTCAATTTTCTTAGATGTTTGTTTAACCAGTAATGTGACTATGGAGGATACTTTTTTCTTCTTCTTTATAATCACAATATCTAAGCCCTAAAGTGTGTGTGTTTTTGTGCTCTCAATACACACTTTTTTTTCCGTATAAAACAGCTAATTGCAAGCTATAACCTTTATACACAATTTCTAAGCCCTAAAGCCTGTGTGTGTTTTTGTCTCAATACAAACTTTTGCCAGACAACACAAACCAAAATCAACTAAAATTTTCCAATTCCATCACTTTTCATTTCACTCTCTCTTAAACCCTAAATCGCTGGCCATCTTGGTTATGATATTTCTTTTGTTATTCTTCCATTTTTTTCAAGAAATTCCCCACACTTTCTTTTCTTTCTTTCTTGCACACGCAAACACTTGGTGGTTAAATATATGGTATCTAAAAATCTTCTCTTAATTCTCTACCAAACTCTCTTTCTAGCTAATCTCTCTATATTATTTCTTTTTTTACTCTCTTATAAGTGTATATATAGCTGACCAAAAGTTTCCAATTAATGAAAGCCAAATAGACTAATCTCTTCATCATCATCCCCTCCATCAAAACCACCAATTGTCATTGACCCTTTTGTTTCTTCTGCCTCTACATGCCAAATCCAAATCCAAATCCAATTCCAAAATCCCAAGACGTTGAAGAATCTTTGGGCATTTAGACAATTAAGTTGTTTATCTTCTTTCTTGCAGTTTACTTGTAATTTTAGGTCTATTTTAGTCACTTGGTCAATTGTTTTTCACTTACGGATTGTTTTCTAAGTATATATAGCTTATAATTATTTCGCAGGAACTACAAAGCGAAGTGGAGATATTTCCTTCAAGCTAGAAGTCATATTGCAACAAATGATGAACTTTTTTGTTGGGTTAAATGAATATTTCATCATGTTATGCAACATTTTATTATTAATGTTGCAATAATTTAGGGGCATCGTAGTTAGTTTCAATATTGTATACATATGAATTAGTTTATGTAAAAGTTGATGAACTTTGGTATTTGAATGATATATTGATATCTATATCTTATTTCAATGATATTGAATTGGGTTAAACTTAGATTTATTTAATTTGCTTTGTATTTTTCATTATTATTAATTAATAATAATAATAATAATAATTACAATTAAAAATATAAATATTAATATATTTAGATTTGAAAAAAAAAAAAATTATTATTGATTTTGTGACAAAAAAATCATGTCATTGAATTCGTTTTGTTGACTCACAATAGTTGTGGTCTTCAAGCTATTAATGACAGAAAAATTAAGTCATCAAAGCGTACAAAATTTACTGTCTTCCATTCCGATTCGATGACAAATAAAAACTGTCGTCAATTATGTTTACATGACAAAATATGGTATGAGTGGTCATTCAGTGACAATGTTTAAGTGTCATAAAATAAGGTCTCTTGACTGAAAATAATTGTCATTAACCGTATTATGAAGACAGAAAAAAACTGTCACCAAACGAACATTGACGACAGTTTTCGGATTTTGTCATCTATAGAGTAAAGAAGGCAGGGGCTATAACGACTGAAAAAAATTGTCATCTAAAGTCCTGATGACAGTTTTTATTTGTCATCATAGCCCCGATTTCTACTAGTGCCCACCAACCACATTGTGGCGAACCCTCCGCCCCTCAAGTTTTTTTTTAGTAACCCTCCCCTCAAGATTTCTGGAATATTTGGTCAGATGACCTTAAATTAAAGACCATTTGATAGATTGACTCGCAATTTTAAAAAGTAGTCAAAATGATATTTTGCTGACATCACTCTCGTTTGGATTTCTCTCGCTCTCGTTCACGTTCACGGGAACGAGAAATTTTTAATTATAAAATGGAGCCCGCAAAAGAACGAGAGCGAGAACGAGAGAAATCTCAGCCAGAATGATGTCAGCAAAAGGTCATTTTGACTAATTTTTAAAATTTGGTGTCAATTCCTCAAATGGACCTTAATTTAAGGACATCTGGCCAAATATTCCAAGATTTCTCTCGATTTTATGGATGCTTTTCTTAGAAAAGTTTATTGCCTTATATTCTTTACATTTTTATTTTATTTCTCCTATCTTACCCATATAGAGTTATATATGAGGATGATAAGTTTTTTTTTCTCAATTCGAGTATCAATGGATAAAATTTTAATTATCATCTAAATATTGAGGTTCAATCTACAAGTTGTGTGTGCGATTTGTGTTGATTTAGTTCTTAGATTTTTAAACCGGACAATCAAGTCGCTCGGGTTTAATAAATAATTAAATTCAGTCCCTTCACCGTTAATGGAGGACTAACGTGACAATTTTATTATTATTATTACAAAATATTTTCATTTTTTTGTTTTAAAAATTATTATTTTACAATTAAAATTTGTCACGTCAGCCCTCCGTTAAATAATTAACCATGGATGGACTAAGACTCTGTTTGAGATTGTGGTAGTTTTTAAAATAATTGCTTTCAGATGTGCTTCTAGAAAAATCAGTTGTCATATGAAACTGATTAGTGTTTGGTAAATTTCAACTTTAAACATAAAAAAGCAAGATCAAAGCGTTTGGTAAGTTCAAACAAAATTGTTGTGGTTGAACGGTAAAAACCAAAATAGACATGTTATTTTAGTTATTTATATATAAATATATTTTTTAAGAGTAATTATTTATATGTTAATATTCAATGTATGTATGATTATAAGCTAATTATTTATAAATTTTATAAATTATAAATAATATTTTGATATTTCTCTAGATTTATAGGATAAAAGGCTAGGAAAAATAATTGTTACATCAAATAGTATCTAAAACAAATTTTGAGTGACAATTTTGAAAGAAAAAATAAAAAAATAAAAATTGTTTCTACTTTTCCATCCAAATATACGCAGAAAAAAAGTAAAAAAAGTAATGACTAAATAAAAAAAAAAAAAATAATAGTGTGAAATAATCTTTATGTTTTTAAATTGGTTGCAGAAAATAAGGAATGATGTAGAAGGATATAAATGGTTATAAAAATAAAATAATAGAAAAGGTGCGAGATTAATCGAGAAGCTAAGAGATATTCTCAAAATCAAAGAATTTAGAAAGTGATTTTATATAAATTTTAAAAAAAATTGTTCTTGAATTGACAAGTAATTTAATCGTGTACCATGGACACGAGTTACCCTTAAATTATGTACCATGGACATGATTTAGAGAAATCGTGTACAACTACAAAATTGTTCATCAAGTAATTATTGAACTTCGGCCACCCAATTTAGTACTCCTTCCATCCAAGCACACTTTTATTTAAAGAACACATCATGCCGTTGAGCTATGTTCTTATTGGCCCCATCCAAGCACACTTAACTATAGAATTTCGATGAGATCTGATGCATTAGTGTTGGTATGATGACCCATCAAATAATTAATTGACTTGTTAGTTCAAAGGTAATTTTATAATATGATTCGGGGAAGATATCAATTTCAGCATTTTTTTAAGGTTCAATTTAATATATTAAAAAATTTATGGTTAAAATTAACTCACTTGATTTGACAACAAAATATGAAAAAAAAAAATTGTCCAACTATTATGAAATATACAATTAAATGTGTCGCAGCGACATCGCGACGCGGACCGTCGACGCCCTCTTTTACAAATTTTATTAAAATAAAAGAATTTTTGAGTCCTCATCAATCATATTGATTAGCAAGATCGGACCATTATCATATTTTATCTTATATTATATAAATTAATTTGATTAAGAATGTCCTTATTTTGAGAGAAAAATGAAATAGTTTTATTAAAGTAATTTTTCTAATCATATTTTTAACTTTAAAAATAAAGTAAGATTTGATATAGGGGTTGAGATTAGTCCATTAATTAATTACTGTGTTGAAATTTTATATTATTTAAAAAAATTATTACCTTAAAAATTTGAGAAATTTCATATTCTCAACTTCATCATAAGATTTTTACATGATAATATTTAATTATGTATATTAACGAAGTCGAAACTACACGAAAGCACATTATTCAACCCTTAAAACAAATATTATTTTTAGAAATTTATGAAAGGCTTATTTTCAAACGGAAATTGTTCACTATCAAATATAAAACCAAATTTAGACAATACATGTTGAAAATCCAAATTAAAGGCAAATTAAAATTCATCTGAGGAGTATCCAAATTTTAAAATCAATTAAAATTTATTTGAAATACCATTTGAATATTTAATTTTAAAACAAAGAAAAAAAATAACATTATAATAAAATTATAAATTAAGATAAAATTGAAAGTTATTTTTGAAATTTCAAATTGAAATCAAAATAAATCCCAACTTAAATAAAAAAAACTCAGAAATCTAGGGAGAAACATGTCATTGAAGGTCAAATGGTATCATAAAATCAAACCTCACTCAACCACAAAAAGATTGAAGAAGATGGTAGCCAATGTGGGTTGTTTGTGTTGTTCGCGGGAGTTGTGGGGAGGAACCGTCAGATCTGTACGTTCGGGTATGGATATAGTCGCTCGCCATCGAACGTATGGGTTCCACCTCCGTTCGTTAAAGCATTGTCGTCGTAGCTCGAGCTGCAACGTTGGAGCCCCATTATTTAATAAACAACATGTTTATGATCCAACCATAAACCAAGTCTCTCTCGGGTCAGTGATAGGGTGAGGCCCCATTGTTCAAGTACCGAAATTAGCACTTAGAGAACTACTCATCTACTTTCTCTATATGAGAATGAGTGAATTTCATCTTGCGTAACTTATGTTATCAGCTTCTTGTTTGATCAAATCCCCAAAATGGTAGGCTTATTGAATCGACTATAAAAGTCATTTTCACCCATACAAATCAAAGGACGAACTCTCACAGACAAGAGTTCATAACTCACTCAGGATTAAGATCGAGTCACATATGATCATCTTGTGAAATATTAATCTTCTCAAATAACGAATTTATAAAGAGAGATTATATATTTTGTGGTCTAGTCTTATACAAAACTTATTGTATAGGATACTCTCACTCACATGTCTCTACATGAATGATTTGAATCAAATTATTTATCACAATTACAAAGTGAGTCGTATTCATAGTGTTACCAAGATAAGACACCCAACCTTATCCATATACTATATGCTATTTAAGTTTATTTCTTGAGCACAATTCACCTATATGTCAAGTATACATATCAAGATTACACTAATAACTTTGAAGTTTTATATATAATGAATATTATAAAATACAAATACAAATAATAAAATAATTATTAATTAATTACGAGGTTTTATGGCATAAATCTCAACCGTTATAGACTGCAGTGAGACTGATATAGATGTCAACGATGGGGTTGAACAGAGGCAGCGACGTTTCCGATGACGAGGGAGGTGGGGAGTTGTTGCCACGACATCGGCAGAGGGAGTTGTTTGAACGAATAAAGTTGTATATTATATAAATAAAATAGACGTCGACGTCGACGACGAGGGAGAGAGAGGGAGAGAGAGGAAGAGGGAGGGAGAGAGAGGAAGAGGGAGGGAGAAAAAAAATAGGGTTTTTATATATTTAGATAAAAAAAACTTGTAGGATTCATATATTCTAAACGTTGTGTATATTTAATAATATGAGGATATATTCTTGCTTCACTTCGTGTTTATATTTCATAAAAAATATAAATGAAGTATAAGTGTTGGATTACAATATATAAACAAAGTATATATGTTGGATTATAGTATATAAACGAAATATGTTGGAAAAATTGAAATATTTCAAGATATGAAGTGGGTGGAAAAAATATTGACTCACGACAAATGTAAATAAGAAAAAAAAATAATATACATTAAATGACAATCTAAACATGAAATATAAAATTTACCATAATATTTTGGTTGGATTATAAGTATATAAACGAAGTACATATGTTGAAAACTTGAAATATTTCAAGATATGAAGTTGGGCGAAATATTTCATGATATGAAGTTGAACGGAAAAAAATGTTGACTCACGACACAATGTAAAATAAAATAAAAAAATTATGATGTCAGCTGAAGATCAATTTGACTTATTCTTTAAATTCGAATTAGTTTGACAAACCGACCAAAATATTGAATCGTATAATTATCCTTTTTTTTATAATCAAGATATTTTAATTAAAGTTTATGAGAATAATTAACATCTACAATAACAACCAAAGAATAATAATATGTTATCTAAATATGTGTACTTATGTCAACGTCATGATTTAAATATGTGTACTTATGTCAACGTTATAATAATCATGTTTACAAATAATTTCATGTTTTATTTATTTATTTTGACAACATGTGAGGGTGAGGATCGAATTTAGGACCTCTTGGTCACTAGTTATACATCATATAATTGAGCTTGGCTCTTGCATAATTTCATATCTTATTATTATTATTATTTCTTTAAATCAGTAACCAAACAACTTAACTTAAAGGCTCAAGACACTTAATAAATGGAGTGGCCCAACGGCACACTTGTCTCTCAAGAAGATAGATCTCACAGGGCACTTTTCCATCCACCTTTCTTCTAGCTCCAGATTAATCGTCATTTTTGTAATTCATGTGCCACCTTGTTGGCTTCTCGAAGACACCACGCGAATGAGCAAAATCCCAAGAGTACAGCAGTAACTTTGATTTCGTCGATGATTCTTCCAAGTAGAGAGTAATCGGAGTTTGAATTGTGTAGAAGATAATTTCATATCTTATTAAACATACATGAAATTTGATTTAAATTGTTTTAGGATATATATATATATATATTCTTTTCTTTTCTAAAATAATGTAAAAAAACAAATCATTTTTTTATAAAAATACTTGCATAATATCGGTGTGTGGGTATTTTTTTTTTTAGTTAAATACGTCAAAATAAACTTCATTCTCAAGGGATTTTAAACAGCCTAGTTTAAAAAACTATATTTCAAAAAGTAAAAAAAAGTTTTTAAAACAAAAATAATTACAATACTAGTATAGATTTTACAATCTCAAATTCCTATCTTAAAAAAATGGGTTATGGACTTACAAGTTATGAGCCAAAAGTTTTTTTTAGGAAGAAAAAAAAGAATTTCAGTTCATTTTAAGCTCCATTGGTTGAATATTTATATAATTTTTTAAATTAAAAAAATTCATCAAGCATTTTTTTTTCGTAACTTTCATTTTTCCTCTCTTCTTCTGCTATGATGCGTTTGTTTTCATTTCTTTTGGTTAACCACCTCCAACTGAATTGAATCACTGGTGAAGGATGATTTATCCAAATACACAAAAAAGAAATTTCGTTTTAAAATTTTATCTCTTTATGAAGATTTGATATAGAAAACTCATAGAGATAGAGATCGTGCTCAGACTTACTTTGATAAGACCAAATCATTTTCTTCGTAAAATTTCATTTCAAATTGTTCTCTATTTGGGAATAGAACTAGTGATTTGATTAAAGCGAAGATCAATGCATCATAAAGCATAGAGTAAATGCAAAGATTTTCGGAGAAGAAATTGTAAGAGAAATCCAAGAATTCGAGGTTGGAAGTAGGCGACAAAATTGAGGGTGAGTTGGGTGATGAGAGTGGCGGCAGAGTTGCAGAGGAGACAACACGACAGGAACGACGCAGGGATAGAAGGAAAAAATTCAAGAGACCAGACTGGACCAAGAAGAAATGGAGGAAGGTTTGATAATCAAGTATTTAAATATTTGACTAATTAAATCTTGCCACTTGGTTGGGCTGCAAAAAAAAAATGTAAAATGTTCGTATTCCAACATGTCAAACAAGTTTTAGGCTGCGTTTGGGGTTGGGTTCGAGAGAGTTGAAAGAAATTAAAAAAAAATATTAACGCTTTTTGTGTTTGATAAATCATATTGTTTTAGAATCTGTTAAAATCACTTTTGCATAACACGTTCATTTTCCACCCTCCTAAAAATCTGTTCTCCCTCAGCTTTTAGTTTCTCTAACAATCAGCTCCATCACAATTTTTTAAATCTTTCTAAAATTAATAATTATTTTATATATTTAGTATTTTTTTTTCATCACCAAAATTTATTTTATAATTTTTTAAATTAATAAATCAAATGCAATTTTTTTTTTTAAATAATACTTTATTGTTTTTTCTTAAAAAAAAAATTATACAATTTTTTTTTTTATAGTAGGTCTATTTTAGTCACTAAATCACAATAATTTAATATTGATAATCAATTTATTCAAGTCTACAACTCAAATTTACCAAACACTAATTTGCTTCCTAAAAGAGCTGATTTTTGCCAAATCGAGCATAGCTCAATTGGCATAAGGTTGTGCCGGTGACCAAAAGGTCATGGGTTCAATCCCCGCATTAATTAAACTACCGTTGCAAAAAAAAGAGCTGATTTTTTTAAAAGTAAAGTTGTCGACCATTATTTTTAAAGTTACAGCAATCCCAAACCGAGGCGTACTCTTATTTTAATAGCGAAATGGAAAGAAAATGTTGACCATTAAAATGAATGTGTGGCTAAAAATGATTATATTTGTAATTCTTTTTTCAAATTACAACAAATAATTTATAAATATTCACATTAAATATGTTTTAGTATATATAACTTTTTTTGAGGTGGAAAATACCACATATGACAATTTAATCCATACATAATTGAACAACTCAATGATTCATATTTTCTTGAGAACTATGGTGTGGTGTGGCTAACAATTAAATTTAATGTGTGGCTAATAAAGACTTGAACATCAATAATCTAATTAATTTTGATCAATAATTAATCAACTTGAAATAAGGTTGATGTTTATCTTATAACTATTTCTAAAATAAATAAATATATATTATCATTGATTTTTTATATCCCATCATATTAAATTTGATTATCACAAAGTATACCATGCAAAGAAGATTTTGTTTTTGTATCTCTAATCAAATTGAGTTAAGAGAATATCATATACAAAAATCAATTGATTGTAGTGAGCTCAATTGAATTAATAGGTCATTTTCAATTGATTTGTAATATTAGGGTCAATTTAATTGAACATTACCGATAATATTGAATATTCGTTTTTTCTAGTTGCGTAGAAAAAATCCAACTACCAACAATTAATTAGTATAAATAATTTAGGATATGTTTGTCTTTCCGTCCATAACTTGTAACTTATATATATGAATCAATTTTTAAAATGGTTAACGTTAATCTAACTTGATTAATTGGTTAATGTTAATCTAACTTGATTAGTTAAGACATTATACTTGAATGTTCAAATTTTCACCCACATATATTAATCTAAAAAAATCTAAAAAAGAAAGAACTGTTTTCTAATTACACAATTAATTTCATCTAATTATATATAGTCTTCACTTTTTTTTTTTTTTTTTTTTTTTTTTTTTTTTTTTTTTTTTTTTTTTTTTTTTCTTTCTAATATGACATGAGTTCAAGAAATATGGGATGGAAAGATTGGAATTTTGACTTGAAAGATAATATAAAATATATATTTTAATATTTAATTGAATTGTTAATTAAAAACTAAAATTAACATAGTTTAGCGGTAGTTGACATGTATTTCTTCTTTGAGATTGGAAGTTTGATTCTCACACTCCATAATTCTTCAACTAAAAAAAAAAGTTATCGGATAAATAGTTCTTTTTTCTTTTTGACAACAAAATGAGTACTTTTTCTTAGTTATAGTATAGTAATTTAACAAAAAAATCATTAGTATATTTTTTTAACGTTTATTTGGTTTTGGATTTTTGTTTTTGTATGTATTCCACTTTTCTATTAGTTTCAACAACGACATATCTCAGCTAGCATGCATGATGTATGAAGGAGTGATCAAAAGATACTAGTTTGGATCAACCACTCCATGTTGTAAGAAGAAAAAAAAACTATTTTACTAAGGTGGAATTTAATCTCTAATTTTATTTTTTTGATATTATAATGACTTAATCAATTGAATTATACTTGGGTTGGTGCAAAAACTAACCGTAAATTATCAGAGTTGTTAAAATTATTCTCTTGAACTTTAGCTTTGAGCAACTACCTCCCATTGTTACTAAATCCAATTAAACCCTACTTTAATAATTTCATTAGTAGTCCGGTTTAATTGCAATAGTTTCATAAACAATCTTCATAGTTCATAGGTTATTTTCGCTAAGGCATTCAAAAGTGATTTTGAAATGATTAAAACCACTTTTGTCATATTCAATATCACTCTAAAACCTGCATTAATACATACTTGTGAGAGTGATTTTGAAATAACTTAAAACACTTTTGTCAAGTTCAAAAATACTTTGGAACATGGTTTTAATATTCAAAAACATTTGATGGTATGAAAATAGTATTTGTAAAACCAAACATTAAATTGATTTTGAAGGATTAAAGACATATTTTATAATGATTTTGAATTTGACAAAAGTGATTTTAACAATTTCAAAATTATTTTCAAAATGGTTCAAAATCATTATAATATTTGATTTAAAACTTTTAAACGCGATTTACATATTGATTAAATAATGCATGTTTGTGAGTAATTTTGAAAAATGAAAAAAATAATTTTAACAATTTCAAAATCACTTCCCGTTCTTGGTCTCATAAAAAGAAAAAAATTGTTGGTTTGTGCATTTTTTTTTCAAAGGTAATATATTACAAAAAAAAAAAAAAAAAAAAAAAAAAAAACAGAAGAGAAAGCCCCCACACCTCCGGCCTAGGCACTCAATAACACATCAAAGAGAACAATGAAACCTTAAGAAAACAAGGCCTAAGCACTCAAGAACACATCAAAGAGAACAATGAAACCTTAAGAAAACAAGTCTCAAGGAGAAACACTAATAGAAGTAGGGGTCGACAACTCCCCCAACCACGAAGCACACCTATAAGCCATATCGGCCTGTGCACTAATAATAACAGCCTGAGGAGAACGATTGCTAGCTACAAGAACACGAGAGTTTCGTTCTCTCCAGATATGGTGAATGGCCGCGCACCAAGCCAACCTCCAAACATGTTGCATGCGCTGATCACCCCGCCCCATGCTACAAATCCAACTAAACTCAGTAAGCCAGGTAGCTGATGAAAGGAACGCCCCCACTGTAAAAGACCCGTCCATACTTGGTTACTGAAAGGATACTCAAAGAACAAGTGATTCCTCATCTCCAAGGCATCTTAACACAACACATCCGGATGGAATCAGGGGATCTCATGCATGAAACTGAACCCTAGAATATAAACGATCCAAAATTGTCAACTATGCAATAAAAGAGTGTCGAGGGAGAAATTTGGTAGACTAATCATTTTCTTTTCTTTTTAAATATTTAACTAATGCGGAGTGGGGATTGAACTCACAACTTTATACCAATTTAGCTCGGAAAAACTTTATAGACGGTAGTTAAAGAAGATTATTATTATTATTATTATTATTATTTTTTTTTTTTTTGCATTTTTCACTAAAATAATTGTTTTTAAAAAAAGTAATTATGGACCGGGCTGGCCCAAAGGCCCAGCCCAGAGTGCACTGCAAATTTCCCAACTCAAAAACAAAACCCTAAAAGCCGCCATTGTTTTGCAGGGTTTCAGCAAAGGAGCAGGCGAAGTTGTAGTTCAACTTCAGAGGATCGGAAGCCGTTTTCTTCTCCACGCGCCGTCGCCATGGGTCGTATGCACAGTCGAGGGTTCGTCTTTACTTTCAATGAAGAAGTCTTTCTTTTAAGCTTCATCGAAAAATCTGTTTAGAAGTTCTGAATAGTTTTGTTTTTATTCTGCTTATTTTCATTTGCAGTAAGGGTATTTCAGCTTCGGCACTTCCGTACAAGAGGACACCGCCAAGTTGGTTGAAGATCTCTTCTCAGGATGTAAGAATTCCTCGCCTAACTTTTGTCAATTGTTGTTTTTTTCGGTTTGGGCTTCGATCTTTCTAATTGATTAGAAATAGAAAACTATGAAATTGAAAATGTGGATTCTATTTAATTTCATGGTGTTATAGAGCCATTCAATCATGAGTTAATACCGAGGATGGCATTGCCGGTTGAATGTGATGACAAATAAAAGGTTTTCAATGTTTTTATGATGATTCAGTTTTTGAGCAGGAAAATGCCATAGGTTCTTATTCTGTGATCATGAAGATAGTTCTTGTAAAAGATTGCACGTGTGATTGGCAAATAAATGTTATTGAAGTCGTTACTTTTAGTGGAGTGCCTTCTCCATCTTTCCTTTCGAGAGAAAGGAAAGTTTTTGTGCCACATACGGGTCTGCTCGGTTCAGTGTTTGGCAGAAGCGACCAATTGCTGTTGGTGATACAGTTTTGTGATCGTTTAGTGTTGTTTGGTGGTTCCTTGCTAGGTTCTTTGTTTCTCTTTGGCCGTCGGTGACGTGATTGTTTTGTAATTGTAGTTGAATATTATTTTGCACCAGTGGAGCCCCGTCCTTCAGTAGGGTTCCTTATTGTGGGCTAGTTTTTTTTTTGTATGCCATTGTATTCTTTCATTTTTTCTTGATTAAACTACGGTACCGTATCTAAAAAAAATTTAGTGGAGCATGGTGACATTTTTGAGTGTCTTTGAGTGCCAACTCTGATGGTTATTCTCTCGAATATCTAAGAAAACTGATCATTTCTCCCACTTGAATGTCATTTCAAATGTTAGTCATTCTAATTGAAGGGATGTTACTCTCTCTACTATCTGTAGAAATTGATGTCTTTTCTTTAACTATTCAGGTTGCTGAGAACATTTGCAAATTTGCCAAGAAGGGTTTGACACCATCTCAAATTGGTGTTATTCTCCGTGATTCCCACGGGATTGCTCAGGTCAGAAGTGTAACTGGGAGCAAGATTTTGCGAATATTGAAGGCTCATGGTGAGCCCCATCTACCCTTCCTCCACTGAATTTATTCTCTTTTATACTTAAGTCAGAATGATTATGTGATTTTTATGCCAATTTTTTCTTCCTTGGCTCAGGGCTAGCTCCTGAAATCCCGGAGGATCTTTACCATCTCATCAAGAAAGCTGTTTCAATCAGAAAGCATTTGGAGAGAAACAGGAAAGACAAGGATTCAAAGTTCAGGTTGATTTTGGTGGAGAGCAGGATCCATCGCCTGGCCCGGTATTACAAGAAGACAAAGAAGCTTCCCCCTGTTTGGAAGTAGTAAGTATTTTGAGGCACATAATAAAATAAATTATTTACTATTTTCACTTTTGCATGAAAATATTGCATAGGGTAGATTAAATTCATATTCTCACGTGCTGCTGATCTTTAGCTTTTAAATTGTCTGTCAAATTCTGGAAAGAGAAAAGAGAAATTGCGTATATAGGATGATAGCTAGTAAATATCTGTTCGGTTAGTATCAAAACAGCACCTAGATCTTTCATCTTTCTTTTTTATCTTAGGAGGAGGTATAGGTGCGTAGCAACAACAACTAGATTAATCTCATAAAACATGAACTAAAATGTAGCTTTGTGATGTTTCAATACTGTTAGTTTCAACTCTCATTGCATGTTGGATTGCCAAACTGCAAAGTGTCTTTACGGAGTTGCATCTAGACTTGAGAATCTATTATATGGTGTCCATTCGTTGCATTATTCTATTGCTCATAGCCCATTTCAAGGCCAACATCAAGAGAAAACAATGGCTATAATTTATTAAGGGTCTGTTTGATAACCATTTATTTTTTACCGAGCGGTTAGAGGTTCGAATCCCAACTTCCACATGTGTTTCTTTATTTTGTTATCTACCTTTTACAAGTGTTTTCAAAACCAAAATAATTTTTGAGAACTAATTGGGAGAAAGCAATCATAATTTTCAAAAACCTTCCAAAAACTAAAAACCTTCCAAAAACTAAATGGTTATCAAACAGGGCCTACGTCTAAGTTTAGACTTGTACCTAGACCTTAAGAATGTATCTCCAAACTTTTCAATTTCTTACCATTAGGATGAGTTTAGACTTGAGAATTTGTTGGTTTGTGATCTTTTTGCTGACGCATTTTTTATTTCTGCATGCTTTTGTGGCTGAAGCCATCTTTTGGTTGTGAAAATTGTCTAAGCTTTGTGAATTTTGAACTGTCTAATTGAATGTGGGTGTCGTTTGTTTTACAGTGAATCCACCACAGCCAGCACCCTCGTGGCTTAGAAGCAAAGTTTTTGGTGATTAGTAAGAGAAGAAGTAAGGAGTTATTTTGGCGATGCATGTTTCCATTTAAGTATTATGTTTAATACGTTTATCAGTACTCACCAGCAGTTATCTATCCATCTCGTGCCTCATTTTGGAATCATTCAAGTTTTGTTACTCTTAATGCAAATTTGATTTCTGCAATGCTTTTGTGAACGACTACCGTTGCCTGTTAAATTGCTCGTATGGATGCAAGTTTAAGTGGTTCAATTCAGCTCAATTATTTGATAGAGAAAAATGATATTGAAATTGATGAAGGAAAAATAACAAATTGACCTTGAAATGGTTTGAAATTGTATAGGGTAAAAATGACTCGAATCAATTGCTAGTCGTCAACTTTTTTAACACACTATTGGAAATCTGTCTGCCATTACCAGCCTCAATGTTTGGCTTGGGAGCTATGCTTTGGGTCTTATGTTCTTTCTCCCCATCATACCTTTGTTCATCTCAAATCTGAAATCTAGAGGTGAAATTAGTGGGAAAAAAGGCAGTAAAGGGTTGAACAGGAAGGATAAAAAGAAGGTAAATGTTTTGGGCTTTATATAAATGACTCATTTCTTAAAAAATGGTTTCTATGCATTCCTCTTTTTCATCTTCTCCCCAACCCCTTTCTTCATCATCGCCATCCAGCCTGCCAATGTTCCAGCCCTCAGCCCTCTTCTCTTCTTCGAACCACCACCCGCCCACTCCCATTTCTACTATTTTTTGAACCACCAATTAGCCCACTCTTGTGCCAACATGACGAGCGACCAACAGATCACGGTTCAATTTTTCACCCCATGTCAAAAATAAAATAAAAGCTCACTCCCAACCCTCTTCGCCGAAGTTGGCTGGGATTCAAACATTTTTCGAATGAGGTGAAACATAATTTTCAAAATTGAAACGCGCAAGAAATTCACTTTCCCCCTTTTCCTACTCACTCCTCAAAATCGATTGATGCTGAGACCGATCAGAGCTCTTTCCAGGACAACAATGACCATCGATCGATGAGGAGACCAATCAGAGCTCTCTTTCCAGGACAACAACAATGACATCGATCGATGATGAGACCAATCAGAGCTCTTTCCAGGACAGCAATAATGACGTCAAAACCCTACGACTAAAGAACATTAGGAAAGTTTCTTGTTTTTCAATCGTCGTCCCGACCATGATTGTCACTTTTCTGGCTGAGATTCATAAATTTTTCAATCGGGGATCGTCTTTCTTGTTTCCCAATTACCGTCCCAATCAAGATCGTCCCAAAAAAAGAGCATAGAAACATTTTTATTTAAGGGCCACTTCCAACAATTACCCGACAACTACCATCTTTGGATAGCCAGTCCGAGCATAAGCTGGTCAGTAAAGTCTAGTCGTATTTTCTTGGGATTAAAGCTTGTAAACTGATCCGAGCACTCACACACAATTTATTTATTTTTTTCGAAGAAAAAAAACTGTTAGTTTAAAATACTACTTTCAAGATATGGCCTATTTTTGCAATGCAAGGATAATTATCTGCAGGCCATCACATTAGAAGTAAAAGAAAAACCGACTAAAGTTGAATAAACTACAACATTCTTCTTCCCAGCAAATTTTCTACTTGCACATGATGTAATCCCAAAGCTGGAGTTACAATTCAGAAGGGTAAGTATAAGACTGGCACATCTCAAGAACATTCCATAAATGAAAGAGTTGAAGCCGGCATTACAAACACAAACAATTGATGATAAAAGAAAAAGGGCGAGAGCCATCTGATTCTGAACCAATGCATCAAAAAAATTCTGCCCACCAATTCTGAATAAAATTGTATTATTTCATTAATGCACCAAAGATTCATACCGTCTCTCTCCCGGATTAAAGAAGCTAAAAGTCGTCGTCATCCTCTTCAGCTATGTGTTTTGCAAGTTCTTGTTCCTGCTGTTGTCTTTCTCTCCTTTTCTCAGCACTTTCTTTTTCTTTGTGTGAATTTGGTGGAAACCGAAGGGCA
The DNA here is from genome assembly GCA_028017165.1 of Herpetospermum pedunculosum. Taxonomy (NCBI): domain Eukaryota; kingdom Viridiplantae; phylum Streptophyta; class Magnoliopsida; order Cucurbitales; family Cucurbitaceae; genus Herpetospermum; species Herpetospermum pedunculosum. The sequence continues at coordinate 6,791,171 of CM051524.1, read as the reverse complement.
CGAACGGCCTCATTATGCATATTCAGGCAAAACGCAATCCTTGAGTTGAAAGCAATCTGAGGTTCATTGGTAGAGTAGATATCGCCAGTCTCCTTCGATACCATCCATCCATTCGAATGGTCAACCGTGGCATCAATTGCTCCATCACGGATTGCCTTTGAGACGATACTCTCTGCATCAGCAATAGGATTTGCAGAGTCCAATCTCAGCTTTTTAGCAACATCAGCCAGAGAAATACGTGAATAAGAAATGCTAATGTTGCGAAGCCCAGTCCTAATGACATTATGTCGCAGCCTCACAATCAAGTTGTTGGTTCGATCTGAGCTGAAAGTACTAGAGAACTTATCAGCAACCGTTCTGAAAAGCTCCAAGTCACCAATTCTCACAGCCTGAAAAGGAAGCCATTGTTAATAAAAAAAGAGCAGAATAAACTGGAACCATACACAACAATTATCTTGGCTTGATGACAAACTTCTAAATTCGAGACCAAAACTAACTTGAGCTAAAATATAACCCTATGTTCTCCCTCTATCTCTGTATATATCTACCGGTTCCCGTAATTACATATACTAGCAGTAACTAACATGTGTCCCACTAAATAGGAATCCCCTACACATCAGTCGCACAACATTTCCCGCTTCCCTCATCCTATTCCTATGATACAGGTCGATCACCAGGGCTTATCAAAACATCACCTTTGTAAGAAGTATACATCTTTTAAATTTCATTTTTGTTATAAAAAGAAAAGAAATGATCAGCACAAACTTTAAACTTAATGGAAGATATAACTGGAAAGTATCAAATTTGACCAATGAAACTTACATTTGTAAGTTCAAAGTATGGCCTCAGAGCTATCTCCATGCCTTTCTGCATGAAAACAGTCCTCTCAGGGATTTCTCCCAGCAACAAGCGAACAATGATTGCCCATTTGTTGCATTGCACTCGAAAACCAAGTGCTGCAATAGGTGCTTTCCTAGCAGCTTGCAGAAGAGACTCCTTTGCATCTGTATACTCCAGCTGAATGGTCCTGATTTTGCCAAGGTAAAACAGGTACCTACAGAACTGTAATAACCAATCATTATGAGATATGTAGCTTACAACTAAAATTCTAATTCTAGAAAAATGAGGAAATTTACTTCAGCAAAACATCACTAAAATTTAAAAATATGATGCGTGGATTCTTGTGTATTAACATTCTACAAAACTGCTATATTCTCTAAAACTTAAGAAGCAGATAGCTAAGCATCTCAAATAACAATTTCAACATCAAATTACCTAAACTATTTAAATGATAGCCAGGTTACATCGGTTACATGCATTTATGCGGAAAAGAATTCTGCCTAAGATCTGATGAAAAAAATTTAAACCCACAGGTACTTATTTCCTTGGAATGAAGAAAAAGATGAAACTAAAAATTAGAGAACTAGTACTTAAAACTTGCCTGCTGATTTGAGTGAGCTTCAAATCGTGGTGCCTTGGACCTCAACTTCTCTGCTTGATCATAAAGGTTGTAGTGGAGGTAATTACGAAGTAGAAGGTTAAGGAGGGTTTCCTACATCACATTGTTATCCATACATAAGGTACCATAATACAGTCATGGTAGTATGCACTGAAAAGATCTGAAGAACTACCTGACCCAATTCATCATGGCGCAAGGTTGCAATGCGATGCAGGGCTAGGAGGTTGCTGAAAATCAAAGTTTTCCACATTATTAGACTAATATCCATATTCGATAAAGAAGTCCATTCAATTTCAAATTCATCCTCATTTCTATACTCTAAATTAACACCACTAGAACCATACAGAGGCATAATAAAGTCAACTACCATAACACTATAGAATCTTAGATGATAAACTCACCCCCTTATTTCAGCAAGATCACCAGTGAGTTCATAGCTGAGAGAGTAATAGAAGTAGAGCCTGGATGCTAACACATCAACTGTTCTCCTATTCAGGTTCTTAAGCCGCGCAATGCTTGCCGAGGCGCAAGTCTTAGCCTAAAAAATATCCAGCAAGTGCTCAGAACAGCCAGCAAAAAGTTATAGGCAAAGTAAGAAAAACAGTGGTTCCTTTGCATAAAACCTCACCTCATCATATTTCTTCTGATCAATCAAAAATATCAGTACAATCAAATAACTGAATATCTCTATCTCGGGCAAAGGGTGTTTGGCAGGAGCCTGAATTGCCGAGTCAACATCCATTTCGACGTCATCCTCCTAAGCAATTGTACAACAAAATTAAGGCTCAGAACACTACCACCATGAACCAAAACTTACACTGATCAAACCCACTCAGTAACAAAGAACAAAACCAAGAATTTCTAAATACCTTTGGAAGAAATGAAGATAACCTAGTGTGCACCTCAGACCCTTGGGGAAGAACAAGATTCAGAAATTGAGAAAGAACAGAAGCCTTCAACTTCCGCCTCAACGCCATAGTCAGACGAATGGCACGAACAATGCGGCGAACTTCCCGGGCATAGGCACCAGTCTCAATCAGCGACACAATCTCTTTCAATTCTGATTGAAAGAAATCACGAAGAAATTTCAAAACCAAACACACTTAAGGATTGAATAAAGCCCTAATATTTTGAGATTCGCATTCAGATAAACAACGCAACAAAAGCAAGATTGAGAAAACATGGGCAAAATTTTCTTACGCTGTAGAGTTGAGGGGGAAGTTGAAGAAGAGGAAGAAGACAACAATGGAGCAGGAAGCTCTTTCATCTCGGCGTCTTGGGTCATCTTCGCGAGCTCTGTATGAAAATTTCACAAACTACAGAAGTAAATCCACAGAATTTCTGGTGGAGAAACGAAAATGAAGAAGAAAATCGATTGTTCTAGCGGATCTGACCTCGAATTGAGACAAAGAACAAGATCTTTGCAGTGTAAAGGGATCAGAGAAGAAGATGAAAGTAAGGGTTTCTTCAAATTTCTTCTTCTGCAAGACAAATCCTCAGTGAAAGTGAGAAGGAGGAGAAATGCCAAAGCGTGAACTGAGATGTAAACGACGTCGCTTTGGCTATTGATCAGATTTTTTTTTTCTTTAAGATTTATATTGCGTTAACTTTTAAAATAATAATTATCGAAAATTGTACTTTAAAAAATTAATTGTATTAAAAAGTAAATTAGTTTTTTTTTTTTTTTTTTTTTGAGTTGGGATAAGGAATTGAACCTAAGACTTCATGGTCTATACATCATGTCAGTTGAGCTATGCGTTATTATTGACTTGCCTAAAATTTATATACTATAAACCTAATATAATATATCATGATCTTAGGGAATTGAACCTAGGACCTAATGGTCGATACATCTATATAAACTTAACATACTGTAAATAATGACACAAAATTGGAAGGAATTATGTCTTTCTTTGTAATACATTTAGAAAAATAAAAGAGATACATTTTAAGTTCAAATTGAAATTATAGTGCATTTGCATTTTTGCAAATTAAATTATTTGCAATCGTGCAATTTTGCAAATTGCAATTACAGTGCATTTAAAATTGTAAATACATTGATACAAGGAATTGCAAATACAGTGTAATTGATACCGGTAATTGCAATTCAGTGAAAAATGCTCCCCAACCCAATTACAGGGTATTTTAATTTAAACTGCAGAATTGTGTTCTTCCAATTGCAAACGAGCACAAATAACATATCCCTCAAAATTCCAAATAGTCAAACACAAGAGCATAAGACATGACGTATGTACTAGTGACCAAAAGATTCTAGGTTCGATCCTCCAACCTCATATGTAAAAAAAAAAAAAACTATTAAACATTTTTTAGAGTTTACTTTAGAGCCCTAGACATGAACTTGAAAGTTCAAGAACTAAATTTTATATTAACCATCAAGTGTTGACCTAGTGGTTATGAAGGGAGACTTCAATGCCCTCCTAGAGGGAGTGAGTTTAATCTTTGGTGACCACCTACCTAAGAATTAATTTCGTACAGGTTTCTTTGGCAGCTAAATGTTGTAGGGTCAGGCGGTTTGTCCCGTGAGAATAGTTGAGGTGCGCGTAAGTTGGTCCGGACACTCACAGATATATAAAAAAAAGAGTATAATGTCGCGATAATTGACAAGTACTCTTTTTCTTCAGATCTCCATCCCGACTTGTTGAATTAAAAAAAAACTAAAGACTAAATATAATTTCATATTTAGTCTTTAAAGTTTAAAGGCTTGTCTAAGAAATTCTTAAATTTTGTATTTAATTAACTTTAATTTTGTATTTACCAAATCATTGTCCTATTTGATATTTTTATTTTTAAATTCACCAATCTATTGAACACTTTTTAAAATTTATAGACTAAATTATAATTTAACATATTTTTTAGCTCATTTTATATAGTAACAAATTATTTTGATGTGAGCCAAAGTGGGGTTATTTGTATCGATGATCCCAAATTTTAGGGGTGAAATATTGTTTGCCCAGAAATTTTGAAACTTATAACGAAGGATGTCCTTTCGCTAGCGTCATCAATACTATTCACCACGTGAAAAGTTCGTAATACCACTCGCCCAAATTTATGGACAAATAGATCACGATAGAGCTTCATCCCTCCCTCACACTCATTCCTGGCTCTCGTGATCTTCCAAAATACGAATATTGAAAAGGAAGAACAAGAGAAATTCACAATTCTCTATCTCGCAATCCTACGTCTCCTTTCTCCCTCGCGCTCTTCCCAACGACGGACCAATTTTAATCATCGGCTTCGAACAAAGTATCGACAAGAACATTCTTTTTTGGAGAAGATTTTGTGGGTTGAAGCGATTATATATGTCACCCATTTCTAAATTTTGTATTTTCCTTCAAAAGTGTAATGAAAGAGAATACAAAGTTGGGACCTTGATGCAAAATAATGGCTTTAAAGAACTCATCTGGTTCTACTGCTCCTTACAGTCGAGAGAGAGAGAGAATCACGAGAGGGAGACTCACCCTTTGGAATATGGTTTTTGAGAATTGCGAGGATGAAATTCGTTTTTTTGAAGAAAGAAACCGTGTTTTGGAGAATCGCGAGAGGGAAGAATGAGCGTGAGGGAGGGAGGAAGCTCTATCGCGATTTATTTGTCCATAAATTCGTTGAGTGATACTATAGGTTTTTCACTCGATGAGTAGTATTGGTGACGCTAGCAAAAGAACATCTTTCATTAGCTTTGAAATATAGGGGCAAACAACATTTCACCTCTAGAATTTTGGTCTTCCATATAAAAAAAAATCCCAGCCAAACTGAGCATAATTTAGAGGTAATTAGTATGTATTCTCTCTTTTAAATTCCGAGGTTCAAATCATCCCTCCCCAATTTGCTTTACTAAGTAAAAATGAGGTTTTTGTACGGATGACCCACCCTTCGGGGACCGCGAGATTTTTTAACCCTCGTCGCGAAAACCTATGTTTTTTGACCTTCTCTTGCGATAAAGAAGTGCATAAAGTCATTCGTACCCTTCGCTTATCACGATCACGAGGAGACAACTGTGATCTCCTCGTGATAAGCGAAGTGTACGAATGACTTTGTGCACTTCCTTATCACGAGAGAAGGTAAAAAAAACATAAGTTTTCAAAAATTGGGTTAAAAAATTTCGCGCCCCCGAAAAGTGGGTCATCCGTACAAAAACCCCAGTAAAAATAGTACAAATATTTTGAAGTGAATAAATTAGGATGAGTAGGGTAGGGTGTTGTCAATGACTTTTTCAATTTAAACATATTAGAAAAAAAAAAAAAAAAAAAGGATTAATATTGGAGGAATGTGCTGCTAACTTTATGAGGATGTGGTGAATAGTCCTCAATTATAATAGTCGGCCAAACATAGACTGAGTTGTTAATTAATAACTCAGTCTACCCAACTTTAAATTGGTATCCTAAACATCTGTTATATGATTAGATAATTTTCTCTAAATTTCAAAAAAATAAAACAAGATTTAAAATCTTACAAAAACATTACAATCCAAATCAATAGATACAAAACATAATAAGGAAATCACACTGCTATATAGTAACGATTTTTGGAATACCTATTAAAATTATAAAGCAATTTTTGGAATACCTATTAAAATTATAAAGAAAATTCTAACCATGGTATTAAATTTTCGTCGACATCGACATTTTCATATATCCATAGGTTCGACAGACATGAAGGGTGAATCGACATTTCTATCATATTGTACAAAATAAATGAAATATTAAAAGAACAACAAAATGTAATCTAAGGTGAATATAATATTATAATAAGTATATTTTTAACTTATTTAAAAGGGCTGTTTTTTTTTAATATAGTAGTTTTCAAAACTTTTTATAAAAATATTGTAGTTTTGAAAGTATTTTTAAAAATAATGCTATTTTAAAGTGAGGTCGTCTTTTCAAAAGACTACCTCTAGTCGTCTCTTCAAGACGATCTTGCTCCACATGGATGAAGATCGTCTTTTCAAAAGATGACCTCCTTCTGCATCTATGAAAAAGTTCTTTTAGATTAAAAAAATGATATCTTTTAACTCAGATATTCAAAAATTTCGAAAAACGTATGGTTGGAAAACTAACCGAGAGAGCTTCAATTTGATATTTGGTTTCAATATTTTTGGAGTTGTGTATCAAAAGATAAAAATCATCGAAGTTGAACTATAATTATGCAAATTTCAAAATTGAAGATTGTTTTGAGCTGTGTGCATTAAAAAAATGATATATTTTTACCCAAATATTAAAAAAAAAATTAAAAATGAAAGCTAACACAAAGAGCTTCAATTTGATAAATGGTTTCACTCATTTTGGAGTCAATATCAAAAGATAAAGATGGAAGTTGAACTACAATTTTGAAATTTTCAGTCATATCTTCAGTTCTGGATTTAGTGAAGTTTTTAGAACGGTAGCTCAAATTCGATGATTTGTATATTTTGATACACAACTCAAAAAATAGTGAAACCAGGTATCAAATTGAAGCTTTGTGTGTTAGCTTTTTTTTTTTTTTTTTTTTTGAATATTTGGGTAAAAATATATCATTTTTTTAATGCACACGGCTCAAAACAATCTTCAGTTTTGAAATTTGCATAATTATAGTTCAACTTCGATGATTTTTATCTTTTGATACACAACTCCAAAAATATTGAAACCAGGTATCAAATTGAAGTTCTTTGTGTTATCTTTCCAACCGTGCATTTTTCAAAAAATTTGTATATCTGGGTAAAAATATATCATTTTTTTAATGCACACTACCCAAAAGAATCTTCAGTTTTGAAATTTGCACAACTATAGAACAACTTCGATGATCTTTATCTTTTGATATACAACTCAAAAAATATTGAAACCAGGTATCAAATTGAAGCTCTCTCTATTAGCTTTCCAACCATATTTTTTTCGAAATTTTTGGATATTTGGGTGTATTAATTTTTTAATCCAAAAGAACTTTCTATTAGCTTTCCAACCATACTTTTTTCGAAATTTTTGAATATTTGAGTATATTAATTTTTTAATTCAAAAGAACTTTTTCATATGAAAAGACGATCTCCGTGGAGCAAGATCGTCTTTTAAAAAAAAAATAGCCTATTTAAAAGTGTAAAATCTTTATTTATTAATTTTAATATATTTTTTTAAAAAAATATTTTTTAAAATCATTGACATTTAAATCCTTGATTCTAACTACAATTTTTTTTAAAAAAAATGCTAATTAGATAAAAATGGTTTCAAACATGTTTATTCTCATTCTTACGTTTTACCCTCACATAATAATAAGAAAAAATATGAAGAAAAAAAATTTGGGTAAAAATCAATTTACACCTTTAAACTTTAGAGGTTGTATCAATTAAAATTCCCGACGATTTTCGAAGATTGACGAGCGCCAGCGTCGCTTCTCAACACTCTCTCAACGCTGACAGCGTCGAGACGCTGGTCGAGCGTCGTTGTATCAATTAAAACCTTAAACTAATGATTGCATCAATTTAAACCCACACGTGTGTAGACTTGTAATCTATCAATTAAATCCCTAAACTTTCATACAATTGATTCATTTATGAAAATTTAGGAGTTTAATTTCTAAAATTATAAGTCTCCACGTATTTAAAATAAAATTCTAACATAAGAAATAAATTGATACATTTCTAAAAGTTCAGAGTTTAAATTGATACAATCATTAATTTAAGATTTTAATTAATACAACCTACAAAGTTTAAGGATATAAAGTATTTTTTTCCCAAAAAATTTTGAATTGAGAATTATGGGAATTTCTCAGCAAAGAGAAATTCCTCCAAAAATAAGCGTATGCCTGTGAATGCAGCGAGCACACGGTATTCTTTAGTAAAAGGCGAAAGAATAGTTCGCTTTGTACTCACAGCCCGGCTCCGTGCCTTTAACTGGGCAACGAGACGCTCTTTTATACCACTGACTCGTTTCCAATTTCCCAACGTTCCCGATGTGGGAACTTGAAAAATGTTTACGGGCGCAGCCAAAACAAAAATCCAATTGCCTTGCCATTGCATTATTCTAAAATTTAAATTCTTTTTTTTTTTTTTTTTTTTTTTTGATTACAACTAAAATTTAAATTCATGTCATTATTACTCGTCATTATCAAATTTATTGATAATTTAAATTATGTTATATTAGTAAGTAAGTAAAAATTTCCATGCCTTGCCTTGAAATGAAGATCCCAAATAAGATAAAAAAAAATCATGTGGAAATTGTTTCATAATATTCTCCCCACCAATCACAATCTTTGTGCTAGGAAAATTCTTATACTTCCTTGGTGTGTGATGTGTGAAATGAAGCGTGAGACAGTGAAACATACCTTCTTCGGGTGTAATAAAGCTCGAAGTATTTGTATGTTGCTCTTCCCTCAACTCCCGATGACTGATCTATGTAAGTTCTCTATCCCAGATGGGTTGTTGTTTGCCCAGAAGCTTTTGAAACCTTATGAAATGGAGTTGTTTTGTATTGGATGTTGGACGATTTGGTCTGATCGCAACCAAATGAGGGTCCATAAACCTATACCTCCAATCGAATCAAAGATGGATTGGATTCTCAGTTACTGTTTGGAGGTAAATCCGACTGGGCCTAAACCCCGACCAGATGATTCTCACAACCTTGTTGTCTCGAGATGGAGGCCTCTGAAGGTGAATGTATTCAAGCTAAATGTAGATGTTGTTTGCCACCCTATTCTTCATCGTTCGAGTTTTGGAGTTGTGATCAGAGATTCGTATGGGGCTTTAATGGTTGCTGAAGCTACATGTTTTGAATCACGTCTTGACTCCCTTGCAGTAGAAGCTACGACCCTCCTCCGCAGTCTTCAACTGGCATCCCGTTTTGGTTTCTCAAATCTGGTGGTGGAATCAGATTCTCAAAGTCTGGTTTCGGCCATCGCCATGAACAGACTTGCTTCATCTGCCATTGGAGCGATTTTAGGGGAAATTTGTAATGAAAGACAATCTTTTGATGGTTGTTGCATTCAATTCATCTCAAGAAAAATCAATGGTGTTGCCCACAACATTACAAATTGGGCTTTAACAAATGTTTTGTTTGAGGTCTGATTTTGTAATGGTCCGGTCTGGCGCACTAAGTTGATTAATCTAGACTTAATTTCTTATAGCCCAACGAGCATTCTTATTAGCTAATGAAGTTCTTTTGATTGTTTCAAAAAAAAAAAAAAATACTTGTTCAACTAGTCCGGGGAGATCTTGCAGCCAATCTGAGCATACCTCAATTAGTGTTAAGATATATTTTTTCGATTAAAAGATTAGAGGCTCAAATCTCACTTCCATATGTTGTTGAACTAAAAAATAAAGATATATTTTTTTAAAAACAAAGAAATTTATTGCCTCATGTGATTTTCTTTCCTTGTCCAACCATCGAACAATGATATTATATTTCCAACACATCTATAGTTACAATTATAAACACGTTAACAACAAACTCAAACTTTTCAATAACCATTGAAATTGAATAATAGAGTGATCTAATTTTTTTTAAAAAATATTAAATATTTACCTTTATCCTACTCGAAAAAAAATCCAACTAGCGTCACTCTAAATAAAAAAGGTCCAACACAATTAGAAAAAAAAATAAAAAAATGAAATAATATGATTTTCGTTGCTCTATTCATTTGACAAAACGTCATTTATATCCTAGTTACAAGTCTATAATAGGTTAAGCACATCCTAAGACTAGGCTATAAGTATGGTAACAACATACTAAGTTTCTAAGCATAATTTTTCGTAACAATATAGTTGGTTGACAATACCAAGTTTATTTACAAATATTCTAATTCTATCACACCAGTGTCGAAATGAGAGGTTAACGTACGTTGAGACTGTCCCAAAATTCGTTGAAAAATATCAATGAAAGACCTTTTGTCAAAATGTTTGCAATCTGATGTCGGGATGAGACATGTAAGACACGTATGTGGCCACAAGCGACCTTTTCACGGACAAAATAAATATTCACTTCGATATGTTTGGTGCGCTGATGTTGAAATGGATTTCACGAGAGATATATGACACTAATATTAGTACAATATACTAAGGTGATCTTTCCAATAGGACAATGAAATTCCAGAAGGAGGTTTCGAAGCCAATAAGACTCAGAAACCACGTTGGTAACCCCGCCGTATTCGACTTCGGCACTAGATCGAGAGAGTGTGGCTTGTCGTTTCGAAGATCATGAGATTAAATTGTCTCCAAGGAAGACACAATAACCAGATGTCGAGCGTCGAGTATCGGGACACTCACCCCAATGAGAGGGTCAGTGTAAGAGACAAGAGTATTCGTCAATGAATGATATAAATGTAAAACATATTTCTTAGTGCCCTAAATGTAACGCGCTTGAGAGTATGCATGCATTCTTCCATCGACTTATGCATGAAGAGACAAATTTATAAATAGATTACGCTAGATTTACTATTATTTTGTCACATGCTAAATATTTACTATAATTTTGTGTTACATTGTCATATATACTCTTTATAAAATTTATAATTAAATTAAAATTATCAAGTAAAAATTATCACCACATAAAAATGGGTACACAATTGTCTCATACGGTGTCCATCTCACATAGTAAGGGCGTGTTTGGCCCAAAGAGTTGTTTGACAAAGAGTTGAGAGGACAAGTTAACTCCCCGTTTGACCCACAGATTTGTTGAACTCGGATAAAAAATATTAATTCCTCATACTTCTATAGTAATTACTATTGAACTCCCCAAACTACTACAGTAATTGCTATTAAAGTCTGTCCCATTTTTCGAGTCAACACCTTTCTCTCTCTTCCTCTCACTCCCTCCCACAATATATTTAATTATTTAAAAAAAAACATAATTGAAACGAAATGTGTAAAAACTAAAAATGCAATTCAACCAATTTTTATTATTTTAAATATAAATTAGGTTGTTCAATCAAAATTGATATTTAAACCAAATTCAAAATGTAGTATTCTTAGCACGGAGATAAATAAAAACATCAGCTTATTTGGACCCGTTTAAATTAATGGATTAAAATCTTTCAAATTCACATGTAATATTTAACCCAATATTATACGACTTTCTTTTATTTCAAAATTATCCAAATAAAATGAATAATTACTGTGAGTGATATTGAAAAAAGAATGTGAAGTATTGTAGTCAAAATTATTTTGTTATCTTCAAAAAAAAAAAAAATTGTGAAGGATACATAAAATAAAAAGCAAAAATCGCATTCTTAAAATTTATTGAGAAAAGTCTTTAACAATGAAAATATAGAAAATTATAGAAAAAAATTGTACAAAAAAATAGCTAAAATAAACCATGATTGTTGAGATGCTATAGTGAGGATGGTAACTTTAATTCTCCTTGAAGAGGTTGAATTAAGCTAAAGAAAAAGCCTCGAGTGTTTATGTATTTCTTTAGGAATTATTAGATTAGTTTCGAGTATTTACTTTTGTTGTCTTTATTTTCCAGATATGTTCTTTTACTCTTATTTACATTTATTACTCGTTTTGTACTTATGAAATTTACATAAACGAAGTATTTAATTATTTCTATTGTTATGAGCTAGATTTCTCTAAGGGATTCGATCTTGTGAATGCCCTAAGAATGAGTTAGGTTGACAAATGTGACGGATTGTCACCCATGCACTTATGTATTTCCCTTATTGAATTTATTGTTCAACTTGCTAATTTAAATGAATTACTTAAGTTAGCATGCTAGTTGAGTTCAAACGCGGAGAAGATTTGGGCAATATTACTGATTCCGTAAGGAAATATGAGAGAAAAGACTTAGAAATAAGACGTCATGTGACCTTAGAAATAAGGCACACCATAGGACTAAAGAATTTTAGGCTTGTTAATCTAAGCTCACATTAGCCATAAAAATGTAGGTTTAATGGCTTAGGCTCGCTCCTAAAGGTACTTGCAAAGAGGTTGAATGAGAGTTGAATTCAAAGTTCATAACATAAGTTGCAATGCGGTGGGCGATGCAGGCGCATTGAGTTCAATCACTCTACTTAGTGACTCGTACTTGATTGAATCCCTCATTTTTATCAAAGTATTTTTCCAAACGGTTACCAACCAACTCTACAAGTATTTTCTTGGTTACTACGGCTGCCTTCAGTTTAAATTCAAAAGCATCTTCTTTAGATAAAACTTAATTTCACAAACAGTCTTTTGGGATACGATATCTTGAAATATCTTCATACTTAACTACTTATTGACATTGTGCACTTGCGTTTGATCTTTGCTTTATTAGCAGAAATTTCACGCGTACACTTTTCGGTCATCGGTAATTTGAAAGAAGAGATTTTCAGAGGCAACCAAAAGAATATGAACAGAAGGGTAAAGAAAGATTGAGTATAATAAAAGAATTTTGAAGAGGTTTAATATGGAGTCATCCAAACCAGTATCTACTCCAATATCTCAACATTTTAAACTCTCAAAAGTTCAATGTCCTCCAACAGAAGCTGAAAAAGTTAGTATGGATTTTGTTCCTTAACTCACAAATTGTTGGTTGTTTAATATATCTCATGGTATGCTCTAGACCAGACTTAGGATATGTTCACTGCGACAATCAAAGTGTCATTTACCTTAGCAAGAATCGTCAATTTCATGAGAGAACCAAACATGTTGTTATTAAACTGCATTTTGTTAAAGATGTCGAATTCAGAGGAATTGATAAAACGAAAAGAGGCTACGGACCTATTTATACTAAAAATAGAATAATAACAAAAGACTCGTCTACCCTTACGAGTAAACTCTAAAACAAATAATCATTTTTTTGTCCCACCGAATAAAGTTCCTTATGCGCTTTTTTAAGAAGAGTTCAGTGTAGTCGGATGGAAAGAAAGCACATATTGAAAACGGAGGTTTAATGAACTTTATTTGTCAAAAAGAACTCTTGCATAAGAAGTAGTCAATTGCGACCATTGCTTTGACCTTTAGAGGAGCACTCTATAATAAGTTGTATATGCATATTTAAACTATCAAGTGAAATTTCACGAAATAAAGAATTAAACAACAGTTTCCTTTAACTGTAAAATATAGAGTTTATTTATTTTTTCTATAGCACGTCTTAAAATATACTGTCATAAAAAAGAAATAGATAACAGTCAGCTAAAAAAAGAACTAACAAAAATATTTTTGGGCTGAGAGTTATGGGAATTTCTCAATGAAGAGAAAATCCTCCAAAAATAAGCGTATGCCGGTGAATGCAGCGAATACACGGTATTCTTTAGTAAAAGGCGAAAGAATAGTTCGCTTTGTATTCACTGCTCGGCTCCGTGCCTTTGAATTAAGGCGGAAACACCATTTTATAGCTCCAAATTGGTGTAGGATTTTCCTAACTTTGCCGATGTGGGAAACTTGAAGAATATTAAAGGCCCAACCCAAACTAAGTATCATTTGTTTTTGCCATTGCATTATTCTAACCTTTAAGTTCATTACGTTATTATTTATTATCAAATTAATTCATAATTTAAATTATGTTGGTGTAGGACAGATAGTTCAACCGACATGATGTACGACCTAATAATTAAGAGGTCATAAGTTTGATTCCTCCCACCACTCACATGTTGTAAAAAAAAATATACTTGTGTTAACTACTCTGCATGGGAGATCTTACAGCCAATTTGAGCATAACTCAACTAGTGTTAAGGTATATAGTCTCGACTAGGAGGTTAGAAGTTCAAATCCCTCATCCTCATATGTTCAATATGTTGTTGAACTAAAGAAAAAGACATAGACACCTTGCATTCAAATTAACCTCACATCGAACTAATTTTAATTGGTGGTTCTCTTGTTTCGTACTGTATGATAAAACAAACTCAACCATGTTCAACATAAGTTCACTCTCGTAGATTGGTAGATAGTAAGCTTTTTTTTATTTGTTTGGTTGGTGATCTGAATACATAAAATTGAAAACAATGGATTCAATGAAAACATAGTTGTATTTCATGTTTTGAGATATGTGTTTAGTAGCAGAGTTAGAAATTTGATCTCATTTTAATTAATTTCTCAAAATGTGTAATTTTTTTTTATAAACCATAAAACTAATTGTAGTCACCAACTAAATATTCGGTTGAATATAAACTATTATTAATTAATTTATGAATATTATGTTATAATTTTTGTATAATAATTATTTTAAAATATCATATATTTTATAATATATTATATTATACATATTTTAATTTAACCGAATAAATTGAGTTCATTACATGAAATACTATATTTATTAAAAAAAATATTCTTTTAAATATAATTCTGCCTTTTAAAATTTTAAATTCAAAATCTGGTTACACCGAAAACAAACAAAAAATTGTTTTTAGAATTTACATGGTTTGGATCACAAAATTCGAAAACAATTTTCAAAAACAAAATCCAGATTGCATATCAAACGCATATTCGCAACTCAATGAATCTGAAAACATAAAACAAAATCTGAATTGGCTAGGCGCTTAACTATTTCTTTAGTTTGACTTACAAAAAAAAAAAAAAAATCTCCCTTGTATTGTGGCTCCTAATTTGGGACATTTTCTTTGATTTAGCCTTATCAACATCCGTAATTTTCAATTGGCAGAAGGTTGTGTCCGTGACTAAGAGGTCATGGGTTCAATCCTTGCATTTATTAAAACATCGTTGCAAAAAAAAACATCCCTAATTTTCAACCTAGCACCTCTTTATGGGTTGAAATGTATATTTTTCCATCATACATCTAGTTCAATTATTAGAGTTGCTTGAACAAATGTTGCACTATTGTTTATTCACTCTTGTGATTTTCTTTCCTTGTTAACAAATCATCGAACAATGATAGTATATTTTCAACAACTATAGTTTCAATTATAAACGCATTAACAAGAAACTAAAAATTCTCAATAGTAGTTTCAATTATAGTTTCGTATAGTTTTATATAACAATACGAAAAGAATGAAGGTATGGTAAAAATTTGTTTGGGGAATGAAGAGTCCAAATAAGATTAAAAAAAATTATGTGGAAGCTATTTTATAATATCTTGCCTACTAACAACAATCGCTGTGCACCCAAAAAATTTCAATTCATATGTGGTGTGTGAACTGTGCAAAATGGAGCTTTGGAGCTTAACTCTTCCTCAACTTCGAGTAAGCACATTCACCCAACCAGCTTTGGAGCTTAACTCTTCCTCAACTTCGAGTAAGCACATTCACCCAACCATATTCTAAACGTTCGTTCTATTTATGATAGAAGCCTATCAGTGATACTGATTAATAAAATTCTATATAAAATAGAATTAGCGTATCAGTAGCTATCACTTATAGTAATTGATTTGTGACTATCACCAATAAAATTTTATTAGTGATAGAATAAAAATGGTCATATTTGTAAATCTTGTAAACAAAATAAAAAATGTTATATCCGCTAAATAGAAATCTTAAATTGACACATGTTGCAATTTTTCTATAGAATACCTATTAAAATCATCAATTTTTCTATAGAATACCTATTAAAATTATCAAAGGCTTGGTTTAATCATTTCGTTTTTAATTAGTTTACTGTTTCTAAAAAGTTTAATTAAAATTTGGGTTGATTGATTAACAAATTTTCCAACCTCATCTCTTAGCCTCATCATTGGGCTGGGCCGGCCCGGCCCAGCCCAAAGAATCAAAGGCCCAAGCTTGGCTCAGGCCCAAGCCCTTTGGGCCTAAGCCACTCTTTAGACCGGGCTTGGGCCGGCCCAACCCCTAAAACATAGGTTCATAGCCCAATCTATGAGCCAAACTCAATGGGCTAAAATTGGATCGGGCGTAGATCAGCCCTTTGGGCCGGGCTTGAGTTGACCCTTTAAATAAAAACTTTATTTTTAAATATAAATTTTGCATGAGATTAGCTTATTTATAGAAAATAAATCTCCTCCAAACTCAAAAGTTCCGATGTGGGACAAAAATATGATAGTTTTTGGATAATGTATGCATTTTCAACTATCTCTCCATGACGGCTGTTTTTTTTTTAATATTGTATTTTTTAAAACTTATTATAAAAATATTGTATCTTTCAAACTATTTATAAAAATATAGCAATTTTAAATAGAGGTCGTCTTTTGAAAAGACGACCTCCACATCTGGTTCCACGTGGACGAAGGTCGTCTTTTCAAAAGACGATCTTGCTCCACATTGGATCCTTCATTATGTACTTCATTTATTAAAAAATTCATATCTTTTTAACCAGATATTCAAAATTTAAAAAAAAGGTATGGTCGGAAAGTTAACAGCGAGAGCTTCAATTTGATATGTGGTTTCACTATTTTTGGAGTTGTGTATCAAAAGATAAAGACCATCGAAGTTGGACTATAATTCTGCAAATTTTAGAATTGAAGATTTTTTTGAATAGTGCATTAAAAAATTGACATCTTTTTACTCCTATATTAAAAAATTTCTAAAAAGATACGGTTGAAAAGCTAACACAGAGAGCTTCAATTTGATATCTAGTTTCACTATTTGTAGAGTTGTGTATTAAAAGATACAGATCGTCGAAGTTTAACTACAGTTTTGAAGTTTTCAGTCGTATCTTCAGTTTTGGGTTTAGTGAAGTTTTCATAACTTTGACGATATATATCTTTTGATACACAACTAAAAAAATAGTGAAACTAGATATCAAATTGAAGCTCTCTGTGTTAACTTTCCAACGGTATCATTTTCGATTTTTTTTAATATTTGGGTAAAAAGATGTCAACTTTTTAATGCACTCCTCAAAACAATCTTCGGTTCTGAAATTTGCAGAGTTATAGTCCAACTTCGATGGTTTTTATCTTTTGATATACAACTCTAAAAATAGTGAAACCAGGTATCAAATTGAAGCTCTCGCTGTTAGCTTTCCAACCATACCTTTTTTGAAAATTTTGAATATCTGGTTAAAAAGATATGAATTTTTTAATAAATGAGGTAGATAACGATGAAGGTCGTCTTTTCAAAATACGACCTCCATCCCATGGGGAGCAAGATCGTCTTTTGAAAAGACGACCTTCATCCACGTGGAACAAGATGTGGAGGTCGTCTTTTGAAAAGACGACCTCCATTTAAAATTGCTATATTTTTATAAATAGTTTGAAAGTTACAATATTTTTATAATAAGTTTTAAAAAATACAATATTAAAAAAAAAAGCCCTCCATCACTATCACATAAAAATAATAATTTGAAGATAATATTTTCTTTGTAAACTTAAAAAATTTGAAATTAAAAGATTTGAAAATTTTAAAATAATAATTAAAATTAAGAACAATGGATATAATAAACAAAAGTTTGAAAAAAATTGAGAGCATAAACACAAAAACACTTAGGGGCCGTTTGGCCCACGGAGTTGGGAGGAGTGGAGTCCCCGTTTGGTCCAAGGAGTTGTTTAACTCGGACAAAAAATATCAACTTCCCCAGACTTCTACAGTAATTACTATTCAACTCCCCAGACTTCTACAGTAATTACTATTCAACTCTCCTTCATTTTCCTCTCTTTCTCTCTCTTCCTTTTACAATATTTTTTAATTATTTAAAAAAAAAACATAATTTAAACAAAAGGTGTAAAATGACTAAAAATGCAATTCAACCTATTTTTTATTTTAAATATAAATTAAGTTGTTGAATTAAAAGTTAAAATTGGTACTTAAACAAAATTTAAAATGTAGTATTCAAGAAGAAATAAAAATATAGCTTATTTGGATTCTTAGATTAATGGATTAAAATCTTTCAAATTCACATGTAATAGTTAATCGACTATTGTACGATTATTTGTTTTATTTCAAAACGATCCAAATAAAATGAATAATTAATGTGAGTGATATTGAAAAAAGAAGGTGAAGTATGGTAGTCAAAGTTATTTTGGTTATCTTCGAATAAATTTGTAAAGGATACATAAAATAAAAAACACAAAAATCGTATTCTTAAAATTTATTGGAAGAAGTTCTTGATAATAAAAATATGAAAAATTATAGAAAATAGGTTCTAGGTGTAGTGCATATGAAATTACGAGTTTAAGTGGGTGGAAGCGAGGAAGAACGTGTTTGACACATAGATATGTTTATGTGTTGTTTTTTCTTTTTTTTTTCTTTAGAGAAATTTGTAAAATATACTTACACTAAAAAACAATAAAAAAATCTCACTTTTAAAATTCATAAAATTAAAAAAATTAAAGATTGAGTCTTTAAAAAATAATAATAAATATATATTATTGATAGTAGGTGAGAGAGATTAAAAAATTAATGTGAGGTATTCTGTTCAAAATTATATTTTGTTATCTTCAAAGAAATTTGGAAAGTAGATAAAATAAAAATAAAAAATTGCATTGTTAGAATTTATTAAGAAAAGTCCTTAATAAGGAAAATTAGAAAGTTTGTAGAAAAAAAAAATTGTGTCGAAAAAACTAGTAAAATAAACTCAGATTTAAAAACTTGAGGTTCAACAACTCCCTGTAAAAAAAATATGGAAATACTAGATAGATTTAGAAAAAAATGTCAACTAGAAAAAACTTTAAGTTCTAGAGAACAAAATATCATCACATGGAATGCCTGATTCGGTTGATAGAAAAAAATTGTACAAAAAAAAATAGCTAAAATAAACCATTATTGTTGAGATATTGATTTACGGGCGGAGTGGATTTAGATCGGAGGCAGAGAAAGATGTGTTTGACACTTGAATAGACTATACTTATGGGTAGACAATCTTATAATTCATAAAATTAAGGATGAGTC
This sequence comes from Herpetospermum pedunculosum, assembly GCA_028017165.1. Lineage (NCBI taxonomy): Eukaryota > Viridiplantae > Streptophyta > Magnoliopsida > Cucurbitales > Cucurbitaceae > Herpetospermum > Herpetospermum pedunculosum. Next base: position 6,772,024 of record CM051524.1, on the reverse strand, counting down.
CTAACAATATATATATATATATATATTTATTGATAATCAATGTGAAAAAATAATGTCAAATATTGTGCTCAAAATTACTTTTGTTGTCAACGAATTTTGTCAAGATAGATAAAATAAAAATAAAATATTTCATTTTTAGAATTTATTGGAATTGGAACAAGTCCTTAATAAGAAAATTTTGAAAGTTGGTAGAAAAAAATTGTGCAGAAGAAAACAGCTAAAATAAACTCAGACTTCACAACTGTAGACTAAACAACTCCCTGCTCCAAACACACCACAGACTTCATAACTCCAGACTAAATAACTCCCTGCCCCAAACAGACATACCTCAGAACTCCCCAACAGACATACTTCAGAACTCCCCAGACTAAACAACTCCTCAGACTAAACAACTCCCGACAAAACAACTCCAACTCCCCCAACTCCCCCAACTCCTTGGGCCAAATGCCCCCTTAAGAGTGGAAAATTGAGAGAAATTGAGATTGAGAATTAGAATGGTGAATAAAGAAAATTGGAGAGAAATTGAGATTGAGAATTAGAGTGGTCAATAAAGAAAATTGAGGTCATATTTATAGAATTTTTTATATTTAAAAACACAAAATATTATTATCTAATAGATATAAAAAATATATATATATATATATAAAATATTTAGATTAATTTAGAAAAAAAAAAGACTCTAACGGATACTTTGTAATTTTTCTTCTTTTAGTTTTTATTTTTTAATTAATTTTTAAAATATAATAATTAGGTTTGGGAAGTTATTTTTGTTTTAATAATTTTTTTTTCTCTTTTTCACACTTTTCAAGACCATGCATGCATATTTTTAATAAATTATCATCATTTTTTTCTTTTTTTTTTATATCATGCATGTAGGCCTTTTTTATATCATGCATGTAGGCCATAAGTAGTCATGATGATATTTTTCATTTTTTTCTAGATTATTATTATTATAATTTATGTATAATAAATTATTATATTGGATCGGGCCGGCCCATGGGTCGATCCAATTAAAAAAAAATAGATCCATATTCAATCCGATGAATGAAAGGGCTGGACTGGGCCAGTCAACCGATGACCATAGGCCGGCCCAATGATGAGGCTGACTCATCCCCAATCCATTTCTTTCTTTATGTAGTAGAAAAATTATAGAAAATTTTCAATTTTGTTTTATTTATTGAATAATAAGAGGACAAAACATAATTATTTTGCATTCAATAAAAAGAAAAGCAAATAAAAACAAATAAATTTGGGATTAAGAGTTGTAGGATTTACTCGGTGATGGGAAAATCCTACAAAAATAGGCGTATGCCGGTGAGTGCGGCGTGCACACGGTATTATTTAGTAAAAGGCGAAAGAATAGTTCGCTTTGTGCTCACCGCCCGATTCCGTGCCTTTCTCTGACTCACGTGACTACCATTTTATACCTCCAAACTGGTGTTCGATTTTCCAACTTTGTCAATGTGGAAACTTGAAGAATGTTAATAGGTTGAGCAACTTCATAGCCCAAAACAAAAATTCATTTGCCTTGCCATTACACTATTATAAAATTTAAATTCGTTAAGTTATTATCAAGTTAATTGTTAATTATCCTTAAAAATAATAATAATCTACTTTTTTTTTTTTTTTTTTACGTGGAAGCTATTTTATAATATCCTGCCTACTAACAACAATCTAGAAAAAATTCAATTCATATGTGGTGTGTGAACTGTATGGCGAGAAGTTGAAAACATACATTTTTTGACTGTAAACGTGCAAGAAAGATATGAAGCTTAATTCTTCCTCAACTTCGAGTAAACACCTTCACCCAACCATATTCTAAACGTTCATTCTACTTATGATAGAAGTCTATCAATAAAATTCTATATAAAATATAAATGTATCAATAAAATTTTATATAAAATAGAAGTGTATATGTAACTATCATTTATAGTCATTGATTTGTTATAAGTGATTATTACCGATAGAATTTTATTAGTGATAGGATAAAAATGGTAATATTTGTAAATCTTTTTAAAAAAATAAAAAATGTTATATCCCCTTAATAGAAACCTTAAATTGACACATGTTGCAATTTTCCTATAGAATACCTATTAAAATCATCAATTTTTCTATAGAATACCTATTAAAATTATCAAAGGCTGGTTTAATAATTTGGTATTTAATTAGTTTACTGTTTCTAAAAAGTTTAATTAAAATTTGGATTGATTGATTAACCAATTTTCCAACCTCATCCCCAATCCATTACTTTCTTTATGTAGTAGAAAAATTATAGAAAATTTTCAATTTTCTTTTATTTATTGAATAATAAGAGAACAAAACATATTTATTTTTCATTCAATAAAAACAAAAAAAATTGGGAATAAGAGTTGTAGGATTTACTCAACTGAGTACATCCTCCAAAAATAGGCGTATGCCGGTGTGTGCGGCGTGCACACGGTATTCTTTAGTAAAAGGCGAAAGAATAGTTCGCTTTGTGCTCACCGCCCGGCTCCGTGCCTTTCACTGACTAACGTGACTACCATTTTATACCTCCAAACTGGTGTTCGATTTTCTAACTTTGTCAATGTGGGAACTTGAAGAATGTTAATGGGTCGAGCAACTCGATAGCCCAAAACGAAAATTCATTTGCCTTGCCATTACACTATTATAAAATTTAAATTCGTTAAGTTATTATCAACTTAATTTTTAATTATCCTTAAAAATAATAATAATCTACTATACACCGACTTTGCAATCATACCATTGAATCTTCCTTCTACGTTTATATATTATAATTCAACATATATACCCCGTTTATACTAAGTTTATTCAATTTTAATTATATATCACATATTATTAAATATACCTCATAAACACATAAAATAAAACAAGAATACATCCCTCGTAATATTAAATATATAGCACAAAACATACAAATGATATGGAAAAATAAAACAAAAAAATTCATAAACTTCATCCTAAACAACACAACCACAACCACCAAAATTCAGCCCCCATTGACTTTCTTCAGACTCAGCCTCATCATCGGGCCCGAAGCCCAAAGGACGACCCAAGCCCGATTCAACCCCGTCCCATGGTCAACGGTTGACCGGCCCGACCCAGCCCAGCCCTTTCATGCATTGGATTGGATATGGATCTGTTTTTTTAATTGGATCGGCCCATGGGCCAACCCGTTCGAACCGTATTTGGATCGGCTCGTTGGGCCGGCCCAAAGGCCCGATCCAATATAATAATATATTATATATATAAATTATAATAATAATAATCTAAAAAAAAAATGAAAAAAAATCATCATGAATTATGTTGAAGTTCACAACACTACACTACTTTATGACCTACATACATGATATAGAAAATAGAAAAGTGAAAAAAAATTATGATAATTTATTAAAAATGTTAAACCTTTGAAAAAGTTGTGGAAAAGAGAATAAAAAAAATATTTAAAAAATATTTAAACAAAAAAAATATTTAAAAAATATTTAAACAAAAAAAAAAAACTTCTCAAACAAGTAATTATTATATTTTAAAAATTAATTTAAAAAAATAAAAAATAAAAGAAGGATAAAGGTTGAAGTTTTTTTTCTTTCAAACTAACCTAAATATTTTTTATATATTTTTTTTAAATCCATTAGATAATAATTATTTTGTGTTTTTAAATATAAAAATTTCTATAAATATCACCTAAATTTTTTTTATTCCCCACTCTAATTCTCAATTTCAATTTCTAATTTCTTTCGATTCTCCACTTGTGTTTATGCTCTCAAAACATTAATTTTATTTTATGTCATTATTTTTTTTAATTTTGTTTAGATACTACTATTTAATGTCATTTTTAATTATTTTGGTTTAATTGACACATTCATATTAATTATTGTAAAGTAATTTAATTGAATGTTCACCAAGAAAGATTGAACTTCATAATTAACACATTATGTTTAATGTTATTATTTATTGTCATTCACATTTCAATTATCATTTTTTTTAGATTAAATTTATACCGGTTGTATAAATTATCTTGTGTGTTCAATGAGATTGAGAAGAAAAAAATGAGTGGCAGACGAAAGAAAAATAATATATTATGAGAAAGAAGGTTAAATAAATGTAGACTTGTAGTATGAGTGGAAGGGGAGGGGAGGGAGGAAGAAGAGATAGTTGAAAATGTATAGATGATCTAAAAACTATCATATTCTTGTCCCACGTCGGAAGTTTTGAGGTTGGGAAGGTTTATTCTCTATAAATAAAGCTTTAATCTCATACAAATATTATATTTAAAAATAATATTTTTATCTAAAGGGTCAACCCTAACCCGACCCAAAGGCTCGATGTCTAATTTTGGCCCATTGAGTTTCACCTATGGATTGGGCTATGGACCTATGTTTTAGAGGTCGGGCGACCCAAACAGTAATTTAGGCTCGAAGGGCTTGGGCCTGGGCCTTTGATTCTTTGGGTCGGGCTGGCCCGACCCGGCCCAATGATGAGGCTGACTTCAGACTCGGGCAGAGGCTAGTGAACCTACCAAGCAGACGAGAAGATCTCCTACTTCTACAGTTCTACTCTTTCGTCGAGCAGATCCCTCTTCTTTGATTACTTCTATTCTACTCCTTCGTCTTTTTTTTTTTTTTTTGAGGACAACTCCTTCGTCTTTTCTCCTTTATCTTAGATTCTTTTGTTTAGGAATTTTTTGGAGGAGAGAGAGAGTGTGGGGATTTAGGATCGTTTAAAAAACATTTTAAAAGAAAGAAGAAAAAAACTAACAAATGAGATTTAATTTAATAGATGTCAGGGTATTTTGGTAAGAAAAAAAAAATCCTACAAATAATAAATAAATTTATATTAAACATTTGTGAAATTATGCTATAAAAATAGTCAATTTGGGACATTATCTCTATAAGAATTGAGTTCAAAATCAAATAAGTAAAAAAAAAATACTCCGTAACAATTCGCCAAAACCAAAACGAGGGGAAATGAGACAAATGACATTTTTTTATTATCAAAATCCATAGATATCCATATTTTTAAAAGTTTGATATATCTCATTAGTTTAATCTCTCCCCTAACTCTTCCATTCCTTATTTATCATCTGAATCTTTTCTCCAATTTCTAAGATTTAGTAATTAAAATAAAACAAATTTAACTCTCTCTCTCCTCCAAGATTTCTTCCTTCACTTTCTGCCCTCCTACACCTAATCTTCCAAAACAAAACAAAAAAAATATATTAATCATATAATTTAAATTTAAAAACAAAATAAAATTAATTTGACGTGATTTTTTTTTTTTTTTTTTTTTCGAAAGTGATGGATATAATAAACATAGAATTACAAATACAATGTAATTATATTTTGCAAATCACTATAAGTATAAAAATATTGTTTTGCAATTCACTGTAATTACAGTTTTGCAAAATTGTAATTACAATGTATTTACAGTTTTACAAAATTGTAATTACAGTGTATGTGCAGTTTTGCAAAATTACACTATATTCGAAAAAAAGTATTCTAAAAAATTAACATTCAACAAGGTTAAAAATCAACCAAAATTATATTGTATTCTAAAAAAAATCCAAACTCATTGTACTGCAATACAATGTAGTCTTACAAATTAAAAATATGAAGAAAAATTGTACTGTATTCTCAAAACCAAAACTCATGTAACAACGTATTCTAAAAAAATTAAATTACAAATTGTATTCTAAAAAACTACTAAACTCATAGTACTTTAATATATCGTACACCGTATTCTCAAAACTCATATAACACTATATTTTAAGAAATCAACATTAAAAAATGTTAAAAAATCAACAAAAGTTACACTGTATTCTAAAAAAAATCAAACTCATAATACTGCAATACACTTATTCTAAAAAAAAAAAAAAAAAATATCAACAAAAACTACATTGTGTTCTAAAAAAAAATCAAACTCATAATACTGCAATACACTTATTCTAAAAAAAAAATAAAAAAATATCAACAAAAACTACATTGTATTCTAAAAAACCAAAACTCATAGTAGTAGTACTATAATACACTGTTCAATAGGAGGTTGCCCATTTAAGGAGCTTAATAAATGGAAACCAAAAACCAAATTTCAAAGAACAAACCCAAACAAATGCTCAATAAATGAAAATAAAAAAATCATTATCAAAACAGGGAAATCTTCATTTAAAAGAATCACATACCAGTAGCAAATTGAGATTCTTCATTCTAGGATGTTTGAGAACAACCATCTTTATAAAACCAAAATCCTAAAACTTCAAACTCGATTGTAAATCGCTTGGATTATCATCGTCCTCCTCTGCAAACTCGACGACGTGAGGAGATGAAGGCGACGAATGCGTGAGGAGAGGAGGGCGGCATAGGTGTGAGGAGAAGAGCGTGTATAAGTAGAAGAGAGAATAATCATTTATGTAAAAATAAAATCCTAAAACTTCAAAATCGACTGTAAATCACTTGGATTATCATCGTTCTCCTCTGCAAACTCGACGACGTGAAGAGAGGAAGGTCGCGGATGCGTGAGGAGGAGGGCGGCGGAGGCGTGAGGAGAAGAGTGTGTATAAGTGGAAGAGAGAATAATTTTTTTAATTATTTGTAGGATAGAAGTGAGAATAAAATATAACATTTTTTTATTATTATTTTTAAGATCCGGGAGAGAGTAAACCAAAAAAGGAGCATGTATCCAACTTAAAAAAAAGAATATCCATTGATATGTGATCCCAAAAAAGGTCATTTACTATGATTTCTCAAAAAACAAAGAGGTTTGGGTCCAAAGTGAAGTGAGCCCAAGCCCACACAATGTCAATGAAAATCTCTATAAATAAAATAGCTACCCTCCCGAGAAAGAGATTTATAAGGCCATAGACATTCATGTAAGGGTTAGAAGAGAGAAGATTCACAAAAGAAGGAAGTCGGAGAATTCAGAAGACTCCTAGAATATCAAAAGACCTTTCAAAGCTCTTGAAGACGAAAATTCTTTGAAGATCAAAGTTACTCGGAAGACTTGAAGACTTTGAACATCATAGACTAAAATTTACTTTGAAGACCCAAAGGACTTTGAAAACAAGTCAAAAACATCTAAAGCCTACAAGACTCAAGACTTCGATCGATTCTTCAAGATGATCAACAAACCAATGGTCGAAACAAACCAATAATGGTCGATCCAGGATAATCAACAAGTCAAGGATCGATCCAAGAAGATCGCCAATTTGAAAATGTCACCAAGTCAAGAGTCGATCCAAGAAGATCGACAAGCCAAAGATCAATCCACAATATGGTCACTAAGTCAAGAGCCAATCCAAGACTAACAAGCCAAAGACTACTAAGAAAAACTACAAATCTGCTTGAGAATAAGGGTGAGTAGTCAAGTACTTTTTAGAGACGAAATTAAAACATCATACAACTACAAGTCTGCTTGAGAATAAGTGCGAGCCTTAAGTCAAGTACTCGTTGGACACGAAATCAAAACATCATCAATTACAGATTTGATTGTTGTATCACTACTACACCAATTATTCCACTTTAAAATCTTATGTAAACAATAATATTATAAAATAACAATTCTTCAAAATTTATAACATAAAATATATTAATAATTTTTTTTTTGAGATTCATTCAAATTCAGAAACACAACAAACATAAAATTTATATTTAAACTTTATTATAATACTCTTATGACTATTAACACAATTAATTTGATGTGTCCTAACAATAAAAATAGACAGCAGAAAATAATTTTGGCTTCAGAATTTTAGGAATTTTTCAGTGAAGAAAAACTCCTCCAAAAATAGGCGTATGCTGGTGAGTGCGGCGTGCACACGGTATTCTTTAGTAAAAGGCGAAAGAATAGTTCGCTTTGTGCTCACCGCCCGGCTCCGTGATTTTCAAATGAGAACGAGATACAATTTTATACCTCCAAATTGGTTTCCGATTTCCCAACTTTGCCGATGTGGGAACTTCAAGAATGTTAACGGGCCTAATTAATCTAACATTTAAATTCATTACTTTATTATCAAATTAATTGATAATTTAAATTTTGTTATTGCAATAATGGCAGGGCCAAAAAAATTTATTTGTTTTATTAGTTCCTTAGGTAGACCTAACACAAAATATCATTTACTATGAGAGAATGTATGCTAGCTCGTAATCTACGAGATGTTCATTTAGTTGCATTATCAATATCGCTAACTTTCAACACGATACCTCTTTCAATACAACTTTCATGATCACTTGACGTACATAATTCTCAATTTATATTTTTCATCATACACCCGACTTAATTGTTAGAGTTGCTTCAACGTAAACACCAAACAACACTCTTGTTAGTTTGTTAGTTCACTCATGTGATTTGCTTATCCCTCTCAAAACCATATAGCAATCATAATTGATTTTCAAGCTAACAAGAAATTAACAAAGCTCAATAACTCTATTGAAATTGAACAATATACAATGATGATCTATTTTAAAAAAAAAGAATATTAAATAATTAAAAAATAAAACTCTCTCCTCTCTACCCTTCCCCTCCCCTTCTTCTCCAGAAGAAAAACAATTAAAATTTGTTTGTATAATGCATATGTATCATTTTATTTTTAAAAATAATGCATATGTATCATTAACTTATATCGTTTTATTAATATGTTTAGACATGTGGGCATGTAACTTAAAAAAATATGAACTTTGTTAATGTTTGGTCGAATTTTATTAATGGTTATGCGAGAATCATTCGAATGCACGTTCACGTGTCTAAATATATTAACAAAGCAATCCTTTAATAATACTAGTTGGAAACTAATGCTCAGAAAATTAGAGTAACGTGATCACATTTTTTTTTCAATTCAGTCGTCTTTTTTTCGCATGTACCTACGTCTGCCATCATGACAGACATCACATCAGAATTTGGTGCATTTTTTGTTGGTTAGAAGTCTTTTTTTCGCATGTACCTACGTCTGCCATCATGACAGACATCACATCAGAATTTGGTGCATTTTTTGTTGGTTAGAAGATGAAGTGGATTTTTCAAACAAGGGATTTCCCTCGATGACGACCCCATCTTGGGTTGATTCTGTCATTTTTGTCCATATATTGTTTAACTTATAAATTTTTTGGTTTTTGTAGAGAGAATTTCTCTTTTCCAGAAGAGTTTGAGGGTTGTTGTTAGAGTGATTCATGAGCCTTTTTCTTGGGAGAAAAGTAAGAGAAATCATTCTTGAGAGGTTGAAAATTCTTGTAACTTTCTCTCTAACGTTATAGTGGAACCTGCATCGGTTTCTCTCTGACGTTATAGTGGACCTGCATCGGTAGTCGAGAACTGGACGTAGTTCACACTAGGTGAACCAGTATAAATCCGGTGTCAATCTCTCTTCCCTTGAACTTGATTTATTATCGTTCTTATTGCTTAGAAGTTTTAAGTTGGTTTATCTATTCTTCTAAGCTCTGGTTTCCAAATTGTTTGATCCGCTTTAGATTTGGAACCAATAATTGATTTGGGTTTTAGATAAAATATATATTGTATGAATCTAGTATAGAATTTGGATTGATTATATTTGTATCGAATTTCCGTAACAATGGGTTCAATTCCCGCATTAATTAAAATATCTTTGCAAAAAAATATTTTTCCATCATACATCTAGCTCAATTGTTAGAGTTGCTTCAACAAATGTTGCACTGTTGTTTTGTTTATGCACTCTTGTGATTTTCTTTCCTTGTTAACAAACCATCGAACAATGATAGTATATTTTCAACACCTATAGTTTTAATTATAAACGCCTTAACAAAAAAACTAAAAATTCTCAATAACTACTAAAATTGAATAATACAGTAGTGATCTAATTTTAATTTTTGAAATATTAAATATTTACCTTTATCCTACTCGAATAAAAAAAAATCCAACTAGTTTCATCCCAAATAAAAAAGCTTCACTCAGCATGAGCATAACTCAACTGACAAAATGTACGAATTAGTCACTAATAGGTCAGAAATACGAATTTCTTACCCGGCATATTGTAAAAAAAAAAAAAAAAAAAACTTCACCCCAATTAAAAATAAATAAATAAAAAATAAAGCCTAGATGTATAGGAGGGGAGCAAATTTTTAAAAAATAGAATGTTCAATAAAATAATGAGTATGGGCCTCAAAAAACATCCTAAATTATGTTATAATTTTAGAATTCTGTCTAACTTTTCTTTATCTTTAAAATGTGTATAATAGAGTTTTAACTTTAAAATGTGTACTTCAAAATGTGTATAATAGACTTTTAAAACTTTCAATTTTAATGTTATATATATACACTTATGAGCATCACAAACAAATTTATAAAAGAAGAATGTCAGTCGCAAGAGTTTCGAAAAGTCACTCAGGTGGGCAGACCTCACTCTGTCGACATTTCTTCATCACTAACGCCACGAGTCAAAACATGTACAACTCTATTCTGAAAACGATAAATATGTTTGAAAGAAAAAGTTGCAACAAAAGCACCTGACAAATGATTTCATCAACGAAGAGAACCCACTCTAGAGAGGTCTTCCACTTCACCCTTAATAATCTTGATCACATGCAGACAGTCAGACTTCACATAAATGTGATTAGGGTAGTCCAATGGAATGAACTCGATGCCCACATAAATCGTTTGTGCCTTAAGATTGTATATTTGGATTATATATGATTGTATGTTTTCAATATCGTCCATTGCACCATATTTATTTGATTGGACCTCATGCATATGTATCATCATGAATATGTTTTCATCAAAACATTGTAACAAACCGACAACTACCCTCTTATCACGTTTCATGTACATTTGAGAAGCTTCCGATGAACTATTTAAAGATGGTCAATTATATTTGTCGAGATTTGGGTATTAAACAAAAACTAAAATATGCACCATAAAGAGTTGAATATGTTTACAAGGTCATATGCTTCTTTTCAAGTGAAAACCATTCATGTAACAATACGAAAAGAATGAAGGTATGGTGAAATTTTTTTTTGGGGAATGAAGAGTTCAAATAAGATTAAGATTTTTACGTGGAAGCTATTTTATAATATCTTGCCTACTAACAACAATTTTTGTACGAGAAAAATTTCAATTCATTTGTGGTGTGTGAACTCTGCAAAATGGCGAGAAGTTGTAGAACATACATTTTTTGGATGTAAACGTGCAAGAAAGATATGAAGCTTAATTCTTCCTCAACTTCGAGTAAGCACCTTCACCCAGTCATATTCTAAACGTTCATTCTATATATTTATGATAGAAGTCTATCAGTGATACTAATTAATAAAATTCTATATATAAAATAGAAGTGTATTAGTAACTATCATAGTCATATGAGTGGCTATCACCGATAGAATTTTATTAGTGATAGAATAAAAATTGTCATATTTGTAAATTAAAAAAAAATAAAAACCTTAAATTGACTGCAATTTTCCTATAGAATATCTATTAAAATTATCAAAGGCTGGTTTAATCATTTCGTTTTTCTGTTTCTAAAAAGTTTAATTAAAATTTGGGTTGATTGATTAACAAATTTTCCAACCTCATCCCCAATCCATTTCTTTCTTTATGTAGTAGAACAATTATAGAAAAAATTTAATTTTCTTTTATTTATTGAATAATAAGAGAACAAAACATATTTATTTTTCATTCAATAAAAAGAAAAGCAAATAAATTTGGGATTAAGAGTTGTAGGATTTATTCAGTGAAGAAAAAATCCTTCAAAAATAGGCGTATGCCGGTGAGTGCGGCGTGCACACAGTATTCTTTAGTAAAAGGCGAAAGAATAGTTCGCTCTGTGCTCACCGCCCGACTCCGTGCCTTTCCTTGACTAACGTGACTACCATTTTATACCTCCAAACTGGTGTTCGATTTTCCAACTTTGTCAATGTGGGAACTTGAAGAATGTTAATAGGTTTAGCAACTTTATAGCCCAAAACAAAAATTCATTTGCCTTGCCATTACATTATTATAAAATTTAAATTCGTTAAGTTATTATCATCTTAATTGTTAATTATCCTTAAAAATAATAATAATCTACTAGACACCGAAACCTTGCAATCATACCATTGAATCTTCTTCTACGTTTATATATTATAATTCAACATATATACTCAGTTTATACTGAGTTTATTCAATTTTAATTATATATCACATATTATTAAATATACTTCATATTTATAAAATGTACACATCAAATAAAACAAGAATATAACCCTCGTATTATTAAATATATACCACAAAACATACAAATGAAATGGAAAAATAAAACAAAAAAATCATAAACTTCATCATAAACAACACAACCACGACCACCAAAATTCATCCCCCATTGACTTCTTTCAGACTCCGACAGAGGCCAATGATCCTACCAAGCAGACGAGAAGTTCTCGTACAAGGACGAACAAATCCCTCTTCTTTGACTACTTCTACTCCTTCGTCTTTTTTCAGTTTGTTTAGGTTTTTTTTAGAAGGAGAGAGTAAGAAATTTAAGGGGTTTTAGGATTGTTTAAAAAATATTTTAAAAGAAAGAAGAAAAAAACTAACAAATGAGATTTAATTTAATAGATGTTTGTATTTTGGTAAGAAAAAAAAATTAAATAAAAAAAATCCTATAAATAATAAATAAATTTATATATTAACATTTGTGAAATTATACTGTAAAAATAATCAATTTGGGACATTATTTTTATAAGATTTGAGTTGAAAATCAAATAAGTAAAAAAATACTCCGTAAATGACCATTCGCCTAAAAAAGGATTAGGGGCAATTGACACTTTTTTATTCTCAAAATCGATAGATATTTCTATTTTTAGAAGTTTAATATATATCATTTTTTTAGTTTAATCTCTTTCCTATCTTTTTCATCTCCTCCTATCTTTTTCATTCTTTATTTATTCTCTTAAGATCTGAATCAGTTTTCTCATTTATAAGATTTAATAATTAAAATAAAATAAAATTAATTCTCTTCCACTAAGATTTCATAAAAAAAAAAAAAAAAAAAAAATTAGAATACAGTTTAATTTTTAATCTTGTTGAATGTTAATTTTTGAAAATACGGTGTTGTATGTAATTTTTACATAGTACTGTCTAAAAAATAAATTAGATCATATTCTCAAAACTCATATAACACTATATTCTAAAAAAATTAACATTAAAAAATGTTAAAAAAAAAAACATAGTATTGCAATACACTTATTCTCAAAAATAAAAAATATCAACAAAAACTACATTGTATTCTAAAAAAACAAAACTCACGGTATAATACACTGTTCAATAGGAGGAACCAAATTTCAAAAAACAAACCCAAACAAATACTCAATAAATGGAAATAAAAAAAAAAATCATTATCAAAAGAATCACATACCAGTAGGAAATGAAGATTCTTCATTCTAGGGTCTTTGAGAACAACCATCTCTATAAAAACAAAATCCTAAAACTTCAAAATCAATTGTAAATCGCTTGAATTATCATCGTCCTCCTCTGCAAACTTGACGACGTGAGGAGATGAAGGCGAAAAATGCGTGAGGAGAGGAGGGCGGCATAGGCGTGAGGAGAAGAGCGTGTATAAGTAGAAGAGAGAATAATCATCTCTGTAAACACAAAATCCTAAAACTTCAAAATCGACTGTAAATCGCTTGGATTATCATTGTCCTCCTCTGCAAACTCGACGACGTGAAGAGGTGAAGGCGGCGGATGCGTGAGGAGAGGAGGGCGGCAGAGGCGAGAATAAAATCTTTAATTATTTTTAGGATAGAAGTGAGAATAAAAATAGAAGTGAGAAAAAAATGGTACATGATTGTTACGAGAAAAAAAATGGAGAGGACAATGTTAGGAGGGAGGGAGAGTAAACCAAAAAAAAATGACATGAATCCAACTTTTACATACAAATTCAAAAACACAACAAACATAAAATTTATATTTAAACTTTATTATATTACTCTTCTGACTATTAACACAATTAATTTGATGTGTCCTAAAAATAAAAATAGACAAAATTACGAAGAGCAGAAAATAATTTTGTATTCAGAGTTTTAGGAATTTTTCAATGAAGAAAAACTCCTCCAAAAATAGGCGTATGCCGGTGAATGCAACGAGCACACGGTATTCTTTAGTAAAAGGCGAAAGAATAGTTCGCTTTGTGCTCACAGCCCAGCTCCGTGTTTTTCCAATCAGAACGAGATACAATTTTATACCTCCAAATTGGTGTCCGATTTCCCAAGTTTGCCGATGTGGGAACTTGAAGAATGTTAACACGACAAACTCTTTGATGACCCAGGACCTTTTTTTTTTTTTTTTTTTTTTTTTTTTTTGAATAAAAAAAATCCATTTGCCTTGACATTACACTTATCTAACATTCATTACTTTATTAATTTAAATTTTGTTAGTGCAATGGAGGGAATTTTTTTTTATTTGTTTTATTAGTTCTTTAGGTAGACTTATCATTTACTATGGAAGAATGTATGCTAGCTCGTAATCCACGAGATGTTCATTTAGTTTGCATTATCAATATTTATAACTTTCAACACACGATACCTCTTTAAATACAACTTTTATGATCACTTGACGTACATCATTCTCAATTTATATTTTTTATCATCCACCTGATTTAATTATTAGAGTTGCTTCAACGTAAACACAAAACAACACACTCTTGTTAGTTTGTTAGTTCACTCATGTGATTTTCTATCGCTCTCGAAACCATAGAACAATCGTAATTGATTTTCAACAAAGGGGCTAACAAGAAATTAACAATGCTAAATAACTGTTGAAATTGAACAATATAGAATGATGATCTCTTTTTTTAAAAAGATATTAAATAATTAAAAAAATAAAACTATCTCCTCTCTCCCCTTCCCCTTTCCCTCTTCTCCATAAGAAAATCAATTAAAATTTGTTTGTAGAATGCATATGTATCATTTTATTTAAAAAATAATGCATATGTATCATTAAGTTATCGTTTTATTAACATGTTTAGACATGTGGACATGTAACTTAGAAAAATATGAACTTTGTTAATGTTGGGTCGAATTTTACTAATGGTTATGCGAGAATCATTCGAATGCACGTTCATCTTGGGTTGATTCTGTCATTTGTGTTCATATATTGTTTGCACTGATAGAAATTTTTTCTTATTTTGATTGTTGGATCTCCTTAGAGCGACCAGGAGTAACCGGTCTCGTGTAAGAATCATTTGAAGTCTTCGAAGGAGCCTTCTTAGATGTCATCGCTTCCTTGGAAAGATTTTAAATCTTGGTTGAGAGAAATAAATGAAATGTAGAAATTGTCCCACCATGCGTGCTAATTTGTTCGACGAGATTTCAAGAGAATTTTAGTTCGTGGAATGAGACTTTGATTTGTATTAATTTGTGTAGTATAGTGAAATACAAGCTCTAATGTATGATCATTTGATTCTTTCTTTCGTATGTATATTTACTCGAGAGTTAAAAAGAACTTGTGGAAAGTCTTCAAACAAAGGTAAGCTTATAGCTTCTTGAAAGTCTTCGACTTTTAGCTTATGGAAGATAAAGATCTTCGACTTTTACACTTCAAATGTCTTCCCTTATCTTCGAAAAAGCTTCAATATTCAAATTCTTCAAGAAGTTTTCAATCTTGGAAATGTATATCACTAAATATAGTACATAAGTGACATTTAACATAATAACAATGTACATAAAAGGCAGATAAATAATTAGAATAAAAATGATTAATTATTAGACTAAAATTATGGGAATTTCTCCATGAAGAGAAAATCCTCCAAAAATAGGCGTATGCCGGTGAGTGCGGCGAGCACACGGTATTCTTTAGTAAAAGGCGAAAGAATAGTTCGCTTTGTACTCACCGCCCGGCTCCGTGACTTAGATGTAACTACAAAATACCATTTTATACCTCCAAACTGGAAGGAGAAGTTTACAACTGCGCCGATGTGGGAATTTGATGAAGGGGAAATCAGAGGAATGTCTAAAAATATGGAAGGTAAGATGAAAAATGTCTAATGTCTTTTTTCTTTTGAATTATGTCTAAAACCTATATTTAGTAAGTTATTTACAACCAAATGGACAAGTCTACCCTTCCACAATTTATCCTAATTTTGAGAATAAAAAAATTACTATTTAAAAATATAAAATGTTAGGAGGAGAGAGAAAATAGTTCTAGACGTGGATTTAACAGAGAGAGGACGTTAAAAATCTTAGAACTGAAATGACACTTATCCCATGAGTATTACATAGATATACCTCCTGCCCCAAATAATTAATAATTGGGTCTAGACAGAACGAATCCATAAGTGGCGGTCGGTGTGTGAATGCCTGCAAACATAATAAAAAGAATACGAACAGTTGCTGTGTGTGCATGACTGCATACGTAGTAAGAATGAGACATACACGACACTGGGGGACCAAATATGTTTAACCATAGGAAGTGTGATAGCGAACAAAGCAACAATCAACGTAGGTTTTTGCATGACTGCACACAGAGCAAAAACAAAGCAGAGTGTCTGTGTGTATGTCTGCAAACGGACTAAATAGAATATCAAAGGTGTGTGCATGTCTGCACACATAGTAAGAAATGGGCATAAACGTTTCTGTAGGGGAACCAGAAATATGTATACCCCGAAGAAGTTATACAGCCAACGAATGAACCATCACTTGGGTGTGCATTACTGCATACAGAGTAATAAAAGAGACCAACAACTTAAAATAGAGAATACTCTATTTTTAAATAAGGTAACGATTCCCAATATTTTGATATCATGTAGTTTATGGGGTAGAGAGAAACCTGCACCACGCCGCCTAGAATTAAATTCATCCTCAAAAGTTGCTTACATTCGACCTAGAGGCAGAAAAGACATACGCATACCTTCTTCGACATCGTTCTTCTTCTTCGACCTAGAGGCAGAGCACACCGAAAACACAAAACGCAGTTCTTCTTTTGTTTGGCATTACCTTCTTCGGCAGAAAACACCGAAAACACACACTACATTCTTCGACATCGTTCGACGTAAACACCACGCATTAGACAGGGAAGTTCGACCTACAGTCGTGGTAAGCATTTTCCTAATTTTCGTAAGCATTTTCCTCTCTTGCATTTTTTCTTCGTCACTGTTTTTCCAACGAACGACTAAAATGATAATGAAAGTTTAGGTATAGGGGGTTTCGGGTTAACAATCTAAGGTTTTACCTTCAGCGGGAGCTGATTTTTTTTTTTGTTAAACAGGTGATTTGTTTGAATTAAAATCACGGATAGCTCCAAGATTTCAAAAATCTGGATAATAGGTGGTGATCCTTTTTTTTAGGGATTCAGTTGAAGTCCCAGAATATCAAAAATAGACGATTACAGTGGTATAGGGTTTTACCTTCAGCGGGAGCTGATTTTTTTTTGTTAAACAGGTGATTTGTTTGAATTAAAATTACGGATAGCTCAAGATTTCAAAAATCTGGATAATAGGTGGTGATCCTTTTTTTAGGGATTCAGTTGAAGTCCCAGAATATCAAAAATAGACGATTACAGGGGTATAGGGTTTTACCTTCGGCGGGAGCTGAATTTTTTTTTTTGTTAGACAGGTGATTTGTTTGAATTAAAATCACGGATAGCTCCAAGATTTCAAAAAATCTGGATAATAAATGAATCCTAAAATCTGGATAAACTATGCGTGTGTATTGTTGTTTAAAACTATGAGATTTTGACTGATATCTCCTCATTTGTAGGGGTGGATTGTGTATTGTTTGATCCCTATTTTTAGGGAAAAATTTACAAAAATAATGGAACTAGTAATTACACACGCAGGCTCCAGCTGTATACCCCTACCGTTTTTTTTCTGGTGCGCAATGGCTGTATATACCCACGGGTGTGTCCTAGCGTATACCTCGGCAGAGGGTGTTAGTGTCGGATCTACTCACAGCAACATATGGAGATACAAAATGGCTGACGTTAGTTAACGGAAAAAGAAAAACGGTTTATTTTTAGCGAAATGATCCAGCTCACCAAATAAACTATTAAAATTAATTTAATTTAAAAATAAATTAAACTAATTTTAAATCTAATATTTTTTAAAAAAAAGTGAATCCTAAAAGGGTATAATAGAGAAATCACTTAAATAGATTTGTGCTACAAAATCTCTAGACATTCATTCCAAAGAAAACACGTACTTAAACATTTTTCATTAACCGTTTTTTATCGTAGACATTCCTCTAGTTTTCCCATTTGATGAATGTTAACGGGCCCAGTAATTTGATGGCCCAAAACAAAAATCCATTTGCCTTCATTAAACTAATCCAAAAGTTTATTAAAAAAGTTTTGAAGATGAGAGAGCATCGAGGCAAACAATAAACTCTCAAAAGTTTATGTTCATGGTCACCAAAAATACCAAAAATGAGGTGAAGACATTAACTATTCTCCTCATTTTTGGTATTTTTTAGCTCTATCAAAGATCGTGTGTGGAAAATTCTTCAAGGTTGGAAGAAAAAATATTCTCAATGAGAGGCAAAGAAGTGTTGACTAAACTAGTAACTCAAGTCATTCATAATTACACAATGAGTCGTCTCTAGTTACCTATGAGCTTATGTGACGAAATAACTCTGTGTATGCGAGATTTTAGTGTTAAACCCCAAGAGATCAAAAAAAAGATTCATTGACGAAACTAGGCTAGAATGTGTCATAGAAAAGAGGATGGAGGGCTCGGGTTTAGAGACTTTCATTTTTTAACTTAACCCGACGATGTTGGCCAAGAAAAGTTGGATCATAAAGGGCCCAAATAGTTTACTTACACACACGTGCTTCGAATAAGTATTTCAAAACTAGATATTTTATGAATGGAGTAATCTTTCCGACGCTTTGCGAAGTATCCTGTGGGGACACCAACTTTTTTAGAAGGGGTATTAAGGGCGAATTGAGAATGACAAATAGTCCAAATCAGTGACGATCATTGGATCCCGAGAGATGGATCTCGTAGGCCCCTCTTCATGCCCCAATCTCTGGTTTGTCTGCTAAGGGCGTTGGAACAAAGATCTCATCCCAACTGTTTTTCTTCTGAACGATGCAAACAACATCATCCAAATCAGATTACCAAGGCAAAGTCATGACAATGAGACAATATGGCATCTAAAAAAACATGGAGTTAAGAATGCTCATTATTTAGGAATGCAAATTGCTAGTTTGAATGAGGCTAGTCCTTCGAATGAGGATTCTTTTAGGAAACGGTGGAAAGCCTTTTAGAAGATTAAAAGGCCAAAACTTCTTATGAGAGAATCTACCAAAAAAAATTTAGCCAACAATAATGATGTAAAAACAGATCTCATGTGTGTTTTTTGGAGGAGGCATAAGGAAACTTATTCCCATTTGTTGAGGAAATGTAAGGTAACGAGGGGCATTTGGCCCCGTTTCCTAGCCACTAATGTTGATATTCTCTGTAATGACATAACTTCTTGGAGACTTCGGGATCACTAGGTCTGGCTTTTTCAGAATGGTTCCCCCCTGAGTTGGACAAGATAGTGGTGATCACTTGGCAGATCTGGGAGGTCAGGAACAAACTCCTTTACTTAGGAACATCGACGGATGCTGATAACACAATTGACTCCATTCATTTTCGCCTGGATGAACCAACGTCGTCCATGGTAGATATGGGAGGAAAAAGAGTACATGGGATTCTTTAGAACTCTTATTGGGATCTTGCAGAGTCTGTTGTCCTAGGCTGGGTTTCCCCAACTTCGAATTCATGGGAACTAAACATTGACACTGCGTGGAGTCCCTCGTCATCTTGGTGGTTTGGGTTGGGTGCTGAGAGACCATCTAGGTCGTATTCGACATGCCGGTTTGAAGAATGTCACCCATAAATGGGAGGTCAAGATTCTCGAAACTATGACTATTATTGAAGAGCTAACACTCCCTCGGCTGAATGATAGTCATTTGTTTGTGGAATTTGACTGTATGTATGTGGTTAACCTATTGAACAACGTGATAGAAGATCAGACATGCATTCTTCATTGATGAAGTCAAAACTTTGCCCAGATGTTGTGGAAATGTCTCCTACATGCATGTTCGACGTGGGCGCAATGCACTAGCATATTCTCTCGAGCAAAATGCTTTGTATGAACATTGTCTGCTTCTCTTTAAATCTCTTACCATAAGTGGTTTTCTGTTATAGTCTCTAAAGAACTGATTTTGTAATATTGTTTTTCGTTTTTATCTTACAAAAATGTGGAGTATGCGTATTTTAACATCCGACCTCAAGAGAACGAATATATGTCAATTATCGTTGATGTTCATGTTGACAACCATTAGAATTTTAAAGGTGCGGTGTTTGATTAATTAAAATATCTTTGCAAAAAAATATTTTTCCCATCATACATCTAGCTCAAAATTGTTAGAGTTGCTTGAACAAATGTTGCATGTTGTTTTGTTTATTCACACTTGTGATTTTGTTTCCTTGTTAACAAACCTACAATGATAGTATATTTTCAACACCTATAGTTTCAATTATAAATGCGTTAACAAAAAAAACTAAAAATTCTCAATAACCACTGAAATTGAATAATACAGTAGTGATCTAATTTTAATTTTTAAAATTGAATAATACAGTAGTGATCTAATTTTAATTTTTGAAATATTAAATATTTATCTTTATCCTACTCGAATAAAAAAAAATCAAACTAGTTTCACCCCAAATAAAAAAAGTTTCACTCGATGATAACTCAACTGACAAAATGTACGAACTAGTGACTAATAAGTCAGTACGGATTTCTGCATATTGTAAAAAAAAAAAAACTTCACCCCAATTAAAAATAAATAAATAAAAAATAAAGCCTAGATGTATAGGAGGGGAGCGGCTAAATTTTTAAAAAATAGAATGTTCAATAAAATAATGAGTATGGGCCTCAAAAAATATCCTAAATTATGTTATAATTTTAGAATTCTGTCTAACTTTTCTTTAACTTTAAAATGTGTATGTGTATAATAGAGTTTTAAAACTTTCAATTTTAATGTTATATATATACACTTATGAGCATCACAAACAAATTTATAAAAGAAGAATGTCAGTCGCAAGAGTTTCGAAAAGCCACTCAGGTGGGCAGACCCCACTCTATCGACATTCCCTCATCACTAGCGCCACGAGTCAAAACATGGACAACTCTATTCTGAAAACGATAAATATGTTCGAAAGAAAAAAGTTGCAACAAAAACAACCTGACAAATGATTTCATCAACGAAGTGAACCCACTCTAGAGAGGTCTTCCATTCACCCTTAATAATCTTGATCACATGCAGACAGTCAGACTTCACATAAATGTGATTAGGGTAGTCCAATGGAATGAACTCGATACCCACACAAATCGTTTGTGCCTTAAGATTGTATATTTAGATTATATATGATTGTATGTTTTCAATATCGTTCATTACACCATATTTATTTGATTGGACTTCATGCATATGTATCATCATGAATATGTTTTCATCAAAACATTGTAACAAACCGACAACTACCCTCTTATCACGTTTCATGTACATTTGAGGAGCTTTTTGAGAAGCGATGAACTATTTAAAGATGGTCAATTATATTCGTCGAGATTTGGTACAAAAACTAAAATATGCACCAATAAAGAGTTGAATATGTTTACAAGGTCATATGCTTCTTATCAAGTGAAAACCCTTCATGTAACAATACGAAAAGAATGAAGGTATGGTGGAGTTTTTTGGGTAATGAAGGTTCCAAGTAAGATTAAGATTCTTTTTATGTGGAAGCTATTTTATAATGTCCTGTCTACTAACAACAATCTTTGCACTCGAAAAATTTCAATCATATGTGGTGTGTGAACTGTGTAAAATGGCGAGAAGTTGTAGAACATACATTTTTTGGGTGTAAACGTGCAAGAAAGATATGAAGCTTAATTCTTCCTCAACTTCGAGTAAGCACTTTCACCCAGTCATATTCTAAACGTTCATTCTATATATTTATGATAGAAGTCTATCAGTGATACTAATTAATAAAATTCTATATATAAAATAGAAGTGTATTAGTAACTATCATTTATAGTCATTGATTTGTTATGAGTGGCTATCACGGATAAAATTTTATTAGTGATAGAATAAAAATTGTCATATTTGTAAATCTTAAAAAAAAAAAATAATAAATGGTTCCTTAAATTGACTGCAATTTTCCTATAGAATACCTATTAAAATTATCAAAGGCTAGTTTAATCATTTCGTTTTTCTGTTTCTAAAAAGTTTAATTAAAATTTGGGTTGATTGATTAACAAATTTTCCAACCTCATCCCCAATCCATTTCTTTCTTTATGTAGTAGAACAATTATAGAAAAATTAAATTTGGGATTAAGAGTTGTAGGATTTATTCAGTGAAGAAAAAATCCTTCAAAAATAGGCGTATGCCGGTGAGTGCGGCGTGCACACGGTATTCTTTAGTAAAAGGCGAAAGAATAGTTCGCTTTGTGCTCACCGCCCGACTCCATGCCTTTCACTGACTCACGTGACTACCATTTTATACCTCCAAACTGGTGTTCGATTTTCCAACTTTGTCAATGTGGGAACTTGAAAAATGTTAATGGGTGGAGCAACTTGATAGCCCAAAACAAAAATTCATTTGCCTTGCCATTACAATATTATAAAATTTAAATTCGTTAGAGTTATTATCAACTTAATTGTTAATTATCCTTAAAAATAATAATAAACTACTGACGGAAACCTTGCAATCATACCATTGAATTTTCCTTCTACGTTTATATATTATAATTCAACATATATTCTGTTTATACTAAGTTTATTCAATTTTAATTATATATCACATATTTTTAAATATACCTCATATTTATAAAATGCACACATAAAATAAAACAAGAATATATCACTCATATTATTAAATATATACCACAAAACATACCAATGAAATAGAAATATAAAATAAAAAAATCATAAACTTCGTCCTAAACAACACAACCACAACCACCAAAATTCAGCCTCCATTGACTTCCTTAGACTTCGGGAGAGGCCAATTGATCCTACCAAGCAGACGAGAAGATCTCGTACCACGACGAGCAGATCCCTCTTCTTTGACTACTTCTATTCCTTCGTCTCTTTAAGTTTGTTTAGGTTTTTTTAGAAGGAGAGAGTAAGAAATTTAAGGGGTTTTAGGATGGTTTAAAAAATATTTAAAAAAAAAGAAGAAAAAAACTAACAAATGAAATTTAATTTAATAGATGTTTGTATTTTGGTAAGAAAAAAAAATTAAATAAACAAAAAAATCCTACAAATAATAAATAAATTTATATATTAAACATTTGTGAAATTATGCGGTAAAAATGGTCAAATTGGGACATTATCTCTATAAGAATTGAGTTCAAAATCAAATAAGTAAAAAAAAAATACTCCGTAAGATTAGGGGCAAATGACACTTTTTTATTCTCAAAATCCATAGATATTCCTATTTTTAGAAGTTTAATATATATCATTTTTTTAGTTTAATCTCTTTCCTATCTTTTTCATCTCTTCCTATCTTTTTCATTCGTTATTTATCCTCCTAACATCTTCCTTATTTATCCTCCTAACATATGAATCACTTCCCTTATTTATAAGATTTAATAATTAAAATAAAATAAAATTAATTCTCTCTCCTCCCAGATTTCATAAAAAAAAATTAGAAATAAAAAAAAAAAAATTAGAATACAGTTTGTAATTTGATTTTTAATCTTGTTGAATGTTAATTTTTTTGAAATACGGTGTTATATGTAATTTTTACATAGTACTGTCTAAAAAATAAATTACACCATATTCTCAAAACTCATATAACACTATATTCTAAAAAAATTAACATTCAAAAATGTTAAAAAAAAAAATATACTGTCTCATAGTATTGCAATACACTTATTCTCAAAAATAAAAAATATCAACAAAAACTACATTGTATTCTAAAAAAACAAAACTCACAGTATAATACACTGTTCAATAGGAGGAACCAAATTTCAAAAAACAAACCCAAACAAATACTCAATAAATAGAAATAAAAAAAATCATTATCAAAAGAATCACATACCAGTAGGAAATGAAGATTCTTCATTCTAGGGTCTTTGAGAACAACCATCTCTATAAAAATAAAATCCTAAAACTTCAAAATCAATTGTAAATAGCTTGAATTATCATCGTCCTCCTCTGCAAACTTGACGACGTGAGGAGATGAAGGCGAAAAATGTGTGAGGAGAGAGGAGAAGAGCGTGTATAAGTAGAAGAGAGAATAATCATCTCTGTAAACACAAAATTCTAAAACTTCAAAATCGACGGTAAATCGCTTGGATTATCATTGTCCTCCTCTGCAAACTCGACGACGTGAAGAGATGAAGGCGGCGGATGCGTGAGGAGAGGAGGGCGGCAGAGGCGTGAGGAGAAGAGCGTGTATAAGTAGGAGAGAGAATAAAATCTATAATTATTTTTAGGATAGAAGTGAGAATAAAATATAACATTTTGTAGAATAGAAGTGAGAAAAAAATGAAAATATTTTTTTAAAAATGGTTGTTACCAGGAAAAAAAATGGAGAGGACAATGTTAGGAGGGAAGGAGAGTAAACCAAAAAATGACAGGAATCCAACTTTAAAATTTATATTTAAACTTTATTATAATACTCATCTGACTATTAACACAATTAGTTTGATGTGTCCTAAAAATAAAAATAGACAAAATTACGAAGAGCAGAAAATAATTTTGGATTCAGAGTTTTAGGAATTTTTCAATGAAGAAAAACTCTTCCAAAAATAGGCGTATGTCGGTGAATGCAACGAGCACACGGTATTCTTTAGTAAAAGGCGAAAGAATAGTTCGCTTTGTGCTCACAGCCCGACTCCGTGTTTTTACAATGAGAACGAGATACAATTTTATACCTCTAAAGTGGTGTCCGATTTCCCAACTTTGCCGATGTGGGAACTTGAAGAATGTTAACAGGACAAACTCTTTGATGGCCGACACTTTTTTTTTTTTGAATAAAAAAAATCCATTTACCTTGACATTACACTTATCTAACATTTAAATTCATTAGTTTATTATCAAATTAATTGATAATTTAAATTTTGTTAGTGCAATGGAGGGCCAAACTTTTTTATTTGTTTTATTAGTTCCTTAGGTAGACTTAACACAAAATATCATTGCCAAAGCGAGCATAGCTCAGCTGACATATGTATCAGTTGACGACCACAAGGTCGGTGGTTCGAATCCCCCACCCCCAATGAAATCAAAAAAAAAAAAAAAAAAAAAAAAAAAATTCCTCACCCCCAATGTAATAAAAAAAAAAACACAAAATATCATTTACTATGGAAGAATGTATGCTCATCTAGTTTGCATTATCAATATTTATAACTTTCAACACGATAACTCTTTAAATACAACTTTTATGATCACTTGACATACATCATTCTCAATTTATATTTTTTATCATTCACCTGACTTAATTATTAGAGTTGCTTCAACGTAAACACAAAATAACACACTCTTGTTAGTTTGTTAGTTCACTCATGTGATTTTTTATCCCTCTCGAAACCATAAAACAATCGTAATTGATTTTCAACAAAGGGGCTAACAAGAAATTAACAATGCTAAATAATGGTTGAAATTGAACAATATAGAATGATGATCTCTTTTTTTAAAAAGATATTAAATAATTAAAAAAATAAAACTCTCTCCTCTCTCCCCTTCCCCTTTCCCTCTTCTCCATAAGAAAATCAATTAAAATTTGTTTGTAGAATGCATATGTATCATTTTATATTTTATTTTAAAAATAATGCATATGTATCATTAAGTTATCGTTTTATTAACATGTTTAGACATGTGGGCATGTAACTTAGAAAAATGTGAACTTTGTTAATGTTGGGTCGAATTTTACTAATGGTTATGCGAGAATCATTCGAATGCACGTTCACGTGTCTAAATATGTTAACAAAGCAATCCTTTAATAATACTAGTTGTAAACTAATGCTAAAAAAATTGGTGCATTTTTTGTTGGTTAGAAGATGAAGTGGATTTTTCAAACAAGGGATTTTTCTTGATGACGACCCATCTTGGGTTGATTCTGTCATTTGTGTTTATATATTGTTTGCACGGATAGAAATTTTTTCTTATTTTGATTGTTGGATCTCCTTAGAGCGACCAGGAGTAACCGGTCCCGTGTAAGAATCATTTGAAGTCTTCGAAGGAGCCTTCTTAGATGTCATCGCTTCTTTGGAAAGATTTTAAATCTTGGTTGAGAGAAATAGATGAAATGTAGAAATTGTCCCACCATGCGTGTCAATTTGTTCGACGAGATTTCAGGAGAATTTTAGTTCGTAGAATGAGACTTTGATTTGTATTAATTTGCGTAGTATAGTGAAATACAAACTCTAATGTATGATCATTTGATTCTTTCTTTCGTATGTATATTTACTTAAGGTTGAATCCTTCAACTTTGAAGAATTTGTGGAAAGTCTTCGACTTCGAACAAAGGTAGACTTCGAACAAAGGTAGCTTATAGCTTCTTGAAAGTTTTCGACTTTTAGCTTATGGAAAATAAAGATCTTCGACTTTTACACTCCAAATGTCTTCCCTTGTCTTCAAGAAAGCTTCAATATTCAAATTCTTCAAGAAGTTTTCAATCTTGGAAATGTATATCACTAAATATAGTACATAAGTGACATTTAACATAATAACAATGTACATAAAAGGCAGAAATAATTAGAATAAAAATGATTAATTATTAGACTAAAATTATGGGAATTTCTCCGTGAAGAGAAAATCCCTCCAAAAATAGGCGTATGCCGGTGAGTGCGGCGAGCACACGGTATTCTTTAGTAAAAGGCGAAAGAATAGTTCGCTTTGTACTCACCGCCCGGCTCCGTGACTTAGATGTAACTACAGAATACCATTTTATACCTCCAAACTGGTAGGAGAAGTTTACAACTGCGCCGATGTGGGAATTTGAAGAATGTTAACGGGCCCAGTAATTTGATGGCCCAAAACAAAAATCCATTTGCCTTAGCATTAAACTAATCCAAAATTTTATTAAAAAAGTTTTGAAGATGAGAGAGCATGGAGGCAAACAATAAACTCTCAAAAGTTTATGTTCATGGTCACCAAAAATACCAAAAATGAGGTGAAGACCTATATCTAGGAGGCACTCGATATTAATTATACTCTTTCCTTGGGAACGGATTTGGGTTGCCCTTTCAAATATTCAAGAACAAGTTCTCAAGCTTTTAGCTCTATCAAAGATCGTGGGTGGAAAATTCTTTAAGGTTGGAAGAAAAAATATTCTCAATGAGAGGCAAAGAAGTGTTGACTAAACTAGTAACTCAAGTCATTCATAATTACACAATGAGTCGTCTCTAGTTACCTATGAGCTTATGTGACGAAATAGTTCTGTGTATGCGAGATTTTGGTGTTAAACCACAAGAGATTAAAAAAAAAAGATTCATTGACGAAACTAGGCTAGAATGTGTCAGAGAAAAGAGGATGGAGGGCTCGAGTTTAGAGACTTTCATTTTTTAACTTAACCCGACGATGATGGCCAAGAAAATTGGAGGATCATAAAGGGCCCAAATAGTTTACTTACACACGTGCTTCGAAGTAAGTATTTCAAAACTAGATATTTTCTGAATGGAGTAATCCTTTCGACGCTTTGCGAAGTATCCTTTGGGGACACCAACTTTTTTGGAAGGGGTATCAGGGGCGAATTGGGAATGGGAAATAGTCCAAATCAGTGACGATCATTGGATCCCGAGAGATGGATCTCGTAGGCCCCTCTTCGTGCCCCAATCTCTTATAGGGCATAATGTGGCTTGTCTGCTAAGGGCGTTGGAACAAAGATCTCATCCCAAATGTTTTTCTTCTGAAGGATGCAAACGACATCGTCCAAATCAGATTACCAAGGCAAAGTCATGACGATGAGATCATCTGGAAACTCGAAAAAACATGGAGTTAAGAGTGCTCATTATTTAGGAATGCAAATTGCTAGTTTGAATAAGGCTAGTCCTTTCAATGGAGATTCTTCTAGGAAACAGTGGAAAGGCTTTTGGAAGATTAAGACACCCCAAAAGGTCAAAACTTGTTGCGAGAGAATCTACCAAAACAAATTGAGCCAACAATAATGATGTAAAAACAAATCTCATGTGTGTTTTTTGCAGGAGGCATAAGGTAACTAATTCCCATTTGTTGAGGAAATGTAAGGTAACGAAGGGAATTTGGCCCCGTTTCCTAGTCACTAATGTTGTTATTCTCTGTGTAATGACATAACTTCTTGGAGACTTCGGGATCACTAGGTCTGGCTTTTTTTTCAGAATGGTTCCCCCTGAGTTGGACAAGATAGTGGTGATCACTTGGTATCCCCTTATTTTTCTAAGCTAGTCGAAAGGTTCTCATATGATCGTTTGAGTGTGTTCGATATGTTGATTTTAGGACATTTTTTTAGATGGAGTTGATTGATTTTGATTTTTTTTTTTTTTTTTAACAATTGATTTTGATTTGAATTGACTAATTAAGAATGTTTGACTGTTATAGTGGTTGATTTTGTTAATGAAGTTGCAATAAGTAAAGTGTAGTATATGAAGATAATTTGGAATTAATAATATATTATGATGTTTGTTCGGTGGATGAGAGAAAAAGGGTTAAAATTCAAAGTTGGTTATCCAAAACTTTGAAAGGCAGGGGGGACGGTGGGACAATTTGTGTTTTGGGTAGATAGATGCCACGTGGAATGTAATTTAAGGGTGTAGTGAAGTGGCGTAGTCCACGTGGGATGCCAGAGATACCGACAAGATATCGCCACATACGTTTTGTTGGGGCCCACCTGCAACCTCCGCCGAAATCCAAAACCCTGCCCTCCCGCCGCCCCATCCATTCCCTCTTCTATTACTATTTTTCCATCTCTTTCTTTAAATGCCTTTTCTCATTATTGCCTTGGATGAGTAGAAAGAAGCATTTAAGTGGTAAAATTGTGTGGTGAGTTTCCGTTATGAGTGGGGGTGTGGATCCCTCCCACTTATTTACTCGATTCTACCCTTTTCTTTTATGTGTCAAATTCCTATTTTCGTCTTTCTTCTTTTGGATTATTTTTTCTTTTTTTTTTTAATTAATTTATATTTTTAATCTATAAAATTTAAAATTTATGTCACACTAATCGCTCCGTTTCAAAATTTAATATTTTTAACGTAATTGACAAGATTTCACATTTCAAAATTTAAAAGCGTTTATTTTGATTCTGGTACCTTATAAAAGTGATTGTTTACTTTACTATATTTGCTAAAATTTATTTACGTAAATTTTTTTTTAACTCAAAGTAATTGACAAGATTTCAAAAAATTTATAGAAAAAGAAATGAGATAAACAAAAATAAAGGACTAAAATGATAATTTTTAAAAATATAGTAGAGACTAATATAGTATAATGAATGTTTTTTTTTCCTTTTTTTTTTTTTGAATAAGGAAACACAACACAAACTTACAAAGACGGAAGGTCAGCAAACAGAGTTTCGAAAATCCACTCAGGTGGGCTTCCTCCTCACTCTGCCAACATCCCCTCTGCACTAGAACGACGAGCCAGCACGTGAGCGACTCGATTTCGAGACCTATAAATGTGATCAAAAGATAAAGTTGCACCGTGGGCAACATGCCGAAGAATTTGGGCGACAAAGAGACCCACTTCTAAATAACTACTAAAATTGAATAATACAGTAGTGATCTAATTTTAATTTTTGAAATATTAAATATTTACCTTTATCCTACTCGAATAAAAAAAATCCAACTAGTTTCACCCCAAATAAAAAAGCTTCACTCAGCATGAGCATAACTCAACTGACAAAATGTACGAATTAGTCACTAATAAGTCAGAAATACGAATCTCTTACCCCGCATATTGTAAAAAAAAAAAAAAAAAAAAAAAAAAAACTTCACCCCAATTAAAAATAAATAAATAAAAAATAAAGCCTAGATGTATAGGAGGGGAGCAAATTTTTAAAAAATAGAATGTTCAATAAAATAATGAGTATGGGCCTCAAAAAACATCCTAAATTATGTTATAATTTTAGAATTCTAACTTTTCTTTATCTTTAAAATGTGTATAATAGAGTTTTAACTTTAAAATGTGTACTTCAAAATGTGTATAATAGACTTTTAAAACTTTTAATTTTAATGTTATATATATACACTTATGAGCATCACAAACAAATTTATAGAAAAAAGAGTTCAGTCGCAAGAGTTTCGAAAAGCCATTCAGGTGGACAAACACTACTAAAAAAAATGGGAATAGATGACATGTGGGGCATCTGAAAATTAAGGAAGGAAAGAAAAAAAGTGTCATCTTCCATTTGGGGCGCGTTTTTGGAGGGAAAAAACGGAGTTTTTCAGATTTCCGAAATTTAATGACAGTTTTCTAATGTCGTCAATCGATAACAGTTTTAAAATGTCTTAAATCGTTTACATTTATTAACTATCATTAATTTGTTTATGTTTTTTTATTCAAACGTTTTTTATTTATAAAACAAATTTGTAATTAAATTAAAATAGAAACTAAAAATACTCAGAAAGAAATATAATTAATTTACAACTAAAAAAATTAATTAATTAACAAATAACTTAAAATTGATGAAAAATGAAAAAAAAAATGTGAAAAAAAACACTCAAATTCTTCTATTGATTTGTAATATTCTCAAAATTTATAATTAATATATATATAAAATCCCTAATTTAGATCAGATTTCGCCATCCCTAATTTATATTAGGAATCCCTAACAAAAAAGAAGCTTTCATCGGATTGACAAACTGAAGTGAAATCGTCTCCCCTTTCCTCCCTTTGGCTCCGTCGACCACACCTCCGCTTGCCTCACCTATAAAGTTCAGAAGACTAATTTAAGTTTTATAAGTTTCTTTTTCATCTCTCGTCAAGTCGTCTCACGCCAAACCCTTCGTCAAGTCGCCCGCTCCAAACCTCTCACCATCTCAGCTCCCTGCTCCACCTCCATCTCCCCTCTCAGTTGTCGAGAAAAAAGACAAAGTCATTGGGTTATTATTAATATAATAATAATATTATTATTTGATAAAAGTTGTTTCCTAAAGTTTAAAAAACTCAAGCCTATCTCGTAGTGACGTTTTCTAAATTAATGGAAATTTAGAAATTTTGTTTGGACATATGTTTGGAGAAATAGAGTTTTTAATTTGTGATTAAGTACCTTCTAAATTAAAGGGGATTTAGAAATTTTGGTTGGGCTTATGTTTGGAGAAAGAGACTTTTTAATAAAAAGAGATTTAGAAATTTTGCTTAAACTTGGAGAAATAGACTTTTTAATTTGTGATTAGGTGCTTAGTTGGGTTTGTTGTAAAAATAAATAAATAAATAAAGCAAACAACAAAGCCCTAGAAAAAAAACGTTGATTCTTCCCCTTCTCTTCCCCTACACCGCAACTCCCTCCCTCCGTCTTCAACCTCCAGCTTCAACGCCAACTCCCTCTCTCTCTCTTTCGATTTTTCAACCTCTAGCTTCAACGCCATCAACGCACAGTAGCCCAAACTCCCCCTCCCTTCGCATTTTCATCTCGGTCGCACGCCCACCATCCCCAAGCTTCCTCTCATTCATCTCCGCTCCGACCAACACCAGGCGACGCAAGCTCCGATCTTCGACGGCCGGCGCAGGGCGATCAATTCTTCAAGCGTTCGGGCGGCGACTCACGCATTTTCGGCGACCCGTGACGCGTCAGGCAGCAGCGATTTCCTCATCGCCTCGACGGATCCCGATCTGAGCACCTGCAACATCGAGCATCCTCAGCTGTTTGCGACGCCCTCACCCTCGCTCTTCTTTGTTGCGGCCAACAACCTCCCTCACGGTGTCGACGTGCGACGGGCAGCCCAAATCAACGGCAATTTCTCTTCCTTCGACGAATTTTCAACAATGTTTTTGGTGAGGTTTAAATTCATTTTGTCCATTAAATTCTAGATTTAGATTATTGGTTTCCTATTGACTTTGGATTTGAATAGGAAAAAGTGATTTTAACCAAAATCACTCTCAAATATGCTTATCCCTTTTTCCATAGTACAAACTTTAAATTTGAAGTGCCCGTGTTATTCATCCGAGAAGTATGTTTCTGGAAATTCGAAAAAAGAACCACATTTGTGGCATACTTTTTGTGCTATTGAAGAAGTGATAGAAAATTTAACTAATTATTTTCCTAATCTATAATGAATTGAAACTGGGGCTGCATGTTATATGCTGCATTTGTTAAACCATGATTTATTGTTAATGTGTGTTTGGTTGAGATGAGTTGTACTTACTATGTTGTGCCTCTGCAAAGTAAAATCCATTGTTTTACTTTGGTTCGTTTGACCTTTAGTCTTGAATGTTTACCCACTCCTAGAGGACACTTTTCATATTCTGTTCTTCTCCCACCAATATATTGGTCACTCAATGATTTGGTTGGGTATGCTGGGCAATCTTTTCAAGGAATATTGGTTTAATAAACTACATTGGCTCCATTATGGACAAATAGAAACTATGAAATTTCTAATTCTAATGTCTAATAGTAGAAATGGAATGGTTGATTTATGGATTATTTATTTCGTATTGAATTTTGCATACATTTTTCAACCACAGGATGCTTGAATCCAATAGATTACTTTTTAAGTGTAAGTATTGTTGTCATTTTATTATATCTAGTATATTTCAGGTTTCAAGACAAACACATTCATTAAAACTCTCATGGAATGGGTATTGATCTTTTCCAAATGAACCAAGTTAGTAGATCGAACCATATATATGTTCATATTAGAACCAAGTTAGTTTCAAGATTGATGATGGACTAAAATAGAACCAAGTTAGTTTAGGAGCTAAAATAGAGATTTCTAAATTGAAAATGGAGTAAATCTAAAATAATTCATTATGGCATAACTGCTTTATTTCTATTCCTCTTTTCAATAAATTACCGTACTTCTCTTGCTACTTCTTCCAATATGTATGCTTTGTTTTGCTTTACTTATTCATTAGGATTTTTGTGATAGTTTATTCATCTTTCTTAAATAGAAAAAATTGAAAAATGACATGAAGAAATGGCATGCCAACTTTTGAAGAGGTTTGCATCTCATGTTGCATGATTCTATATTTCTATTTGACATGTGATTCTATATTTCTATTTAGATAAATGTTTTCTAAATGAGTCTTGTTATTGTTGTTTCTCTGTTTTCTAGATCATAGATCATAGATTTGGTGTTGATTCATTACAACATAAATATGGAGGTGGATTTCTCTCCTCGGTGATCTTTGATTCATTAGAACTACTTTCCGATCTGATCTTTCTAATAAGTCCATTTTTCATCTACAACATAAATATTTTTTTACTAAATTATCCTAGGTTGATATTGAATTCATAGACATAAATAACTCTTACCTTTTTCTTCTTATTCATAAAATGTCAATTTCAGGCACTTGGGTTTACTGATCTTGCCTCCTAAAAAAAGTAAAGGCCATGTTATGTTATGTTCTCTTCTCTACTATGCTATTTAATCACATTTTTTTTAATAATTTTATTGCATTTTACTAGGTAAAGAATAGACAAGACTAGTGATTGAGTTTTTTTTGTCTTCTTCTCCAATATGTAATATTTACAGGTAAACATGTCTATATTCCCTTTTCCTTGTGAGGATTTTTCTTTGTTTTCTGTTTTCTTTGTATGATGAACCCAAGTTCTTTAAATTTTCATTTTTTTTCTAAGTTTGTTAGATTTTTAATAATTGTTGTTTCTGATCATTTTTCTTTGAATCTACTGGATGGTTTGGTTTTTGTCTTTAACTTTACACAGATCATTGCTTTTATTCTATTGTCACGTAGTTTTTAAGAAGTGAGTTTATTTTTGTTTCACGATTTGTTTGATTTCCTAGTTATTTCGATGGAGATTATTATTGGTAGCTACTTTTTATTCAATTTCAAAGCTTTAAATATGGTGAAGTGTGCGCCAAATTGATACTTAAGTAACTTTTTAAGCACTTTTAGACTATTTTGCACTTAATCAATTTAGACACTATTTTGCACTTAATCAATTTGAAGATGGTTTTGAATAGTAATTGTGCAGTAACCTAGGAAGCACGGACACTCCACTATAGGTGGAGTGTCCATTTTGGACACGTGTCGGACACGGATTCCTCCGGACACTCCACGGACACGTGTCCGACACCTCAAAATCGGTGTCCTATTATAAAATTGTTATTTTTAGTGTGGACACCTCGCAGACACCTCTCGGACACCTCGCGGACACTTGAAGGGCAATTCTTGGACACTTCAAAGATTTTTTTTTCTCTTAAATTTGAAAGCCCAAGAACTTTTTTTCTTCTTAAATTTTTAACTAAAGCCTAGCCCAAGTTGTAAAAAAAAAACCCTAATTTCAGTGACTCTC
This sequence comes from Herpetospermum pedunculosum, assembly GCA_028017165.1. Lineage (NCBI taxonomy): Eukaryota > Viridiplantae > Streptophyta > Magnoliopsida > Cucurbitales > Cucurbitaceae > Herpetospermum > Herpetospermum pedunculosum. The sequence continues at coordinate 6,737,658 of CM051524.1, read as the reverse complement.
TCCCCCACCTCCAGATTTCACGCACGCCCCTCCCATTTTCTTTCTTTCTAAGTTTGGCCACCTTCCCTCAACTTCCCTCCAACCAAGCATCCCATTTTCTTTCTTTCTAAGTTTGAGATGATAGTTTTAGTGTTTTTGTATGGAAGATTGAATTTCTTTCTAGTACTTTGTGTTTGAATGTTTTTATTGTAATTTTATGTTGGATAATGATGAATTTCTTACTATTAATGAAGTACCTTTTATTTTGTTATGTTCAATTTGTATGCTTATGTTTGATTAATTTATTTTGAAGTATTACTACGATAATATATACATATATTATCTAAAAATAATATATAAAATATAACGTATCCCCAACGTATCCGTATCCTACATTTTTTGAAATTGGCGTTTCGCCGTGTCCGTGTCGTGTCCGTATCCGTATCAGTGTCCGTGTCAGTGCTTCTTAGGCAGTAACTCTAATTTTAATCTCTAAGGTAAATTTTAGACTCTTAAACACCAATTGGGTTATCTATAGCGGTTTTTGTAGCATTGAAAAACCGCTATGAAAGCGTTTCAAAAACCGCTATGGAAAGCCTACGATAGCAGTTTTCTGACGCTGTGGTATGTGATATTTGTTGTAGTGGGTGCAGGTGTTACGAGTAAAGAGCAAACGAGTACTGACATGTTTCTTCATAAGGCAGGTATTTTACTTATGATTTTGGTAATTATCTCTATTCCTTACTACTACTGTCTTTCGGTGCTTATCAGAATTTACTTTTCTTTCAAATTTCTCTATTGCAAGCGGAAAAACTTATTTTCACTTGGTACTGCATAAGACTTAGTAGTTTTCTAACCTCATGAAAAGTTACATGTAATATATTTTTGTATTTTTTAGAGAAGAAGATCAATATAATGTGTGCAATGTGGCTGGACCACAATGAATTGTGGATGAAACAATTAATCACGAACTAGATTTGTTCTTTTAATGGTTAGTTGTACTCGTGTACTTAGAAAACAATGTTCGAGATAGATTTAAAGTTTCTGAATTTCTTTGTTTCCTTTTCTTTCTTTAGTTTGCCCTCTTTACTTTCCTAAAGTCTTGAATAGCTCAAGAGTGAGTTTATCTCGAAATATTTTCGGTATATTTTTCCATGTTTCCATGTCCTATGAAATTATTCTCGAATTTACGAAGTATAAATCCCTAGGTGATGTATGTTGTATTACACATCAAGTAAAGCTTTGCAAAATAAAGATAGGATAACGGTTATGTCAATTTGTTGATTTGACTTGCATTGTGGCATTGTTGTAATTTTGATAAGACTAAGCACATCGTTAACTGTTTAGGCACTTTTTAGGTTCGTTTGAGATTAAAATAACTTTGTAGGCACTTGCTAGGTTCGTTAACTGTTTAGGCACATTCTCTCATCACTAGCGCCACAAGTCAAAACATGGACAACTCTATTCTGAAAACGATAAATATATTCGAATGAAAAAGTTGCAACAAAAGCAACCTGACAAATGATTTCATCAACGAAGAGAACCCACTCTAGAGAGGTCTTCCACTTCACTCTTAATAATCTTGATCACATGCAGACAGTCAGACTTCACATAAATGTGATTAGGGTAGTCCAATGAAATGAACTCGATGCCCACACAAATCGTTTGTGCCTTAAGATTGTATATTTGGATTATATATGATTGTATGTTTTTAATATCGTTCATTGCACCATATTTATTTGATTGGACCCATATTTATTTGATTGGACCTCATGCATATGTATCATCATGAATATGTTTTCATCAAAACATTGTAACAAATTGACAACTACTCTTTCTTATCACGTTTCATGTACATTTGAGGAGCTTTCTGAGAAGCGATGAACTATTTAAAGATGGTCAATTATATTTGTCGAGATTTGAGACAACTACCCTCTCTTATCACGTTTCATGTACATTTGAGTAACTTTCTGAGAAACGATGAACTATTTAAAGATGGTCAATTATATTTGTCGAGATTTGGTACAAAAACTAAAATATGCACCAATAAAGAGTTGAATATGTTTACAAGGTCATATGCTTCTTATCAAGTGAAAACCCTTCATGTAACAATACGAAAAGAATGAAGGTATGGTGGAGTTTTTTGGGTAATGAAGGTTCCAAGTAAGATTAAGATTCTTTTTATGTGGAAGCTATTTTATAATGTCCTGTCTACTAACAACAATCTTTGCACTCGAAAAATTTCAATCATATGTGGTGTGTGAACTGTGTAAAATGGCGAGAAGTTGTAGAACATACATTTTTTGGGTGTAAACGTGCAAGAAAGATATGAAGCTTAATTCTTCCTCAACTTCGAGTAAGCACCTTCACCCAGTCATTCTAAACGTTCATTCTATATATTTATGATAGAAGTCTATCAGTGATACTAATTAATAAAATTCTATATATAAAATAGAGGTGTATTAGTAACTATCATAGTCATATGAGTGGCTATCACCGATAGAATTTTATTAGTGATAGAATAAAAATTGTCATATTTGTAAATAATAATAATAATAATAAATAAAAAAAAAAAAAAAAAAGTACCTTAAATTGACTGCAATTTTCCTATAGAATATCTATTAAAATTATCAAAGGCTGGTTTAATCATTTCGTTTTTCTGTTCCTAAAAAGTTTAATTAAAATTTGGGTTGATTGATTAACAACAATTATAGAAAAATTTTAATTTTCTTTTATTTATTGAATAATAAGAGAACAAAACATATTTATTTTTCATTCAATAAAAAGAAAAGCAAATAAATTTGGGATTAAGAGTTGTAGGATTTAGTCCGTGAAGAAAAAATCCTTCAAAAATAGGCGTATGCCGGTGATGAGTGCGGTGTGCACACGGTATTCTTTAGTAAAAGGCGAAAGAATAGTTCGCTTTGTGCTCACTGCCCGACTCCGTGCCTTTTCTTGACTAACGTGACTACCATTTTATACCTCCAAACTGGTGTTGGATTTTCCAACTTTGTCAATGTGGGAACTTGAAAAATGTTAATGGGTGGAGCAACTTGATAGCCCAAAACAAAAATTCATTTGCCTTGCCATTACAATATTATAAAATTTAAATTCGTTAGAGTTATTATCAACTTAATTGTTAATTATCCTTAAAAATAATAATAAATTAAACCTTGCAATCATACCATTGAATTTTCCTTCTACGTTTATATATTATAATTCAACATATATTCCGTTTATACTAAGTTTATTCAATTTTAATTATATATCACATATTTTTAAATATACCTCATATTTATAAAATGCACACATAAAATAAAACAAGAATATATCACTCCTATTATTAAATATATACCACAAAACATACCAATGAAATAGAAATATAAAATAAAAAAATCATAAACTTCGTCCTAAACAACACAACCACAACCACCAAAATTCAGCCTCCATTGACTTCCTTAGACTTCGGGAGAGGCCAATGATCCTACCCAGCAGACGAGAAGATCTCGTACCACCACGAGCAAATCCCTCTTCTTTGACTACTTCTATTCCTTCGTCTCTTTAAGTTTGTTTAGGTTTTTTAGAAGGAGAGAGTAATTAAGAAATTTAAGGGGTTTTAGGATGGTTTAAAAAATATTTTTAAAAAAAGAAGAAAAAAACTAACAAATGAGATTTAATTTAATAGATGTTTGTATTTTGGTAAGAAAAAATAAATAAATAAACAAAAAAAAAATCCTACAAATAATAAATAAATTTATATATTAAACATTTGTGAAATTATGCTGGAAAAATAGTCAATTTGGGACATTATCTCTATAAGAATTGAGTTCAAAATCAAATAAGTAAAAAAAATACTCTGACCGTTCGCCCAAAAAAAAAAGATTAGGATAAATGACATTTTTTTTATTTTCAAAATCCATAAATATTCCTATTTTTAGAAGTTTAATATATATCATTTTTTTTAGTTTAATCTCTCTCCTATCTTTTTCATTCCTTATTATCTGAATCACTTCCCTCATATTTAATAATTAAAATAAAATAAAATTAATTCACTTCCACCAAGATTTCATAAAAAAAAAAAAAATAGGATACAGTTTGTAATTTGATTTTTAATCTTGTTAAATGTTAAATTTTTAAAATACGGTGTTATATGTAATTTTTACTTAGTACTGTCTAAAAAATAAATTACACCATATTCTCAAAACTCATATATATTCTAAAAACAATAACATTCAAAAATGTTAAAAAATAAATAATAAAAAAAAAAAAAAAAAAAAAAATTATACTGTCTCATAGTATTGCAATACACTTATTCTCAAAAATAAAAAATATCAACAAAAACTACATTGTATTCTAAAAAAACAAAACTCACAGTATAATACACTGTTCAATAGGAGGTTGCCCATTTAAAGAGCTTCATAAATGGAAACCAAAAACCAAATTTCAAACAACAAACCCAAATAAATACTCAATAAATGAAAATAAAAAAAATTATTATCAAAAGAATCACATACAAGTAGAAAATGAGATTCTTCATTTTAGGGTCTTTGAGAACAACCATCTCTATAAAAACAAAATCCTAAAACTTCAAACCGATTGTAAATCGCTTGAATTATCATCGTCCTCCTCTGCAAACTTAACGACGTGAGGAGATGAAGGCGAAAAATGCATGAGGAGAGGAGGGCGGCATAAGCGTGAGGAGAAGAGCGTGTATAAGTAGAAGAGAGAATAATCATCTCTGGAAACACAAAATCCTAAAACTCAAAATCCTAAAACTTCAAAATCGACTGTAAATCGCTTGGATTATCATTGTCCTCCTCTGCAAACTCTGCAAACTCGACGACGTGAAGAGATGAAGGCGACGGATGCGTGAGGAGAGGAGGGCAGAGGCGAGAATAAAATCTTTAATTATTTTTAGGATAGAAGTGAGAATAAAATATAACATTTGTAGGATAGAAGTGGGAAAAAAATGGAAATATTTTTTTAGAAATGATTGTTACGAGAAAAAAAAGATGGATAGGAGGGAATGTTAGGAGGGAGGGAGAGTAAACAAAAAAAAAAATGACATGAATCCAACTTTTACATACAAATTCAAAAACACAACAAACATAAAATTTATATTTAAACTTTATTATATTACGAAGAGCAGAAAATAATTTTGGATTCAGAGTTGTAGGATTTACTCAACTGAGTACATCCTCCAAAAATAAGCATATGCCGGTATGTGCGGCGTGCACACGGTATTCTTTAGTAAAAGGCGAAAGAATAGTTCGCTTTGTGCTCACAGCCCGGCTCCGTGTTTTTCCAATGAGAACGAGATACAATTTTATACCTCTAAATTGGTGTCCGATTTCCCAACTTTGCCGATGTGGGAACTTGAAGAATGTTAACCGGACAAACTCTTTGATGGCCCAGGACACTTTTTTTTTTTTTTTTTTTTTTTTGAATAAAAAAAATCCATTTGCCTTGACATTACACTTATCTAACATTTAAATTCATTAGTTTATTATCAAATTAATTGATAATTTAAATTTTGTTAGTGCAATGGAGGGCCAATTTTTTTTATTTGTTTTATTAGTTCCTTAGGTAGACTTAATACAAAATATCATTTACTATGGAAGAATGTATGCTAGTTCGTAATCCACGAGATGTGTTCATTTAGTTTGCATTATCAATATTTATAACTTTCAACACGATACCTCTTTAAATACTACTTTTATGATCACTTGACGTACATCATTCTCAATTTATATTTTTTATCATCCACCTGACTTAATTATTAGAGTTGCTTCAACGTAAACACAAAACAACACACTCTTGTTAGTTTGTTAGTTTACTCATGTGATATTCTATCCCTCTCGAAACCATAGAACAATCGTAATTGATTTTCAACAAAGGGCTAACAAGAAATTAACAATGCTAAATAACTGTTGAAATTGAACAATATAGAATGATGATCTATTTTTTTAAAAACAAATATTAAATAATTAAAAAAATAAAACTCTCTCCTCTCTCCCCTTCCCCTTTCCCTCTTCTCCATAAGAAAATCACTTAAAATTTGTTTGTAGAATGCATATGTATCATTTTATTTAAAAAATAATGCATATGTATCATTAAGTTATCGTTTTATTAACATGTTTAGACATGTGGACATGTAACTTAGAAAATATGAACTTTGTTAATGTTGGGTCGAATTTTACTAATGGTTATGCGAGAATCATTCGAATGCACGTTCACGTGTCTAAATATGTTAACAAAGCAATCCTTTAATAATTCTAGTTGTAAACTAATGCTAAAAAAATTGGTGCATTTTTTGTTGGTTAGAAGATGAAGTGGATTTTTCAAACAAGGGATTTTCCTTGATGACGACCCATCTTGGGTTGATTCTGTCATTTGTGTTCATATATTGTTTGCACGGATAGAATTTTTTTCTTATTTTGATTGTTGGATCTCCTTCGAGCGACCAGGAGTAACCGGTCCCGTGTTTCGAAGGAGCCTTCTTAGATGTCATCGCTTCTTTGGAAAGATTTTAAATCTTGGTTGAGAGAAATAGATGAAATGTAGAAATTGTCCCACCATGCGTACTAATTTGTTCGACGAGATTTCAGGAGAATTTTAGTTCGTGGAATGAGACTTTGATTTGTATTAATTTGTGTAGTATAGTGAAATACAAGCTCTAATGTATGATCATTTGAAATACAAGCTTGTTTTGTTTTTAAGGTTGAATCCTTCAACTTTGAAGAACTTGTGGAAAGTCTTCGACTTCGAACAAAGGTAGCCTATAGCTTCTTGAAAGTCTTCAACTTTTAGCTTCGACTTTTACACTTCAAATGTCTTCCCTTGTCTTCGAGAAAGCTTCCATATTCAAATTCTTCAAGAAGTTTTCAATCTTGGAAATGTATATCACTAAATATAGTACATAAGTGACATTTAACATAATAACAATGTACATAAAAGGCAGATAAATAATTAGAATAAAAATGATTAATTATTAGACTAAAATTATGGGAATTTCTCCAAAGAGAAAATCCTCCAAAAATAGGCGTATGCCAGTGAGTGCGGCGAGCACACGGTATTCTTTAGTAAAAGGCGAAAGAATAGTTCGCTTTGTACTCACCGCCCGGCTCCGTGACTTAGATGTAACTACAAAATACCATTTTATACCTCCAAACTGGTAGGAGAAGTTTACAACTGCGCCGATGTGGGAATTTGAAGAATGTTAACGGGCCCAGTAATTTGATGACCCAAAACAAAAATTCATTTGCCTTGGCATTAAACTAATCCAAAATTTTGTGAAGATAACCCCTGTGTACATGGATTGGGTTGAAGGGTTTTTCAACCCAACCCGAAAATTTCGGGTTGGTAAATTCTCAACCCAACATTTCTGTCAACCTAACCCAACCCAACCCTTCAATTTTCGGGTTGGGTTGGGTGGGCGGGTTCACCTTTTTTTTTTAATTATTTTTTTTAATTAATAAATATTGATTTTTTAATTAACTTCTAAATCACCTGAAATTCCTTAATCCTTATTTTCCTTTTAAAATTATCATTAATGAAATTCTCTAATCCTTGATTTTCTTTTCAAAATCATCATTAATCCTTGATTTTTCTTTCAAAATCACCGAATGAATTTTTTTTTAAAAAAATATATTGAATTTAGGGAAAAAATCAATTTATACACTTAAACTTTGGAGGTTGTATCAATTAAAACCCTAAACTATTGATTATATCAATTTACACCCTAAACTTTGAGAATTGTATCAATTTACACCTTCTATTAGAATTTTATTTTAAAAACTTTGATTTAAACACTTGAAGACTTATAATTTTAGCAATTAAACTCCTAAATTTTCATAATTGAATAAAAAATATGAAAGTTTAGGGATTTAATTGATAAATTATAAGTCTCTACACGTGTGAAAAATTAACATTTTTCTAAGAGAGAGTGTAAATTGATACACTTATGAAAGTTTAAGGTTTAAATTGATACAATCATTAGTTTAAGGTTTTAATTGATACAACCTCCAAAGTTTAAGGGTATAAATTGATTTTTACCCTTGAATTTATTATATATATAATTTTTTTTTTTTAATATATTGAATTCGGGTTGGTTCGGGTTGAACCGAGCCAAATTTGGTTCAACCCGCGAACAAACCCGAAAATTCGGTTTTTCAAAATAGCAACCCAACCCAACCCATATTAAAAAAAAAACAACCCAACCCGAAAAGTTGGGTTGGGTTTAGTGGGTTGCGGGTTTTTTGAACAACCCTAATATGTATAAGGAGCTGTATATATATGTATGTATGAGAGCAGCTGCATGAAGACGTAACAAAAAGATAGGCCTCGAGCAAGGGAGACGTACTAAAATGTTATTAAAAAAAATTGAAGATGAGAGAGCATCGAGGCAAACAATAAACTCTCAAAAATTTATGTTCATGGTCAGCAAAAATACCAAAAATGAGGTGAAGACTTATACCAAAAATGAGGTGAAGACTTATATCCAGGAGGCACTCGATATTAACTATACTCTTTCCTTGAGAACGTATTTGGGTTGCCCTTTCAAATATTCAAGAACAAGTTCTCAAGCTTTTAGCTCTATCAAAGATCGTGGGTGGAAAATTCTTTAAGGTTGGAAGATAAAATATTCTGAATGAGAGGCAAAGAAGTGTTGACTAAACCAGTAACCCAAGTCATTTATAATGACACAATGAGTCGTCTCTAGTTACTTATGAGCTTATGTGACGAAATAACTCTGTGTATGCGAGATTTTGGTGTTAAACCACAAGAGATAAAAAAAAAGATTCATTGACGAAACTAGTCTAGAATGTGTCATAGAAAAGAGGATGGAGGGCTCGGGTTTAGAGACTTTCATTTTTTAACTTAACCCGACGATGTTGGCCAAGAAAAGTTGGAGGATCATAAAGGGCCCAAATACTTTACTTACACACGTGCTTCGAAGTAAGTATTTCAAAACTAGATATTTTCTGAATGGAGTAATCCTTTCGACGCTTTGCGAAGTATCCTGTGGGGACACCAACTTTTTTGGAAGGGGTATCAGGGGCAAATTGGGAATGGGAAATAGTCCAAATCAGTGACGATCATTGGATCCCGAGAGATGGATCTCGTAGGCCCCTCTCCGTGCCCCAATCTCTTATAGGGCATAATGTGGCTTGTCTGCTAAGGGCGTTGGAACAAAGATCTCATCCCAAATGTTTTTCTTCTGAAGGATGCAAACGACATCATCCAAATCAGATCACCAAGGCAAAGTCATGACGATGAGATCATCTGGAATCTCGAAAAAAACATGGAGTTAAGAGTGCTCATTATTTAGGAATGCAAATTGCTAGTTGGAATGAGGCTAGTCCTTCCAATGGAGATTCTTCTAGGAAACAACCTTTTGGAAGATTAAGACACCCCAAAAGGCAAAACTTGTTGCGAGAGAATCTACCAAAACAAATTTAGCCAACAATAATGATGTAAAAACAGATCTCATGTGTGTTTTTTGCAGGAGGCATAAGGAAACTTATTCCCATTTGTCGAGGAAATGTAAGGTAACGAAGGGCATTTGGCCCCGTTTCCTAGCCACTAATGTTGATATTCTCTGTAATGACATAACTTCTTGGAGACTTCGGGATCACTAAGTCTGGCTTTTTCAGAATGGTTCCCCCTGAGTTGGACAAGATAGTGGTGATCATTTGGCAGATCTGGGAGGTCAGGAACAAACTCCTTTACCAAAGAACACCGATGGATGCTGATAACACAATTGACTCCATTCCTTGTCGTCTGGATGAAGCAACGCCGTCCATGGTAGATCTGGGAGGAAAGGCAGTACATGAGATTCTTCAGAACTCTTATTGGGATCTTGCAGAGTTCGTTGTCCTAGGCAGGGTTTCCCCAACTCCGAACTCATGGGAATTAAACATTGACACTCCGTGGAGTCCCTCGTCATCTTGGTGGTTTGGGTTGGGTGCTGAGAGACCATCTAGGTCGTATTCGCCATGCCAGTTTGAAGAATATCACCCATAAATGAGAGGTCAAAATTCTCGAAACTATGACTATTATTGAAGAGCTAACACTCCCCCGGTTGAATCATAACCATTTGTTTGTGGAATTTGACTGTATGGATGTTGTTAACCTATTGAACAACGTGACAGAAGATCAAACATGCATTCTTCATGTTGGGTTTTATGTCCTAAAACTCGTGGTTTGTAAATTGAATGTATATTCTATTTTGCAATGAAGTTGTTATTGAGTTTTATTCATTAAAGTTGTTATTGAATAAAGTAAATTGTGTTTACTTTTAACCTAACTCCAATAAACTAAGAACCCATGGCTATAGGATGTATACTTGAACTTCATGTGGTGACATGATTGTGGATCAAGTTCGAGTGATAGCCAAAACGGTCTATAGTATAGGGATAAGGTTGGGTACCTTATCCTGGGGACACTATTGGACGCGGCCCACTTTGTATAGTATAAACGATGTGATCCGAAATCGTTCATGTGGAGACATGCGAGTGGGGGTGTCCTATGCAATGAGTTTGCATAAGACTGAACCGCGAAACAAGACGCTTTTTCTTTATAATTCCGTTTACTGTAAAGACCGACTTTTTCATATGATGACCTAGGTAACTCGATCTGAATCCTGAGCACGCTATGAACTCCTGTTTATTCGGGCTTATCCTCTGACTTGTATGGGTGAGAGTGGTCCGAGATCGCCGACTCAATAAGCCTACCATCTTGGGGATAAGACCGGGTAGGTAGCTGGGAACATAGTCATGCGAGATGGAATTCACTCCTACCCGCCTTGAGGGATTAGTAGAAAGATTGTTCCCTTAAGTGCTGACTCCGGGTCTTGAACTAGGGATCTCACCCTCTCATTGGCCCGAGAGAGACTTGGTATAGTGATGAGATCACATACCAATCGGTTTGGTGGTTGGATCACAAACCAATAGTTCATTAGAGGATCAAAGGAATTAAGGAACAAGATGTAATTACGGGGGTAAAACGGTTATTTTGACCCAACTGTAATTACGAACGACCTGTGAAGGATTGACTTACTAATGATGGTTATATCAAGAGGACATAAATATATCTACGGTGAGGAGAGTGCAACCCTTGGACTTTAGTGGAGTCTCTAGGGTTAACGAATATTGGTTAGCTTGGCTAAAGAGTTTGGTCGGTTAATCTCGTATCGTTGGAGCTCATAATCTGTAGGTTCTTTAGGTTCTTCTGGCTAACTCGGATTAAACCGTCTAACAATATGAGAGAAAAAGAATTTGAATTTATTCAAATTCAATTTTGGAAGAATGATAGACATATTTAAATATGATTTAAATATGGGATCAGTCTAAAACATGAATAGTGATTCATGTATGATGATTCGGTTTAAGAAACCGAGATTAGTCTTATTATTTAGTTAATATTTGATATTGAATTAAATAATAATATTAATTAATTAAAAAGTTTAATTAATTAAAATTTATTTTGTTTATTAAAATTAATTATGAATTAATTTTAAAATGACAAAAAATTACAAGTGGGATTATCCAAGTCAAAGTGGATTTATCTAAGTTAAGTGGATTTATCCAAGTTGTGAAGTGGATTGTGAATCACCAACAACATGCATAAACTCATCAATTTTGGAATACTTAGTTGAAGACTAATACATCCAATTTGAGATGTCATGCTAAGCAAAGAGATTGTTGCATGTGAATTGCCTATAAATTAGATGAAGTTCAAATGGTTTGATGTTGATGAATTTTCAAAGAGTTTGAATATTTGGATGAACATGAAGAGTTCATGTTACTTAAGAAATTAGAATGCTAAGTGTTAGATATTTCTCACAAAATCCTCGTCACTTCATCTTCCCATCTTCTTCTTCCAAACTTTTTTTTTCATAAAGAAGTCCCACCACTCCGTTGCTCGGTCCGAGGATAGTGGGACTACTAGAGGTGGTTCTCGGAGAGTTCGAGAGAAGCTTTGAAGGGTTCGTGAAGAGATTCGAGCATCGGAATAGAAGTCCTTAGAACTACAAGAGGTATGTGTTCTAATTCCTTTTATTTCAAAACTTTGAGCATGTTTCTTATTTAGCTAAATTGATGAAATTAGAGTGCCAATTGATCCGACTCGCTTCCGCTGCGCTCCATCACTTCATTGATGAAGTCAAAACTTTGCCCAGGGGTTGTGGAAATGTCTCCTACATGCATGCTCGTTGTGGGCACAATGCACTAGCGTATTCTCCCGGGCAAAATGCTTTGGATGAACATTGTCTGCTTCTCTTTAAATCCCTTACCATAAGTGGTTTTCTGTTATAGTCTCTAAAGAACTGATTTTGTAGTATCGTTTCTCGTTTTTATCTTACAAAAATGTGGAGTATGCGTATTTTAACCTCCGACCTCAAGAGAACGAATATATGTCAATTACCGTTGATGTTCATGTTAACAACCATTAGAATTTTAAAGGTGCGGTGTTTGATTAGTAATCTTAAAACATAAATTTAAAAATAAGAGATTTAATGATAATAGAGTTGCATTTTATGTTGTCAAATATATGCTTGGTAGAAGATTTAGAAATTAAGTCTCAATTTTAAAAGTTATCAAATTGTATTTAGTAATATAAACAATAAAAATGGTAGCAGTTAATGAATATTTAATTTAATCTAAAATATTATAAATTAATTTATATTTTTTGCTATACATTTTGTAGACGTCCAATTATATTATCTATTTTTTGTTATACAATTTTTTCTTTTTTTTAGTTCAACAATCGGGGTTACAATCATGTCCAAAATAATGGCAAATTTAACAAAATTTAAAATATTTTGCAAATAAGGCAAAAATTCAGTGGCTATCACTTATCAGACAAAATTCTATTAAAAAAACTGAGCTGATAGACTTAGGGATAGAAATTGCCATATTTGTAATTTTTTTAAAAAAATACTATATTTTTAATTATTTTACTCTAAATTGACGTCTGTTACAATTTCTCTGTTTTAATTCTATATAAAAAAAAAAACATGAGTTTATAACATAGGATAGTGTATATATATATTTTTTTTTTTGAAAAAACAGAGAATAGTATATTTATTATATAGTTCTTTCCTTTCCAAATGTAATTTAACATTTTCAAATTTAAGATCTGAAAAACACTTGAAACTTTAAAACTGTTGTTTTCAAAATTTCCCCAAATCACAAATCCATAAACAGTTTTAAAAAACAAACACTCAAAACAAGAAATAGAATCTAAATTGCATACCAAACAACCCCTAATTGTTTTGTTTTAGTTTCATTTAAAAAATGTGTATATGGTTAAAGTATTGCTTTTGTCTATGGCCTTCAATTTGGGTTTTCATTAAATTTCTGAATTTTAAAATGTTTCTAAATTTTAACAAATCATTTATGTCTATCTCAACGTCTCCTTCAATCTTCCAAAATAGATTTTAAACAAGTTATGGGTAAATACATTTTGAGATTCAAAAACATCATACCATTTGTTGCATAACAAGTATTTGATAGAAATGATCACACAATTTTAAATCATAGAAATTATATTCAAATTAAAGTAAAAAAACTAAAAATATAATTTAGCCTTATAAAAAAAACTAAAAGAATTTTAAAATATGACAAAAAAAAATAACTTCTTCTATTATCCAATTTATTGCGCCGTCTACATATTTATCTAGCAATTACTAAATTTGCAGCTAGAAACAGCAACGCATATGCTCTTTCTTCATCACCCATATTTCCGAGTTCTCGTTCATCTCGACAATCCTCTCTACCATCATGTCCCTATTTTCCACTTGAGAGTAAGAACCTTCGAGCGTCGGAACTGACTGATTAATACGAGACTAATGTTCTACCAAAACAGTCTTTGTATCCTACTAAGACAATCGTCGTAAACTAGCAATCAATGCATGGATATTGCTTTCAGCAGTTTTCAACTACCAACTTTCCTCAAGAAAATCCCATCAGAAGGATTTTTTTTTCTTATCATTTGGCATTTCCATTTCAACAGTCACAAAAGATGAAAAGAATTTCCAAGTTCGAGTTTCAGCGAGACTTACCAAAGAGGAAAGGTTTTCGGGAATCTTGACGAAGAGAACACGACAGCTGAGAGCAACTGCAGGAGAGAGATATGAACAAGAGAATGTCTTTAAATTACAACACTTCAGAAGAAGTTAAATATATTTTTTTTGGTAATGAAGGAGGGCAAGGGGCATCACCAATCATAATCAATATTGGACGCCGAGATCGACAACTTCTACTACCAAAAATCAGATTTACACAAGACTGAACTATCCATCTATAGTGGGAGGGGGAAGAACTAAGATTCTGTAAGATGATAAATAAGTTATGCATGTGAAATCTTCATTCACAAGCTCATCGTCCCACGAGTTAAAACTATGTGCTTTTTAAAGGACTCGGAGCTGTGCAAGGAAGGCAGCACAAAGATCCAGGAAAAGAAACTGGGGGCCTTGAACCCTCTGTAGATCAAGCAAATACTTCTCTTCGCGTGTTTTGTAGAGCTGACAACAAAACCGAAGCAAAACGAATAAGCATGATGCTTGAGATTATTATCGAGAATGTGACATAATTTGCTCTGAACATTATTCTTCCACATTATGCAACAACTCTTTTAGGAAACAACTCGAGAACAAATCAAGCTTACGCAATGCGTTAATCAAAGGTCCTAGTCGCTCTGCAGGCATTGTGGGTAGAGGGGAAGGGTGAAAATGTACTGAAAAATATGTAATGCATTTCAACCAAGGAGAGAAAATGGAACAGTTCTTTCAAATGCCACAATAGAAAGAAAAATACCTGAACTTCAAACTTAATAACATTCGGCGATTTTACGACGCCATCGTTTTCAATGATGGTAGACTCGTCCCCAAAGTAATGATTACCATGCCCAGGGCTATTAATCATGCCTTCATGATGGCCTGGAATTCCAGGTAACCACCTACATTTCATATTGTAGTGCCCAATCTTCTTCCAACCCACATTGAGCTCTCGTAGGGCTTTAAGAACTTCGGTCATAATTTCACGGGGATGAGCTCGAGACTGCCGAGTTAGACCAAAGAGTACAATCATAATCCATTTATTGGGCATCATCAGTTACCAAGTTACTCAGAAAATTAACAAAAAAAGTAAAAAAAAACGAAGTGCCCATGTGGACACATTCAACTTATAAGCATCCATAAGAAGAAAATTTAAGCATTAAATATAGATCCATCTTCCAACAATACAGAAAAAACAAGAATACATATAGAAATTATGCTCGATACAGATTAGAACAAAGAGACCAACCTGTAATCCCAGAGCCCACTTCCTCTCAACCGGAAACTGTGATCGTAAGCCCATTCCTTGATAATCCATATATCCAGGAAGACGGTGTCCTACAGCAGGACTTGCGGGTTCACCAGAGTGCATACGGTTGAATCCTGTTTCCTATCAAACAATTAAAATAAAACAATATATGTTGGATTGTACAAATAGTAACAAAATAAAAACAGGGAAATTTTTATAGAAGAATAATATATAAATTTTAGGGCAAAAATCAATTTATACCCCTAAAACCATGGGTTGTATCAATTAAAACCCTAAACTAATAATTGTATCGATTAAAACCTAAGTGAATCAATTTACAGGACACCCTCCGGTAGATTTCGTTTGAAAATGTTAGTTCAAACACATGTGAAAACTTAAAATTGTATCAATTAAACCCCAAAACTTTCATACAATTGATTCACTTATGAAAGTTTAGGGGTTTAATTAATACAATTATAAGTCTCTACACGTGTAAATTAACGTTTTTCAAATGAAATCAGAAGGTGTAAATTGATACACTTATGAAAGTTCAGGGTTTTAATTGATACAATTATTAGTTTAGTGTTTTAATTGATACAACATCAAAAATTTAGAGGTATAAATTGCCTTTTTCCCTAAATCTTAATACTTAATAAAACAAGATGAAAGAATTTTTTTTTTTTTTTTTTTTGATAAGGTACCGAACTTTCATTGAGAAATAAATGAAAGAATACAAGATGAAAGAAAATTTTCATTGGAACTACGACAACTAAACCACCAAAATACGGGAGAAATACATCACAATATGAGCCCCAAAAAATTCCCAAACTTTCTTTCTTTTGCCACTCAACATGGAAATCTTCAGCAAGATGCATTGTGAAGGGTGGGTAGAAAGGAATTTCTAATAGTATAAAAGGAAATGCGTGAAAAGCTTTATCAAACTAGAAGTCTAGAACTAGAACAAGAAACAAGAATACCATAGTTTCCTGAAACTCAGCTCCAAGATAACCACTAGAAACACGGAACCGGTTGTCCAGCAACAAATAATAAGCAACAGTAGCCTGAAATATATTATCAATAACAATGATCATCAGTAATGACTAGCAAGGAAGAATTTCATATATCTTAAGAAAATAAGTCGAAGTAATTATGCACCTCATTTTGAATTCGATTACGAAGAGACTCCACCAGCTGATTTCTGTCAAATCCCATCTTTACAACCTCCTGAAGAATGTCCTCGTCAATCTGAAAAACAACAAAATAATCAAGGAAAAAGTTTAAATGCTTGGATAAGAGAAACTAACAATTAAGAATCTATATTGCAAAATGAGAAAATAACTCATTTATCCTATTACGTAGGATAGGTATCGAGTATATTGGGACTGATTCTACTGTTTGTTATTCTAAAAGACTTACTAATGACGCAATGCTATGTCCAACTAATAGCTGCCTAGTAAAACTGCTCATTTTTATTTCAAAAAAAAAAAAAAAAAAAAACTAAACTACTCATTATATATGAAGTTCATTTTTAAAAATTAAAGAAAACATGAGAGAATAATAAAATATTATTCCTACTTTCTATATTGAAAACTGTTTTAAAAAAACTATCCTACCAATTTCTACATAAAAAATTTCTTTTTTGAATGATGTAAACTAGTTTTAAACATGACTTCCAAACAAGCCCAAATTTTCTAAAATAAAAACCAGTAATAGACAAACTTATTTTTTTGAAAGCAAAAAATAAATTCAGTTATCGCATACAGGGTAGAGATAAATTTTATCGACTTATCTCAATTTAAGTGAGAACTACAATGAAGAAGAAAGGAAATTTTATGGTCTTACTGTTGAGCAGAAAGGTAGAATCCAAAGGAATGCATTCAGACCTAAAAATCATAAGGATTTAGAGAAGAGTTTTTAAGGATATTTCTTAAATATTTATTACCAAACCTTTTTTGCTTGTTGCATTGTATCAGGTGGAGGCACGGCTAAATAGCGTGGAAGATGAGCCTGAAACCATGGGTGTTGTCGAATCTCAGGGATTGTGATGCGCTTCATTGGGTCAACCACCAGCATACTAGGAATCAGTTCTCTAGCACCAGATGATAAATGACTTGGAAGAGTATAGATTCCACCCTATAGGACAGCAAGATTTTAGTGAAGATTTGGAGTTTTCATCACTTTCCAGACGGTTTGAATTTATTGAAGGTATAATAGAGACAACATGGCCATCATAAGGAAGAGTCCGAGTACATAAAATTGGTATCTAAAATAAATCAATATTTCTCCAATGCCCTTTGAGGCCCTTGGCTAGGATAGTAATAATACTAGCAAATTATGGAAGGAATTTATCATCCTTGAGAAGCTGAAATTAATCAGACCATATCTGCAAATACTAACATTAAAAGGAAAAAGCTCCAAGCAGAAGCTCAAGCTCGCCAAGAAACTTTATTCCTGCCATAACAAAAATTAAGCTAAAGTAAATAAATCTAGAAATACCTTTATTTTCTTAAACAGGTTGGGAATGTTTTCATCGTCAAAAGGAAGAGTGCCACATAGAAGAGCATACAAAATAACACCACAACTCCACACATCTACTTCAGGTCCAGCGTATAATTTCCCAGAGATGACCTAAATATTAAATTAAAAAGTCGTGATTGTTACATTGAAACCCAACAAAATGGCAACTATTCCTTGGGAGTTACTCCCTGCAAGCTGCAACAAACATACCTCTGGGGCAGCATAATTGGGACTCCCACAACTTGTCTTCAGAAAGTGACCATCACGCATTATATTGCTCAAACCAAAATCAGCAATCTTCACATTACATTTGGAGTCTAAAAGCAAATTCTCAGGCTTAAGATCTCTATGAACCACCATATTCCTGTGGCAGTACTCCACACCAGAGATTATCTGTTCCATGAAAGTGGGTTGCCCACAACATAACTTAGATGGAAGATACAAATTGCAAGCTGCAACCAACGTTTAAAATTACAATTGCAACCTACCTGTTGAAAAAAATTACGGGCTTCATCTTCCTGCAACCTTCCCTTTTCTACAATATAGTCAAAGAGCTCTCCAGATTTTACATACTCCATCACAACATAAATGTCTGCTGGAGTCTCTATAACCTCATAGAGCCGTATAATGTGAGGATGCATGAACAATCTCAATATTTTAATCTCTCTTCTCACTGCACCAATTTCATAGAGAGAAAAAAGAATAAGCCTCTTCCCAGACCCAAAACCAACTTCATAAAAAATGATGACATGTAAAAAGGGTGAATGAAAATATATTTTTGAAAACCAGAAAACCCCATTAACACTTTTTTCTTATGGCGGTGGGGGTAGATGGAATGGAGGGACGGAAGGAACCATCTAAAGAGATTAAAAATTCTAAGCAGGTTGCCCTTTGGAAATTTAAACTAAACCTGTTCTTAGAAAACAAACCTTGGAATCAAAATGATGAAAATCATGATGACAGACTTTTCAACAGATTCATAAATTTGATGATATTGTTTAAAGATTGAAAGTGCATACAATTCAAGAAAGAATCAAACCTTTTTCTTCCATGTCCAAGTTTTTTATTTTCCGGCGGTTAAGGATCTTAATAGCAACTTTATGACCAGTTAAAGCATGCTCTGCAATTTTCACTTTCCCAAATGAACCAATGCCAAGGGTTTTTCCAAGCTTATAGTTCGGTAAATTCATATCCATGCCACTGCCACCACGACCAGTTGGCCCATCCATTTCACTACTCTACAATAATGGTTAAAATAAGAAAATGAGATCAACATTGAAGAAAAAAAATATCTCTTCCATAGGTGATCAGAATACAATAAAAGGGATACAAGCATCTTCCAAGGGAGTTAAAAAACACTCTCAACTTGGTACAAATTAAGGAAAGGTACGGAGATATATTCCAAAACCACTAAAATTAACAACTTTTTATAGGAAATTAACTTCATTTATAGAAAAAGAACTACAAAAGAGTGGGTGGTAAGAAAACAACCTGAAATAGCCAAGGATTACAAATTTTTCCTCCAAATAGGTGTTCATAAAAAAAAGAACCGCTATTACAAAAAAAAAAAAATGAAGATTGATTTCCATAGTAAAACTTTGGAACGTATGGTATCCCGTATCCCTAACTTCTTTGATCTCTCTAGAAGTCTCTTTACAAGTTCTAAAGTTTCTTCCTAACCACACCTCCCAAGTCTCAAAAGCATGTTTCCTTTTCTTAAAAAATGGATGGCCAAGAAGAAGTTCCTCTACAGATGCCAAGGCGTTTTGAGGGAAGCACCAAACGAAATCAAATTTTGAAAAGGAGAAAACCAGAGGGCTTAGCTTGGGCATAAGGGCAATGGAGGAAGAGGTGATCAGACATCAGAGAGGTTCATTTATTTTCTGGTTCTCCAGAAGGATGATGAGGCTGGCTAACTCCTTAGTTTCCCTTTCATTCAAAGGCCTCGGAAAGAAAAGCTTCCACTTCCATTCTCCTTCATGCTATAAGTTACTCATAGGCCACAGCTTTAGAGCACGACATTAGGTAGTCTTGGGATGACAATTTTTAGAGGTTTATAAGCTCTCCAAACATTTAAACCGGAAACTAGTATTTTCTTTTTCCCATTCCCAAATTTGATGCAAAGGTAATCCAGACATCTTCTCTCACACTTAACCACAAAATTCCGAGGGCAATTCCTTCTGATTTTGCTATGAGTTGAGGCAAACCACCAGAATTCAATCAAACCCGAATTTACTATAGAAAACACCACATGACATAAAGAATCTCTTTGAAAAGAAAAGCCAAAATTCTTCAGATAAACACAATTAAAGCTTTACTGTGGATACTATACGTGGAAAGGAATAGAAATATAGAATAACTATTGATAATTGAGTAACCGGGGAAAAGTTACATTACACCCACTTCCACTATGTTCCATAACTCCACATACCACGAACAAAGTAAGATAAATTCAATTACCATCGAATTTCATACCAAATCATTAAAATGGATAGACCTATCAAAGCACAACATCCCAAATTCCCAAATTCAGCACACGTAGCTTTCCGTTAATTTCACCACACTTCAAACATGAAAAATCCCCAAATTCAGCACACTCCACCATAAATTCAGCACAAATTATTGAGGAAAAGAAAAATCCTAGCAAACATCGAAAATTAAGCAGAAATTATCCATGCAGATTAAAATCAATAGGAAAATTCATAACAGGAACCTCAAGAAAGACTCCTGCGAGATTAAACGAAAGGCACCGGGCAGAGATCGAAACAAAATGGATTAAAAACGAGCAAATCGGTACCTGAAAAGCCAAATATAGACATTAAAAATAAAAGAAAAGAATCAAGAGAAGGAATTCGGCACAGATGACAGAAAAAAACAAGAAAATGGAAAGAAAGAGGAACAAGAAGGAGATACTGGGCGAGAATCGGTGCTCTGAATCTCTCTGAATACAGAAAAAAACGTAGTGAAACTGAAGTATGAGGAAGAAGAGAAGAAAACCTGAGGGTGATGGCGATGGAGAGTGTAGATCTGAGGAAGAAAGAGCTGAATGGTCTGGTTGCGAGTGAAGGGAGAGGGCAAACGGGGCGTGGGGAATGGATGTTGGGACCGATGAGGAAGAGAGCAACGACCTGGGGAGTGGATTCGAAGAGAGAGAACTCTTTTCTTTGTTTCTTTCGAAATCCAATTTTTTTTTTTTTTCTTTTTTTTTTTTTTTTTGGAAAGACATTTTATTATTTTGTATTTTTTTAAGACTTATTTTTGTAATTTTTTTTTTTTTGATAAATTTAATTATCAACTTTAAAATTTGGGTTTGATTTTAATTTGGAAGGCTTTGAAAGTGATTAGGAAATAATTTAAACTCTTAAAAGTATTTGATAAATTTTGAAAATGTTCCACCCTACCTATCCTCGAAACATAATTCAACTAACATAAATACAGTACATTGATCAAGTACCAACAAGAGCATAACTCAATTAATGTATCGAACTAGTAACCAAGAGGTCATAGATTCAATCTTTCACCCCCACATGTTGTAAAAAAAAAAAAATATATTGATCAAGAGATCTCGAATCCAAAATATATGAAGTAAATGTAACTCAATTGACATGATGCAACGACTAAAGACCAAAAGGTCCTAGGTTCGATCATCCACCCTCACATGTTATCAAAAAAAAAAAATTATATGAAGTAAATAATCAATTGATTTTTAATTTATGGCTTTTGAAAATTAAGTCTATAAATAATACATCCATGAGTTATCTATTTTTGCGCCTGTTTTCAAAATCCAACCCAAAATATGAAAACAAAAGAAAAAATAGCTTTCAAAAACTTGGTTTTGTTTTTAGAATTTGGCTAAGAATTCTAATGTTTCCTTAACAAAGTTGAATCTCATATTTTCTTAACAAAGTTGAAAATCATGGTAGGAACTCATAGATAAATGTATTACATTTTGTCAAACCGAGCATAGCTCAATTGACATAAGGTTGTGCCCCGACTAATAGGTTATGAGTTATATAAACAATACGTCCATGAGTTATCTATCTTTTGCGAATGTTTTCAAAATCCAACCCAAAATATGGAAACAAAAGGAAAATAGCTTTCAAAAACTTGGTTTTGTTTTTAGAATTTGGCTAAGAGTTCTAATGTTTCCTTAACAAAGTTGAATCTAATATTTTCTTAACAAAAGTTGAAAATCATGGTAGGAACTCATAGATAAATGTATTACATTTTGTCAAATCGAGCATAGCTCAATTGACCTTAGGTTGTGTCCCGACTAATAGGTCTTGAGTTATATAAACAATACATCCATGAGTTATATATCTTTTGCGAGTGTTTTCAAAAACCAACCCAAAATATGGAAACAAAAGAAAAAATAGTTTTAAAAAACTTGGTTTTGTTTTAAGAATTTGGCTAAGAGTTTTAATGTTTTCTTAACAAAGTAGAATCTAATATTTCCTTAACAAAGTTGAAAATCATGGTAGGAACTCATAGATAAATGTATTACATTTTGCTAAACCGAGCAAAGTTCAATTGAGTTGTGCCCTGACTAATAGGTCATGGGTTCAATCCCTGCATTAATTAAATAAAAAGTAAGCTCAATTTTCAAAAATCAAATGGTCATCAAATGGGGCCTAACTAATCTATGCATTAATTAAATAAATAAATAACTGTTTATAAGCTTAATTTTCAAAAATCAAATGGTCATCAAAACGGGCGCCTAATTATTTGGTAAATTTCAATTTTGAACATAAAAACAAATTATTTTTATAATAATTGGTAAATTAATACCAAATATTTGTAAATGTAATTTATAAAGGAAAATTGCACCAGATGTCAATTTAGAGTAAAATAATTACAAATATAGCATTTTTTGAATTTTTTTTTGCAAATATGACATTTTTTTTATCGGTGATAGTCACTGATATAATTTTATCATTGATAGTCACTAATAACATATCAATGACTATTAGTGATAGCTACTGATATACTTTAATTTTTTTTTTAGAATTTTGTCAATGACTATCCGTGATAGTCATTTTATCAATAATTATTAGTGATAGTAGTCTATTAGTGACTATCAATGATCTTTTTGTCATATTTGCAAAATGTTTTATATTTTGCTATATTTGATATGAATTATTTTGACAATCCAATTTATATCCATGATGAAGCTCAAAGAAGTCAAACCGTTGTTATGGAGCAAAGACCAAAGTCAACAAAGAAGATAAATGCATGAACTTCACTATCTCACGAGTCCATTTCATGGAAGACTAATAGATCATGTTAAAACTAAGTTTAAAATTCATATTTGGTTACTTAATGTACTCATTAAAAGTGTAACCAAGTTTTATGTGATATTTCATATTTCATGATAACTTTTAGTTTTTCAATGTATATGTGGATACTCGTGAACCCATTTTTCAACATGAATCTTCACTTCCCTTAGTTTATTCTCTTATTTCTTCGTTTTTCGTCATTGAAAGCTTCAATCTTTTCCCTCCTCCATGAACTCATTTATGTTTCTTCCTCACAAAAGAAAAACAACTCCCAACTTTCAAGGGTTTCAAGTAATGAGTTTCTCTTTTTTCTCCACAATTTGTTAATCTTTTATCCAATACCAATAATTTGTTCATTTTTTTTTTTTTTTTTCTTTTCAAAATGAGTTTCTCTTTTTTCTCCACAAGTTTTTTATTAAAAACATTGTGGTGAAAAAAGAGAAATGAGATTGGCGAGGAGGCCTGAAAAGATTTTTTGAAAGAAAAAGAAAATTCAATTTTTTAAAGAGAAAGAAAAAGAAAATTCATTGCTTGAAAGAGAAAGAATAAGAAAACCATTTTTTTTTTAAAGAAAAAGAAACTCTAACGTATGGGCGTCGGCGGGGGGTCGGAGTGAGGTGGGCGGCGACTGCGGGATTGGCTGGAGTGAGGTGGGCAGCAACGAGGTTGGCTGGAGGAGGGGATAAGAAAAGAGGAAGAAGAAGGTGAATGAGATGACAATGACTTCTTTGACATTTCGAGGGAGAGATAGAAATGGGCAAACATGAAAAAAAAAATTAAAAAAAAATGGGTGGGACCCATGTAATAATCAATGTTAATCCCATTGAGCACCCTAAGGTGGTAGAGAAATAGGGTAAGGAGATTACATATTTTGAGGTGGGGCCCACACTTTGATTACGTTTGCAGATTTTCGTAAACGACATCAAACACATTCGATGTGGGTCCCACAGCCAGAATTACCATTGATTGATTACGTTTGAAGGGAAGTAAACGTGACCTTAATGTACTCATATAGGCATGAAACCTTTTTCGTTTATTTAATAGTTGGGTTTCTCATATTGATTTCAAGAAGGTGGTGTTGAATAGTTGGAATTTACCAATTGTTGGGAGAGGCTTCAATATTATGGTAAAAAAACTTCTGAGATTGAAGCATGTTTTGAAACGTTTCAACCAGAATGAAATTGGTGACATAAAGCAAGGCTATTGGGATGTCAAAGCAAGATTCCAGCAAGCTCAGATGTGTCTTCATTCTAATTCTTCTGAGAGCTCTTTCAGTATGAGGAAATGCAAGCAAGCGAGAGTTTATTGTTTCAGTTTGATATGTATGAGAAGTTCTTGAGGTAAAAAAGTAAGATCACTTGACTCTAATTTGGTGATGAGAACTCAACCTACTTCAATGCTCCTCTAAAACGAAGGAAGTAAACCGTATTGCGTCTTTTGTTACTGGTCAGGGCATTGATGTGGATGATTATACCTTAGTGGTGAAACATTTTGTTGACAATTTCAAAGGTTTCATGGGGAGTGCTAGTTCAGCATCCATTACTGTTAATCCAGTGTCTTTACTCTTGGTAATGTTCTTGATCTTGACAAATAACTTATGCTAATTAAACATTTTACTAGTGTTGGTGTTAAAAAAGAGTTGTTTGTTATTTGCTCAGTGAAGAGCCCCGGGCCTGATGGCTATGGTTCGAGCTTTTTCAAGGAGATGTGGGGTGACACAAGAGTTGAGTGGCTGCGGCGGTGCTGTAATTTTTTGATAAGGGGTCTATTCCTGATAGTCTCAACTTGACAACTATCTCCTTAATTCTCAAGGTGGATGATCCGCTTAGAGCAGTGGATTATAGGTCCATTGCTTGTTGCAATACTGTGTACAAGTGTATCTCCAAGATGTTATGTTCTAGATTGGCGGTGATTCTTCCTTATCTAGTGCATAATAATCAAGGAGCTTTCATCAGGGGTCATTCGATGACGCATAATATTATTATTTTTCAGGATCTTCTTGAGGTCTACAATAGAAAGAATGCTTCAGCTAGGTGTGTGATGAAGGTGGACCTTTGTAAGGCCTATGATACTATTGACTGGTATTTCCTAAAAAGTCTTCTGAAGTATTTTTGTTTTCCTTCAAAGTTTGTCCATTGGGTGATGCTCTATTTGAGATGTACTTCTTATACGCTCATGATGAATGGATGTGTTCAAGATCATTTCAAAGGAGTGAAAGGTCTTAGGCAAGGAGACTCGATCTCCCCTTTGCTTTTTGTGCTGGTTATGGAATACTTAACTCGCCTCCTCATCCGGTCTCAAAGTCCAAAGACTTCCGTTTTCACCCTTTTATGTAAAAACTTGAACAGTTTATGTTTTGGTGATGATTTTGCTAAATTTATAATTATTTACTAACTATTTATTAAATATTAGGAGAAACAAATTTTTATAACATGTATTAAAAAAGAAAGCACGAAAGCATTTGTGTAACTTAAATAAATAATAATAATAATAATAATAATAATAATAATTGGATGAAGTAATCAATTTGAAAAACCATTTTTTATAACACTAATTTACTTTTTTTTTTCTTTTTTTTTAAACCAACACTAATTTACTTCTTACATTAGAGTTTTAATTATATAATTATTAGAGTTTTAATTATATAATTATTAGTTTGCGATATTAAGTATGACCCAAAATTTATGGAAAAATTGTAACAAATGTCAATTTAGGATAAAATAATTAAAAATATAGCATTTGTTTTTTAAAATTTACAGATACGACAATTTCTATCTCTGATAGTATGGTCTATCGCTAATAGTAGTCTATCACTTCAGTTTTTTTTATAGAATTTTAGTCTATCAGTGATAGTCATATATCAACGATGATAGCTACTGATTTTTTTGCCATATTTCTAAAATATTTTAAATTTTGCTAAATTTGAAATTATTTTAGACCTGATTGTTGTTTGTGCAACCCACCCTTAATGAGCTTTCAAAGAATGATAAACTAGTCTTCTCAAAAAAAAAAAAAAAATTAATAATAATAATAAATTAGTTAATGCCATTATTTAGTATTTACCACCTAATACATGCATACCCAATGGGCCTCATCTAACTGCAAGACACACATTAATTGAAAAATTACATTAGGAACAAAAATGGCTATTTTTTAAAAAACAATTATACGAATTTTGAAAGTGAGGGAATTAAAATATATTGGGAGTGGTTGGTTCAACAAATGCCGAGACTATATTATAAATTGACATTCATCCTTCAAACACTGAGGACGTCATCATTTGAAAGCCTTCTAATCAAGAAGTATTTTATGTTAAAACCACTTATCTGCTTGGTATGTGATGGTGAAAAACTTTTTTGGCTATTCAAGTCCTTCCAAAAATTAAAATTTGTTGTTTGAAGGTATATATCCACGTCATTCCAACCAAAGTAAGCAAATGAGTCATTAGCGACTCTTTATGTGTGTTTTGTAAGGAAAATGAGGAGACCGCTCAACATCTTTTTTGGCCGTGTGAGGTAACTAAATATTGTTAGGCAGGCTCAATTTCTTGAACTTGAATTAAGTTGTTTGTGTGATAACATACATCTTTGGTCGATTCCAGAGCATTGAGATTGAATTCTAGATAGAGGGTAACAAGATGATTTGGCAAATTCGATGTTGGTAGTGTGGAGAATTTGGGAGATTCGGAATCAAGTCGTGTTTCAGGGAGCCAAAGCTATAGATGACATTGTCAGTTTAAATATTGGGATGACCATTGCACAAACTCTAAATCGAGATGTAAAGTCATCCACAGTTTGAAGAGGAAATTACTTGGAACGACAGACTAAAAAATATAACAATAAAAAAAGAGAAAATAATCAATTTGCACTCCTAAGTCCTAACTTTAATAGGTAGTTAGTTTTATCTAAAAAAAAAAAAAAAAAAAAAAAAAAAAAAAAAAAAAACTTATAATTTCATAAATTATAGTTTTGAAATTTGCAATTTGAGTTGATTAAAATTCTAAACTTGTGTAATTTAAAATTATACTGTTTGTTAAATCCTATTAAAATACTCTTAGTTAAATTGGGTATGCACATCTAAAGCTTGTCAATAATTTATATTAAAAAAAGACGAAAAAATGAAATGAGATATACATTGTAACGAAGATATTCTACATCACATACAGCAATGACCAATATCATCACCTCGAACAAACTCTCCCAGCACATACGCCATCAGCAAGAAGAGCCCATCATTGCACCACCACATACATTCTATTCATTTGTATGCTGCACCACCACATACATTCTACCAAACCGCTAAATTTTATATCTATTGAGCTATGATCAAATTTATTTAAACTCGGCGAATATTTACCTGAACCTGTCATAATCTTAAATATTTCCTGCCACTAATCCCTCCAATTTACATATTATTAGCTGAGTGCTTATATAATAAAAAGCCTACAACAAACTTGAAAGAATTTTAACAAATATTTGAACTTTTAAAACTAAATTTATGGGGCATTTCTCAAAGAAGAGAAAAACTCTCCAAAAATAGGCGTATGCCGCTTAAAACGACGATCACACGGTATTCTTTAGTAAAAGGCGAAAGAATAATTCGCTATGCGCTCATCGCACGGCTCCGTAACAAACTCCTGGCGCTACCGATGTGGGAATATTGGTGGCGTCAAGGCCTGCGCTTTAACGGGCCGAGTAGTAACTATAAATTGGGCCCAATACTAACTGCTGGGCCGTATAAAATAAGCCCATTGAAAGAAAGAAAAAAACGACTTGAAATTTCTGACATTTCTGCTCTACGTCCGTGCCTCTTAAAATTCCCTTTAACTTTTCCATTTCTTTTTTCTTTTTTTTTTTAAATAAACTTTTCTTTTTTCTCTTAAATTTTGGTGATAATCAGTAATTTTTTTGTTTTTTTTTTAACAACAACACGTGGACTGAGAATCAAATTTAAGACATTTTGGTTATTAATTGAACTAGGTTTTTGTCGGTAATTAATATATTTATTTATATTTAAATAATAGTTGAAAAATATTTTTAGATCAAAATATTCCTTTAAATTTGAGTTTTCATCAATCAAATCTCATACTTAGAGGCCAAACCGAGCATAGCTCAATTGACATAAGGTTGTGCCCGTGACTATGAGGTTATGGGTTCAATTCTCGCTTTAATTAAAATACCGTTGCAAAAAAAAAAAAAATCTCATACTTAGAAATCAACCTGAACATAGCTCGGTATAATGTACGACCTTTGACCTAAAAAAATACATCCTCTATCTTTTGGCTTTTTCCTTTCTCTTTAAACAAAAAAAAAAAATATATATATATATATATATATATATATATATTCAATTTATTTTCTCTCACTATGTGTAACCTCATTAGACTTATTTTGAAGGTTTTTATATCTACACATTTTTTTCTACAACCCATCACTTTCAAAAATCCACCATGCTTGAAATGAACTTAGTTAGGGTTTTCTAAATTTACGATTTAGGTCGGATAATCTAGCCATTATTAGAATATATTACAATCACACATCAAACTTACAAAATCATTGTAGCTAAACTTGTAGAACTCTATTTTATATGACAAATGGACTAATAAGAAAGACCATGATGAAAGGTAGTTCTAAAGAACCAAAGCCCATCGAGAGGAGAAATCTGTCTCCATCGATCAGCCAGCTCAGAGCTCAACTAACCCTGAGGAAGACCCATATAGGACCAAAATCAAATATGAGCCGAGTCGGCCCAAAAAGTCAAGGTCGAGGTCGACCCTCGGGAATATGCCAAGGCTTAGGGCCCTGATCAGAGGTCATACTTCTATGAGCCCAAAAGCCCATAAGAACAGGGTCGGCCACGTCGAGGTCGACCCACCTAAACGGGACCAGATCCCTCGTAGATAAAACCTAGAAGGAAAATGAAAGATAACCAGAAACCATTATAAATATCACCCCACACCCGGGAGAAAGCAAGTTCATTCAGGTCCTTTAAAAACTCCCTAAAGATTTATATTTCTATGTACTAACTTAAGCATCGGAGTCAGTGTGGGAGGCACCACATCGGTATTCTCTAATCTATGATTTGCAGGTCCTTTTTTCCTACCAGTCTACAAATTCACAGTTGATGCCACGTGAAATTTAGGTGACATTCTTGGTCAGAATTTTGGTCTCAGCAAACTTAAATAATAACATTTTGAAAAATTCACAAATCACCGCTTAATTATTAAGATTGTTACCGTCTTGAATAAAAAGAATTATCACAATTAAACTCATTTTCTTATTATAGAAAATTTAAAGACTAATATTAACAATGAACAAGTTATTATTAAATTCAATAACTACAATATTTTTTTGATTAGTTCATTCGATTAACTTTTGGTTAGTTTTGTGCCAACGAGTTTTATCTCTATGAAATCATTTTCGTAGCCACAAACAACCACTCCCAATGAAAATGAAGTTCATTGGGATAACGACCAAATTAAACAAATTGAGTAGGGAGAACTAGATACAAAAATAATTTGGTCGCAAAAATGTTATTTGCACCATGCCCCGTGTTACAAGGTCGATCTTCAACGCGAAATTTTTCAATTTTATTTCGAACTTCGTGCGGCCTAAAGGAACCCTAGTACAATCTACTCGTCTTTTTTGCCTCTCTTGATCATTTTTGCTCAACTCCGTACTTCTCACAAAACTCTCTCACATAAATGAAACACAACATAAAATAGGAAGAAGAAGTATTGGTGGTAATATTCTTCGCGTCACTTTTATTGACAAGTAAAAGTAACAAGACTATTACATTTTTCTCTCAAGAAATCTTCTATGTTTGTGGAATTCACAAACACCTCTAGGCAAATGGGAGAGAGTAAGGCGCAGGAGAACTATCCTCTTTGAGGATACTTCTCACTAGCTAGACAAACCGCCCACTAACTTGAGGTAACTTCTCACGTTTGTAGTAACCGCCCATGATCTTCATGCAACCTCCCACTCTTGTGCAAACCACTCACGATCATGGATGTAACTGCCCACTAAGGAATAACCGTCCACTTCCTCAAATATAACTCCCACATTTGTCAAGCAACTCATCAATCTTCTGTTTATAATCCCCTCACAAAACTTTTACCAAGTCCCCACATTTGAATCATCGTTCATTTGAATGTTTAAGTGCCTTATAGCCACATTTGGACTAAAACATCCCAAGTTTGCACATGCTACGACCCACCAGAGGTTTCACGCCTACGTTTCCTACCAACTGGCGCAAACGCTTACTCGTGTCTGCATGCATCGTGCGCGCACTACCCTGCGTTGTGCCCCACTTGCTGGTGACATTTATAGCTACCCTTACTCATGCACCCATGTTGCCCATTATTAAGCATCATCGTAGCCCGATGGGCGCGCGCACTCAGCGTGCTGCCAGCCCACGTGTGCTGAAGCACAGCGCGTGCCTGCGATGTTTGTCGCATGCCTTGCTCTTTACCAGTGTATCGCCCACACACACTTCCTTGACTTCGGTTGGTGCAAGGCCTTCCCCCAACCGTGTCAACATGCTCATGGGTCAGGTTCTTGGCACCCCGCCACTTAGCAACAAAAAAAATGACAAGAAATAACACTTTTTGTCGACGAAAGCGTAGTGTCAAGACAAAATTTTAATCGCTAAACCGAGCATATCTCAGTTGGCTTAAAGACTTGTCCTCGACCATGAGGTCTAATTTTTAAATCCCCCCACCCCCAAGTTTGGAATGAATTTTCAAGTGTTTAAAAATAGTTTTTTAACACTTAAACCCCTCCTTTCAAAGAACTTAGAAAATAATTTCCGATAAGCCCTATAGCATCTAAAAATGTTTTCTAGAACTCTAATCGACCTCCTTCCTCTCATTTTTTCCATCTGCATCTATGTTTCTGCTTTCTTTTTTCCTCTAGCTTTCCCTTTGCAATTTCATAATTATTATTAATATATATGTTGTTTATACACCATTTTTTTTTTTTTTTTTTGTCAATTTTGTTTGTTCAAAAATGTTAACCCCAACACTACAAGAAAAAATGTCTTTCCCAATGAAATATTTTCCGACGCCTAAAACATAGTTATGTGATTCTGGTTCATCTTTCGAACATCATCTCTCTCGATATAAGCTCGTTTTAGCTAATTAACCACTCGTTTTATACGTTTTTTCGTGTTCTTTTCATTTGTGCTTATAAACTAAGCAAAATTCTAAAGGATTCATATTTTTATAGACTGGTTTTGAGGATGTCAATTGGGTTTGGACTTTTTGGTCTTTTACTTGGACCAAACTATTTTTTTTGCTATATTTGAAAAAAATAATTGTATTTTGCTATATCTGCAAATATTTTGGGCCTATCTATGCAACCAGCTCAACACTAAATGAGTACACATTTATGGAATATAAAATATATAATTATTTTCTTCTGATTTTCGAAAATAAAAGAGCAAATATGAGATTTAAAAAAAAAAAGCAAAATTTAAGTCTTGCTAAACTCGTAATATTTAAAACCTAGTGACATTTATAAAATATGAGATGAAAATAACACATTTTACCATAATTCCTCTCGTAAATATTATCGAAACAGTTACCTTATCTATCCTTGACTTAAATAATTGGTGAGTCAACGTAGACTTGATTATAATAATCTAGTTCACCAAACTCCAAGTTGGTGCCTCAAACACCTTCCAAAATATCAGAACCAAACTAATAATATAATTACTTCTCATAATCATTTGGTTTTCTAAAATTATTTTGTTTTCTTAGAAGTTTTAAGCCAAATTCCAAAAGCAAAACTATTTTTTTATAAAACTACTATTTTTAGATTTCAAAACTTAACTTGGAATTTGAAAACACTATTAAAATGTAAATATTAAAACAAAAAAAATCTTAGGTAAAAGAAGGCTTAATTAATTTTTTAAAAATAAAAAACAAAATGGTTATCATGGGCTTAGCTTTAAAAGTTCAATAATCTACCTACCAAATTTGTTTAAAAAAAAAAAAAGTGAGTAATTCACATGGATGGTTGACAGAGGGCTCTAATATATAAAAACCAAACCAATTGAAGTGGAAAAATGAGTTTGTGATCTAAACTTGAGAAAAAATTGAAACGTCCAAATTTTGTTCTTCTCCTCGTTGGACCACCATGTTCTTGGTCAAGCTTGAGGACTTTGGTCCTCTTGCAGATGGAGTCTTTCTATTCTCTGATATTGCCGATCAAGCCGACTTAAAATTCACAGCGTGGTCGTTGTCGATAATCGCCTCGAACCGTTCCCTTGGCTTCGTCGTACAGCTCGATATACCGCACGATTTGATCTTCTTAGAGTTTTTTTAGTTTTAAAGTAGAGCACGCACAAGAACGAGAAGCGAACAAAATAATATTAAAAAAATAGTTGATGATTTCAGCAGAGGGTGACTAATCTTTAAAATTCAGGTCAATCTTTCGAAGTGTTGAAAATTTAGGTCATCCATACAAATTTTCCAACAAAGAACTTATTAGTCGTTATGAGCCCTTTGTTTGAAATACTTTATATAACAGATGCGCCAGATATGAATACAATTTTTGTGTTAAAAAAAAATGTTCATTTATTTGAAGGAAAAATATCACATAAATAATGTTAATATAAAAAGCCGGTTTAGATGGGATAACTAAAATGAGTTTTTATGTAAAGTTTAAAACTAAAACTAATTATTTGAAATTGCTTAGACTAAATTAAAACATTTGGAAGTGTAATGTTTAAAATAAAAACAAGTCACATAAGTTCACGAATTAAAATTAGGTTTTAAACTTTAGAGAATTGGTTGAGGCGTTAGTGAGGTTATTATAGTTGGTGGGCAGGTTATAATAATAAATATTATTGAAGTCAGTATATAGTTATTTTATTGATTGTGGGTTATAATAGTTGGTGGGTCAAACGTAGACTCGATTATAATAAATTGTTTTGGTTGATGTGGCGCACGCTCGACACTGTCGAATTGAAGGCTATGAAAGAGAATTTGAAACTCAATTTCGAGTCACTCTCCAACCCACATTGTTTTTCCTTAAATTGGACACATCAAACAAATTCAGTATCATTTTATAAGACAATCAATGGTTCTCATAATGTAATTTGTATCCCCATGGACTTTTTTCTGAATATGTGATCTATTTTCCTCAAATGTGACATGTGGAAAAATATAGTATATGCTCAAATGTTGATATTGTTTGACATTCCTTTTCTCAATATTCAAACGACTAAAGATATATAGTAAAAAAATATATATAATCCTAGTTGGAGTTAATGGTGTACTATGGTTTCAGCTTCTTAGCAAACTATATATATATAGAATTTTTGTTATGTCTATTCAAATATTCAAGTATCCGCCAAAGCGAGACTAGTTCAGCTGACATATGTATCTGTTGAAAAAAAAATCTCCAGCCTCTAATGTACTAAAATATATATATATATATATATATATATCCTTCCTGAATCTTTCATAGAAGTTGAAAATATACCATGAATTCATATTCATTTATTGAAGTTTTTATAATGTCTATCATTCTCGGAACAAAAGTTACAAAAGTTCTTCATAAATAATTAACATTTGTGTAAAATACAAATGGGCATGTTCATAAAGATTAAATTAATTGAACGTTTTCATCTTCGACGACTCTATGTGCGACGAAATGCGAAATCATCACATGCTTGCGACCTTTTACTCGGTTGTCGCAACATGCGACGTTCAAGCTTTCGTTGCAAATGGTCTTTAGTGACGAATTTCTGCCTTAACGCTAAAAGCAGTATTTCCTGTAGTGGATTTTGTTAGAAAAATATGGTTGGACAAAATTAAAATAATATGCGAGCATAGCTCTATGCTATGATGTATCACCTAGCGACCGTGAGGTCCTAGGTTCAATCCCCCACCCCAACATGTTGTCAAAAAAAAAATTAAAAATAATTTATAAATAATACTGCAAAATAAAGAAATAAAATAATTATCAAAAGTTACATTATATATGGTTGTATTATTTTAATTTTTAGTACACTGCAAATTTCTCTTCTTTCCAAGGATGACACTTTACTTTAACAATAATACAATGTTGTATGTAGGTGTGTAATTGCACTACAAGAATTTGGGCTTCTCTCGATGCACAAAAATCGTCGGGAGAAGCAACAAAATCGTCGAGAAAACTTCTCGACGAAAAAAAAAAACGTCGGCAAAATCCTATCGAGAGAACCTCTCGACGGTTTTTTGCTTACACTTCTCTAGACGGTTTATCGTCGAGAAAAGTGTTTCCTTCGATGATTGAGTAAAACCATCGAGTAAAGTGGTTCTCTCGACGAACCGCACTTCTCTCGACGGTTGAGTTAAATCGTCGAGAAAACCACTTCTCCCGACGGTTTAGTTAAACCGTCGAGAGAAGTGTGGTTCTCTCGACGATTTAGATGAACCAAAAACCGTCGAGACAGATTGTTTTGCCGATGAAATTTAAACCGTCGAGAGAAATTTCGTCGACATGGTCTAAAATTCTTGTAGTGTTGTACATCGCCAAAGTGAGCATGGCTCAGCGGTAATTGACATGTTCTACCTCCCTTAACGTTGGAGGTTTAAATTCTCATACCCCATTCGTTGTATTACAAAAAAAAAAAAAAAAATGTGTAATTATATTTTAACGTAACTCAATCAGCTTAAACTTGAGGGTTGATTGATGATTTAATATGGTATCAAAGCTGGAGGTCAAGTGTTCGAACCTGTGTAATGTCATTTCTTCTCCACTTCATCTTACTTTTCACTTGTTAGGTCTTCTAACAAATTTCAAAGACCATAAGTACATTTTGCCGAAAGATATTTTAATCATTAGTTTTATAAAAAAATTCTTAAAAGAAATTTACACAGATACATGTTTTGTTTTTTTAATCAGCATATGTAAATATAAACAAAAGTGAGTGTGCCGGAGTGGTTATCGGGCATGACTAGAAATCATGTGGGCTTTGCCCGCGCAGGTTCGAATCCTGCCACTCACGTTTTCTCAGAAAAAAAAAAAAAAAAAAAAAATTATAAATGTCTTTTCCCAATCACTTCATGGAATGGACAACAATATTTTATCATGTTAACACTTTCGAGAGTTCAAATTAGATTTCTTAAAATTTTTGTTTTTCTAATGTTAAAAGAAGTTAATTTTTTTTTCCTTTCTTTTAGTTGACAGAACGCCACCTTCAAACTTAAATTGTATTAAAAGAAAAGTTTTGATGAAGTACAATGAGTTTCTTAAACACAATAAATAAAAACTTCTTTCTAACCTTTGTTCTTGTGAGATTTTATGTGCATTTTCTCCGATCTTCTTCTCTAAAACAAACCCAACTTTCTCTAAACAAAACCCATCAAATTAGTTGGTTTCTTTTCATTTTGTAACACTTATCTAAATCTTAATTTTGAATTTTTATATGTTTAAAAGAACAGAGAAAAGATTAAAAGAATCTTAATTACATTGCATCAATCTACTCCATATTACAGTTTCCCCAATAACAATTCAAATTTGTGTGTCCTTTCGATTTTCATTTAGAATAAGATGGGTATATATACAACCCTACAGCTACGTTGAGGATCCCACATCGGAAAGATGAAAGTACCTCACTCACAATATAACATACATGGGCTACTCATTCTATAACCAATTGGTTTTAGGATGGAACCCCATGATGTCTAACATAGTATTAGAGTCCACGAAACTCAAACGGGTATTCGGTTCAAAAATGGGATCCGACCCTAGAAACACCATCTTGAGGAGCATGTTGAAGATCCCACATCGGAAAGATGAAAAGACCCCACTCACAATATTACCATCCATGGACTACTCCTATAATCAATTGGTTTTAGGATGGAACCTCAAACCTCATGATGTCTAACAAGCTAAACCTATTTAAATATAAATATATATTTGCCTAAAATAGATAAATTCTCTAATACAATCACAACACAGAAGCAAAGCAAAGCAAAACCCACCGGAAAAATCAAGCTCGTGTACATGTACACGAGTTTTGTCGCGTTAGATGAAACTCGTGTACACGAGTTTTGTAAGCAACTAGCGTACATGTTACACGAGTTTGGTTATATATACTCAATTTGTTTAGCAAGTGAGGTGGTGATAACTCGTGTTCATGGTACACGAGTAACTTGGAAATATGATATTGTGGGAAGGGGAAGAAAAAAATTTGTACCATTTCTCGATTTGTGCGTGTCATCCTTGTGTAGGGGCCATGCTAATCTTCTCCGTATCGTTCCAATTTTATTGGATGTCCCCGAAGGTACAAACATATAGTTTCACTCTAGAATATATGAACGGTATCTCATATGAACGGTATCTCATTTTTGTTTTTAAGCGATGTGGGATTTTTCTTCAAAACCCTCACATTGGAATAGACTATTAAATAAACGGTTCCCAACTCCACATGAAATGAGAAATAAAGTTAGAAAACTGGTCAAACAAAATCCTTTCAATCCTAAGTTTTTATAACTCCAAAACAAAAAGGGTTCAGAAACGAGAAGTTTAAAACTAAGGTTAAACAATACAAAATACCTCTAAATTTTGGGATAAGTTTCAATTATGTCCATAAACCTTAAAATTTAATTTTTATCCTTGAACTTTTGAAACTTGCTCCAAAAATTACTCTTGGAGATTTTTCCCGTTAAAATAAGATGAATATTATCGCAACGGCCAATGTGTAAAAATTGTAAAACATACGTAAGATCGTTTACGATATTATTCATGTAAATTGACGAGACAATTGGTGTGTAAAAGCTTACAATTGGTATGTAAAAGTTGTCAATTGATGTGTAAATTGACGTGACAGTTGGTGTGTAAAAGTTGTTCCAAAAATTACTTTTGGAGATTTAGATCTCAAATGGAAGACTACTACGCAGTCCAATACACACTCAAATGCTTTAAATCAAGTAAGTACCTTGTAATTTAAGTACCATGTCAAGTAAGTATCATGTAATGTCAAGTATCATGTAATGTCAAGTATCATGTCAAGTAAGTATCATGTACTGTCAAGTAAGTACTCTGTAATTTCATACACAGTAAGTACCCTATAATTTCATACAAAGTAATTACCATGTAATGTCATACAAAGTAGTACTCTCTAATTCCATACAGAATATTTGAGTACATGAATTTGCAATCCACTGAATTTCAAATACACTATATTTATATTTGTAATTTTTTTTCTTGATATTATTATATTTTGCTATATCATTTTTTGTTTTGTTCTGGGATTTCGTTTTTCAATTATTTTTATTGGTTTTGTGTTGGGATGTTCGTTTCCTATCTTGAGAATCCTCGAGTCATAATAGGAAATCAAATCTGAGATTTTTGTTTCTCATGTTATTTGGGACTTTTTCTGCTCAAGGATTGAGATGCTTCTCTCTTGTTTTAAACTATGAAACTGCCAATTTTTTTATGAGTGATTAAATAATATCTTATTATTCACACATTTACAATTCACCGGATGAATTACGTTGTATTTGCAATTCTAGTTACTAAGAAGACTTATTCAATGCCAAACCGAGCATAGCTCAATTGACATAAGGTTGTATAAAAAAAAAAACATTATTCAAAGAATATTATTCAAATACACTGTAATTTCAATTTGCAAACTTAGAATGCATCTCTTTGTTTTTCTATATCTATTACAAAGACTAGCATATTTAAAAAAAAAAATAGGAGAGAGATTAAAAAATGAACCTGGATCGAAAAGAGTCTTGAAACTATTAAAATTCTAAAAAAAAATTAAAAAGAAAAAAAAGAGACTAATAAACTTGTAATAATGTAAACAAAATTGATTTAACCTAATATTTTTTAAGTTATATAAATGGAAGAAAAGATATGTATGTGTTTTTTATAAGTAAAATTTGAAAGGTCAAGGGAGCCCTTGACATTATGAGACATGGAAGAGGCCAAGATATTCTGGTATTGATCCAAGGTGATTTGCTTGGGCGCGAAGTGGTTCCAAGAAGTAGTTTTTGAGGAAGTCATTCGTCCACATGCCCATGAATGATTTTAAACTAAATTTATGGGACATTTCTCAGAGAAGAGAAAAGTCCTCCAAAAATAGGCGTATGCCGCTTAGAACGACGAGCACACGGTATTCTTTAGTAAAAGGCGAAAGAATAGTTCGCTATGCGCTCATCGCACGGCTCCGTGAGTTTATTAAATGATGGAAAACATCTATTTATAGCGTCAATTGGAAACAAACTCCTGGCGCTACCGATGTGGGAATATTGGTGGTGTCAAGGCCTGCGCTTTAATGGGCCGAGTAGTAACTATAAATTGGGCCCAATACTAACTGGTGGGCGGTATAAAATAAGCCCATTGGAAGAAAAAAAAAGGGAATTCATAATAAATGACCCTTTTTTGAAACTCATTTGAATGGATGTCCCATTTTTTTAAAAGTGAGTTTCGTGTCCCTTTTCTTTTTTCATTTTCTCTCTCCTTCATTATTCATTCTTTTTTACCCTCCTAACTTCACTTTTTTTTTTTTTAGTTTTATCTTTGAAACACATACTCATCTCTCACTCCCAAGATTTTCTCCAACAAAATCTTCAATTCTCCCTCCCCTAATCTGAAATCTTTAATAATCAATGATATTTTATCACCTCTAATCCAAAATCTCTTATAAACAATGTTTCAATTTCTCTAATTTTATTTATCCTAGAAATACTTAAAAATTGTTAGATTTTATTCTGTTCCTATTATGCCTCACATTCAAACAACGTATGGTGTGTGAAAGAATGAAGATTTCCAGACTCAAATCAAATCGTCAAATCGGTGGTGACTGATCACTTAAAAAATGCATTCGTCCCCAAATCGGCCGTCACCAAGAAGAGAAACATCATCGTCGACCTCAATTCTTCAAATTCCGGAAGAGATATTCTGTTTTGATGTGGGGTGAAAACACTAGGATAATGTGGTTATGGTTCATGTTCGAATGATCCTACCTTTCAAAATTGACAAAGCTCGACTCAATTTTGTGTTCTGGTTCTTGGAAGAACCACTTCGAGGTATTTGATTGGATTATGTTTTTTTTTTTTTTTTTTTTTTTTGCATTTACAGGGTATTTGAAGATTATTTTTTGTTGTAAAAACTATTTATTTGATTTTTCGAAAACGTATTTATTTAATTTTTTATTATTATTATTATTTTTTTTTTTTTTGCAATCACAAGATTATATTTTGTTGCCATAACTATTTATTTAATTTTTGCAAAACCTTTTTTTTTTTTTTTTTTTTTTTTGCAATTACAAGATCATATTTTGTTGAAAAAATATTTATTTGATTTTTGCAAAACGTTTTTTTTTTTTTTTTTGCAATTACAGTGTATTTTGAAGATTGTATTTTGTTGCAAAAAACTATTTATTTGATTTTTGTAAAACTTATTTTTTTATTTTTTTTTTGCAATTACAAAGTATTTGAAGTTTATTTTTTATTCCAAAAACTATTATTTGGTTTTTTTTATGAATACAGTACAATTGTTTTTTAGTTTTTGCCAAGTACTATTATTAATGGCTAATGTAGCAATTACAGTGTAATTGCAGTTTGCAAATTAGAATTACAGTGTAATTACAGTTTGCAAATGTAATGTGTAATTACAGTTTGCAAATGTAATGTGTAATTGCACTTTGCAATGTAATGTGTAATTGCACTTTGCAATGGAATGTGTAATTGCACTTTGCAATGGAATGTGTAATTGCACTTTGCAATGTAATGTGTAATTGCACTTTGCAATGTAATGTGTAATTGCACTTTGCAAAAAATTGCATTTTTTTTTTTTTTTTTTTTTGAAACCGATAAGATTGAAAATGGTGGTATAAGTTCTGATTTTTTTTTTCTACTTATTTTTTATTTTTTATGATTTTCTAGGTAATTATTTTACGTTTTTTTTTTTGTAGTTCTTAATTTTTGTAACACTTAAAAGATGGAGAGAGAATAGAGGAAATACGTTTTTTTTTTTTGTAATTTTTAAATTTTTATAACTCTCAGAGGAATAGAGGAAATACGTTTTTGTTATTTTGAATTTTTGAAACAAAAAAATAGGAGGGAGAGAGAATAGAGAAAATCTTGGTGGAGGGTTATGAGATTTGAGAAGGGTAATTAAGTAATGAAAAAAGATAGGAGAGATAAACTAAACTAAATAAGGGACATATATCTCACTTTTGAAAAAAATGACATCTATCGATTTTGAAACTTAAAAAGGGTCATTTGTCTTATTGCTCCAAAAAAAAATGACTTCCAATTTCTGACATTTCTGCGCCTCTTCAAATTGGCTACTTTTTTTTTAATGTTGTAGTTTTCAAATTTTTTTATAAAAATATTGTAATTTTAAAGTGAGGTCGACGACGACCTCTACACGCCAGCACAGACCTCCTTCAGCAGCTATGAAAAAGTTTTTTGAATTAAAAAATTAAATTGATATATTTTTACCCAGATATTCAAAAAAAAATTAAAAAGGTATGGTTGGAAAGCTAACACGGAAAGCTTCAATTTGATACCTAGTTTCACTATTTTTTGAGTTGTGTATCAAAAGATACAGATCATCGAATTTGAGTTACTATTCTAAAAACTTCACTAAACCCAGAATTGAAGATATGGCTTAAAATTTTAAAATTGTAGCTCAACTTCGACGATCTTTATCTTTTGATACATGACTCCAAAAATAGTGAAACTAATTATCAAATTGAAGCTCTTTGTGTTAGCTTTTCAACCGTATCTTTTAATTGTTTTTTGAATATCTAGGTAAAAAGATATCATTTTTTTAATGCACACGACTCAAAAGAATCTTCAGTTTTGAAATTTGCAGAATTATAGTTCAACTTCAATGATTTTTATCTTTTGATACACAACTCTAAAAATATTGAAACCAGGTATCAAATTGAAGCCCTCTCTCTTAGTTTTCCAACCATACATTTTTTCGAAATTTTTGGATATTTGGTTAAAAAGATATCAAATTTTTAATCGTCCAAATTTTGTGATCTAAACTTGAGAAAAAATTGAAACGTCCAAATTTTGTTCTTCTCCTCGTTGGACCACCATGTTCTTGGTCAAGCTTGAGGACTTTGTTCCTCTTGCAGATGCAGTCCTTCTATTCTCTGATATTGCCGATGAAGCCGACGTAAAATTCACAGCGCGGTCGTTGTTGTTAATCGCCTCGAACCGTTCCCTTAGCTTCGTCGCACAGCTCGATATACCGCACGATTTGATCTTCTCAGACTATCTAGAGGATCAAGACTCTGACTTTTTCTTGAAAGTCATTTCGAAATTCATTCACAAGATTTTAGACGCATTGTAAGAGAAGTATCTTCATTCCAAGATGGTTCAGGTCATAACACAACTTTTCTTTGTGTTTTGTATTTAATTTGAAAGAAAGTGGTGTATGTTTTTTAAAATATTTTATCTATTTGTGACAGTTTTGGTTACTCTCACTCGTTCACAAGTCAAGTTCTCTATTGCATCGTTCCGGAGATTATTCTTTCTCGATAGGTAATGTTCTAAACTACTTAAACTTTTAATCCTCTATTATATAAATTATATCAAACAAATTTGATTATTTGTACGAATGACCCTAAATTTTCAACACTTTGAAGAATTGACTCGAATTTTAAAAATTAATTAAATTGACATTTTGTTGACATCATCAACCATTTTTTTAATAGTTCTCGCTGGCTATTTTTCTTGTTCTCGCTCACGCTCATGGGAGGGTAGAAAATTTTAGTTTTAAAGTAGAGCATGCACAAGAGCGAGAGCGAACAAAATAGTATTAAAAAAATAGTTAGATGATTTCAGCAGAGGGTGACTAATCTTTAAAATTCGGTCAATCCTTCGAGGTGCTGGAAAATTTAGGTCATCCGTACAAATTTCCCAACAAAAGACTTATTAGTCGTTATTAGCCCTTTGTTTGAAATTCATTGATTTGAAGAAAAAATATCACATAGGTAATGTTAATATAAAAGGCGAGATTTAGATGGGCTAACTAAAATGTTTTTTTTTTTTTTTTTTTGACAACATGTGGAGAGGGATTCAAACTTGAGACATCTTGCCCAAAGTTCATACATTATGTCAGTTAAGTTATACTCATGTTGGCAACTAAAATGAGTTTTCATGTAAAGTTTAAAACTAAAACAAATTATTTGAAATTGCATAGACTAAATTAAAACATTTGGAAGTGTAATGTTTAAAACAAAACAAGTCACATAAGTTCACGAATTAAAATTAGGTTTTAAACTTTAAAGAGTTGTTTGAGGCGTTGAGTGAGTTATTATAGTTGATGAGTAAGTTACCATAGTTATGAATAATAAATACTATTGAAGTCAATATATAATTATTTTATTGATTGTGGGTGATAATAGTTGGTAGGTCAAACGTAGACTCGATTATAATAACTTGTTGGTTGATGTGGTGCAGACTGGACACTGTCGAAATGAAGGCCATGAAAGAGAATTTGAAACTCAATTTCGAATCACTCTCCAACCCACATTGTTTTTCCTTAAATTGGACACATCAAACAAATTGAGTATCATTTTATAAGACAATCAATGGTTCTCATAATGTAATTTGTATCCCCCATGGACTTTTTTTTTCTGAATATGTGATCTATTTTCCTCAAATGTGACATGTGGGAAAATATAGTATATGCTCAAATGTTGATATTGTTTGACATTCTTTTTCTGAATATTCAAAGGACTAAAGATATATAGTAAAAATATATATATAATCCTAGTTGGAATTAATGGTGTACTATGCTTTCAGCTTCTCAACAAACTATATATAGAATTTTTGTTATCTCTATTCAAATATTCTAGTATTTGTAAGCTAGACTAGCTCAGTTGTCATATGTATATATGTATGTATTGAGGACCAAAAGATCTGTAGTTCGAATCCCTCTACTTCCAATATAACAAAAAAAAAAAATAATAAATAAATAAATAAAATAATATACTGAATCTAGCATAGAAGTTGGAAACATATACCATGCATATTCATTTATTGAAGTTTTTATTAGGTCTATCATTCTCGATTATGAACAAAAGTTCTTCATAAATAATTAACATTTGTGTAAAATACAAATGGGCATGTTCATAAAGATTAAATTAATTGAACGTTTTCATCTTCGAGGACTCTGTGTGCGACGAAATGTGAAATCATCACATGCTTGCGACCTTTTACTG
This sequence comes from Herpetospermum pedunculosum, assembly GCA_028017165.1. Lineage (NCBI taxonomy): Eukaryota > Viridiplantae > Streptophyta > Magnoliopsida > Cucurbitales > Cucurbitaceae > Herpetospermum > Herpetospermum pedunculosum. The sequence goes on along the minus strand of CM051524.1, from coordinate 6,694,382 downwards.
GGTTGTCGCAATTCATGCGACGTTCAAGTTTTCGTTGTTAATGGTCTTTAGTGACGAATCTCTCCTTAACGTCGCTAAAAGGAGTATTTCCTGTAGTAAATTTTGTTAGAAAAATATGGTTGGACAATTCTCCACAATATATTTTCAGTAAGACCGTACCGATTATACAATCAACTTCCTGCTCCACATATACATACAATACAAGTATACAAATTAAAGTGAATGAACCTCCAAATCGAACTAAAGTTACAGAGTCGTTGTAATTAAAATGTAACTCTATTGTTAAACTCCAAAAAGTGGTTGAGTTATGTCAATTTAGCATTGGCTCATAAAGGGCCTTGGAACTTCAATGCCCTCTAAGAGGGAATGAGTTCAATCCTTGGTTGTCACCTACCTAGGAATTAATTTCCTACGGGTTTTCTTGACAGCCAAATGTTGTAGGGTCAGGCGGTATGTCCCGTGAGAATAGTCGAGGTGCGCGTAAGCTGGCCCGGACACTGAAGGATATCAAAAAAAAAAAAAAAAAAAAAAAAAAAAAAAAAAAATCTAGCATTGGCATTTTTGCTAATGAAATGTTTATTTATCAAGAAGTTTATGCAAACCCTCGATTGACCTCTATAGTCCAATCAACTTAAACTTGTGGGTTGATTGATGATTTAATATAATATCAAAGTTGGAGGTCAAGTGTTGGAACCTCTGTAATATCATTTCTTCTCCACTTCCTCTTGCTTTTCACTTGTTAGGTCTTCTAACAAATTTCAAATTTAGGGGACCAAAAGTACATTTTGTACATTTTGCCCAAAAATATTTTAATCATTAATTTTTTAAAAACTTACTTAAAAGAAATTTACACAGATGCATGTTTTGTTTATTTAATCAACATATGTAAATATAAACAAAGGTGAGTGTGTCGGAGTGGTTATCGGGCATGACTAGAAATCATGTGGGCTTTGCCCGCGCAGGTTCGAATCCTGCCACTCACGTTTTTCTTCATAAAATAACTTTCGAGAGTTCAAGTTAGATTTCTTAAGTTTTGTTTTTCTAATGTTAAAAGAAGTTCATTTTTTTTGCCCTTTCTTTTGGTTGACAGAAGGCCACCTTCAAACTTAAATTTGATTAAAAGAAAAGTTTTGATGAAGTACAATGAGTTTCTTAAACATAATAAATAAAAACTTCTTTTTAACCTTTGTTCTTGTGAGATTTTATGTGCTTTTTCTCCAATCTTCTTCTCTAAAACAAGCCCCAACTTTCTCTAAACAAAACCCATCAAATTAGTTGGTTTCTTTTCATTTTTTGCAACACTTATCTAATTCTTAATTTTGAATTTTTATACGTTTAAAAGAATCCTAATTACATTGCATCAATCTACTCCATATTACAGTTTCCACGGTAACAATTCAAATTTGTGTTTCCTTTCAATTTTCATTTAGATAAAGATGGGTATATACAACCCTACAGCTATGTTGAGGATCCCACATTGGAAAGATGAAAGAACATCACTCACAATATAGCATACATGAGCTACTCCTCCTATAACCAATTGGTTTTAGGATGAAGCCCCATGATGTCTAACATGGTATCAGTCCAAAAATGGGATCCGACCCAAGAAGACCATCTTGAGGGGCATGTTGAGAATCTCACATCGAAAAATTGAAAGAACCCCACTCACAATATAGCATCTATGGGCTACTCCTCCTATAACCAATTGATTTTAGGATGAAACCTCAAACCTCATCATGTCTAACAAGCTAAACCTATTTAAATATAAATATATAGATAAATTCTCTAATACAATCACAACACAAAGCCAAAGCGAGCATAGCTCGGCTGACATATGTATGACTTGATGACCAAGAGGTCTGTGGTTCGAATCCCCCACCCCAATGTACTCAAAAAAATCACAACACAAAAGCAAAGCAAAACCCACCAGAAAAATCAAGCTTCCAAACACAGGTTTGAAAGAAAATTTCAATAACCAAGATAGCTAAAATGTAAAAGCTACACTTTTTCTGTTTTGCATCTGGGTTCTGATTATGATGTGCATTTGGTAAATAAATATAAGTCAAGGGCATCTGAGCAAAAAAGATAGGGGGCAAAGAAGAGGAAAAAATTTGGACCATTTCTCGATTTCAATAACTATATAGCTAAAATGTAGAAGCTACACTTTTTTTGTTTTGCATCTGGGTTCTGATTATGATGTGCATTTGGTAAATAAATATAAGTCAAGGGCATCTGAGCAAAAAAGATAGGGGCAAAGAAGAGGAAAAAAATTTGGACCATTTCTCGATTTGTGCGTGTCATCCTTGCGCAGGGGCCATGCTAATCTTCTCTGTATCGTTCCAATTTTATCGGATGTCCCCGAAGGGACAAACTCATGCTTCCACTCTACAATATATGAACGATATCTCATTTTTGTTCTTAAGCGATGTGGGATTTTTCTTCAAAACCCTCCGATTGGAATAAACTATTAAATAAACGGTCCCAAGTACTCCACATGAAATGAGAAATAAAGTTAGAAAACTGCTCAAACAAAACCCTTCCCAAAATGTTGGGATTAAAAATAGCGAGATATAAATTAATGCGGAATAACAAATTATATCTCAACCTCCCACTTCACAGGTTAGAACCCAAAACGTAATCGATCACAAAATACAATAATAAAAATATTAAGGAAAAAGAGAACGACACCGAGAGATATACCAGTTCGCACCGATCTCGGCAACTGCAGGTTCTACTATAATGGAGATTACAAAGTCCCTCAAGCTCGCATATACCAGTTCGCACCGATCTCGGCAACTGCAGGTTCTACTATAATGGAGATTACAAAGTCCCTCAAGCTCGCATATACCAGTTCGCACCGATCTCGGCAACTGCAGGTTCTACTATAATGGAGATTACAAAGTCCCTCAAGCTCGCGCTACAAAACTCACCAAAATAGTCCAACTCGAACTATTCGCTTCCATGTACCACAACCCGGTAGCTTGAGATAAAGAAAGAGAAACCCCAACCCAATACCAAAGAGAACGCTCACTGCATTCTCTCACACATAACACTCACTGCCACACGGTATACGGGTTGCAGAAAAAAGCTCAAACAAAGATACTTCAAATTGAAGAAGGACGACAAATTTTGGCTCCACATAAAAAAATCCTAACACAAAATAGGTTCAGAAATAAGAAGTTTAAAAGTTTAAAATTAAGCTTAAATTATACAAAATACCCCTAAATTTTGGGGTATGTTATGCTTTTAATTATGTCCATAAACCTTAAAATTTAATTTTTATCTTTCAACTTTGAAAATTGTTCCAAAAAATACTCTTGCAAATATTTTTCGACCAATGTGTAAAAATTGTAAAACATATATGACATTATTCACGTAAATTGATGTGTAAAAGTTGATTATGTAAATAATTTTAATGATATCTTTTGAAATGAAAGATCTTGTGTAAATGACATGTATTATATCCCATGAGGTTAGAGGTTCAATCATCATTCCTCCATTAGTTGTATTAAATTTTTAATATTATTATTATTATTATTTTTAAACTAATTTCAAAGTTGTAGGAATATTTTTTTTTTAGAACAAAAAGCAAGTTAAAAGGATAAAAATAAACTTAAATTGAACTGAATATATTTTTTTTTTGAAGACAAATTGAACTGAATATATAAGTAAAAGGTAAGGTCCCGTTTTGATAACGTATTCAGTTTTTTATTTTTTATTTTTGATTTTTTTGGTTTTTGGTTTTTGTTTTTAGTTTTCTGTTTTTAAAAAAACAATCATATGTTTGATAACTGTTTTTTGTTTTCTGTTTTTAAAAAATAGAAAACCAAACTTGTTTAGTTTATTGTTTTTTTATTTTTGAAAGTATAAAAGTTCAAAGTGGTTGAATAATTACTATTTGTTTTCTATTTTTTTATAAAATTAAAAATTTATTTATTTTAAAATAATGTTAATTTATTATAATGAAAAAATTGCAACATTATTTATCAAAATTTAATCAAGGTCCAATTATTTGATGAAATTGAAAATTCAAGGTAAAAAATCATTTTTCCTAAAATAAAAAGAATTTATTTTGTCGATAGTTTAATATATTAGACAATCTTTAGTTGACGTTTATCCACCCTAAAGTCAGAAAAATAAGAATGTTAATTGTGTAAAGTGGAGAGGTATATGTCTGTTTTTTAATAATATTGTACTTTTTAAAACCTTTTATAAAAATATTGTAGGTTTGAAACTATTTTTAAAAATATTGATGTTTTAAAGCAGATCATCTTTTCAAAAGACACCTCTCCACGCGAGCAAAGGTCGTCTTTTGAAAAGACGATCTTGCTCGCGTGGAAGAAGGTCGTCTTTTGAAAATACGTTCATTTTATTAAAAAAAAAATGATATCTTTTTAAACAGATATTCAAAAATTTCAAAAAAGATATGGTTGGAAAGCTAATAGAGAGAGCTTCAATTTGATACCTGGTTTCACTATTTTTTGACTAGTGTATCACAAGATAAACACCATCGAAGTTGGACTATAGTTCTGCAAATTTCAGAACTGAAGATTCTTTTGAGGAGTGCATTCAAAAATTGATATATTTTTACCCAGATATTCAAAAATTTCGAAAAAAAGGTACGGTTGGAAAGCTAACACAGAGAGCCTCAATTTGATATCTATTTTCACTATTTGTAGAGTTGTGTATTAAAAGATATAGATGGTCGAAATTTACCTACAGTTTTGAAGTTTTCAGTCATATCTTTAGTTCTGGGTTTAGTGAAGTTTTCATAACTTTGACGATATATATCTTTTGATATACAACTCCAAAAATAGTAAAACCAGGAATCAAATTGAAGCTGTCTGTGTTAGATTTTCAACAGTACCTTTTTCGAAGTTTTTGAATATCTGGGTAAAAATATATCATTTTTTGAATGCACCTCTCAAAGAATCGTCATAGTTCTAAAATTTGCAAACTATAGTTCAACTTCAATGGTCTTTATCTTTTGATACACAACTCTAAAAATAGTAAAACCAAGTATCAAATTGAAGCTCTCTTGGTTAGCTTTCTAACCATACCTTTTTTGAAAATTTTGAATATCTAGTTAAAAAGATATCAATTTTTTTAATAAAAGAAACGTACATGTCGATGAAGGTTGTCTTTGGAGCAAAGATCGCGTGTAGATGTCGTCTTTTGGAAAGAGGACCTCCCTTTAAAACAACAATATTTTTAAAATTTGTTTCAAACCTACAATATTTTTATAAAAAGTTTTAAAAAGTACAATATTATTAAAAACAACGAGGTATAATGGTGTAACATCACTATAATATTAAAATATAATATACTAGAAAATTTGTATTTAAATAAAATTATAATATATTATATTAATAATATTTTTTTACTAAAAAATTATTAATAATATCTCTTTTTTTAAAGAATATATTAATAATATTAATGATAATTTCCATTGTAAAAATATATTAATGACAATTTGATTCTAATTTTTATAAATAAATAAATATGAGAAGGTAATTTTAATAATTATATCTAATTTGTTGACAATTTAAGTAAACTAGTGGGGAGAAAGAAAAAAAATCTGAAATTTTGAAATCAAAAACTTGTTTTTAAAAATCTTCTTTTTTGGTTTTTAAAATTTGTTAATGAATGTAAAAACGTTTTCAAAAACTCAAAAATAAAAAACTCAATTAGTTACCAAATAGACTTGTTTTCTAAAATTCAAAAATTTGACTTGTTTTCTAAAATTCAAAAATTAAAAATTAAAAACAGAAATTGAATGTGTTATCAAAGAGCCTTAAGTCTTTCAAATTTCTCTTTCGCATTTAATTTTCTGATTTTGTTTCTTCCGGTTTCTGTCGCTTTGTTCTTGAATCTGGTTGGTTTGTCTTTTTTTGCAATTTGTTATTTGGTAAGAGCAATTTTAAAGTTCATTTGTTGAATCACCTAACAGAATGATAGTTTTTGTTCTGAATCCGTTCTCGATTATGATGGGAAGTCGATTTGATTAGGAAGTCGATTTGAGTTTATAGTGTTTTTGTTAAAGTGAGAATAACTCATCAGTAATTGGTATATAGTACTTCTTAATTGGAAGTTCAATATTCATTCTCATATTTGTTGTACTAAACAAAAAAAACTTTAGAATTAAAAATTTGGAAGGATTTTGTTTTAGTAGTTATCTAATTTAGTGCTCTTTTCATGTGGGGTTGGGGCTGTCTTTATTTAATAGTTTAATTCAATGTGGGATTTTGAAGAGGAATCCCACATCTTTTAGAAACACTAATGATATTTAATTTATATAACGCTAAGTGGAATTAATTGTTTGGGTATAATTGATAAAATTGGAACGATACAAAGAAGATTAGCGGATGACATGCACAAATCAAGAAATGGTCCAAATTTCTTTCTCGTTTTTCTCTTAAAATTTTCAAAGGCAGAAGTTGTGAACATTATAGTAGATATGATGGTTCTAGAGAAGAACGTTCAGGACCCATTGAACTCTTACTCAGAGAATGTGGAATCGTCCCACAATACACTAGCATGAATGATGTAGTTGAAAGACGAAATAAAACACTTCGAGATATGGTTAGAAGTATGGAGAACCATTCTTTTATATGCATTGAAACTTTTGGAGACAAAGCTATAAAAACAACAGTACACTCACTCAACATAAGTACATAGCAAAGTAATCTTCTAACTAAAGTCTATATCAAAGTAGCCAATATGAACATAACTCAACTGACGTAATGTATAAACTAGTAACCAGCAAGAGGTCCGAGGTTTGAATCCCCACAATGTTGTCAAAAAAAATGTCTATATCAAAGTATATGAGAACTGAAAGAAAATAACTCGACAGACAATTTAAGTCTAACTTCATTTCAATAAGAGAAAGCTATCCAAATATTTTCATACCATTTTTTTTTTTTAGAAGGATCAAATGAAATAATGATATTTAACAAACAAAAAGATAATAATTATAAATAAGAGAGAAAAAAAGCTCATTGTTGAGGACTATATAATGAATAGTTTATCTTGCTGTAAGTTCCTTGGATTAGGAGTTTGATCTATTTTACTCCCTTTTGGTAAAAAAAATTTGAGTTCAAATGAAAAATTCTTTTTATTATGCTAGCTAATAGACTATTATAAGAATAATGTTATAGGACAATACATAATATTTGACATATGAAAAACATTAGATATTTTACTTTTTAAATAATTGACACCGTGATTTATATCTGTGAAATCAAAGGCATCTAAATTAACAATTTACCCATTTGATTTAGTTAGACAAACTTGTAATGCTATATTCCAGATTTTTCATTAACGTATTGAAAGCCAAACAAAATTGCAAAGAACAAAATGATACACAGAGAGAATAATAAGAAAGAAGAAGACTCGTGAATTATAGTGGTTCGAGTTCGGCCCAGGTATACATCCACAATAGGAACCAGAGAGTGTGAGTTTTGTTGCTTACGGAACTTACAAACGGCCCCACATCAATCGAATGAGAATTCCCTCCACAATAACATGGATAACTCTCATCCAAAAACAACAAAAATGGACTTCAATCCAACCGAATCAAACTAATACCATAATTAATTAATTAATTAAAAAAAAAAAAAAAAAAAAAAAAAAGTGAATGATGCCCACAAAGAAGTTTTAAACTGCCACTTCCCAAATCTCGTCAAAAGATAGCTCCACCTCTCTAAAAATTCTATTATTTCTCTTTGTCCAAACTCCTTACAAAATAGCAAAAAAAAAAAAAAAAAAACTAGCATGCCACAAAATTTTGTCCTCCTCCCGAAATGGCAAACCAAAAAGCACCTTGTGAATCATACGGCGCCAAACTAAATCTAAATGAATTCAACCACTAAACCCAAAGGGATTGAAAAACCTGACAACCCTAGAATAAATAATGAAGATAACTCAATTGGTTAAGGTATATATTCTCGAACAAGAAGTTAGAAGTTTGATTCCAAATTTACGAATCGAAAGTGAGTTATTTCCTTGTAACACTCAGTTTTTGAAGTATATATCTCCACCATGAGGGAATGAATTACTTAAATCAGCCTACCAATAATAAGTAATACAGATTATTTTCTAATTTCCTCCCTCTTTTTTTCTCTTTCGAGGACAAATATGCTCCCAGAGAATTTTATAATTAATGAAATAATATTAAATAATAGAATCCACATGCTCTAATAACTTGGAAAAATATTAAAAAAAAAAAAATATATATATATATATATATATATATGAAGGATTTATAAGATTGATCTGGCTCACTTTTCCTTAAAATGTCTGTTTCAATTAAATATTTGAGATAACTTTTCCTTAGAGATGAATTTATTATGAAAAAAAAAAAAAAAAAAAAATGCAAGGGAGGCCCTTTCTTTCTTAGAGAAATCATGGTATTTACTTGAGCAATTTTAATAAACTTGCTAGAACAAATACAAATTAAGTTAGTAGGAAAAAAAAATCTCACAGATCAATCCAATATATAAGAATTTTTTATATTAATAATCTACTTTAAATAAATTATTACAAAAATATGATAGTTTTTAAAGTATTTACAAAATTAGGGTACCTAAATCGTGTACCATGGACACGAGTTCGCTAAATTGTGTCCATGGTATATGATGTAGGAGTTAATTAACTCGTGTTCATGGTATGATTTATGGCGTAACTCGTGTACCATGGACACGAGTTTTATGACGTGTCAAGACGCTTACCTAACACATGTTGCCACGTTAGACGGAACTCGTGTACCATGTACACGAGTTTTGTAAGCAACTAGCGTACATGTTACACGAGTTTGGTTATATATATTCAATTTTGTTTAAAAAGTGAGGTGGTCATAACTCGTGTACCATGCTCATAGGGGTAACATGGAAATATGATATTGTGGGAAAGGGAAGAAAAAAATTTGGACCATTTCTCGATTTGTGCGTGTCATCCTTGCGTAGGGGCCATGCTAATCTTCTCTGTATCGTTCCAATTTTATCGGATGTCCCCGAAGGGACGAACATATGCTTCCACTCTACGATATATGAACGATATTTCATTTTTGTTCTTAAGCGATGTGGGATTTGTCTTCGAAACCCTCCCATTGGAATATACTATTAAGGTTAGAAAATTGGAAATGAAATAAAGTTAGAAAATTAGTCAAACAAAATTGGTCAAACAACTCCACATGAAATGAGAAATAAAGTTAGAAAATTGGTCAAACAAAACCCTTTCAATCCTAAGTTTTTATAACTCCAAAACAAAGAGAGTTAAAAAATGAGAAGTTTAAAAGTTTAAAACTAAGGTTAAACTATACAAAATACCTCTAAATTTTGAGATAAGTTTTAATTAGGCCCATAAACCTTAAAATTTAATTTTTATCTTTCAACTTTGAAACTTGCTCCAAAATTACTCTTGGAGATTTTTTCCGTTAAAATAAGATAAATATTGTCGCAACGGCCAATGTGTAAAAATTGTAAAACATGTCATGTAAATTGACGTGACAATTGGTGTGTAAAAGTTGTTCCAAAAATTACTCTTGAAAATTTAGATCTCAAATGGAAGACTACCACACAAGTCCAATACACACTCAAATGCTTTAAATAAAGTAAGTACCATGTCAAGTAAGTATCATGTAATGTCAAGTAAGTAGTCTATAATTTCATACAAAGTAATTACCATGTAATGTCATACAAAGTAAATATTCTCTAATTCCATACAGAATATTTGAGTACTTGTTGTATTTGCAATTCACTGATTTCAAATACACTATATTTATATTTGTAATTTTTTTTTCTTGATATTATTATATTTTGCTATATCATTTTTTGTTTTGTTCTGAGATTTCGTTTCTCAATTATTTTTATTGATTTTGTGTTGGGATGTCCGTTTCCTATCTTGAGAATCCTCGGGGCATAATAGGAAATCAAATCTAGGATTTTTGTTTCTCATGTTATTTGAGACTTTTTTTTTTCTGCTCAAGGATCGAGATGCTTCTCTCTTGTTTTAAACTATGAAACTGTCAATTTTTTATTAGTGATTAAATAATATCTTATTATTCACACATTTACAATTCACTGGATGAATTACGTTGTATTTGCAATTCTAGTGACTAAGAAGACATTATTCAATGTCAAACCGAGCATAGCACAATTGGCATAAGGTTGTGTCATTGACTAAGAGGTCATGGGTTCAATCCATTCATTACCCTTTGCAAAAAAAAAATACAACATAGATCGAAATTGGGTACTAAAGATCATAAAGAGTCTTGAAACTATTAAAACTCTCGAATAAGATTAAAAAGAAAATCTAATTAAACTTATAATAATGTAACTAAAATTGATTTAACCTAATCTTTTTAAGTTATATAAAGGAAAAATAAAATTGATGTGTTTTTTATAAGAAAAGTTTGGAAGGACAAAGGAGAGACCTCGACATTAAGAGACATGGAAGAGACTAAGAAATTCTGGTATTGATCCTGAATTGCTTGGGGCGAAGTGGTTCCAAGCAAGGATGAAAATATCCGTGGATATGTTGATATATCCGTAAATCGAAAGATTGGATATAGATATTGAGGATAAATGTATAATCTTTTATAAATATCCCGTAAAACATAAAAAAATATCATTTATTAATCTATAACTTAATTTAAAAGTAAAATAAACTTAATTATTAATTTAAATATTTTTTTAAAAAAAAAATTGATTTACAAAAAATTTCGTGGATATCGATATTTCACCGATACATCCATAAAATTGAACTACTGACATGGATATTTTTGCCATTGGTTCCAAGAAGTAGTTTTCGAAGTAGTTTTCGAAGAAGTCATTCGTTGAGAAAACCCTCCAAAAATAGGCGTATGCCGCTTAGAACGACGAGCACACGGTATTCTTTAGTAAAAGGCGAAAGAATAGTTCGCTATGCGCTCATCGCACGGCTCCGTGATTTTAACAAATGACGAAAAACATCTATTTATAACGTCAATTGGAAACAAACTCCTAGCGCTACCGATGTGGGAATATTGGTGCGTCAAGGCCGCGCTTTAACGGGCCGAGTAGTAACTATAAATTGGGCCCAATACTAACTGGTGGGCCGTATAAAATAAGCCCATTGGAAGAAAAAAAAATGACTTCCAATTTCCAAAATCTTTTCCATTTCCTTTTTTTAAATAATTAGTATATTTATTATTCCAAACACATTCATCATTTCATAAGGTTAACTACATCCACCTCTCAAAAAAAAAAAAAACTAAATCCACATGCTATTAAATTACTTCAATAAAATACCAAATTTATATCTAATAAAGTCTATCATAGAAATAGAATAGTTTAAAAAAAAAAATCATAGAAATAGAAATTCATGAACACAATTCAACCCATTAATAAGTTAATCTCTTGCTAATTCTCAAAAACATAAATAAAAAACAAAATTTATAATATATATTACGTAAAATCAATCATCAAAATGGAAATTCAGGCAAAACATTTAATTTAATTTTTAAACAACGGAAATTTTGGATGTTGTTATAGAAATATTTGGTGAAAGAAAAAAAAAGCAATTGATGCTCTTACATATTTTTAGAAAAAATAATTTAGACTAAAATTATGGGAATTTCTCAACCAAGAGAAAGTCCTCCAAAAATAAGCGTATGTCGGTGAATGCAGCGAGTACACGGTATTCTTTAGTAAAAGGCGAAAGAATAGTTCGCTTTGTACCCACCACCCGACTCCGTTCCTCTTGTCAATGTTACCGCTCATTATTTTATAGTCTATTAGACTGCAGCCAAAATTCGATTTTATCCGATGTGGGATCTTTATGATGATTAATTGAAATTTCAGGGTTGTCTTGATGTATAAACTAGTCATGAGAGGTAAGATTTAATCTCCCAGCCTATAAGAGAAATGATTGGTCAAAAAATATTTAATACATTTTAATCATATCTCAATTTGGTTATTTCCTAAGTGATATTTGATTTTATTTTTATTTTCCTTTTGGTCGAAATCATTTCAATTTTTGTTTCTTTTCTTGGTCATCGGATTTCACTATTTTTTTTCTTCATCTTCTGTAATCGTGTTCTTTCCACCCACTATTTAATAAAACACACACATACTTTGTTTATATATATTAATCCACCTAAGTTTTTTTTTTCAATTTCAATTATATACCTCATATTATTAAGTATACCTCAATGTTATGAAATATAAATATTAAATAAAACAAGAATATATATCTCACATTATTAAATATAATATAGAATGAAACAATAATATATACTCCATATCATTAAATATATACTACATCTATGAAACATAAAAGTTGAATGAAAAAAAACTTTGAACATCATCTTAAACACCACAACCCTAGTTGACAAATATGTTGTCATTGGGATATGTTGCGTGAGGGAAGAGAGTCCCTACCTTCCACGAAAATCTAGCCACCACTGACTTCCTTCAGACTCTAGCAACGACGACTCAATCTGACATCACATATGAGAGCGACGGATTTGGGCGCATGGCGGCGAGAGCGACGAATATGGGTGCGCGACAACGAGAGCAATGGATTTGGGCGGCGGCGAAGAGGTTTTAGCTGGGATCTGAGCGGCAAATCTCGAACTGGCGCGACGGCGAACTGAGTTATTCGAAAGAAGAAGACGGTGACGCTTCGATCTTGGGAAGGAAAAAGATCCACGTCGGCAAAGGAGATATATTATTAGGAAATGAAGCCCAAAACAGCAAGGCCCATTTTTCATTTGGCGCAAGTTTATACCTCGTGTATTTTCCCACAAGTAGAGATGTTCATGGGGCGGGGCCGGGCCGGGTAATGCCTTCCCCGCCCCCGTCCCTGTCCCCCATTTCATTACCCATCCCCGCGAAATTCTCCGTTTAATTTCGCGGGGACGGGGCGGGTATTTCCCGCGGGTAACGGGTATTCTCCGCGGGTAATTTTACCCGCGAATAATTTACTTTTTTAATTTATTCTTATCCATTTTTTTTTTAAGTTTTGCTATTTGTTAAGTTGATTAATATTATATATATTTAATTTCATAAACTTTATTGTAAGATGTGTGTTTTTTTGGAACTTTATTGATAAAATGTGTATTTTTTTTAGATAAAAAAATAAGTGTGTAGTTAATTTTTTTTTATGAATAATGTATATATGTATATATAGAAAAGAAAAGTATACGGAGCGGGGCGGGTATGCTATTACCCGCCCCCGCCCCATTTAGTTAACGGGGCGAAAAAATTTCCCCGCTCCCTGCCCCATTTCCCGTGTAATCGGGGATTCCCCGTCCCATTGGGGGCTGGGGACGGGGGCGGGGCAAATGGACATCTCTACCCACAGGTATGAGAGAAAGATTGGGCTGAGGGATAGCCTGTTTAGGATTTTGGAGAAATAGTAGGAGAGATTTTAGGATTAATAATAAATGATATTCAATTTATTAGATGCAAACATATTTTCGTAAGAAAAATATTTATTAAATACATAAAATCCTACAAATAATAATTAAATTTATATTAAATATTTTTTAAAATATGACATAGAAACCAATCAATTTCACTCCTTATCAGAATATAAATTTACTTGAACAAATTTTAGTGTTTAATTGGAGGGGATTTATGATAAATAGCCAAAAACAGAAAATCGCAAAAAAGATTAGGCTAACAAGGGAAATGTCTAAAAGAGAGAAGGCAACCTGAAAAATGTCTAAACCACTTTTATTTTGGAATAATATCTAAAACCTAAACTTAGTAATTAATTTTACACAACATTGGATAAAAATATCTCTTTTCAAAAAAAAAAAAAAAAAAAAAAATATCCTCCTTCCATATTCTACAATTTAACAATTGAAGGAAATAGTGCGGTAAAATAAGAAATTGTTGGGAGGAGAGAGAAGCAAGTAATGGATGAAAATATAACAGAGACATTTACCTAGTTATACACTTTGTAGCAACAAAAAAAAATGCATTTGACAATAGTATACCTGCGAAAATAATTTGTAAGCATGGGTTTGGGTCATCGAGTTTGTATGGAAGTATGTATACAACTAATTAATAACCATCATAGATTTTGGCCAACCACCGTAGCCCATTGGTGTGATGGTAGCATTAAGTAACTGTTGCATGTGTAGTGGAACGAGGACTGCGTGCATCAGGTAGCGTTTCCTCAAGGCCCTTGCAATGATGAAATTTAGGGATTTCAAAAGTATAACCCTATTCAACACTCCACAACTTATTCGAGAAGTGGTATACCATCCTTTCAACTAAGCGATTCAGCTCTCCAGAACCGTCTAAACACACATCTCGTGCAAAAAAATCAGTTCATTCTACGTTGCATTGTGTCCTTCCTCCATTGAAGTGTTTGGTGGATTGACTCATCCACAATGTTAGGATTTATGCCTAAAGCATCGTAATTAATTAATAATTATTTTATTATTATTTTATTATTATTAGTTGCATTTTATAATATTAATTATATATAAAAATCTAAGGTTATTAATTTAATCTTGAATAGTATGTAGGTTACCTACAAGAGGATAATGTTCAAGGAATAGCTTAAATAGTCTATAGCATATGGATAAAGTTGGGTGTCTTATCCTGATAACACTATTGATACGACTCACTTTATAATTGTTACAAATGATTTTATCCAAATCATTCATGTAGAGACATGTGAGTGGGGTATCCTGTACAATAAGTTTGTATAAGACTGGACCACGAAATATATAATCTCTCTTTATAAATTCGTTATTTGAGAAGATTAATATTTCACAGGATGATCATGTGTGACTCGATCTTAATCTTGGGTGAGTTATGAACTCCTGTCCGTGACGGCTCATCCTTTGATTTGTATGGGTGAGAATGATTTTTATAGTCGATTTAATAAGCCTACCATTTTGGAGATTGAACAAACAGGGAGCTGAGAACATAAGTTTCAAAAGATATAATTCACTCATATAGGGAAAGTAGATGAGTAGTTCCCTTAAGTGCTGATTTCAGGACTTGAACAATGGGGCACCACCCTTTCATTGGCCCTAGAAGAACTTGGTTTATGGTTGGATCATAAACATATTGTTCATTAGAGAATAAGTGGTACTTAAGGTATAAGATGTAATTACAAGGATAAAACAGACTTTTGACTGTAATTACGAACAACTTGTGAATAATCGATTTGCATGTAATGGTTATATTCATGGACACAACTTGTCCGCATAAGAGTGCAACTCTAGGCCTATAGTGGAGTGACCTAGAGTTAATGAATTAAAGTTAATTGATTAATGAGTTTAATCAATTAATTTTGTATCATTGGAGCTTATAAGTTGTAGGTCCATAAGGTCCCCTTGCTAGCTCATAGTCACACTAAAATGATTAATTTAGTTGAAAGAAAAAATTGAAATATTCAAATTAATATTTAATATATTTGATATATTAAGGGTAGAAGTGGAAAATATATTTAATTGTATTTGATACATTAAATATTAGAGGAAATAATTTATGTATTAGATACAATAATATTGAAAATTATATACACATATGAAATTTGAATGAGATTCAAATTGGTTAAATGTATATTATAAAATATTAATTTTATGATATTTGAATGAGATTCAAATAAAAATAAAAAATACAACTTTTAATATGATAGATATTAAAAATATATTTTATCAAATAAAATTAATTTCTAAACACCTTATAAATAGGACATTTAGGTTTAGCCAAAAGGTTGGTCAAAAACATACTACTCATCCTCTGAGAGAATTGTAGTTCTTCAAAGATATTTCCTCAACTTGTATTTTAGTTTAATTTTAAACAAACCTTAGAATGATTTTAACGCTTCCACTGCGGGGTTTGAAGTGTTTATTCTCTTCAATAGACCTCGCAGGTATGTGCTCCCTTCCTCTGTGAGAGTGCATACATTTGGTTAGTAGTTCGGTGGTTGTTTATGGGTGTCATCTCTCCCATCTCTTTCTGCCCTCAGATTTTAGACAGAAAAACTGGGTTGTTCTTGTCTGTTTGGTTATGAGGTATTTAGCTATCAAGATTTAGGGTTTCTGGTTTCGAAATTTTAAATATTCAAAGTTTGAATCCTATGAAATAGGTTCGGGTTGTTAGAGATTTGGATATGGGTGTCATCTCTCTCATCTCTTTTTTCCCTCCGATTTTAGACAAAAAATCTGGGTTGTTCTTGTATGTTTAGGTATGAGGTATTTCTCAATTATGACCTATTAGGTTAGGTTGTCATCTAGGTCTCGGTCAGGGGTGACTTCAAAATAGATTCTAGAATTAGCTATCAAAATTTAGTGTTTCTGATTTCGAAATTTTAAATATTCAGAGTTTGAATGGTATGAAATAGGTTCGGGTAGTTAGAGATTTGGATATGGGGTTTCAAAACAGTAACCCATTTTTTGAGGGATTCGGTTTTAACTTCTAGAGTTTGAAGACGCACGGTTGTAGGAATAATGTATACATATTTACATGTACCCCATGTTTTTTAGGGGTTGTTGCAGGTTAACGATGAAATCATCTAAGAGATGTTGACTGGTCGACCCTACATGGTAGAGTGCACAGATCACTGGTTTGTTTACTATTTTTAGCGTTTCTACATTGGTATTACAATACCTATAGTTCGTGCAATACCTATAGTTCGTGCGCATGAGTATGTTTGTGTATATACCTTTGACAGGTTGTGGATAACTGCAACAACCCGAAGGGGTAAGCACGCGTATAGAACACACCCCTATCCCTAACGGACAGTTAACCCCAGCTGAATTTAACGGAAAGCCATTAACCTCACGCCAATATTTTGATTTTTTATTCTTTTATTTTAAGACTAATGAATTCTAAACAATATATTATACAGTACTAAAAAAATATTTATTTTCTAATTAGCGTATTGTTGGCGTAAGAATTTGACTTCTCCCTTTGAGTCGGAGCCGCCGGCGCTTCGATGCGGACCTACAAGGAAGAAACAAAGGTAAACTTGCACTGGTGAGGCTTGAGGGGTTCAACCCAACACGCTTCGATACTTACGTCAGTCAGAGAGTAGTGAAAAGGCCGAACAGTAGAGTTGAGAGTGGATTGTCCAGGGGTGGAGAATCTCAGTTACCTCACAAAGAACAACGATCATTCCTTATATTGTGGGTAAAAGGCGCATGGAGTGCACGTGCCTGTGGAGGTCAGCCCCTCCCCTCATGATGATGAGGGGATTGGTGTCGTCTGTCAGGCCGAACATTTGAGGCAATGTCAGCTGATCACTACGCGTTTGCAGTGGCGGTGGTTGGATGATTGTCTGGACGTCGTCTTAGATGTGACTGCCTCGTCAGTTGTGTCCTCCAGATCTCGCCCATACCAGATTTGATAACTTTCGGTATTGGGGATCGAGGTGTAACACAAGTGTGATGCCAAGAGCTGATGTCATGCAGATCTCATCCTAATGGGGATTCTCCTACGTATAATTTTTTTTCCATTTGATTTTGTCTTTTTTTTTCAATTCCCAATTGCTCAATTTACTTATAATAAATATTTATAAGTTTATTAGAATTTTAATATATTTATTAATGCCAAGTTTATTTATTATGTGTTTTTATTTTATTTTACTATCAAACTTAATTTAATCAGATATTTTTATAAACCAAGATTTTTCATGTGTTTTGTTATCGGTAATAAAAAAAAATGCATCAATCCGAACATAGCTCAGTAAATAAGGTACAAATTATTATCTCAAAGAATAGATAGTTCAAGTCCACACCAAACAATTATTGAACTAAAAGAAATAAAAAAAAATGCAAAATGTTCAAAGGTAGAGAACATAAAAGAATAAAACTCAAACTAATTTTGTACCACACAAAAATTAATATATTGGGATTGAAATTATAATATTGTAAACAAATATGAATATATGAACAAATAATCAGTTTTTAAAAGTTAAAAGTAGTAAAACAATAACTGAATTTAAATTGAAAGTTTATCACACTACCACCACTTGTGCTACCAAAAAAAACATTTTAAAAAGTGGATGGAATCCTCGTACATCTTAACCAATAAAATAATTGACAATCCTATTTTAAATCATACAATTAAAAAATATACTATAACCTTTAATCTTGGGGACACATGTCTTTTCCCTCTTCCAAAAGGGTATGGCCCTTATTTTCTTTGCCCCTTTTTCATTAGATTCTCTTCTATTTTTTTTACGACACGTGGGTGGAGTAAGTCGGGAGAATTTCTAGTACATCCGTGGTAGAGTTTTTCCATACTACTGCGTTTGAATGGATGATACGTGGCGAAATGGTTGTTTGACTGGGACCCACTCTATTAAATATATTATTTTTTAAAATCATTTTGGCACGTGCCATTCATTCAAAGGCAGTGGTATGGAAAAACTCCATACCACGGATGTACTAGAAATTCTCCGAGTAAGTCAATTGGAGATTAAATTAAAACTTCTCCGTCACTAGTCGATACATCATGTCAGTTAAAATATATTTTTGTTGGTATTATTTTCAAAGAACATATCATTATAGGTGAAGTGGAGTCGAGTGAAGATTAAATCTAAGACTTCTCGGTCACTAGTCGATACATCATGTCAGTTAAACTATGTTCTTGTTGGTATCATTTTAAAAGTTAACATATCATTATTGAAAAAATAAATAAATAAGATTAAGGACAAAACTTTATGTTTCATTTTGGCCCTCTCTAATTTTTTTTTACATTATGAATATCATGTCCTCATATTATGCATATTTTCCTTCATTCACTTAGACAAATTAGATAGATTTTGAATTGATAAATTAGTTGAATTTAATTGGTCAAAGATTTTTGTGCTATCTCACTTAAAAATAACTTTTGTTATTTGGCCTTTGCTTGCTAGCTTATTTTTTTCAAGTGGATTAAAATATTCAACTAATTTTATTCTCTATACGTATACGTTCATGCAATCTCTTCATTTTTTTTATAAAATAATAATAATAATAATAAGGGCTGGTTGCACAAATAGCAATCAGGCCTAAACTAATTGCAAATTTAGCAAACTTTAAAATGTTTTGTAAATATGGCAAAAAAACTCGTTTCTATCACTGATAGACTTTATTATATCACTGATAGACTTCTATCCGTGATAGACTATTATCTCTGATAGACTATTATCACTGACAAAAATCTATAAAAAGCTGAGGTGATCAGCGATAGACTTCTATCAGTCATAAGATATCAGCGATAGAAATTGCTATATCCGCAAAATTTTTAAAAACATGCTATATTTGCAAACAATAAATCTTAAATTATCATTTACTACAATTTCCCTAATAATAATTTAGTTTATAATGTTAATCTTGATAATCTCAAAAGCAAAGCAAGCATTATTTATAATGACGTGTATCCAAGTTTATATTATTATTATTATTTTTTTATTATTATTATTATTATTATTTATTTATTTATTTATTTATTTATTTTTGACAATATGGATGCATTATATTAGTTGAGTTATGTATTAGCCCAAGTTTATCTGGTATTAAGTCTCTTTCTATGCATTTTTTTTATATTCACATTTGTGGCACATATAGCATTTATCTAGTTTCCTTTAAAATGCATGTTTTATGGTCTTTTGTTGATCTCATCAATGGGTGAAAAGTCCAACCTACCATCCCCTTACTTTCATCCCTCTTATCACGATTTTCATCTATCTCTTATCACAACAATTTTCACTCTCCTTCTTGATTTTCTTTCTTCATCTCTCCCTCCCCTGCTGTTTTTCGTCCTCCGGTCAGAGAAGAAAGAGATGTTGTCGTCGGGGCTACATTCTTCAAAGGAGTTGGTTCTCAAGTCGCCGTCAATCTCGCAATTCGATTTCATCGTCGATAAGTCTGTCGGATTCACCACGCTCCACATCCCAACTATGACTGCATTGTTGCTACTCCTTTCGTCGTCACGTGGGTGTGTCATTGAAGGCTCTGGTCGGAGGACGAAAAAACAGTAGGAAAATGAGAGATGGAGAAAGAAAATCGAAAAGGAGAGAGTGAGAATCGTCATGATAAGAGGGAGATGAAAATCGTGATAAGGGGGATGAAGTGAGAGGATAGAATCAGCATGATAAGAGAGATGAAAATCGTGATAGGAGGGATGAAAGTGAGGGGAGGGTAGGCTGGATTTTTCACTTGATGAGCTCAGCAAAAGGATATAAATCATATTTTTTTAAAAACTGGATCAATTCGCATTACGATCCTAAGGGGGTCATCTGTGCAAAAACCCTAATTATCATTATCATTTGATTGTTTTACTCTTCTTATATGTTTTTTTTTTCGTGTTGGCGGGTTTGGGTGTTCATGAGTATTGGCTCTTTTACTTGATTTTTTTTTTCCTTCTTATTATTGAGTTTGATCATTCTATAATTGATCGACTGTTGGACAATTTTTCTAATTTTAGTTTTAAAGGTATATTAATGCAATCACTTATTCAAGTTGAAATGAAAATTAAAAGTCCGATATTTCACTGAACAAAGTATAAGGAATTCAACTCGTTTAGTTAATCGATACATATCGACCGAAGTCACGACTCAACTCTAACCTGAATTTGCAGTTTGTAATTTAACTATTAGATCAATACATATAGACATTAAAGTTTCTTAGTTAGTTTAAATAAGCAGCAAATTCAAACACCAACTACATTTCAAGTTCCCAAGAGAAAAAGAAAGGCCTCATATCAGAAATAATGGACAGTGGCATTACAAGTAGACAATGAGAATGAATCTATGCTAACAATAACATAAGAGAAAAAAACATGGAGGATAGTGAACCTCACAACTTAAAAGAACAAAAGTTCAAAAAAGTTGGAGATGTTTGTTCTCTAAGAAACAGAGAAATCCTAGTCTCTATCGTCGTCAAACAATGCCTCTTCACTAAAAAACACACGTACAATGGACCGAAAACTCGACCTTTTTATTGCAACATAAGAGACCATGTCGTTGGAACAGACCTCTTGGAAATGGTCTCTACAAAAACTCCCGCCCAAATTCAAACAAATGATAGATGTTGGATTCGTTTCGGCGAATTATAACTAACCTGTTTCTAAATAACTTGTTTAGCAGCAGCGATAACAGCCTCGACCGTGATACCGAACTCTTTGTAAATTTTCCCTGCTGGAGCGCTTGCTCCAAATCGGTCAATGCCGATTGCTTTTCCTTTGCTTCCGACGATCTTCTGCCACCCAAATGTTGTTCCAGCCTCAATGCTCACTCTGGCAGTAACAGCAGCAGGCAAAACGCTTTCTTTGTATGCATCTGATTGGTCGTCGAAAAGCTCCCAGGAGACGAAGGAAACGAGTCGAACAGCCTTCCCTTCCTTTCTCAGTTCCTCTGCAGCTTTGAAGGCAATTTCAAGTTCAGAACCAGTTCCCATCAAGATAACATCGGGCTTGTTGCCTGATGAATTGTCCGAGACGATGTATCCACCCTTTTCGACTCCTTCAATGGAAGTTCCAGGAAGATTGGGCAACTTTTGGCGAGAAAGGGCAAGAATCGAAGGTCTCTTTCGGTTAAGTATTGCAACTTTGTATGCTCCAGCAGTCTCATTACCATCAGCTGGTCGGAGCATCAATATATTCGGCATAGCCCTGAAGCTTGCCAAATGTTCGATTGGCTGATGGGTAGGCCCATCTTCACCAAGACCAATCGAATCGTGAGTCATGACATAGATTACACCAGCTTCACTCAAGGCAGAAATCCTAATGGCAGCTCTCATGTAATCTGTGAAAACAAAGAATGTAGCACAGTAAGGAATGAGTCCAGGACTGTGAAGGGCAATTCCATTGCAGATGGCTCCCATTCCGTGCTCTCTAACACCAAATCGAAGATTACGCTCTTCAGGAGTGTCCTTTTGGAAGTTTCCGAATGATTTAAGCAGGGTCATGTTTGATGAAGCAAGGTCAGCACTTCCACCAAGGAAACCAGGGAGAACTTTTGCAAGGGCATTAAGGTTTTGCTGGGAAAGATTTCTAGTGGCATCAGCTGGGCTCTCCGGGGTGTATGTCTGCATAACGCATAAAAAAATGCTCAGTCTTTCGGCTAATAACGTACAATATAGTTTTTCATAAAGAAAAAAGTGAACTATAATCACATATCGCAATATGTCAGTATATTTAACGAGATTCGATTTTAATGTGCTTAAATAGGCTTCCAACCAAAACCAAGAAACAGTCATGTCTGGAATGGGCTACTCACTGGCAATGCTTTTTCCCAACCAGCAGGTAGTTCGCCATTAATAATAGACTTCAGTTCAGCAGCTTCCTCTGCGTACTTCTTCTCGTATTCGGCAAACTTAGCGTTCCATTCAGCTTCAAGAGCAGCTCCTTCGGGGGTGTGACGAATCCAGTGCCTAGGGATAAAACAACAGTAGATTAATAATGAATCGCCTCCTTTAAACTCGAAAAAACTAAAAGTTCAATTGTATCTGTATCCATACTTCTTAACATCCTCGGGCACATGGAAAGGCTCATGTGGCCATCCAAGGTTCTGTCTCGTGGCGTCAACTTCCTTTGCACCCAGTGCACTACCATGTACGCTGTAGGAATTTGCCTTGTTTGGAGATCCATAACCAATGGTTGTGGTCACCTACAACATTTTAAAGGTAAACTCAGCATACCCAATTTCATAGAAATCGTCTCAACTCGGAAAAGCTAGTTCAGATTCACTTCCGTAAATATTAAGATTAACTTCCCATAAGCACTATGATACTAGATTATGATATAACAGCTTAAACTTTACTTTCAGGCAATTTGAAACTAAGAGCAATAGTACAGAATTATACAGTAAAACAAGACAAGAGCTCTGTAAATCAAAAGTTCTGAAGAGATTGCATACCTTGATCAAAGTGGGTTTGTCTTTTACAGCTTTCGCTTCCCTAATGGCAGCGCGAATCTCATCGTAGCCATTGTTTCCATTTTTCACCCAGATAACATGCCACCCTAGACCCTCGAAACGTTTGTCAACACTCTCAGTGAATGCAATCTCCGTGTCGCCATCAATTGAGATGTGGTTGTCATCATAGAAAGCAATCAGCTTGCCTAGTCCCCAATGCCCAGCAAGCGAACAAGCTTCATTGGCAATTCCCTCCATTTGGCAACCATCTCCCAGAATAGAATATCTGCCAATTAAACGAAATGAGCCGAAAAGGATATAACAGCCTCACAAAGTGTTCTTTTTTAATGGATCAAAGAAGAAGTTCACTGATTTGGGTCAGATGTCATACGTGTAATGGTCAACAATTTCGTTATCTGGCTTGTTGAAACGAGCAGCTAAATGCTTCTCAGCAAGTGCCAAACCAACAGCATTTGCAATACCCTGTCCAAGAGGACCTTCACAATACAAAACAATTGACGATCATTTCACAATACAAAACAATTTACAATCAAACAAGAACAACAATATTATCCAAAACCTTTAGGCCCCGTTTGATAACCATTTGACTTTTGGTTTTTTAAAACTAAGCTTATAAAAACTACTATTTGTTTTGTTATCTCGTTTCTAAAAATGTTTTCAAAATTCAAGCTAAGTTTTGAAAACTATTTTTTGGAATTTGACTAAGAATTCAAATGTTTCTTCAAAAAAAAAAAACGAAGGTGAAAACCAGGAGGAAACAAGCATAAATTTCAGAAAAAGAAAACTAAAAACAAAATCATTAACAAACAGGGTCTTAGTAATTCAAATTCAATAGAAGAATCTAACCAGTCGTTACTTCAATTCCAGGCGTCTCGAAGTTCTCAGGGTGTCCAGGAGTTCTGCTTTCCCATTGACGGAAACTCTTCAAATCCTCTTCCTAATCATTAACCAAATCTAAAGTCATCAGTCACTGAGAATACAAACTGACCTTTTACAGGGTAAAATGGATTAGTTCACAGTTCACATCAAATGAGAAAGGTAGACTAAACTACACTCAACCCAAAAGCTAGCTTACTTTAATAAACTATGATACATTTAATCTCACATATTCTTAAGACATATCCAATATTAATTTGATTTATAAAGTCTAACAAGCAAATTATTAATCTTATTTGAGGAGTAAATGTCATTCCAGAATTTGAACACACCTTTAATACCATGCAACCATGCTTAACTAACACTAAACCCAAAACTTTAACCTAACTTGATGGTATATTCTTAACAAAAAAAGTGACAAGAGAGAAAAATACTAGTTGATATCTTGGGACATAAAACTTCCATAGACAACAAACTTCTAAAAGAAGAGTAACAAGTTTAAATTACCCAAATGAGGCATGAAGAAATGTAAGACAAACATTCCAATACCATGAGAAAATAGGAAGAAATTTATAAGTAATAAAAATCAGAACAAACCTCAGAGATCCAATTGCAATCCGAAATCATAAAATTCAAACAACACCAAAAAAGCAGATCAAACCCAAACAGAATCGAAAGAACTAAAAAAAAACACTCAGACAAATCCTACCTTAACACTATCATACCCAGCAAGGTGAAGCAAAGCATAGTGCAACATACATCCATGGCCAGCCGACAAGACGAACCGATCCCGATTGAACCAATAAGGGTTTTTGGGATTAAACCTCATAACCTCATCGTACAAAACATGACCCATCGGAGCACAACCCATCGGCAATCCCGGATGGCCGGAATTCGCCTTCTCCACAGCATCGATCGAGAGGAAACGGATCGTATTGACGGATTTCTCAATCAGCGACGTCTCAGTGGTGTTATCGAGCGTCTCGGTGACCGAAGCTCGAACGACTCCACGGCGGCTCCGCGATGGCTTGGTACGGCGAGAAGAGGCGGCGACGGCGGCGGAGTTGGTGGATTTGAGGCCGGAGAAAGTGGGGAGAGAGCGAGAGGAAAGAGAAACGCGGTCGGCGGATGGATTTGAAGCATGGTGAGAGATGGCTCGGGGGATTACGGCTTGTGAAAGGGCTGCAGAGGAAGTGGAAGCCATGGATGAAGAATTTGAGATACAGAGAGAGGTTTTGGTACCGTTTTGCAGAGAAATGGGTTTTGAGTTTTGACGGAGAATTTTGAGCTTTCTCGGAGATGACGACAAGTGAACGAGAGAGATTTTTGGCCGTTGGATTATTTCCTAAAAGACAATCACAGCCGTTGGTTGTGATGAAGAAATTCAGTGCATCTCAAATTGTTATTATATAAATGGAGAAAAAGGAATATGATAATGTAATTATGTAACTTTCTTTATAATTAAACCAATGTTTCATGTAATTTGTTTACTTCATGTTATAATAATAATAATATATATATATATAGGGCTTGTTGCACAGCAATCAGGCCCAAACTAATTGCAAATTTAGCAAACTTTAAAATGTTTTGCAAATATGGCAAAAAAAACTCGTTTCTATCACTGATATACTTTATTATATCACTCATAGACTTCTATTAGTGATAGACTATTATCTCTGATAGACTATTATCACTGACAAAAATCTATAAAAAGTGATCAGCGATAGACTTCTATCAGTCATAAGATATAGCAATAGAAATTGCTATATCCGCAAAATTTTTAAAAACATGCTATATTTGCAAACAATAAGTCTTAAATTGCCATTTACTACAATTTCCCTATATATATATATATATATATATATATATTTAGATTTCAAAAAAATATATATATATATATATATTTAAATATATGTCATAACTCGTCGCCTAATCATGACGTCCTACGTTCAATCACCACCCAACATGTTGTCAAAAAAATAATAATAATAATAATAATATATATATATATATTTATATTGTAACGAGTATATATATTTTTAAATTATTAGGTGAGAATACAACATTTCACCTCTTAGTCATTAGTTCACACATAGTTGGATTGGAATCATGTGTATTATGTTATGGTTGGTATCATCGCCAAAAATGATTATAATAATACTTTATAAATTATTAAAAAAAAAATACTTTACAACAAAGTTAAATATAATTTATTTATTTTTATTAAAATGAACATAATTAAGCATTAATTGACATATATTCATCTATTTGAGATCGAAGGTTTGAATATCTCCTTCCTATATCATTAAACTAAACATATTAAGTTGATGTTTGATGTATTTGTTGATTGCATGTTATAATAATACCTTATAAATTATTTTTGAAAACAAATATTTTATTTTTTAAAAAAAATGGTTAAAAAGAGCATAATTCAACGTTAAATTTTGGGGTTTGAATCTCTCCTTCTAATTTATTATTCAAATATATTTTTATTTATTTATTTAAACTAAATGTCACTCAAATTAATGTCTAATAGTGTTGATATTTATTTAAACTAAATGTCACTCAAATTAATGTCTAATATTGATATTTCTTTATTTTTTTATTTATTTTTGCACACATTTATATATGTTTGAACTTCTAATCTCAATAAAATAATTATATTACGACACTTATATTTTATTTTCTAGAAGTATTTTAATTAATGCGAAGATTGAATCTATGATTTTTTTAATCAAGGCACAACTTTATGTCAATCAATATTTTTTTATATTTGGTCGTTAATCTTTAAAAAAAATTATTCTTTTATGGGTTGATTTCTTTTCTAGTCAAATTATTATTGTAATAATAATGAAACATTAAAATTAACTAATTAAATTATTGTGTAGTGTAATAATGGGCTTTACTAATTAAGTTACATGTTTAATTTGAGAAAATAGATATATCAATTGTCAAACTAAGCAATGTTTAATTCGCATAAAGTTGTATTATTGATTAAGAGGTCCGGAGTTAAATTCTCGCATTAATTAAAATACATCTGTTAAACAAAATATGATATATTATACGATATTTTTATTCATTTAATAATTATATATAATTTACATTTATTAAGAAAATAGTAACTAGAATTTTGAATAACTAATACTGCTTTTTCTTCTTAAAGATTTAGTTAAATAATTATTAATTTGGCAGCCGCCGGTGTCCCTCCAAAAAAAAAAGAATTCAGAAGTTTTTTTTTTTTTTTTTCTAACCTTTTTGGCCGCAATCATTGATTTCTCCGCCGAACATTTTAATTATAAAATATATTTTAAAAAAAAAAAAAAATTATAAAATATAAATTAGAACAAAGATAAAATAGCATACCAAACCCCCACGCGATGGTGACTTAACTGTAACAAAATCTGGCAGCTCGTATTTTTTTTTTTGAAAGGTTTGTTGTGGGGACTTTGAGCTCGCATTAGAAAACAAGTGGGAAATCGACAGTCTATTAGAATTTTTATGGATCCATGGACCCCTCGACCCTCCCTCGACCCTCTACATTTAAGGTCATTCATCCTCCGGTGAACAATACAAATTTGATGGTGGTTGGCTTTATTCTTCCTTCTGGGCATTGGAACTATGTATTATTGCAACAGTTTTTTGACCCAGAAGATTGTGACATTATCTCCAAAATGCCTATCAGCCTATCTAACGCTAGGGATGTATGGGTCTGGCACTATGAAAAGAGGGATTGTTACAATGTTAGAAGTAGATATAAACTTCTAATGTCAAGCTTAGATGATACTTATTCCCCTAGTGAAAACATGTGCATGAACTGGTGGAAGGGAATATAGGGGGGTTAATTTGCCTTATAAAATCAAACATTTTGTATGGCGGTCTTTCCAGAATTGCCTCCCCACCAATTACATTCTCAATAAAAGGCACATTCAGGTATGGCCTTTCTGTCAGATTTGTAGAAAGCAGCGAGAATCTATAGAACATGTTATTTTTTAATGTATTAGGCCAAAGGAGATTTAGAAGGGAGTGCTACGTGATCATAAATCAATTTGGAAATCCAAGTTGACAATCCAAGATAGATGGATTCGACTTCAGTCCTCTCTGGCTAAAGAAGAGTTTGAATTAGCGTGCATCACCGCTTGGGCAGTTTAGAACGATTGCAATACGGTCTATCATCAGGGCCAGACTCTGGGGGTTCAAATGAAGATTGAATGGATCAAGCAATACCGTGAGTAGTTTTTGAACAGATTTCAGCCTCTTCCCAATCTGGGCCCGACGAGTTATGGGGCTGAGTCCCCTCCTCTGGATGGGTGTGTTTGCCTTTCGGTTGATGTTGCTTGCAAAGTTGGGGTGTCGGGGTCGGGTGTTGGGGCTCTTTTATGCGATTCCACTGGCCCGATTTTAGCGACGATGCAGGTCCACTATCCGATTGCATATTTCCCATTGTGTACGGAAGCTTTGGGGATTATCGAGGGTCTGAGACTGACGGCACGACTGGACTTTGCCCATGTTCGTGTTTCATCCGATTGTCTCGCGGTCGTCCAAATGATAAGAGGAGAAACACCGATGTTGAGTGAAGTCTCTACTTGGGTAGATGACATTCGTTCCATTGTTGCCGGATTTGCGATGATTGAGTTCTCTTTTATTCTTCAAAGTCGAAATTCGTCGGCTCATGAGTTAGCGTGTTTTTTCAGGAGAGTCTTCCTTGTTGTTGAATTCTTTCCCCCTTGGCTTATATGCCCGGTGGGAGCTTTATTTGATTCTTGTTGTAGTCCTGAGGGCCTTTTTTGATCCCTAAACTGGTTTGCTTAAAAAAAAAAAAAAACTGACCGTTAAAATTAATTTTCCATATGTTTTTTTCTTTTTTATATATATTTCCTATACAATTATTTTGATGTACTTTAAATCTTTTTATTTGGGAATCTGATTTTCTAAACTCTTTGTTTATTTTCTACTTAATATCGCTGGTTAAAAACAAGAATAAAACTTGTTTGACGGGACTACAAGTATCTTTTGCAGCTCAGCCACATGTCACAACTTGATATTGAATATTTATATTATTTTTTAAATAAAAAAACTTTTGACGCCGTTTACTTAGATTTGTTTTTTGTCCGTAACTTTTCCTTTCCTTCTTTCTCCAATAAACAACTTCTCATATTTTCTCTCTCTTTCTTCCACTTCCAGGGTTTTTAATTTCATTTCTCACTCTCTCTTCCTTTCCCTCCAATAAGTATTTTTTTTTCTGTTTTTGGTTAACTATTTTTTAACACATTAAGTTTCTCAAATTTGCAATACTCTAAAGAATTTCTCCAAATTTTTTTTGGAATTTTTCTTAGAAAAATAAAATCCAACCTCCCTTTACCAACCTCTCTCCCCAGTCTAATTTCGTTGTTAGGGGAAGTATTTTGAAGAAATTGATTACTCAACTCGAAATTGAAGAATACTAATAGCACTACCATGACCGACCAGATAAATCCAATGGTGGAATATTTTTTAAAATTTCATAGACTAAGTTTGGAGTGTAGAGAAATGAAAAGAGAAAAAGTAGGAAGAATGGTTAATTGAAGAGAGAGAAAGTAGAAGAGGTTTTTAATGAGTAAAACTTAGTTGTAGGCTGGGCTACAACTATCTTTTGCAGCCCAGTCACGTGACAAATTTTGATTGACCAAGTATTATGTTATTATTTTTAATTAAAAAATCATATTTAATGCTGACTTCAACTTTTTTTTTTTCCTGCTTTTTTGCCTCTTCTCCATAGCTTTTAATTTCTGATTTTGCCCTTCCTTATTCAATCCTTTCCCATATCTCTTTTTTATCAATGATTTGAAATTTTTTACTAAGATTTGAAAATAGCAAATCATCGATAAAAAAATCCTGGACAATTTTTAATAATAATAATAATATCTAAAACCTTACCATTGTCCAACATCCTATGACATTTATTAATAAAATTCCTCTTTCCTCTTCTATCTAATTTCTTTGTTCATTTCAAGTTTTCTACTCAATTTCACTTCATTTATCATAAAATAAATAATTAACTATTACCTTTCTAAAATTCTGCAATAAAATTCATCTTTCCTTTTCTATCTATTTTTTTTTTTTTTTTTTCATTTCAAATTTTCAACTCAATTTCACTTCATTTATCATAGAATAAATAATTAACTATTACCTTTCTAAAATTCTGCCAAATTTCGCTATGCTATTAGGCATATGGAGAGATTAAGAAATGTTTACTAAGATTTGACAGTAGCAAATCATCCATTAAAAGAGGCACTGGAGAGAATTGAGGAGAGAAGAGCAAAATTTGAAATTAAAAATTATGGAGAAGTGGAAAAAATGAAAGAAAAAAAAGCGTTGAAGTGACATGAGACATTAAATATGATTTTTTTAATTTAAAAAAATAACATAAAACCTGACCAATCAAATTCTGACATGTTGCTGGCTCCAAAAGATAGTTGTAGGTCAGGCTACGGGAGAATTTCTAGTACATCCGTGGTATGGAAAATCTCCATACCACTGCCTTTAAATGGCTGCCACATGGTGAGAGGTAATTTAACTTAACGATGGTTTAGCTGGGACCCACTCTTCTAAATACATTATTTTCTCTTACTAAAAAAAATTAACAAATACATTATTTATTTAAATTTTCTCTCCATTTTTTATTAATATTTTTTTTTTCTTTTTTAATATTTTTGTCTCTCTAACGATTTTTGGTAGATAATTTCGCTTCTAATTTTTTATATATTTTTTTTAATATTTTGTCTTTCAAACAACTTCTACTATTTTTTTGGTAGAGTATTTTACTATTATTTTAAGTTTTCTTATCTATCAAATTTTTAAATATTTTCAGGGGTATTCGTAGGAGGTTTGTATTCTAAAAGGTACAACTACTGTTTTCTCTACTTCATTTTCTACTTCAATAGTGTTGTCTACTCCAATAGAATTTAAGTCAATATCACCTACATGAATTATAATAATTAACTTTACAATATATAAAACAAAAAGTGTAATCTATATGTTCAATTAGGGAGAAAATTCACTCATATATAGTTCTTCTGAGCTAACCATTGACAAAATTAACAATTAAACCTAAAATTAATAATAACTCTACTCAAAATAACAAAAAAAAAATAATAATAATAATATACATAATCAAACTTCATAAGAAAAAAAAACAAATACTAAAACGCAACATACTTAAATATTTGCTCCAGGAGATATCCAAATGTAATTCAAATATTTTCTGCATTTAAAAAAAAATAAATAAAGAAAATATTATAAAGAAAGTGAAAAACAAAGAAAAAAGTGAAATAAATGGATATAGAAAATAAACCTTCTACAAATCAACCTGAAAAATTAGCTTAACAGTGAAAATGAAGAAAAATAAAGTTTTAAATATATTTTAAATATGTTGAATAATATTAAAAAAAAAAAATAAAAATTGAGAATGCAAAGAGTAAATATATATATATATATATATATATATATATATATATATATTAATAAAAAACGAGGAGATAAAATTTAAATAAATAATGTATTTGTTAATTTTTTTGTAGTAGGAGAAAATAATGTATTTAAAAGAGTAGGTCCCAGCTAAATCATCGTTAGTTAAGTTAAATTACCTCTCTCCAAGTGACAGTCATTTAAAGGCAGTGGTATGGAGATTTTCCATATCACGGATGTACTAGAAATTCTCCCGCAACTAAGTTTTACTCGTTTTTAATTGAATGAAAAGTAAACGGCGTGAAATATTTTTTTTATTATTTAAAATGGTTTAAATATTTAGCCAAACAAATAATGAAGGTGGCCGGGTGCAAAAGATAGTTGTAGCCAATCCAAGCTAGTTTTACTCTAAAAATAATCATTTGTTTTACATTTTTTTCAATCATCCATAAGTATTCACTTCCTTTAAATTATGTTGCGATGGGTTGTAATTCGTCAATTTATTTGCATTATTAATTTAAATATATGACGTGATAATTTGTAATTTGTCGTCAAATCGAACCTAATTCAATCGATATAAAACTATGTCATAACAATGAGGTATGAAGTTCAAATCTCCCCCTAAATTCAACTAAAAAAATAATTTGTAATTGACGTATTTTTTTATATGCAATAAAAATATATGCATTAGTATTATAAAGATAAATGGATTTATACTTTTAATTATCATGAATACATAAAAAATTGAACATCAAGTCTAAGTAAAATTAATCTTAAACACATAAAATACAAAATGATTATTTTTTTTATATTAA
Source organism: Herpetospermum pedunculosum (assembly GCA_028017165.1). Lineage (NCBI taxonomy): Eukaryota > Viridiplantae > Streptophyta > Magnoliopsida > Cucurbitales > Cucurbitaceae > Herpetospermum > Herpetospermum pedunculosum. Next base: position 6,662,376 of record CM051524.1, on the reverse strand, counting down.
GTTTCAGAAATTTATTTTGGACTATAATAAATGGTCAAATATATGTGTTGAAAATATTGAATTTAACATAAAAAAAAACTTGAACTTGGTATGATATATCAAACTTTGATCCTACCCTTTAAATTTCATCAAATATTTGTGTGCATTAACATTAATCAAACATAATTTGTACAATACTTGATTTTTTTTAAATTGAAATTAATGAGTTTTTAAAGATTTTTACTTTACATTTTTGTTAAAATTATTGAGTGAATTAGAAAAAAAAAAAAAAAAAAAAAAAAAAAAAAAAAAAAAAATGATAAAATTTGCCACACACATTTAAGTTTATAATGAAAAATCATATAACTTGTAAAATTTTAGAGTAAAAGTTGATTTTTTTCCACACGTGTATTATGATATTTTAACCAAGGATTTAAATATCGATGTCGACGAAAACAACGATAAAATGTCGATATCCATAGATATTTCAAGAAGATTTTTTAAAATATATTTAAATTAATAAATAAATATTTTACATTTTTAAATGAGTTAAAATACACTTGTTATAATATTAATATTCACATTAAGTTACATTTTGTTATTTTGTTTTTAATATTTCATCGATCATCCGTATGATGGAAATGTCGATTCACTCTTCATGTCAATGTCGAACCGGTGGATATGTGGAAATGTCTGACCTGTCGACGAAAATTTAATATCATGATTTTAACTTCGATTTTATTTTAGGACTAGTTGCACAAACAGCTATCCGACCTAAAATAATTGTAAATTTAGCAAAATTTAAAATATTTTGTAAATATGACAAAAAAAAAAAACAGTGGTTATCACTAATAGAAATTATCGGTGATATATGACTATGATAGACTAGTGTTTTAGGGTGACATATTCAAGGTGTAATTTTATTTTTTATTTTTTTTATTTTTTTATTTATAGAATCTAAATATTGGATTGTTGTTATTTTCTTCGGTTTCATAAATGGGTGTGGGACATTTCAAAATAATTAAATTTAAAAAGAAACAAACAATTCATAGAAGTTTAATCTGATAATTTTTTTTAAAAAAATACTAGAAGTTTAATTTGAAATAGATTTTTTCAGTAAGTATTTTGATAGGATATAAATATTAATTTATTGTTATTTTATTCTCTCATCAAATTATGGTGAGGAATTTCAAAATTTAAAAACAAGCACACAAACAAATCCCATAAAGAAATCTGAAGTTTTTACTTCATGTTATTTTTTGTATTATTTAAAATGAAAAACATTAAAATTTTAAAATTTTAAAAATAAAATAAAAATCAATAAAAAAAAAATCATTTGTAAAACAAAAATCCTAAGTCTGCATTTGGTTAAAAACTATTTTTCAAAATAAAGAATTAAAAAAAAAAAAAAAAAAAATTATATCTAAAAATTTGAATTAAAAATTAAAAATTTGTGATTAGTTGTAAATTTGAGAGGTAACAAAAGATTAATATGTGATTATTAAAATGTATTTTATAAAAAAAAAATAATTTGATCTAATTATTTTTTATTTACGATTTTTGGAGTTTCTTTATGTTGTGAGTTGGATCAAATTTTTGCTTTCAATGGCGGCGCTATGTATTTCCTATTTTTTCGAAGGATGTATCCCGTATTTCTATAATTTTAAAAACAAAATTAAAAAATTAGTGAAAATAACATTTGTTGTTTTTTAAAATGGATCGGTATATAGATTGGTTAGACTTTGGTTTCGAATTTTGACCAAATTAATATTAAATTAAATCTTACGATTATTTGATTATGTAATTAACTTAATATATATTACTTAACATGAGTTAAATTTATATTTATTCTTTCAAATAACTTTTACACATTTTAGTATTATTTTAACTTTCTAAGTTAAAAGTTTAAATATTTCTTCAATACAAATTGTATGATTGAAATTTGAAACATTCTCAACTTTATTTATAAGTCAAAAATTCGAATACTCGCTATCTATTTTTATAATATTTTTTTTTTCAAAAGTATTTTAATTAATGTGGAGATTGAACTCATGATCATGACCTCTTAGTCAAGGACACAACCTTATGTCAATTGAGTTATGCTCGGTTTGACAACCTTTATAATATTAATACCTTAAAACATAGTACCTTAAAACATCCGACTCAACATCAATATTAAATTTTTTTAATACAAAGAGGGGGGCAAGGGCCAACTAATTTGACTCACCTACAAATTGTATATACAATTTACTTTATAGTATGCTTTTGATTAAAATAAGATGTTATGGTGGGTTGTTGGCAACAAAGATAAGAAGTTTGGTGGGGGAATCACATTTGAAATATACTCTACTCTCTCTCTCTTGATTTGCTTTATTTTCAAGGTTTAATTTGACAAAAATTGAATAATGGAGGGAGTTGGTAGAGAAAAGGATGGAGTTGTCTGGTTGACTCTTTGAACTAAATCTCTTCTTACCAACTTAATTTTTAGTCGTTAACAAAAGCATAGCTCAATTAATATGATCTAACGATTACAGACCAAGTAATCATAGGTTCAATTTTTCATCTCTATATGTTGTAAAAAAAAAAATTAACTTTTAGTTCACTATTACATTACTTTTACCACCTGAAATTTTAGGAAATTGTATTTTTTTTTTTGGGTAGAAAACAATAACTATGTTTATATTTAAAAAAAATTAAAAATTAAAAATGGAGAAATTGTAACAAATCTCAATTTAGAATAAAATGATTAAAAATATAGCATGTTTTTAAAAAAATTGCGGATATGACAATTTCTATCGCTGATATCTTATGGCTGATAGAAGTCTATCGAGATTTTTGTCAGTGATAATAGTTTATCAGTAATAATAGTCTATCACTGATAGAAGTTTATCCGTGATATGATAAAGTCTATCGGTGATAGAAATGGATTTTTTTGCCATATTTGCAAAACATTTTAAAATTTGTTAAATTTACAATTAGTTTGGACATGATTGCTATTTGTGCAACCAACCTAAAAAAAAATGTGGCTAAAGTTCAATTGCTATAGAAAATAAAAGAATATTTCGTCGACTATTTCTTAACACCATACTTTATGTACGTCCCATAAAAGATAAAAAGATAGCTTCACGTGTTATTTTTCATCCCTTTCTTTAATATTGTCTTTTTTTGTTTGTTTGTTACTTGTGATGTGAGTTGTTGATATACAAACATACCGTTTTATGCTCCGTTTGGATTTGCGATAGCTTTTAAAATAATTGTTATCATATGTGCTTCTAGGAAAATCAGTTGTCATATGAAGCTGATTAGTGTTTGGTAAATTTTAATTTTAAACATAAAAAAGCAGATGACAACATGACAACGTTTGATAAGTTAAAAAAAAATGTTGTGACTTGACGGTAAAGACTAAAATAAACATATTATTTTAATTATCTATATGTTTTTTTTTTAAAATAATTATTTATATGTTAATATTTTATGAATGATTCTAAGTTAATTTTTATAATTTTTATAGTTTAAATTATAAATAATATTTTTGATATTTTTTTTAGATTTATAGGATAAAAGGCTAGGAAAAATAATTGTCAATTAGTATCTAAAACAAATTTTGAGTGATGATTTTTTTTTCTTCTTTTGTTTCTACTTTTCTACATGAAAAAGAATAAAAAAATCATGACTAAATAAAAAAAAAAATTAAAAAAAAAAAAAATGTGAAATAATTTTGGTTGCATGAAAAAAAGTCGTGGAAAAATATAAATAGTCATAAAAAAAATTCAAAAGAAAAAGGAGATAAGCTAATAAACTAAAGCGGAGATTCTAAAAAAAAATCTAAGAATTTAGAGATTTTATATAAATTAAAAAAAAAACGGCTTTACTAAACAACAAAAACAGTTAACATTTTGTTAAAATTGATTTTTCATGCTCCCACCGCAATATCAAAGGACCCTTACTTTAGTCGTAGTCAAAAAATTATATTTGATATATAAGGAAGGACAACACTTTTACTAATACGATACATCTAAAATATAATCTAAAAGTAGAATTATGTGAATTTAGGTAGAAATTCAACCATAACTAATTAACCATATGTGATATTAAGTTAAATAGATATTATGTTTATTAATTTCATAATTTGATAAGTGGTCATAAATAATATTATAAATTTAGTTGAAAAATGTCCATCCAATGTTTAAAAAAAAAAATTGTTATTTGCTATTTCTTACTATAGCTAATAGGCAGGGGCGGATCCAGGAGTTTTTGTCAGGGGCACAATTTCAATAGGGTTAACGGAAGTTTAGTCTATGAAAATTTTGATTTATGTCTATGTATATATTTAGTCCTTGAACTTTAAAATATGGGTAAAACACTCTAAAACTTTCAATTTTGAATCTAATAGATCATTGAACTCTCAACCTCTTAGTCAGGGGCACAACTTTATACCATTTTAGCTATATTCGGTTTTGTAATAATAACGTATTTATTAAATACAAAATTAAAATTTCCAACTATAATTGAGTCTTCAATAGTTGATTTTTACTGATTTTTTTTTTAAATGTCTAAGACCTATTAGATACAAAATTAAAGTTAATGAATCTAAACTGTTTAAACTATTCACGAATCTATTAAACACAAATTTACCCTTACCATCTCACCAGAGTATACTTTTATTATAATTTTCGATTTCTTAAATACTAATAGTTAAACTGTAGTTATATTTTTCAAACTTTTATATATAAATTTATAAAACTAATAATTCGAGGGGCACGTGCCCCTGGCCCCCATGTGGCTCCGCCCCTGCTAATAGGAAACTAATGAAAGGAACCAATAAATTTTTCTATGAAAAATCAAGATCTAAATCATACTATTAAAAGAATAGCAAAAAGTTGATGAACTAAATTAAAATGTAATTTACCAAAAAAAAACCTATATATATATATAGAGAGAGAGAGGTGCCTGTCCTTTGTTGGACCAAGACAATATGAGGAGGCCCATGGACAGGGCCAGCCCAGAGCCCTCTCCTTGCAATCCAAACTTTTTTTTAAATTGATTTCTTCCTCAAACATATTAAAAGGACCAACTAGAAATATCCTTGTACTATATTCTACAAGTTAACCATTAATAGAAATTATACTTTAAAATAGAAAATGATTAGGAAAGAGAGAGACAAGTAATAGATGAAAAGATAACAATAACGTCAAAATAAAATAATTGACAACTAATGAGTAAAATTTACATGGTTATACATGCATACAATGAAAAATTGCATACAAAAGTATTGTATCATGCAGACATAATTTTGTACACCCACAACAAGGTCTACCGAATTTGTATATGAGCTTGTATACAGTGCAATAATAACTCTCTCAATTTTTTGCCAACTACCGCAGATATTGATATGACAAAGGCATTAAATGTCCGCTACATTTGTATTGAAATGAAGAGTTGTTACATCAAGTATCGACTTCCAACACCCCTGCAATGATGGAAATTGGAGAATTTAAAAGTCTAAATCATTTCAACACTCACTAACTTCTCCGAGAGCAGATGTATACCATACCTTGAGGCAACACGCCTACACTCACATCCGCCGCTAAAAAATCACCTCCTTCTACGGTGAGTTGTTTGTTCACCAGATTGACTGATTCAAGTTCTCGCTCTCGTATCTACCATTCTTTCCAGGTACGTGTCTCATTTCTCCATAGGAATGTATACATTTGGATAGTAGTTTTTTGAGTTTTATCGCGCCGACGTTGAAACGAAACTACGAAGGATGGACAACACTGTGCTGACGGATCTCATCTTTTTTCCCTGGGGTTTTACACAAATAATATGTCGTCGTTCTTATTTGTTTTGTTTGAGGATATTAAGATTCAGAGATTTGATTTCAAAATTTTCAATATTCAAAGTTTTAAATGCATCAAATAGGTTGAGCTAGTTAGAGATTTGGATAACCCATTTGAAGGGTGTTTAAATCAAAATTTCGTTTACTATTTTTAGCATTTTCAGAATGGTACTAAAATGACTATACACCTGGTAGTCGTGCGGGGCACTCAATTAATTCGAAGTTGCTCTAACCAGATTTGAACTTCAGACCTCTTGTTAATAGAGCATACATTATGTCGGTTGAGTTATGCTCATGTTGGCATGACAAAAGTGATTTGTCATTTCAAAATCATTCTAAAACATGTATTTAATATTTATTGAATTGTCATGAACATAACTTAACTGACATAAAACATGTATTATCGACCAAAAGATCAAAGGTTTAAATCTTCTACTCCACATATTGTCAAATATATATATATATATTATTCAATATTTTTTATTGGATACATTATTCGATAACTAGTGAAGTTAGGTTAATGTTAAATTATAATTTTTAATTCATATAATTCATGATTTCAATTTAGTTTTTATAGTTTTAAATGTTTCAATTTAGTTCATATTATGGTTGAATATCTCAAGTTGTTCCTACATCATGAATATTGGACGTCGGTTATGCTTTTTATTGGACATCGATTCAGTTTCATATTTTATAAAATAGAGATTGTCGGTTCGATTTTCGGTTGGGCACAAAACCAAAGAAAATCGAACCGATATCACCCCTAACTATATGGACAATTTATTATGTTTAACTAAATTATAGAAACGACAACACGAGCATAACGCAACTGACATAACATACAAATCAACTTGTTTTAAAATAATGAAAAAATATAAAGTAAATAAATGTTTCTTAAATTTTAAATTTAAAGGTAGAATATAAGATAGAATAAGGATACAATATGAAATTTTAATAGTTAGTTAGAAGTGGTATCAAATTTTGTGGGAAGTCAATATCAAAATCTAGATTTTACAAATCAACTTATTGAAAAAGTGATTTTTTTTTTTAAATTAATTTATAATCAATTTTACAAAACACTAAAGACATGTTTGAGAATGATTGTTAAATTAGTGATAGTTGAATTAGTGATTTAAATATAATTAAATTTGTAATATTGATTTTCATACAATCATTTTCATGTTTGGTTGAAGTGATTTTCATACAATCATTTTCATATTTGGTTGGAGTGATTTTTGATAGAATGAGAAATGATTTTGAATTATTCATGTTTAGTTTCAAAATTGATTTTAGAATTGCTAAATTACCAAAAATATATTAATTAAAGGCATTTTTTAACTAAACATTTATTGCTAAATTAGGTGGTAAATTTGATATATATTTGTTTCGATGACGGTCAGTACCCGTCATCTAGAATTACAATTTTTTTCTTATATAGAAGGGTAAATTGATATTTTCACATTTGAATAGATTGAGTGCAAATTTGAGTGGTGATTCCGGGTCCACCACCTCAACCAAAATCACCTACCAACTAATGCTTTAATAATCAATTTTAAATAATTTTAAATTTAACTAAAATAAATTTATCTTTTGCCAAACATATTTAGTTTAAAGGGAAGTGATTTTGGCAATGGAAAAATAGATTTTGGTCATGCCAAAATCACTCCCAAACATGCCCTATAAACAATTAAAATTCTTTGATAATCACTTTTTCAGGCATGCAAAATCAATCCCAAACTCTAACTTTTGAAAATATATCGTCTTATTTTGAATGAAAATTATTATTATTATTTAACCAATTTAACAAAAAAATTAGCTTCAAACTTACCATAATAACTCCTTTTTAAGATTTATTGAAAGTATATCCACTAAATTTAAATATTTAAAACTACCTAGACTAAAATGAAATGAGTCAATGTAAGAATCAAAATGATATCTTCACCTATTTTATATCATCGGGCCTTACATTTTTTTTTTTTTTAAATATGACATAAATAAGAGGGACTGAGGTTCGAGTTTGGTAGCATTTAGAGGTTTCAAACTCGACATTCGAAGTATGAGTTTAATAGTATATAGCATTTTTTTGCCACTTCGTCTAATTTTCCCTTACTGAAGCTAACAAAATCTGACGTGATATTTTTTATTATTAAAAAAATGTTATTTTTTATTTTTTTCCTTTAACTTTTCTCTCGTTTCTCCGTCTTCCTCCTATCCTCCCTCCCCTTCTCATTCATGGTCGCCACGACCTTTTTTCCATTCTCTTTTATTATTTTCCTCTTCTTCTCTTTCTCTGTCCTCCTCTGTTCTCTCTTTTCCCCCAAAATTTTCTGGAAAAAAAACTTGAAATGATAGGGAGGAAAGGAAGAAAGGACGAGGAAGGAGAAAGAGAAGAGAGAAATGAGAGGGAAAAAAAAGAGGCAACTACGACCATATAGATGGGAGGAGAAAAGAGAGAGGAGGGAGAAAAAAGAGTGAGAAAAAGAAAAAAAAAATGTCACATTTCGTTAGCTAGAATGACGAAAAATTGGACGGAGTGACCAAAATGCTATTAAACTCGGAGTTTGAAAACTTAGGAACTTAAATGCTACCAAACCCAAATCTAAAGGATCAAAATATCAAAGGTTCAAATCTCCACTTTTAATGTGTGGTTAATTAAAAGAAAATCCCTCTACTTTTTTTCACACTAAATTATTCAAGTAGTCCACTACAATATCACTAATAATTAATAATAAAAAAATTTGACAATAGGTGGGATGCGAAATTTAACCTTCCACATTTTGATCACTAATTTATATAATATGTTATGCTCATGTTGGCAAGGACATGTCAGGTTTCGAATTTATATCTATAGGTTATTGACTGACAGCCACATTATAGTTAACTCATTAAATTATTTTCCCGAAAAATTATTTAGGGGCCGTTTGAGCCACGAAGTTGGGAGGAGTGGAGTTGTGGGGAGTAAACTTACTCCCCGTTTGGCCCAAGGAGTTGTTTAACTCGGACAAAAAATATCAACTCCCCAGACTTCTACAGTAATTATTATTCAACCCTCCTTCATTTTCCTCTCTTTCTCTCTCTTCCTTTTACAATATTTTTAATTATTTAAAAAAAAAACATAATTTAAACAAAAGGTGTAAAATAATTAAAAATGCAATTCAACCTATTTTTTATTTTAAATATAAATTAAGTTGTTGAATTAAAATTGGTACTTAAACAAAAATTAAAATGTAGTATTCAAGAAGAAATAAAAATATAGCTTATTTGGATTCACTTAGATTAATGAATTAAAATCTTTCAAATTCACATGTAAATCGACTATTGTACGACTATTTGTTTTATTTCAAAACGATCCAAATAAAATGAATAATTAATGTGAGTGATATTGAAAAAAGAAGGTGAAGTATAGCAGTCAAAGTTATTTTGGTTATCTTTGAATAAATTTGTAAATGATACATAAAATAAAAAAACACAAAAATCGTATTCTTAAAATTTATTCGAAGAAGTTCTTGATAATAAAATATGAAAAATTATAGAAAATAGGTTCTAGGTGTAGTGCATATGAAATTACGAGTTTAAGTGGGTGAAAGCGAGGAAGAACGTGTTTGACACATACATATGTTTATGTGTTGTTTTTTTTTTCTTTAGAGAAATTTGTAAAATATACTTACACTAAAAAACAAAAACAAAAATCTCACTTCTAAAATTTATAAAATTAAAAAAATTAAAGATTGAGTCTTTAAAAAATAATAATAAATATATATTATTGATAATCAAAGTGAGAGAGATTAGAAAATTAATGTGAGATATTGTGTTCAAAATTAATTTTTTTTTTGTTATCTCCAAAGAAATTTGGAAAGTAGATAAAATAAAAATAAAAAATTGCATTGTTAGAATTTATTAGGAAAAGTCATTAATAAGGAAAATTAGAAAGTTTGTAGAAAAAAAAAAATTGTGTCGAAAAAACTAGTAAAATAAACTCAGATTTCAAAACTTGAGGTTCAACAACTCCCTGTCAATTGGAGACGGAGAAAGATGTGTTTGACACATGAATAGACTATACTTATGGGTAGACAATCTTATAATTCATAAAAATGAATCCTAACAAAATATATATATATTTTTATAATCAATGTGAAAAAATAATGTCAAATATTGTGCTCAAAATTATTTTTGTTGTCTTCAAAAATTTTTTTTGATAAAATAAAAATAAAATATATTTTTTTTAGAATTTATTGGAATTGAAAGAAAATTTTGAAAGTTTGTAGAAAAAAATTGTGCGAAAAGAAAACAGTTAAAATAAACTCAAACTTCAGAACTCCAGACTAAACAACTACCTGCTCCAAACACACTACAGACTTCAGAACTCCAGACTAAACAATCCCAAACAGGCATAACTCATAACTCAGAACTCCCCAGACAAAACAACTCCAGACAAAACAATTTCAACTCCCCAACTCCTTGGACCAAACGCCCCTTAAGGAGACCGCTACAATGTGTAATAATTTTGAACTAGTTGAGCGGGGAGAGAGAAATTGTATTATTTTGATTTTGATTTTGATTTTATATGGAAAAGACAAATTTTGAAGGAGAGAGTCACAATCCTCGTGGAATAATTTGTCTCCTTCGGGGTTCACTCTCAAGTCCCTTGCTGGCTTGAACAAACAAATCAACAGAAAGCCAAAAACGGCCGAATGGCAGTGCGACAAAGACAAGCGTCCATGGCGACCTCAGTCAACTTTCATCCAAGTGCTTCCATTCAAAGATTCCGCCATGCATGCCGAGCTTCACTTTCAGTACTCGATTTCCCCCCTTTCTTCTCTCAATCCAAAACCCTATTTTCACTCATCTTTCTCCATAATCGAGCATTGGGAGCAATTTCTTTACGGCGATGGAGTCGCAACCAAACCTCAATGGGACCGTTTCTTCACCCAACGACCAACTTCAGGTAATAATATCATGTCCCATCATCATCCTTTACTTTCCTTTGCTTTGGCTTTACTTCAAATTTCATTTTCATGATTTTGTTTGCCTCCATTGTTGCACTTTGGGTCAATTCAAGCTATGATTGTCCATTTCTGCTCTCTAAAAGTTCGTTTTTATCAACAATAGGAGCCAGCCTTTTGACTGTTTGAGCAGGGGAATTGATTAACCTTCTTTTGTTTTTTGTGTTGTTACGAAATGTTGGTCATAAACTGATATCATGGTTCATTATCATTGTTATTATTATTTCGTTTAAACAATGCATTTATTTAGTCCATATTTAATGATTAAAGTAATGATTTAGCCAAACTGAGCATAGCTCAACCTTAATTGTCATGTGCTACCTCCCGAGGTTGGAAGTTCAATTCCCATCCCCGTATGTTGTATAAAAAAAAATTGAAGTAATGATTTAGTACCTGTCTAGTTTACATTGTTGACTACTAAAATTTAGGTGACCATTTGGTACTTGTAAGGTGTAATAAAAGTTCATTCCATATGTAGATTGATAAATCATTGAGGAACCAAATGTGTTTTTAAAATAAATTCACTTGGACATAACCAAATGTAGTAAGATCATGTGGTTGTTCTGTGAGATTAGTTGAGGTGCGTGCAAACTGACTTAGACACTTATAGATATCAGGAAAAAAAAAAAAAAGACCCACTAGAACACAACTTTATACAATGGGTTTTGAAAAGTTGTTTTGTTATGTTAAAATATTTTATATAAGATCAAGATATTTGCTTAAGTTTATGAGTTTAGTGGTGGTTTAACATGGTATCAAAGCAGGTGGTTTTATGTTTAAACCCTTGTAATGTCATTTCTTTCTCGATTAATATTAATAACTACTTGTTGAGTTTTATGCTAATTTGCAAGCCCACAAGTTAGTTGTGTTAAAGTATGAATATAAGATTAAATTTACCATAACCCATCCGGTTAAGTTTTTGGGTTCAGTGGTGATTTAGCATGTTAATCTTTCTCAACAACTTTTTACTTTTTTGAATATCCGTGAGTGTCTGTCAGCTTGCACGCACCTCTATTATTCTCACTAGGCAATTGCTGACTTCTTACTTTTCAAATCAATACAAAGTAATATGTTTCCCCCTTTTTATTTTCTACCAAACTTGTCGGAAATGGGGAATAAATTTCACAAAACAACAAAAGATCAGAAAATGCAAATGTTCTAATTTCATTGATTGCTATCTTTAACTTAAGATGACACCATTTGAACTGTTATCTTCATCAAAAGTCAAAGTTGCTACAGTGAATTATGTATATATATATTTTAATCTCTAATGCTACATCTATGTTAGCTTTTAATATAAATTCTATTTAGCTTTAGTTTGATATTGGGCTGGATTTTTATAAAAGTTTAACGGTGCCTAAAATGTTGCAAAAGGTGGCAGATCTACATCAGTTGGAGAATGGCCAAGAAAGGTTTCAGAGTTCAAGCTCAGAAGCTGCTGCTTTGGCTGTTCAAAATGACAAAACAACTGCAAAAGGAAGAAAAATTGGTGGGTGGAATTGTGGGATGCGGCTGCTAGGTAAACAAAGCTCACTTTTGGTGATCATATTATAAAAAATCTGAGAATCTCAACTCCCTTTTCATTTCAAGTTCAACATTTTCATTTTTTAAGGGCTCGTTTGATAACATTCACTTTTCTCCATTGTTACCATTTTCTCATAAACGTATGTTGAGCATTTTGGTTCTGCTTGGATTTGTTTGGCAACATTCCCATTTCCCGTCTCCAACTTTTCAGAACATATACGACCATCAAAGGTTGACCTAGTGGTCACGAAGGGCCTTAGGACTATTAAAGCCCTCCTAGAGGGAATGTCATTGGTGGCCACCTACCTAGAAATTAATTTCCTACGGAGTTTCTTGGCAACCAAATGTTGTAGGGTCAGGCGGTCTATCCCGTGAGATTAGTTGAGGTGCGTGTAAGTTGGCCCGGACACTCACGAATATATATATAAAAAAAAAAACAGAAGATATATAATGTTACCAAACAGGCCCTAATTTTTTTTTCTTTTTTTCCCCTAAATGTTTAGAAGTTGGTTTGGTAACTGTTGCAGTGAATCAAGGATTAATTACAATGGCATTTGCTGGGGTTGAAGTGAATTTGGTTCTGTTTTCAAAGTCGGTGCTGAGGCAAACCAATGCTGAAGCAGCAAATACATTCAGCAGATGGATGGGAACCACTTATTTCTTCTCTTTGTTGGGTGCATTTCTTAGTGACTCATACTTGGGAAGATATCTCACTTGTATCATTTTTCAACTTGTCTTCATTGTTGTAAGCCAGCTTTCTTCTCTTGTTCCTTGTTCTTTTGAAAGCCGATTCGCTAACGATTTTATGCACATTTTGTTTTCAACTGTTTGAAATACTTTTGAAATTTTAGTCAAAGTCCAAGAACAAAAACAAAGAAATAGTCAATAAATTAGCTTAGAAGACTAAAAACAAAATCTTTATTAGATGAGATTGAAGTTACAACATTACTATGGTAACGTTAGAGAAGAACGATATTCTTGCTATACGAACTAAATTCATGCTCTCTTTTTGCAGGGTCTGATAGCACTTTCCTTATTAACTCAAATATCTCTGCTCAAACCCAATGGTTGTGGCAAAATAGGCCAATTATGCGACCCTCATGGCTTAATCGAACTCTCAATATTTTACATATCGATCTATCTACTCGCCTTAGGGAACGGAGCCCCCGAGCCTGCATTGGCTACATTCGGTGCAGAGCAGTTCGATGAGAATGATCCTAAGGAAAACCGAGCCAAGACCTCGTTTTACAGCTACTTCTACGTGTCAATAAACATGGGGTGTTTGATTGCAGAGACAGTCTTGGTTTATATAGAGAACTTGGGGCATTGGATGGTGGGGTTTTGGATATGCGCTGTGTGTGGATTGCTTGCCTATCTTTTGTTATTGAGTGGAACTGCAAGATATAGACAGTCCAAACCTTGTGGAAATCCTATATCAAGATTCTCTCAAGTTGTAATGGCTTCCATGAAGAAGTTGAATCTTCAATTGCCTTCAAATGGAGAAGGCCTTTATGAAGGACTAGGGAAAGGGGGTACAAGGAGAATGCTACACACTGAAGGCTTCAAGTAAGTTGGGTCTTTTTTTTTTTTTTTTTTAATGTTATTTAGAAAAGAGAAATAATTAAAAAAGGGTTGGTAAGGGAAAATTATGATTTTAGATTAAATTGTCTCTTGAAGAATATCATCTTTGACACTGAGGTGTTTTTATCAAAATTAGGCTAAATTATAAAAATACCATGTTATCCCTTTGTTTAAAAAATACCACCATTCTTTCAAAAGTTGCAATATTACCTTTGACATTTCATAAAAGGTAATATTACAACTCTTAAAAGAAAAGAATTATTTTTGAAACAAAGTTGAGGAGTATTTTTTATAATTTAGCCTCTTTCCATTTTTTAAGTGTAATCTAACTATCTAAGTAAAATCATCCTTTTTAAAAAAAACAAAACATTATTCTTAACAATATTTTCTAAAAGTGCATCAATTTTTTTTTTTTTTAAATTATTATTAAACTGTAAAAAGATTGAGCAGCTGTCTGGAAAATTGCTTTGAAAATAATTTTCTGTTATTGTTTTAAAATCTGTTCTCGAAATTTGTAATGGAATAAGTAACATATAAAAATGTCATGATTTTAGGAGGAATGACAGTTTATTTTTTAAAAAATAAAATCATTTGTGCACATGCTCATAAATATTTTTATTCTTAAAAAGACAACTATTTTGATACTTGAAAGGGCTGATATTCTGCAATGATTGATGACACATGGCTCTTTTTTTTTTTTTTTGTCCTAATCAATAAATACTCCATGAATTATACTTTTCTTCTTACCTTCAGGTAGGTGTGATAATGACTGAAAAGCCTTAATAATTTGGAAACTATTTGGTAGATGAACTTTTTTCTTTTTGTTTTTGAATAATAATGCAGATTTTTGGACAGAGCAGCCATTCTTACACCAGAGGAGATAAATTTGATATGCAACCAAGGCCAAACTCCAAATCCATGGAAAATTTGCCCTGTCACTCAGGTTGAGGAAGTCAAATGCATTTTGAGGCTTCTTCCTGTCTGGTTATGCACTATTTTCTCCTCTGTTGTGTTCATTCAAATGCTCTCTCTTTTTGTCGAACAAGGAGCTGCCATGGACACCGTCGTCGGGTCAAACTTCCACATACCTCCAGCCAGCATGACCGCCTTCGACATTGTAAGCACGACAATGTTCATCATGCTTTACGACAGGCTCCTTGTTCCTTTATACATCCGAATCACAAAAAGAAAGCCGAAACCACCGAATGAGCTACAAAGGATTGGGATCGGTCTAGCCATTGCAGTAGTAGCACTTGTAATTGCAGGTTTCGTCGAGCAAAAACGGTTGAGGCATGCAAGTGCAAGGGGTAAAGAAACAAGTTCTTTGAGTATTTTCTGGCAAACGCCGCAATATGTATTCGTGGGGGTCTCCGAAGCGTTCGTCTACGTAGCTCAGATGGATTTTTTCACATCTCAAATACCAGAAGGCTTGAAAAGTTTGGGAATAGCACTTTCCATGTCTTCATCAGCAGTGGGGAGTTGCCTTGCAAGCCTGATTTTAACAATTGTAATGGCTATCACAAAAACTAATGGCAACCCCGGTTGGGTTCCTCCGAACCTGAACGACGGTCATTTGGACAGATTTTTCTTTCTATCAGCCACTTTGTCTGCTATTAACTTGGCCTTCTATATAGTCTGTGCCAAACGGTATAAAGGTTCGATAATGGAGAAGCAAGACGACGACCGAGAAGAGGAGCTTGATAGAGAGTTCAAGTAAGAACCCTTTTTAGATAGCAAAAGTTCAGGGAACAAAGATTGTTGAGACATAGCATGGATATTATCAAAGAAGGCAAACAGGTTTAACAATAATACAAGCTGCACAATCTTATTTGAAATATTGCCCTTCCATTCTGAAACTCACATATTTTTTTTTTGGTTAAATTCTGAGTTTAGTCCACATCATGATGCAAACAGGTTTAACGATAATACAAGCTGCACAATCTTATTTGAAATATTGCCCTTCCATTCTGAAACTCATACATATATATATTTTTTTTTTTGGTTAAATTCCGAGTTTAGTCGAAATCGTGATTTCTTTCTGCCTGTATTTTCTTTAGTTTCTTGAAACTATTTTTATATTTTCTTTATTTTCTTTAGTTATTTCTTTGTTTAACCGGCCACCTTTCCATTTAAGTTACGTTTTAACTGGTTACTCGGGTTTACCAAGGTTGTTGTAAGTAAAAAAAAAATTAACCTTCCTATTTGTATTTAAAGGGAGTTGGAGTCCTTTCAAAAAAACACTTTTATGATCATTTGAATACAATCTCTTTTTTATCTACACCAAGTG
Source organism: Herpetospermum pedunculosum (assembly GCA_028017165.1). Classification (NCBI taxonomy): domain Eukaryota; kingdom Viridiplantae; phylum Streptophyta; class Magnoliopsida; order Cucurbitales; family Cucurbitaceae; genus Herpetospermum; species Herpetospermum pedunculosum. Next base: position 6,646,163 of record CM051524.1, on the reverse strand, counting down.
GTATTAGAGCTTCCAATCTTAGTTCGAAAATTTCATTTCCAATTCGGATCCTTACAACTATCCCTTCGGAAGCTTCCTCCCTTAAAATCCATCAACTTGACGATGCTTGTAGTCGATGGAAAGTTTGATTGATGAAATCAAGACAAGCGTTGACGGTATCAAACAAGTCATTATTTTCATTACTCGACAATTGAATCAACAATGCAACGTTAACCAAGCGCAAGAGAATCCATGAGACAACCAAGAAGCCAACCGCAATGTTCAAGAAATTCAAGAAAGTCCAATTCTTGAATTTATGGTACAAGATTTTGAATCTTTAGATGAAAGAGAATTCAGAAATGCTGGACATCAAGGTAACCTTCACTTGGGACAACAAACCATGAAGATAGACCTCCAAGAAGACAACAACAATTTGATAATAATTCATAAACTAGAGTTAAAGTAGACCTTCCCAACTTGACTTCAATGGAAGAATGGATGTTGAAAAGTTTATTGATTGGGTCAAGAACGTGGAGAGTTTCTTTGAATATGCTTATACACCATATGAAAAAAAGGTGAAGTTAGTTGCCTTCAAATTACAGAGTTGGGCCTCGACATGGTGGGATCAACTACAAAACAATCGTCCATAGTCGGGCAAGACACCAATCAAACAATGACCAAAGATGTTGAAGTTAATGACGAAACATTTTCTATCAATCAACTATCAACAAATCCTATACAACCAATACCAACAATGTAAGCAAGGTAATCATAACATCTTTGATTACACGGAAGAATTCTACCGATTGGGTGCAAGAAATAATCTACTAGAGAATGAACAACAAATTTTAAGACTTGTTCATGGTCTTCGTGATGACATCAAAGAAGCGGTGATGTAGCCTAAGTGACTAAGGAGAGTTCTCTCCGAGAATCTATCCAAGAATTTTATTATCAATCAAAAGTTAATGAATACGTGAGAGAAATTCTCTATTTATAGAGAATGAAAAGTAAACTAAAACCCAAAATGAAACTAAAACCCAAAATGAAACTAAAAGGATTTAACCATGAGTAATATGAATTTACCCATAATTCTATCACATCATTCTATCTCTCCAAAAAAAAACTCGTCCTCGAGTTTAAAAAAGAAAATAAAGAAAGGAGGATAAAAACAAAGTGCCCAAATGAGAATAGTGGATGAGTCGGACGTGTTCCAACAATGCTTCTTTCGATGATTTGAAAAAATTCCCACTGAAACGTGCATGTGAAACTCATCAACACGCCAGTCAAGCAAACCAATTCGTCCCAAAGTGTTGTTACCATGCCAAAAATTCCGCAAATCTAACTCCAAATGCAAAAAGACTCAATAGTTCTGGTTAACATGGAGCTGATTATTGCATAAACGTATGAAAAAAATCCTTGAAAGGTATGCACTTTCTACGAAAATTCCTCTAATTTGGCTGCTCATAATTTGAGGTTCCAAATTCAATAATTGCAATTCAAACAGAATACTCTCACGGAACAACTAAGAATGAGATGTGCGAGGGAATGTTCTCAAGAGACCTTCTGATGTTCTAAATGCAATCAAATTGACTTCTAGTGTAACTTTTTCAACATCAACTTCATAGGTTTCAACTAAATTTTTCAAAAATTCAACTTCATTGTTTGTGATTTGGATTCGATAAGTTTCCAGCCTTGAATTGTCTTCCACAATAGTAAAAAAATTGTCTAGGTAAAATAAAATTTCTTCCTCTTCGTTTAATATTTCTTCTTCGTCCGATTTTTCTTCTTCGCACAGGAAATTCAAATTCAACTCAACTTCCTCTTCCTCATCAAAATAATTTTCAAATTTTAGAAAACACTCCTCTTCCTTGTTTAAAAAACCAGAATCTTTAACTTCAAGTTCATGAAAAAAATATCATCTTCTTCGTTGGAACAATTGGAATTTTGAACCAAGAAACCTTCATTTCGACATTTCTTGGAGTTTATCACGATAAAAGATGTTCCCAACATTTTTTGGAAGGTGGACTTTCTCTTCTTGGAGCATTTCTTTTTGTCTATCTTCACAGTTTTGGGGTGTATCTCCGTGGTAATTTTTTTTTTTTTTTTCGAACTTACAGAATCTTGATTCATGAATCTTGAAAATTGATGTTCTAGAGGTCTCCCCATTATATTTTCTTGAATCTTTCTCATATGATCCGTGAGTTCTTGACTTCGGTAGATATCTCCATTTTCTTAATTGCTACTTTGAAAATTTGTCATTTTTCCTTTTCGGGTTCTTGTTGTTTGGTTGTAAAACAATCCAAATTGTTAGATACATTTTCCAAAAGACGCCAGATTTCATCCATTCCCTTTTTGAATTCCTCACAGTTGTTGTAGTGTTTGTTATGATTTTCTTCAATTTTTGTCCTCAATGAGCGTGATTCACATTCAAAGGAAACTTTTTTGGTCATGAACTGCTTTCTTGTGTTGTAAATTCCAGTTCTTGGCAATTTCTTTAACATTCTTGAAATTGCAACATGGTTTTCTTCTTCGGAATCACTGGAGTCACTATAATAAGAATTACAATTTCGATCTTGATGGGATCTTTGAAAGAATCGAGCATGGATCAAGTTGTTATGTTGAAATACATCTTCTGAATCGCTAGAATCGAAATTCCAACATTGTACCTGAATGTATTTGTGGTTTTGTTGCCTATACTGATCGTTGGATCTTTTCTTGGTCATCTTTCTTGTCTTGTAATTCTCCATTATTGAAAATTACGTGTACGATGTTCGGCAACGAGCACAACTCACGAAGCTCCCATTGTGATCTGCGCCGACAAGAGTTTTCCGGTCTTTCTGATACCAATTTGATGTAGCCTAAGTGACTAAGGAGAGTTCTCTCCAAGAATCTTATTATCAATCAAAAGTTAATAAATACATGAGAGAGATTATCTATCTATAGAGAATGAAAAGTAAACTAAAACTCAAAATGAAACTAAAAGAATTTAACATTGAATAATATGAATTTACCCCTAATCCTACCACATCAAGCGGTCAACTTAGATCTTCTAGCTTATCTCACGGATGCAATCAACTTAGCAACCAGATCGAGGAAAATGATGAGATTCGGTCGATGAAAACCTACCAAAGGAGAAATGCGTGGACAAAACAAGACCATCAACCACAAAGAAAGTACAATAATGACTCTAACCGAAATTTTAAACAAGGGAGTTCATCCAACTCCACCCAACAAGGCAAAAGAGACGAAAATCTTGCCAAGAACAACACAAATAAAGGTTTGGATTGTCCTATGGGTAAAAAATCTACTAATCCTTATAATTGTCCTTCCCTTTGTAAGTGTTTCAGGCGACCATCAAGGGCATCTCTCTAATGAATGCCCCCAACGAAGGACATTGGATATACAATAGAGGTGTAAACGGGTGTTTCGACTTGGTTGCTGTGCAAAACTGGAGCCGAACCGACCAATTCGGTGAAGGTAATTCGCGAACCGAACCCGAACCGAAGGGGTTTCAAAACCGCGTTGACCGCCTGCACAAACCTACGATTTTGTTGGTTTGACATCGCGGTTCTCCGGATTAAAACTCGCGCGGGTCGGTAAGTGGGGCGGGTCAATTGTCTGGGCCAAGGAGTGTAGCATGCAAACCTACAAGCCACTGAAACCGCCTACTATAATTGATGACATATTGATTATTAGTATATATATCTAATTGGTCGACTCGGTTAACTCCGGTTCGATAATGAAAATACCGCAACCAATAATTGATTTTCTTTATGTGCAGACCGAACCGATGGCAATTTCAGTCGATTTGAGCAATTTTTTTTCGGTTTTGCCTTGCACCCCTACTATACAAGAAGAAATTCAAGATGATGACTCGTTCAATCCCGAGGGTTCAGACGATTTTGAATTTGCGGAGCCAAACTCGGATATAGATCAACTTTCTTGTGTTTTTTACGAAATCAATCCTCAATGTCATAAACTTTTCAGAACTAGGTGCACAATCAATGATAAGATTTGCCAAGTTATAATTGATAGTGGTAGACTAAAAAAGTATTGTTTCGATTGTTGTTAAATATCGATTTCTCGTACCTAGATTATCCGATTTGTTGGACCAACTTAGTGCTATTTCAGTATGTTTTACAAAATTGATCTCAAAAGTGGATATCACCAAATTCGAATAAAATCGGGTGACAAATGGAAAACGACTTTTAAGACAAACGAAGGCCTCTTCGAGCCAAAGCGAGCATAGCTCAGCTGGCACAAGTATGTGTTCATGACCAAGAGGTCTGTGGTTCGAATCTCCCCATCCCCAATGTACTCAAAAAAAAAAAAAAGGCCTCTTCGAATGACCAGTAATGCCTTTTGGTTTGTCCAATGCTCCAAACGCATATGCGCATCATGAATCAAGTAATCATTACTTAAATAAATTTGTAGTGGTTTACTTTGATACTTATGTATAGAAAGACCAATGAGGAACATCTTTACTACCCTCCAAAAAAATGTATCTTTTATGTGCTTAAATTGATTTTTTGGGATTTATTATTAGTGTTAAGGGTGTGACGGTCAATCCTATGAAGATTTAAGCTATTATATTGGCCTATACCACAACACTCAAGCACTTCAATGTTTTCTCAGCTTAACATCCTTTTATCAAAAATTTATTCGTAATTTTAGCACTATTGTTGTACCTCTCACTAATTGTGTAAAGAAATGTCAAATTGATTGTGGTGATTCATAAACTTCTAACTTTAACAACCTTAAAAATCACTTAGTTTCTTGTCCTTCCTAATTTTGACAAACTTTTTGAGGTCTCAGTAAATGCTTCCGGAGTTGGTATTTGGGTTGTTTTAAGTTAAGAGAGTCATCCTATAGAATTTTTTAGTGAAAAATTAAGTGTTGCCCGCCAAAATTGGAGTACTTATGAGCAAGAGCTATACTCCTTAGTGCATGCGTTGAAACAATGAGAACATTACTTACTTGTCAATGCTTTTATTCTACTAGCTGATTTTTTTTTTTTTTTTTTTTTTTTTGAAGTTTATTCAATCTCAAAAGACTATTAGCTATTAGTAGAATTCATGCACGTTGGCACTGCTTTGTCATCAAGCACACCACCGATAAAAGTAACAAGGTAGCCGACGCTTTTAAGTAGGAAAGAATCACTTTTCGTGCTAAAATACTTGGATTTGACCATATACCTCCTTGATATGTCACGGATAAGAATTTTAAAGATATTTGAGGAAAATGCATTTCTCACGCACCTTGTTAGGATTACAACATTTTGGATGATTTTTTTTATTCAAAGGTAAGTCAATTTGCATTCCTCATACATCACTTAGATAATATATTCTACAAGACATGCATTCAGGGGGACTAGCAGACCATTTCGGTCGTGACAAAATCATTGCTTTAATTTCCTCAAAATATTTTTTGCCACAATTTAATAAAGATGTCGCTAGTTTTGTTAAAAGGTGTTTTGTTTGCCAAACTTCAAAACGTTCTAACCAAAATATCGATCTTTACACCCCTTTACCTATACCAAACTCTATTTGGGAAGATCTTTCCATAGATTTTGTCTTAGGCTTACCTAGGACTCAACGTGGGAATGACTCTGTTTCAGTGGTCGATGATAGATTTAGTAAGATGACACTTTCTCCCTTGCAAGAAAAATAATGATGCTCCTAACATTTCTAACATTTTCTTTCGTGAGATTGTTAGACTTCATGAAATACCAAAATCTATTGTTTTAGATCGAGATGTGAAATTCATGAGCTACTTTGGAAATCCTTGTGGAGGAAGTTTGGCACGAGTCTCCTCTTTAGTACAACAAATCATCCACAAACGGATGGCTACACTGAGGTTACCAATAGGACTTTTGGAAATTTGGTTTCTTTGTCTTAGCGGAGACAAGCCTAAACGGTGGATCTTTCATTGGCTCAGGCTGAATTTGCCTATAATCATATGCAAAATTGTTCCACAGGAAAGTCACCATTTGATATTGTTTATACTCATCTCCCCCGCCTTACAATTGACTTAGCTAACATTCCCTCGTCTGTTGATCTTAGTTTGGAAGCTGAGAGCATGGCTACTCGAATTCAGGAGCTCCACCAGCAGGTCAAGGAACATTTGGAGAAGGTTAATGCTTCCTACAAGTCTTTGGCTGACACTCATCGTCGGTTTAAGGAATTTCAAGTGGGTGATTTGGTGATGATTCATCTTCGGAAGAACCATTTGTCTTATGGTCATCACACTAAGTTTATTTTTTTTGTTTTTTGGATAAGAAACGATTTCATTGATGAATGAAAAGGAGCTAAAGCTCGTGCACCAAAAGGTGAATTACAAAAAGGCTGTCCAATTAGCAATCAAAAGAGAAAAACTATAATTGGAAAATGGGTGTTTACATTTACACCAATATAAAGCATTGAAAACAATTGAGTCCATGATCCGCTCAAAAGGGGAAAAAGAATCTTGAAAAATACGAGCATTTCTTTCTCTCCAAATAAGCCAAAAGAACACCCTATTAAAAGCAAGCCAAAGGATCTTTGCTTCACCAAGGAAAGGGTGATGGACAAAAATAGAAATCAAGAAATCATTCATGTTATTAGGAACAACCAAGGACCAACCAAAAGCATTAAGAATAAAGGCCCAATAATTAGATGCAAAGGGGCAATGGAGGAAAAGGTGCGTCGGGCACTCTGAATGTGAATAACACAAAACACACCAATTAGGGGAAAGATTCATATAAGGCATACGACGTTGAAGTCTATCAGCCGTATTAATCGCTCCAAGACTCAGTTCCCACAAAAAGACTTTAATCTTCCTTGGATAGAAGTCGGACCAAATTGCCTTATAGAGGCCAACGTTCATATTAGCAGAAGTAATGACCAAACTCTCAAGAAGAGATTTAACCGTGAAGGAGTTGGAAGGATCCAGGGGCCAAATCCATGAATCAGAGCAATGTCGAAGAGTAACCCCGGATAATAAAAGAGAAAGGGAAGACCATTCCCCTACTTCCGGGTCATTCAAGTTCCGACGGGGGTACAAATTCCAAGCATTCGATGCTGTTACCCACGCTTTGCTGACCAATAAGTTAGGCCGAGTTGTAAGACGGAATAAGCGAGGATAGGCCAAGGCAAGCGACCCACAATGAAGCCAAGAGTCATGCCAGAAGGAAGTAGAATTTCCGTTACCCAATCTCCTTTGCACTCTGGCTTTGATAATATCGGAAGTTGTTGAAATGAACTTCCAAGGGGATTTAGAAGAACCTTGTAAAACAATATTGGGCCAGCAGTTCAAACTATTAGAATAGTATTTAGCCATAATCACTTTGCACCAAAGAGCCTTAGGCTCGTGCAAAAACCGCCAAATCCACTTTGCTAACAAAGCTAAATTCCGCTGTTTGAAATTTCCAATGCCTAGACCTCCCATCAATTTAGGAACCTGGGTTTGTTGCCAATTAACATTGTGCAAACCCCCTTCACCACGGGAGCCCTCCCAAAAAAAATTCCTGATAAGCTTATCAAGAGAAATTGCAACCTTTGACGGCAAATGAAAAATGGACAAGTAGTAAGTAGGCATACTGGATAACACTGATTGAATGAGGGTGAGTCTACCCCCTTTCGAGATATAGGCATATTTCCAATTATGAAGCTTTTGCTGAATTCTCTCAATAACAGGGAGCCAAAAAGAAGATGTCTTTGTCTTTCCACCTAAAGGAAGCCCAAGGTAATTACTTGGCCAAAAACCTTGTTGACAGCCAAAAGAAGACAACAAATAATCCATATCGTCAAAAGTCAAATGGGTACCCAACATCTCACTCTTTGCCAAGTTAACATTTAGACCCGAAGCAATCTCAAATCTCTTGATAATGTCAAATAAATTTGACAAAGCATCATTATCAAAAATCGAGAATAAGAGAGTATCATCAGCAAACTGCAAATGATTTAGACTGATGGTGGAATTGCCAATGGGATGAGAAGCAATTGTTCTAGCCTGAGCCCCTTGAATTAGAAGTCTACTGAGACAATCTGCCACAATAATAAAAAGAAAAGGGGAGAGAGGGTCACCTTGTCTAATGCCACGACTCGGAATGATCTTGCCTCGAGGACGACCATTAATAATAATCGAGTAATTTACACTCGAAATGCAACCACGGATCCACTTTCGCCATCTTTGGCCAAAACCTTTTGCCTGAAGGACAGCGTCGAGGAAGTCCCAATCCACCTTATCAAAGGCTTTTTCCAAATCCAATTTAATAATCACCCCTTTCTTTCCGGTGGAGTTCCAGTCATCAATAATCTCGTTTGCCAAAAGGGAAGCGTCAATGATTTGCCTTCCAGTCACAAAGGCCATTTGGTTTTCAGCAATAGTGTAAGGTAAAACAACCTTTAAACGGGTAGACAAAACCTTTGCAATGATTTTGTAAGCACAGGTGGTGAGACTAATAGGGCGGTAGTCGGCAACTGATTTCGAATCAGTCTTTTTTGGAATCAAACAAATATATGTCTCATTTACCGTGACGTTTACAATCCCCGTGGAGAAGAAATCACTAACCATAGCCATAACATCCTGTTTTATGAAAGGCCAAGAGGATTTGAAAAATTCACCTGTAAAACCATCAGGGCCTGGAGACTTACAAGAGCCTAAAGATGAGACTGCCAAACGAACCTCTTCTTCAGAGAAGGCTGACTCTAGGCAATGGGCTTGTTCTCTACTGATTGGGGACCAATCCAGATTACAAGGAAGAAACTTGTAATCTGAGGATGAGTTTACTAATAAGAAACTTGGTCTTTTTCACATTCTTGAGCGCATTAGGTCTAATGCCTATCATGTGAAACTTCCTCCCCATTTACAAACTAACAATACATTCATTAACTTGAGGATGAGTTTTATTTTGAGTGGTTAATTCTTTTCTTGTAATTTCTTGAATGTTTCTTGTAATTTCTTTAAATTCTTGAAACTATTCTTGTTTCTGTATTCTTTTTGTATTTTCTTTGTTTAACCGGTCACCTTTCCATTTAAGTTAAGCTTTAACTGGTTACTTGGATTTACAAAAGTTGTTGCAAGTAGTTGAGACTTTTCCAACCTTCCTATTTGTATTTAAGTGGGTCGTAGTCTTGTAGAAAATATTTTTCTATGATCATTTGACTACAATCTCTCTTTTTTGTCTACGCCATAGTCCCTAGACTTTTTTGTGTCTATTTGGTATCTAAACTTTCAAAAATATCAAATAGGTCCCCAAACTTTCAATTTTATGTCTAGTAGGTCCCTGACACATTCAAATTCAAAATTTTAAAAATTAATTGATCGTTTTTTTTTCTTTAATAGGAATCAGTAACCATTTATTAATATGATGAAATACAGAAAAATACAATCCTATCAAGAGTAAATTACAAAAAAAAACTCCTCCATTGATTATAGAGGGTAGTAAGACTATAATTACAATAAGGAAGAGACAATCTACACCAAGTAATAGCAAGCAAAGAAGTAGAATTGATAAATGACGTGAAGTCTCGTGTCTTGTCTTGTCCATGAAATTAAATTTTATGTTTAGTAAATCTGTGAATTTTAAAAAATATCAATCAGGTGAATGACCTATCATTGCACAAAAATAAAAATTATAGAGATCTCTCGGACACAAAATTAATAAGTTTAAAGATCTAAAGTTCAGGAACCTTAACCTAAAGGACGACACAAAATTGACGACACAAAATTGAAAGTTCGAACCTATTAGACACTTGTTAAAGTTTAGAGACAATAGATACAAACTTGAAAGTTTCAAGGGCTAAACTTGTAATTCTAACTTCTTTTTTCAACCTATTTTTTTGCTACCACTCTGATGTGTTCAATAGGATCTGAACCAATCAAACTAAAAAAAGAAAACCTGAACTGATTGGGAAGAACTCAAACAAAATGATGATTTTCAATTTTATTCAATATATATATTGCACATAAAGGAAGAAAAGCTTGAAATGACCAAAATTATAATTACTACTCTCAAGTTCTTCCATGATTCCATCAACTTTTGAATGCTGAACCTTTCCCTATATAAAGATATGCTCTAAAGGAAGGGTCAGGATGTTGGCTGGTACATAGATAAGACCTTATAATGTTCATCACTCAGCAGTTCACTAGTTACTAAGGTGATTAAAAGTTCCCCTTTGCAAAAATAGGTCTTTATGCAAGAAACAGTAGCAAGAAACCTAATGAATGAACTACTACTCAAAGCTTTTTCACTTTGCTATCTTAGCTGTGAGTTCTCTTACCAACTTAGCAGCAACCATGGCTGTCATCCCATCGACGGTGTCTCGCTGAGGGTTGAACTCGACGACATCTGCGCCCACGATATCCCCTTTGAGATTCTGGATGATGTTCAGAACATCACGGAAAGCCAAACCTCCTGGCTCAATATGAGACACTCCAGGAGCAAATGCTGGATCGAGAGAGTCGACATCGATTGAAACGTAAACACCCTTTACGCCCTCCCCAAGTTTCTGCATATGATATGACATAACAGAGAGTTAGGAAAGCGGACAATGCCTCGTCATATTTCAGAGTTGAAGGACAAGTGTTTAGAGATTGGCTCGTAAAAGAAGAAATACATGTTTTTTTTTAAATAAAATTTTTATGCATGTATTGAGAGAGAGACCAAATTTTCCAAATATTCGCGATCTCTTGAAAAGTTTCGCATTTCATACAGCTCCACTCCAAATCTTTTGCACTGGTCTCTTCCTTCTTGTGATATTGATCTTATACCAACCTGAAAAACCATTACTCAAGTTCAGTAGAACATCAGTTTATCAATCTATGAGTGACAGCCAACATGAAACATAGTTCAACTGGCATAAAGTATGAACTATTGACCAAGAAGTCATAAGTTTGAATCTCCCACCTCGCATATTGTCAAAAAGAAAAAATCTTTGTGTGACAACACAAATTTGATTTACTATATGAGTGACAACAATATTCTGCTCCGAGAGATAACATAAGATTTTTTCTTTTATTTCCTTGCCTATGAAACATTCCATTAATAAAAAGGAAGGAATACACAATAAACATGAAAGTCAAGGAGTCTCCCTCCACAACCAATGGGGACTTGAAATATCCGTATAGAAAGAAGAATCCTCCTGATACTACTAATTGTCTAACAGCCATTTATTTATTTGAATATATATATATCTTTTCTTTTTTTGACATAAGCTCGGAGAACCAAAACTAATACCAAAATGAAGTAATGGTTCAAAGGAGAGAAACACAAAAAATACAAAATTTATATTAATCGAACACTTTAAAAGGAAAGAAACTTACCTGCAAAAGTCGCCTGGCATAACCACCTTCCATAATTCGTGCAAAAGAAGAAGCATGCGAGAAATAGTTTCCTTCATATGCATCATAATTATCAGGATGGGCATCTAGATGAAGAATATCAACTTGACCCCCAAGCTTCTCAGAGACAGCTCTGATAACAGGGTAAGAAATGGAGTGGTCGCCTCCTAGAACCAATGGGCGTAGTGGATCCTGAAGGGGCAAGATTTTAAATATAATCCACCAACCGGGCATGTTTGGGAGTAATTTTGAAATGGTTAAAATCACTTTTGTCATGTTCAAAATCACTCTCAAATATGTCTTTAATCATTCAAATTCACTTTAATAATTGGTTTTACACTTTAAAACGCGATTTTCATACCATCAAAATTGATTTCGAATGATTAATAGCATGTTTCGAAGTGATTTTGTGAACATGACAAAAGTGATTTTTTAACCATTTCAAAATTACTCCAAAACATGACCGTAAAAAGACACTAATCAAAGACAAGTACGTGTATCAATGGTTTAAAAAATAACATCAACAAAATAAGAAACAAAAAGCTTCTCAAATCATGGCACATTTTTTTTTGGAAAGGAGACATATCGATAGCAAGAACTCTAATGACAAGTTATCATCATTTTAGTTCATTACCAGCTTGGCAGACTCGTTAAATTAGTCATTGTACGTGTAAAGAGGATTGGAAACATCGCTAATCAATGAGGAACCACATGTCAAACCTCAAAATATAAAGAAAAGAAAAGTATAAATAAATAAAAACAAGCTCCAGAGTAACTCACCTCTTCCATCACCAGCTTAACAGAATCGCTCACAACTTTCATCAATCTTTCATCATCTACACCACAGTCCCTGATCTCTTGGACAGGGACATCACCAACATCAGTCAGCACTCTGGGGTCAGTAAGTTCTCTCCCTGCATTACAAAAGCATTGTCTTTTACTTGGCATGTGAATTCTCGACAGATTTCATAATTTCAGCTAACATTAGCTATTAGGCAAGGGCCTAGACACAGAAATTTGTAGTCTTAACAAGTAGCCCAAACTGCAAATAAATGATTGTCCAGACAAGACAATACACATCAAAAATCCCCTAGATTTCATAATTAGTTTCTTCAACTTACATGCTTATGAAATCAGAATGCAGAACTAATACCTATTCTTGTGAAGAATTCTTCACTAATCAGTAATCATCAAAACTTTATGAATGTGATTATTGGTAGCTAATTTCAAAATCCTAAATACAAGACTATCAAAAAATTATGATTTACCATCTTGAAGAATAAAAAGGATGATAAGATGTCAATTTCAAGCAACAACGGAAGATTATGCTACTATTGCTATTCTATATAAAGAATAAACCAACTTTATTGCTATTCCATATCAAATACTAAGCTAATTTTATGAAACTTCCCAGAGGCAACAGAAGAGAATACCTTCTTCTGTAGTTGGATTTGTGCTCCCGCACCAGATGGCCTCCCTGATCCGAGGAGGTGCAAATGCTGGACCTTGAAGAAATGATGAGTTATGTCCCAAAGGAACTCCAAGAAGAGAAGCTGATGCTACAGCACCTCCTAAAGCACGCACGAGCTCACCCTAGGAAAACAAGTCCAAAAGCTTTAATGTTGTAATTGGCTGCTGACAAACTCAAGTATCAAGACTTGTGCTTTAGGAATGACTAAATTTTGGGTGTTCATTTTTTAATTCAGAATATTGGAGGACCCACACCTTGCATTATGCTCATAACCCACCCTCACTAATCCAATCCTTAGGGAGGCTTTGACCAACTCTGAGAAACAACAAGATTTTCAAATTTTTAAATGTTCTAATCTGGGATTGTTTTTTTGTATGCCCTGTATTCTTTCATTTATTCTCAACGAAAGCTCGGTACCTTTTCAAAAAAAAAAATATATATAGATACTAAATGTTCTACTCCAGCTTAAACCCAAAACCTTAAGAGAGAATCTGCAAATATCCCAAGCTAAAGACTACCCAATCCTTGGGGTTAGAGCTAAATAAAATTACCAAATTTATTGAAAAAATGTTGGGTGGCTTAATAAATTGATCAAATTTTAAATAACTAGGTGATATACATAAAATATCCGTTCAAGTTCTAAACAAATATCCCTCTACTTAATTTAAGAAATTCTATATAAACAGTCACACTAGTTAACCAGTTTGATCCAGTTACCTAGAATGTTTTTAGTAAGAACCAAATCAGAAGGAACCAGATCAATAAAGACATCAGAAATAAGAATAATGATTCTTTAAACCAGCATACCTTAAGCTTTGCTCTCTCGCGAATGAGTGTTAGAGAAGCTTCAATAACACGATTTTGACCCTTTGCAATCAATTCAGTGGGAATGTTTGCAGAATTTAGCTTCTGAAAGTAATGAATTCCTCTCCTTCCTAAAACTGACATTTCTGTAAACGAAAAATGGTATATGTGAATTAAAAAATTGGGCAATGAACTTCTACTTCAAAAGGTCAGGGAAGAACAACCTGATGCACCTAATGAGCTGAGATCAATTATAGTTATCTTGAAAAGAAGTGTATCAAACACAAATTTAGAATTCAAATTCTATAGCATTATAAAAAAAAGTAACTTCTTTGCTCTATAGAAGAATGTGGCGTCAATACAATGAACAAAGACTTTAACACAACATACTTCTATTAATGGCTACAGATAATGGACTCTACATCCTCAAAAACAAAGCTAAGAAATGGCCCCCTGCCATTTATGTGATAATACAGAATCTTTACAAGTTTTAAGATTTGTCAAATCACTGAATAAACCCCATTCGTTCATCTTCACTCAAAAATGTTATCCCTCCTTAACCTACTTCTACTTGCAAGTACTACCACCATTACTTGTTAAACTCCATCCAATCATTCTATCCAAATGAACAATTATTACTTTTAATATTTAAGTTTTTATTTTTTCTCAAAGTGTATTCTTTTAATAAATTAAAAACCGTCCAAGTCATACTAGACTACTGAAATACAGATTAGAAATTTGGGAGGGGGGATATAAGGGAACAAACTAACAAAGTACGAGCTTGGAAGCTGATGTGTTAAATCACAAATCAACCCAAAACCGTAAGCTTATATATTAGGTTAAGTTTAATTATATCAATACTCTTAACACTTTCACGTACGGACTTAAAAATTTGTCGAATGTCCAACAAGTGGAAATAAATATTAATTGGAGAGAAAATGACATTACATCGCTCGAACACAAGACCCAGAAAGACCTCATGCTCTAGACCAGGTTAAATAACAGTCAACCCAAAAGCTTAAATCCATGGGTTAGGATAAGTTTAATTATATCAATAATCTAGCTGGTTTGAAAAATAAAGAAACCCATCAAAATTTATCTGCCTGCAAATAAAATATATGGATATATACACTGGGAAGCACGGAGGAAGCTCAACTTCAAGGGCGAAAAAGTAATTGTGATAAATAGCGAAAGAAAATCAGGTAAAGAACAACAATTCTCTAGAGATTCATATTTTAATAATTTTCCCTTCGAGAAAGCGTCATTTCCCAGCAGGCAAAAAAGAAACAAAAAAACAATTAGAAGGTTCCCATACTTCAGCAGAGTAATTACAAACATTCGGTGTAAATCAACCTAAAGTAACATCAATTAGCAGCGAAGAGAATGTCGCGAAATCCAAATGATCTTTCACTGATCCAAACGCAAAAGCTCGGCGAAAAAAGATAAACAGTAATCATTTGGTCCATTTTCTTGTCATTTTTGCTCAGAATTGAAGCAGGAAATCATGAAATGGAAATCGAAGAGGAGAGAAAGTAGATGGAAAACTTACTGATGAAATCCCTGAAGGAAAGGGAAATGGAGGAGCGAGTTGAGAGAGAGCGTTTGATGAAAAATGTGCGAATGAATGTTGGAATGGAAAAAGCATAAAATAAAGCAGTGTGCAAGAAGCACGCTTTCCAATGGCTGCCTCGTGACAGTTAAAAAGGCGTCAAATAAAAATAATAATAATAATGCTTTTTCTTGAATTCTGGAATTTTAAACAAAATTGTTTCCTTCGAGGACGAAAAGTAGGTCCCGGGTTGGTAATCCAAATAAAATTATTTTCGAAAATAAGAATTTACTAAAAAATGAAAACAATTTTTTTATTTTTATTATATTTGAAAACAGGTTCCGATTTAAAATTTTCAAATTTAAATATAAAATTTAAAAATTATGTTTGGCTGTGAATTTAATATTATTGTGTTCTTTATTTCTTTGATTTATAAATAAAATATTGATAATTATAGATATTTTTGTAAATCAATTTTTAAAAAATATATATATTTAAATTAATAATTAAGTTTTTTTAAGTTATAGATATTGTTATTAATATCTAGATTCTTATTAAAATTAATAGATGATATTGATTTTCATCTTTGGAGTTAGAGAGAAGATTGAAAATTGTAGGAGATACCGTGTTTTCAATTTTTTGTGTTTTAGTTTGGAAAACAATGAAAACGATATTTTATGGTTTCCAAATTTTACCTTTAATTTAAGTTGTGTTTTCAAAAACTGTTTTCATTTTCAACCCACCAAACAAGTTCTCATCATTTTTATTCGCTTGATTTCGAAAACATAAAAACGAAAATGGATAAGAAACCAAATGGGGCCTAATATTCCCTATATTTTTTTGTAAAACTCAAGTGGAGTCACCACTACACTTATCTTTTATCTTTTGCAGTCTAAACACCTAGCACGAGTCAATGTATTTTTATCTCATTTTTTTTAATGTTTAATTATTTATTTTTTTCTCGAAAACTCTCCTTCCCTCTCTTTTGCCTTCTACCATAGTTGAAAAAATCAAGAACGACACGGTCGAGATTCGTCCGGTTGATAAAGGCACAATTTGCAGGTCAGAAATCAACAAGCACGACAGATTGGAGAGGAAAATCCCACAATCGAGAACCATCCAGTTGAATCTCTCGCTCAGCAGGACCCATGTTGGAGTGGATCGAAAAGGGTGGTGGGGGTGTTAGAAGTAAAATCGTAAAGAAAAAGGAAGGCAGAAAGGTAGGAGAAGACTTTTCTATTTTCTTAATTATTGCTACGGTAGCTACACTTTTGATACAAATGAATGGCCCCTGATTTAGGGTTTACAACAATGGTAGAGGGACACTTGTCAGCCTCTTAGAGGTTAACCTATAACACCTATAACAAGAGAAGGATGAATGAGGGTGAGGTGTCCTTTGAGTCTTCAACACGGTGTGTTTTGGTTTTGTCCTTTACATTCCCCCTCAAATGAGAGGTGAGTTCAACGATCCCGAGTTTGGACCGAAGATAGCTAAACTGAGAGTGAGAGAGTGGCTTGGTTAGACAATCGGCCAACTGATATGCCGAAGGTACATACCGAATTTGAAGGGCACCACAAAGGACTTGATCACGAACAAAGTGCACATCAATTTCGATGTGTTTTGTGCGGGCGTGAAACACTGGATTTGTTGCTAAGGCCCCAACACTAATATTATCACACCAGATGACAGGGACATGTTGTGAAGGGGTGCCAAGTTCAATAAGAAGTTGCTTGAGCCAAATGACTTCTGTAGAGGCGTGAGCAAGAGCCCGATACTCGGACTCCGTACTTGAACGAGCGACGGCAGTTTGTTTCTTGGAGGACCAGGAAACTAAAGTCGTGCCAAAGAAAACACAGTAAGCAGCAATAGACCTTCAGTCATCAATATTGGACGCCCAATCAGCATCGAAGAAGGTTGTGAGAGAAAGATCATCACTCGACTGAATAAGGAGACCCATGTGTTTCGTGCTACTGAGATACCGAAGAACTCTTTTTACTCCCTGCCAATGAACCTCAGAAGGTTGTTTCAAAAACTGACTGAGGTGGTTTACGATATAGGCAATGTCCGGTCGAGTGTGAGTCAAGTATTGAAGGGCGCCAATTGTGCTGCGATAGACAAAAGGATCTTAGAGAGGTTGACCATCAGAAAGAGAGAAATGTTTGCCTAGGACATCAGATGAAGGTGTTGGTTTTAAATTGGTCATATTGAATTTGATAGGAAGATCGTCAATATATTTAGTTTGGGTGAGCAGCAAGCCAGAGTCAAGACGATAAGCTTGAATTCCCAGAAAATAACTCAGTGACCCAAGATCCTTTAGTGCAAATTTGGTATTTAAAGTGGCAACCAAACCATTAATCAGAGACTCATCACTCCCAGTCAAGATTACATCATCCACATAAACTAGAAGGAGAATAACAGAAATACCTCGATTGTAGATGAACAAAGAGGTGTCGGTCCGACTGTTGACAAAGCCCCAGGAGAGGAGGGCACTCTTAAGAGTATTATTCCAGGCTCCCGGGGCTTGTTTTAGCCTATAAATTGCCTTCTTTAACATACATACATGTTGAGGACATCGTTGACAAAGCCCCAGGAGGGGGTTGTTCCATGTAAACCACTTAATCGAGTGTGCCATTGAGAAAAACGTTATTGAAGTCCAACTGACAAAGCTTCCAATTTCGCGAAATTGCAAGAGTCAGCACCACCCGAATTGTCGATGGTTTGACAATGGGACTGAATGTCTCAAAGAAATCTATGTCGGGACTCTGATGAAAGCCTTTTGCTACAACTCGGACTTTGTACCTTTGAATCAAGCCATCAGGAGTCCGTTTGATCCGAAAAACCCATTTGCTTCCGACAACGTTGTAAGACGGAAATGGAGGAACTAACACCCACATCTGATTTTGAAGAAGAGCTTGATATTCGAGGTTCATAGCAGCTGATGGACCAAAACGTGTGTGTTTTAATTTGGTTCAATAACCTGCAATGAAGTTTATGGTCAAGTGCAAGTATACACTGTCAATCAAGTAATAATTTGGAAAGTATTCCAAGTATCGTATCCCAAGAGACTGTTGAAGAATTTAGTTTTATAAAGAATTTGTTTTTCGAAAGCAATAAAAAGGTAACACAAATAAATTGATAATGGTTGGTTGATTTTGGTTTGAAAGCAATAATAAAAACAGGGATCCAATCATGTTTCAGCCCTAAGTTGAGTTTACTTGACAGCCTGTGACCACAGAGTCACCACATAGTACCTTATGCTTTTGGATCGGATTCGTCTCCTATTCAGCCTCTTTGCAAGTACCTTTAGGAGTCTAAGCCATTATACTCACGGTCCAGTGGATAATGTGATCTTAGATGGTTAAGAATGCAATCCTATTGATCCTATAGTCTTTTGCCCCAATCATCAAGGACAATCGACGAAATCCTATTCCTAGGTTTTTCTGCTATATCACCTTTACGAGAGCCGTTAATTGCCCGACCTGTCCAGTATCGACATTAACATTTCATGCTAATTAAGTGATCAAATTAATATAACATTTTTGCATATATTCAGTAAAGGACGAACCACATAAGGCATAAGGGGTAAAACCGTAATTTACAGCTGTCAAGCTAGCTCATTTCTTAACGGGCATTCACATAATTGAATCCCTTAGGAAAACTTAGCTCATAATGAGAACTAGACTAAAATACTTCATTGAAAAATAATGCATAAGTACAAAAATTGCTAAAAGGGTAAAATGGTAATTTTACTCGAAAATTAAAGATAAAATGAAAATGGAATAAAAACAGAATGTAAATAATAAATAAATGACAGAATTGGAATAACAAAGGTTTTGAACTGAAAATTAAATTGTAAATGCAAAAGTTGCTAAAAGGGTAAAATGGTAATTTTGCATGTAAAGTTAAGAACGAAAATAAATGCGAAATAAAAACAGAATGTAAATAGAAAATGTGCAGAATTAAATAGAAAGTAAATCTGGAAATTTTCCAACTTTCTCTCTCTCGAACTCGTGGACAATGGATGAAGGGTCTCTACTCGCTCGATTCACGTCGTCAATGCAAACCGAATCCTCGCAGCACCTTCCTTTCGGAGCTGGCTGAAGTAGAACTATTACAGAGGAGTGGTCCGCTCTTGTTTGGAATTTTGGGAATTTGGGTGAGTTCTTCGAGAGAGAAAGGAGGTTGATCGACTATGTGGAGATTGATTGTTGTAAAGAAATGATCGATGATTTGAATGAAGGCTTGATGTGCCTTTTATAGGCCTTGGGGTTTGTTTGGAGGTTGCTAAAATGAGGGAGAAATCTTTGTGAATGTTTGTTAGGTCAAATAGGGAGTAGGTTGGCTGAATCTTTGGAAGATCTTTGACAAAATATCTCAACCAATTCGTTTGACCAGTCAACTGCACTCTGTGGCCTCTTATGTGGCCACAAGCTGGATTCTGCACTCTGTGACTCCTCTGTGGCCAAAGCTGGATTTTGCACTCTGTGACTCCTTTGTGGTCACAAGCTGAAACTCTGTGGCCACAAGCGGAAGCAGAATACAGTTTTCCTGAAAATAATTAAAACAACATTAATTCTTATCAAAAATGACTTTTTTACCCTCTTAATTGCTTCATAATGACAAAACGACCTTGAGCATGTGACTTTCCTATTTTTATTCTTTTCTTATCAATTACATGCACAATTATCTTCAATTTAACTCAAAAAGTCAATTAATGAGTATACTTTAAAGGGTAAAAACATGACATAAATGACGTTCATCAGCAGCTCTCCACTCAGATGTGGACAAATCATCAAGAACCCGGGTGGGTTCGTTTTGAGTCCAGTCTGTCGAAACGGCCGAAATCCAAACCTTTGGCTTGAAGATGCCATCTTTCGCTCTTGTGACCATGGGATGACTTGGACGAAGCGAAGGAGCTGAACCAGTCGACACTTCGGAAGGCAGGGGCGAGAGAGACGAAGATGATGAGAGAGCGGTAGGTGGCTGGATTATCGTAGTTGATGGGGAGGATAAAATAGGTTTAAGAGGACATATGGTTGTTGTCGTGGCAGGTGAGTCTGAATGTCTTGGGCTGATTTGTGGGGAGATATATGGGCTTCGACTCTCGGTATTTAATGACAAGGTAAGTGGTAACTTAGTGGTGGATGGTGAGGATGGGTTATAAGTATTTGGGAGGCTTGGTGGGCCTGAACTTTGGTTTGAAGAAGAATTGGACAATGGCTGATATGTTGGTAATGGCAAAGGGAAATTAAATGTGTTTGACTGAGTTGATGAAGGATAAGTATCCCATGGAGCCCGCCCACTGCCTTCCACCGAGGATGTGGATTCATTACTTAGTTTCTCAAGCTTTTCTTTTCCTGTAGAAAAAGGAAAAAAAAACTTCATTAAATTGAACATGCCGTGATATAATAAGTTTACTCGAAGCACTTAAGCATTTATGGCCTTTGTGAGCTGGACTCGGGCCTAAGTAAATACAACATTCAGACTTGAATTGGAACTTTTGAGAGTTATACGGTCGGAGATAAGGGTAGCAAGCACACCAAAAAACTCGAAGATCCTTGAAATTCAACTGTCGGTTTAACAAACATTCTATAGGCGATTTGCCAAGCAACACATCGGTTGGAAAACCATTGATGAGGAAAGTGGATGTGAGAAACGCATCCCACCAAAAATGAAGTGGCATCGAGGCTTGGGCAAGAAGAGTAAGACCGGTCTCAACAATGTGACGATGCTTACGCTCAGCTCGTCCATTTTGGGCTGAAGTATACGGACAAGAAAATCGAGATGCAATGCCCAATTGCCCACACAACTGATGAACCCGATGATATTCTCCACCATTATCGGATTGTAGAGATTTAATTTGAACTCCAAATTGAGTTTTAACCATAGCAATAAAGTGACTAAAGGCCGCCATTGTTTCACTTTTTAAGTTAAGGGGATAAACCCAAACAAATCGACTAAAATCATCTAAAAAGTGGGCATAATACCGATAACCATCTTTAGACATTACAGGGGATGGACCCCAAAGATCAGTATGAACTAAGTCAAACGGGGCAGTAGCACGAGACAAGGACGTGGGAAAGGGAAGAGCGTGAGATTTGCCAAATTTGCATGCTTCACAAAACTGAAATTTTTCATTGACTATCACTGGCAGATTACACTTCTTGGCAACAACATTCAAAATTTTGGAGGATGGATGTCTGTTACCTCTCCAAAAGTACATTATTTAAGGTCATATTTACCTAGAAATCATGGAAAATCTTGAGTGTTTTTGTTAAGAGTTAGCTTAATGTGTGCTTAAATGTGAGAATTTGAGAAATGATGCTAAATTAAGGCTTATTTGGAAAAGGAAAGAAAAAGGATGCAAAATGATGTAAAAAGAGTTAAAATGTACATTGCAGGAACATTGCTGAAAAATTGCGGAGCTCGCAATAAAACAGTCTTTGCTGCTGCATTTTTTTCCAGTCAACAGTCTTTGTTGACTGAGTTTTTCCAGTAGTCAACTCTCCCTGGTGCTGCCACATGTCAAGCTTGACTACCTCACAAAATTGAATGGTGATCCACAATTATTGAGCAACTTTTGCAACCACCTAGAGGCTATATAAAGAGAGTGAAATGAAGGATCAAAGCAATTGAAATCAAATTGAATTCCCCTCAATTCAAACACAACTCAATAGTGAAGAACTCGAAGACGAAATCCTTCTCCCCCGGTTGTTGGATCGAAGAAATCAGCCCTTGGCGTCGATGATTCGAGAGGAAGAAGAGAAGATTCATCTTCTCTTCTGATTGAATTTATCCCCAAGATCAGCTAATCTTCCCCTTCATCCGAGGCGATTCACGACTTGGAAGATCCTCACGCAATTAACAACTTTCCTTTACTGTTTTCCTTTACTGCTTTCCTTTATCGCTTTCCAATTTAATTTATGCTTCCTCTAAATGTTGTTCTGAATCATTTACTGCTTTTCCCTTTCATTGTTGCTTCCGGATTGACATATGTTTGTTTACGAATTATTGTATGAATTGCTTTCTTAAAAGAGTAATCAATTGGTTTATTGAGTTCTTCATTCTGTCATCCCTTAATCAATTTGTTGTTTTGCTGAGTTCCTCATTTAATTATATATCAATCAACTAGGTTTGTTGAGTTCTTCAATTCATGTTCAATCAATCTATCTCCCTCAGTTCTTCGAAAACCATGAGTAACTAATCTAAGAGAGGTCTGCTAAAGAGGAATCTGTAGGCTAGAAGCATGAGAATTCAGCATGTAGAGTAGCATGATTGCATTGAATGTATGTGATCTTCATCCCACGGGCAATTTCGACCGGCCATCCATTTTGTCTAAAGAATTCCTAACCTCCGGAAGGAGTAAGAATTCAGAGTCATCCATTCATGTTAGCCTTTTATGGTAATCAGAAAATGACCTAGGAATAGGCATTCTCCTAGCACGTTTATTAGCATGTGTTTATGAATAGGTTGTTAGCTTTACTTGGACAGAAGTAATCTAAGAAACTAATGCATGTAATCGGAAGATGCATGAGAACTAGCTAAGACGATGCATGAGATGTTAATCTACTGCTGAATGATCATAGTTAAATGCCTATAGAGGATTCTTAAGTCGACCTTGCTACCTTACTTTACATTTAAAATCGTTGCTAATTTATTGCTAGATTATTGCGAGAACCGCAATTCTACTTTTCCACATTATAACTTTACCTCTTTGCTAGCTTTGCATTTATGTTTACATTCTTCTTGCATCTTTTATATTCCTGTACCTCAACCTAAAATCTATCCAATTTAAGTTACCGTATCTAATTTAGCACATCAAATCGTTAGTCACTAAACTCAATCTCTGTGGGAAAACGAATTAAATTATACTTATCACTTGCTGCAGACCATGTATGCTTGCATGATCTTAGCGCTCTTCGCATTTATATTTTACATACACACTGAGCGCGCAACAATGTCCAAGCCTCATATGCCAAATATTTTTAGAGACAGACATATTAACAGTATTTAAGGGAACAAACACAGGACATGCAGTAACTTTATTTGCCGACTTCAAGTATGTATCTGTTAAACCTGAAGTACTACCAGTGACTCATTTTGTCCTGAGTCTGTACAGACCATCTTTAAGTGCACCCGTTAACACCACCTTGCCCGTATGGATATCCTTCACAAGACAAGTATTAGCATGAAATTCAAGGTAAACATGATTGTCTTGAGCAAGTTTAGATACGCTAACAAGGTTTTTAGCTATGGTAGGCACGAATAACACATTCTGAAGATATAATAAACCATGGTTTGATCTTAGGAAAGTAGAACCAACATGAGAAATAGGTAGCGTACTACCATTACCAATAACAACATTTTCCTTACCTCCATATTTGACGGGATGGTGCATGTTGGTGTAATCCGAAGTTACATGATTACTATATCCACTGTCCACATACCAATTTGGATCCACCATAGTCTCTGGATTTGCCACAAACGGATTTCCATGATTGTTGTGAGAAGCAACAAATGTTTGATTGACTGAAGTGTTCTGGTGCATTGGTTGTCCATTTGGAGAAGAAGTCCCGTAGTGAGAGGGAGCCCCAAAACTTTGACCACGATTGTTGTTCCCAGAATTACCCACGGGCGGACTGCGCTGCCAACAAACAGACGTTGGATGACCATGCTTCCCACATATTTGGTAGATAACGCGATTGTCCCTATTTCCATTCCAACGACCTCGACCCCTTCCTCTTCCTGAGCCACCTCGTTGACCCCCACTGTTTGATTGAGGTGCTCGGTTATTTGGGGTAAACGGTTGTTGACCTGACCGTTGTCCACCAGAGGAAGATCCTTTAGTAGTTGTCATGTAGACAGCAGCAACCTGACTAAAAGCTCCAGAGGATTTTTGAGAATTTTGATGATCGTCTCTTCTCAAAAACCAGAAGTTCTCCTTGCACTTCAGATCAAGTGAGTCCCGATTTACCTTGAATCATGGCAACGACCGGGTTATACTCTTCATCTAGGCCCAACAGGACTTGAGAAATCAACGAACGCGTGGTGATAGGGCTCCCAGCTTGCCCTAAGTTTTCTGCGGGAGATTTCGTAACTCGCAGAAAGTCAGACATTTTTAAGGAACTCTTCCGGGTTTGTTGGAATACCTGTTTTAGATAGTCCTCTTCTGCTCGTGACTGAACTTCGAAGAGTTCTTGAATGGCAGCCCAAAGGTCCTTGGCAGTTTCGTATCACATGACTTGTGTTGCAATCTCAGCAGTCATGGAGTTGTAGAGCCACCCGAGGATGAGTTGATCAATGACCACCCATCTTTCAAATTCTGGATTAATAGTTGCTAAATCATTTGGTTGAACTATGGAAGTAGATGCTGCAGAAACAGAGGAGCCCGAATCAGTCCCTGGGCTTGGAGGGTCTTGCGCCGGTGCAGCCGTGGTTGAGACTTCAACCTTAGAAGTAACATTTTCTCGAAGACAAACTATTTGGCCGGAGAGATGTCCCTCAAGGCGGTAACTACGCAAGATTGGGAGAGCAAGGTTTTTCCACAATAGAAAGTTTCCTCTATCTAATTTTATGGTGGTAATTTGATTCAATAATTGATTGAGAGGAGGACTACTGAATCCAGGGATAGTCAAGCTAGGAGCAACATTGATAGAGGAGGAGTAGGCGTGAGCCATCAACAACTCTGATACCAATTAAAATCGTAAAGAAAAAGGAAGGCAGCAGAAAGGTAGGAGAAGACTTTTTTCTATTTTCTTAATTATTGCTATTGTAGGTTGTACGTTTTTATACAAATGAATGGCCCCTGATTTAGGGTTTACAACAATGGTAGAGGGACACTTGTCAGCCTCTTAAAGGTTAACCTATAACAAGAGAAGGATCTAGAATGAGGCTGAGGTGTCCTTTGACTCTTCAACACAGTGCGTTTTGGTTTTGTCCTTTACATTAGAGGCATGGTCGCGACAACGCGTGGGTTTGTAGGAGTTGAGGTTGGTGGGTTGGGATTTGGAGGTGCACCATGGGGAGTAGGCGGTGCAGTCGAGGAGGTCAGCGACATTGGGGAGGTGGAGGCAATTGAAAAATAGAGCAAAGGTTGTGGTTAGAGATAGGCATGAGTAGAAGTGATATGACTTTCCGGCAGCCATGATTTGACATATTTTTTTGTTTCTCTCTACTCTGTAATTTGCGGAGTAGAGAATGGTAGGAACTAGGAAGATCGGAGATGGGAATCGGAAAAACAGCAGGGCGTAAAAAAGATAGTAAATAGACTTTAAGGTCAAAGTTCAATTTCACGTACCCACATTTGTTATACAAATTTTTTAGGGGTTGAATAAGAAATTTCTTCAATCACAAATTGTCACGAGGGAAATATATGTTTGTAAATTTGAGATCAATTACAAATTGGCACGTGTTCTTTTATTAAATTAAAAGACATGGAAAACTTACAAATCAAATAATGTCACTTGTCTAATATTGATCCATTATACGACTTAAGTCAGTCCAATCAAATCTTGTGGCGATTGGACCCTATCACTTATCTTAGTATTGATCTATAAACGACTTAATTGAAGCACAACACCGGTTACCGACTTGATCGTCGTAAGATTTTCCATTTCCCCATTCAACAACCTAATCATCTTCAGACAATCAGATTAGATGACCACCGTCGAAAAATCCAATGTCGAAAGAATCCTCAATCCTTCCTCGATTCCCATCATCTCCAAAAGTTGCAGACTAAACCATTCAGTGAGAGCCTTACATCTAGCCCGAAATAGATCACCATTATGGTCTCGAAGAACCCATCCCAACCCGAATCGATCAAGCACCGACCAATTATTCCTGTAACACAAGGTTGAAACAAAGTTAGAATTAAAAAAAAAAATGGGACCAAAGGTCCCTCACCGCCTTACAAGACCAAAATAAATGCTATGACGTTTCAAAATCGTTATGATATAGCGGACACAATAAGTCAGTCACAACTTCATTCCGAAAGAGATTAGTATGAATAGGCATAATATCCTAAAAAAAAAAAATTCAGCAACACAATTTAATCAAAATTGCAGCTCAACATTTATAATTGAAAACTTTGGTTAAATCGTAACCAATATATGATTATTGATTGTAGCAAAGCAATTATCGTGATTCAAATTCAAGGGAGGCTTGTACATTTTGTAGTATATAGGAGTTAATTGCAAAATTTTGGATGTCTTTTTTTTTTTGACAACATGTTGGGGTGGGGGATTGAACCTAGGACCTCATGGTCGCTAGGCGATACATTATGCCGTTGAGCTATGCTCTTGTTGGCCAAAATTTTGGATGTCTTAGTCAATAAAACATGTTTATGTGAATTAAATTATGCTTCAAAAGAGGCTTGTACATTTTGTAATATATAGGAGTTAATTACAATTTTTTTTTATGATTGATCTCGTCTTAGTCAATAGAACATGTTTTATGTGAATTAAATTATGCTTATGCTTAGGTTAGCAATAATTGTAATTTATGCAAAATTTATGTGAATTAAATTATGTTTATGCTTAGGTTGGCAATAATTGTAATTTATGCAAAATTTAGGTTTACATTTCATTTTAATACCGTTCAGAAGTAGCTTTTGCAAGTTAAAAAAAAAAACAATACATAGAAATTTAGAATAATAGTTTATACAAGATTCAATTTTAAATTTCTTTTTTCTCCCTAAACTGTTAATTTTATTCTATTTTAGTCCTTGACTTTTAAAAGGTTTAGTTTGGTCTCTTTAATTTTTAAGATGTTTATTTTAGGATCTAGATTTTAGAAGAAAAAAATAATCATTTTGGTCCTTTATCTTGGACTTGTTGCACAAATAGCAATCAGGCCCAAACTAATTGCAAATTTAGCAAACTTTAAAATGTTTTGCAAATATGGCAAAAAAACTCGTTTCTATCACTGATAGACTTTATCATATCACTGATAGACTTCTATCAGTGATAGACTATTATCACTGACAAAAATCTATAAAAAGCTGAGGTGATCAGCGATAGACTTCTACCAGCCATAAGATATCAGCGATAGAAATTGTCATATCCGCAAATTTTTAAAAAGCATGCTATATTTTTAATTATCTTATTCTAAATTGACATCGGTTACAATTTTCCCCTTATCTTTGTATTTTTTAAGCAAATTGATAATGTGGTTTCGAACATGTATTTTTACAATAGACCAGCATGTATGTTAACTTATTATCGTGGACATGTATTCAAACTATATATGTTGTAGACGAGTATTAGGTCAACAAATATTAGGTTATAAAACAATATAACAATGGTCAAGTTTTTTTTTTTTTTTTTTTTGTCAAACCGAACATAACTCAATTAGCATAAAAATGTATCATCGATCAGTATGTCATAAGTTCGAACTCCCAACTCCCGAGTTGTACTTAAAAAAAATGTTGTTTTTTAAGTTTAAATTACAAATTTGGTCTTTAGGACTTGGAGAAAGTTAGAATTTAGTCAATGTGGTTTTAAAAGTTAGAATTGTGTCCCTATAATTTGATAAAAAAAAAAACTCAAAAATAGTTAATGATGACGTACTCAATTCATTAGTGGCTTCAGTAAAAACTATTTATGAGATTATTTATGAGATTTAATCAAACTATAAAGACTCCTCCAAACTAAAATAAAATTTATGTCTATCTTCCACCAAGTTATCATAAATTCAAAGAAAGAAAAAAAAAATTAATCATATAATTTTTTTTTAAACAAATGGATATCTAAAATTGACTATATATATTAAAGAATTAGATACTTAGGATGAGTTAGCTTTTTTGTTCCCAAAGATTATTTTATGAAAAAATATGAATATTCTTTGATTTTCAAAAAATTCAAACAAAATTATTTTCATCCCTAAGCGGCCTCACTCCAGGTCCAGCCCATTTACACATTCATACTTTTTTTTTTGTTCCCAAAGATTATTTTCATCCAATATTTCATAAATTTCATTACATTTGAAATATTAGGATTTTATCACGAAAAAAATCCTATAAATACTCTTTGATTTTCAAAAAATTCAAACAAAATTATGAATATTTATGTACTTTTATATTTTAGGTTGGATTGGTTGCATAACCAGTAACCAGACCTAAAATAATGATAAATATAACAAGATTTTAAATATTTTGTAAATATAGCAAAAACAAATTAGTGACTCACTGATAGACTATAGACTGTTATCGCTGATATATAACTATCACTGATCACAAAATTTTATAACAAATGAAGATGATAATAGAAATTGCTATATTTGTAAAAAAAAAAAAAAAAAAAAAAAAAGCTATATTTTTAATTATTTTACTTGACAGATACAATTTCCCTTCTATGTTTAGATTCTCATTTATATTTGAATTATTTATATTATTTTTATATTGTTTATTAATTTTGAATCGTTTTCTTTATTTATCTTATTCATGAATTAAACAACCATTTTCTTAAAAAAAAAAAAAAAAAAAAAAAACATTTGGTTCCTTCTCTGGCCATTGCAACTTGAGTATTATTTTTTTGAGTTACATTGTGTTGCGGGATGAAAATATTCGTAAATCAAAAGGTTGGATATAGATATTAAAGATAAATGGATATCTCCAATATCTTTTATAAATACCCGTAAAACATAAAAAATATCATTTATTAATCTCAATATGGATATAGATACTAATAACAAGATCTATAACTTAATTTGAAAGTAAAATGAACTTAATTATTAATTTAAATAATTTTTTTAAAAATATTTATTTACAGAATTTTTCGTGGATATCGATATTTCACCGATATATTCATGGATATATTTGTTGAATATATCTGTAAAATTGAACTACCGATATGGATATCGATATTTTCGCCATTGGTTGCGGCCATTTCAAATTCATATGAGTGTTTTTATTTTTCTAATTTTTTTCATAAATTTCAATCCAAATTTGAAATACTAGGAAAATTTTATATTTCATGTCTAGATTGTCAAAATGTATAAATAATTTATATCAACTAAAATTTGAAATAATTATATTAATTTTATATTCATTAAATTTGGGTGTTGTATTAATTTTTTTTTCCCTTATTTGATACTTCAAAAGGTCAAGACTTACTAGATACAAAATTGAAAGTGCAGTAGTTTTAGATTTTTTTAAACTTTAAGGACATCTCCGATATAAATATGAATGTTCGTGACTAAATTTGTAATTTAACCTTAAAACAATAATATTAAATACATACATTTCTAATATGAAAATTTTGGATTAGATTGAATTACGAGTTCAACCTCTATGTTTCACTTGATTATAAAAATTATACTGGTTTGATAACTATTTTTGTTTTATGATATTCGTGTTAATATGTGGAAGCAAGGAAATAAACGTGGAGACAAAAATATTAGAGACTAACTTTAGAGAGACCAATAATAAATTTAGATAACACACCGATAAATAGTATTAGTTAGAGAATTTTTTTTTTAAAAAAAAAATAGATATATTTTAGAGGAGGAATATTAGATAGAGAGACATAAAAGAAAGATTTACTTTTGAAAGGAAAGTTAGAGATAATAAAGAAGAATTGAAAGGTGAAACATTAGAGATTGAAAAACTTTAGAGAGAATAAAATTCGAAAGCAAATGATCAAAATGATAAATTAGAAGGAGAAAAAAAAGTTGAAAGAAAAAGAGAAATAAAAGCAAGGAACAAAAATAAAATAATAATATTAATGCACTTAGATAAGACTAGTTCATTAGTTTACAAAACTCTCACGTCGCGAGTATACTTGCGACAATCATAATTGTTGATACCCAAAAATGATCAACCATAAATTCGTAATTTGAAGAGATTGAGGCATGCTTGCAAAATTAAAGAGATGAAGTCTAACACCGATGCGGTGTTCACCACAAGGCCTCCGACGATCAAGTTAGAAAGGCAAGAGATGATAGATCTAGAAATAGCATTTGAATATGGCATATTGGCTTACCATTTCCTTTTATGAATCCCTTCTGATATAGTTTTTGTCATATATGGCATTGGAGTCCTTAATGGTTTGTTTCAAGTATTAAGTGACATATTGATTACTCTTCATGAAACGATCGGTGTTTTATTGTTATTGTTGCATAACCGATTGAGAGGGTCAGTTTCTTACACGTCTTGATGGACCCGGGGTCGACGCCTCTCACTTCTTGAATCAACCCTTACAGGGGCCGACCCCTTCGAGGGCAGTGTAGTCCTCATGGGCCGACCCCAAAGGGGTCAGCAGTTCTCGATCTTGAGCCAACCCCTGCAGGGTCAAATTTTCCTTAACTCAGCCCCCCTCTGGGGTCGGTTTAGCTATTTGGGCCTATCCCTGTGGGAGTCGACTTCTTTTGGCTTGGCGGGCTTTTATGTGGGTCGACCTTCTGGGCCTTTGAACTTTGAGTTTGAATTAATGAATGAATATTAAGCTTATTTTCTCACTAGTTTGGATTCTTAATCAAATACTTTTTAAAAACTATTTTTTTAGTTTTTAAATTTTAGCTTGATATTTTTTTTTGTAGAAAGTAAGTATTTTTTTAAAAAACATTGTTATTTGGTAGAAAGTAAGTAGTTTTTTAAAACATTGTAATTGGGTAGAAAGTAAGTATTTTTTAGAAGTGTTTTTTTTTTTAAACATTGTTATTTGGAAGAAAGTAAGTAACAAAACAAAGGAATTTATTGGTGAAAATAGTGGTTCTAAGCTTAATTTTCAAAAGCCAAAAATCAAAAATCAAATAGTTACCCAACAGAGCCAAATTAAAAACCAGCTCAAATCATAAGAGTCATATTTATAAATTAACCTATTTTCAGGAACACTAGAGAAAATGTAGTGTTTTGATAAAGAGTAGGATATCTTTCTAAAAGACCAGATTGAATTTGATGAATAGAAAAAATACCAAAATGGCAAAATGTTCAGACTTTTAATACTACAATTCAAATGAGTGAAAATTCGAACCTATGGCCGTTAAGTAAGTCGGCGATTTTTTTTCTTCCTACAAACATCGTATTTAGTTTCAATGACTGCAGCATTTTACCAAAGACCCTACAATTTACAAGTAAGAAGGTCCAGCTAGTTGGTTTGACAATGGGAATCCAAAAGCTTTCTTAAGTTACTCACAGTTCTTAGAAAAATCTTCAAGCAGCGAAGACGATATTTTTTCCCGGGGCTTCAGATCCAAGAATGGGATGTGCCATCACCTGTACTCAGAACTTGGAAAAGTATAAACCCAAGTTAATGCAATTTGAAGATAAACAGCCACGAGTCAACCTGAGCATAGTTAAGACATATGACCTCAACCAAGAGGGCAGAGATTCGAATCCCTCACCCAGCATGTTGTTGAACTAAAAAATATATACGCCATGAATTTGTTAATAAATTATATGAATTACATTTTCTAAGAATAAATGGAAGAGGTTATATAACCCAAAAATGTCATCCATTTCATATTTAAAAGAATCCAAGAAAAGACCCATGGAAAGCCCAGCCTTCCAATAATTGAACATGGTTATTAGGCCTTTAACCTTGTTCAAAAGAGGAAGAGAAGCCCTATACATGAGGGCCCCAATCCCCTCCACAATAACCACAGCCAATGCAGCAGATAGAACATCCCAGTCACCTGTTTGGCCAATAACAGTTGCAAATGCAGTTGCACTATAAAACCCAACCAAGAAGAAGAGTATCTTCAATGGAAGATTTTTCCTTAGCCCGTTGATTTTCGCATTCAAGTTGGTTTGAATAGCTTGAATAATCGTTATCAGTCTCGTTCTGCCATTGGAGCTATTTGAAGAAGGATCAAATGGACTCCCTTCTACACTGCTCCTAATGGACAAGGCCATCTTCCTGTACCAAAAAGAATAATAACAAATTATAAACATAGACTAATCTTACAAAGAATTTCCTTTCCAAGTATTGTTAAATATAGCTTAAAAGTTTACTCCTGCCATCCTGTTGTCTTTCACATATGACATATCATTGTTTCCCTTCAAGATGAATCCTTAAGTATACAATTCTTTTTTATATGAAACGGAGCTTTCATTAAAAAAAAAATGAAATAATGTACACCAGCATACAAATAACAAAACAAGCCCGCAAAAAGGAGTCATCAACTACCTACAAGAAAAGACTCCAATCCAAAAGAATAAGACCCAATTGATAATTATAAAAAAAAAAATGATTCAGGACGCCCATAAAGAGGCATTAATCCTCAAGTATACAATCATTAATTCCCTTGTTTGTCAAGGGCCCAAGAGCATTTTCATTTTTCATTATATGCTTTGCAATGAACTCGTGAAGTCTAAGTGCTCACCAAGTATGGAAACTATAGAGTACAATTTGTATAGCACAATAATTGAGAGATGCAGAAAAGCGAAAAAAAAAGAAGCTGCTTGACTGACTTTATAATTTGCATTTCTTAAACAACTTAGAAATCGAGGGGAATCATCAGATGCATTTAAATTCAATATTTTGATGTTCCTAACGCCATAAAAGAATTGCACAACTAACCTAGACCCTAGCAATTACTACCTTAAGTAAACAGAAGGATATCCACCATCACGGTAACTTACTTGAAGTTCTTTAGAACTGAAGGTTTGGTCACATAGAAGGAACAACACTGATGGTGAAGTTGACCATGGAGCACATTGTAAAAGCGTGCAGCGAGACCCGGAACAGAAACTCTTGTTTTCACATATTTCGGAGAATGAAGCTTAATAGTTCTTGGATAGGTAGATAACAACCTCATTGGAGTTGCCATTACATTATCTTAAACTGCAAGAAAAATTGAAGTATTTTTTATTGATGAACAGAACTCATTTACACATAATCTTAAACTCAACGAAATCATCACATTATCTAATCCTTCAGGGCCTGAAGATTTATGAGTTCCATACGTTTCCAATTGCTGTTTGGAGCTAACAGTTCCTTCATCTCATAACAAGCAAACTATCTCTCTTTAATCTAAATCTACTCTGCCCATTGCCTCAGGGGCATGAACCAAACATCTTACAGTTCAAGTTCAACGGCAGAACTTAATTTCCCCTCGCACAATTCAGATAGAAACTTTCCCTATCGTCAAATTTTCAATTTCTCTTTTACCCACAATCCTTCATGCATACTCTAAATTACACTGAAATACAACGATTCAGTCGTCGATATTCAGGGCCTTAACCAATTTTCAGAAAACCTAATTAGAATTCTATCAATCAAACAACAGTTCGCAGAGAGGGGAAATTGGAGTAATCTGAATTGATATTGACCACAAAATATATGAAATACGTTGAATAGAGTGCTTACTGATCGATATCCGAGCCCAATAAACCTCTCGGATTATCCTTCACTCTGCTCCCATGGAGGTTTAGCTGCAAGAATTGTTCGTCTCTTTCATGAATCGGCGCTCTGAGCCATTGGGGAAGATTTTGGCGCCGTACCTTGGACATCAGATAGGCTTCGTCGTTCATCTTTTAGCCCATTAATTTCCTGCTTTTACTACTATTTTTTAAGGGGAGAAAAGATTTTTTTTTTTTTTTTTTTTTTGACAAGGTGGGATTCAACCGTCATTTATGACTAGTCATACGTGATGTCAGTCGAGTTATGATCGGGTTGGCTCAAATATATAAATTTTTGCTTAAAAAAAATACAAAATTAATTTTAGTACTATAAACTAGTCTTAAAATGTCAAATTTAGTTCAATTGACATAATATCGTGTCATTCACTAAAAGTCATGGATTCAATCCCGCATTAATTAAATACATTTGAAAAAATAAAAACAAATCTTAAAATGAATTTAGATGTCAAACCGAGCATAACTCAATTGACATAAGATTGTGTCATTGACTAAGAAGTATGATTCAATCTCTACATTAATTAAAATACTTAAAAAAAAAAATAGATTGAAGTTTATTTTATTTGTGAAGAGCATAGTTCGACTGGTATACTACTTACCAAAGGATTTTAAGTTCGGAATTTTTATTATTATAATTATTATAGTACAATCAATAGAGTTATGGAGATTTGAACTTCCAACCTCAAGAGAGTATGACATATAAATTATACCTATGTTTATTTTAACTTTTGTTAGAAAATTTAAAACTATTATTTTAATATTTTTTTACGTGCAAAAACATACTTTAATTGACATGAAATATGTATCATGAATTAAGAGGTAAGAGATTTGAATCTTTCATCCACATGTTGTAAAATAATAATAATAATATTTTTTTTAAAAAAAATTAATCATAAATTAAAGAAAAATGGTAACAATGTCAATTTTGAGTAAAATAATTAAAAATATACCACTCTTTTAAAAAATTGCAGATATGACAATTTCTATCACTTATAGTATGGTATATCAGTGATAGTAGTCTTTTTTATAGAATTTTGTCAGTGATAATAGTCTATCAGTGATAGAAGTCTATCCGTAATAGTCATAAAGTCTATCAGTGATAGCCACTGATTTTTTATCGTATTTGCAAAAAGTTTTAAACTTTGCTAAGTTTACAATTATTTTGGATCTGATTGTTGTTTGTGCAACCAGCCAAATTTAATAAGTAATTTCATACCTATGAAAATTATTTTTAAAAAAAAAAAAAAATATATATATATATATATATTTATATGATTGATAATGGTTACATATAAAAATTATTAATTTTCAAAAGAGAACGGTTAAATAATTATAAAAATAACTTTTCATTTTTTCTTTTGTGTGTTTTGATTCTTTAAAGTAAAATATCAAAAGGTATGAATATGATATCAAGAATGGAAAGAAAAAAAAATTGAGGGCCTCACGTCTCAAAAGTCCATAATAATTAATAAATACCATCAAACTTCAAGTAAAGTATTCCAGACACAAAATACGAAAAGGTGTCTATAACTTCCTGATCATGATTCCCTCCTAATCCTCAAAGAATGTTTCGGGTACCAATTTGGAGTTGAGTGGACTAAGTTATAATAATTCAGTCCAGACGTTTGACCGACTAGTATAACCCACAGTCAATAATAAAATAACTGCATTGACTTCAATAATATTTATTATTTACATACTATTATAATCACCGACTATTTTAACTCACTCAATATTTCAAACAACCTATATTTTTTTGTTTTCCAACATTTTAATTAATCATTCTATGAGGTACGCCTTAGATTCTTATTTTGGAATGACGTATAAGTCATTTGAGTTGATTTCTGGCTTTCAATTTTTTTCAACACTTGTAGCTCCTTCCAAGAGATTTATCTCAGGTCGGCAACAAATTAAAATTCACTAATTAAGAAATAATTTTGTTAAAATAGTTTTTTTAAAAAAAAATATAATGAATTTTACCAAATACATATTAATTTAAAGAAAATTGTAACAGATGTGAATTTAGAGTAAAATAATTAAAAATATAGCACTTTTTAAAAATATTTGCGGATATGACAATTTCTATCCGTTAGTAGTATTTTTTATAGAATTTTGTCTGTGATAATAGTGTATCATGGATAGAAGTCTATCAGTAATAGTCATAAAGTTTATCAGTGATAGCTACGATTTTTTGCCATATTTGCAAAAAATTTAAAACTTTGCTAAATTTGCAATTATTTTGGGTTTGCAAAAGGTTTAAAACTTTGCTAAATTTGCAATTGTTTTGGGTCTGATTGTTGTTTGTGCAATCCGCCCTTAATTTATTTATTTTTTTTTATTTTTTTTTTTTAGCATTTTTTAGCATTTTTTAATTCTGACCCAAACAAAATTTTCAAAATTCAAATTCAAATTTAAATTTGAACCAAAAGTGATTTCAGATCGGGTGAGAATAAAGAATTTGTTTTTACTAATCAAACGGAAACCTTACAGATTAGGCAAAAAAAAATCTTATAATCCATGAAATTATTACTAATTATTTCTTTTTAAGAACAATTTTATTGTCTTAAAATGTCAGTAACGTGTACTCTTATAATCTATGAAATTATTACTAATTATTTATTTTTAAGAACAATTTCATTATTTTAAAATGTTAGTAACGTGTACTCGAAAAGAAGAAGAAAAAAACTCTAACCTAACATTATAATTACTTATATGTATAACTACCAACAAGAGTATGATTCAATTGACATGATGTATTGATTCTTGACTAAAAGATCTTAAGTTCAATCTCTTACCCCACGTTTTGTCAAAAAAAATTATTTATACGAGTATTTGTCAACTGTTAAATAATAATATGTTAAAATATTTTTTGCTTTCATCAATTTCGTTGTAGTCTAGTTGGCCAGGATACTCGACTCTCACCTGAGAGACCCAGGTTTAAGTCTCGGCAATGAAACACTTTTTTTAGACAACTGTCATCTCTTTAAGACACAAGAACGTTTCTTGTAGACTAAATTCATGGATGATCTTGAAATATTTGTATGAGGGACATCATCTAGTAGGTTGTGAATGTTGTCGAGTATCTTCTCATTCAAACAAGTCAATAACATTGTTCAAATAGCATTTTGTAAGTGAGTTGAGAAATTACTCATACATCTAACTACCAACAAGAGCATAGCTCAATTGACATGATATATTGACTAGTAGTAACTAAGAAGTCCTAGATTCAATCTCTCATTTTCACAAGTTGTCAATTTTTTTTTATTTATACGTGTATTACTGTATTTGGTATCTGTTAAATAATAATATGTTAAAATATTTTTTATTTTCTAGTTGGTCCGGATACTCGTCTCTCACTCGAGAGACTCGGGTTCAAGTCCCGACAACGAAACACGTTTAAAATAGGTCCATAATTATTATCATAGGTTAATCCATCTCTAAGTGTTACTTAAACTTAACTTCCATGAGTCAAAATAACAATTTAGTTTAGGTACTTTTTCAAATTTGTAACAATTCAGTGATTAAACTTTTTAATATAATATTTTAATATAAACTATATTGTTATAAATATTATATTAAAAAGTTTAATGACTGAATTGTTACAAAATTAAAAAAGTACCTGAACTAAATTGTTATTTTGACTCGTGGAAGTTAAGCTTAAGTAACACTTAGAGATGGATTAACATATGATAATAGTTATGGACCTATTTGAAATAAAATTAAGAACAATTATATTATCTTAAAATGTTGATAGTTCAACTCACGTAAAATATATGTTATCGACTAACAGGTCGGGAGATTCGAATCTCTCACCTCACCAACTAAAAAAAAAATCATGGCCTAATATTGTAATTTCTTATTATTGTGTTTGTCGAAAAAAATTATCGCTGTGATTTTTCCACAGACAATTATATTCCTTTGAATATAGTAATTAATCAACTTATCTTTTTTTTAACATCAAATCCGTTGTAGTCTAGTTGGTTAGGATACTCGGCTCTCACCCGAGAGACCCGGGTTCAAGTCCCGGCAACGGAAATTTTTAAACCACTGTTTAATATAGTTTCTTCACTAAATGATCAAAATTGTTTTGAAAATATAATATTGATTCTTATTATTACTATTTATCAATATTTAAATAAATTATTAGACATAAAATTAAAAGTTCAATCTTTTCAAAAAAAGAAAAAAGAAAAAAATCATATATAAAATTTACAATGAAAACGCGACTATGGTAGTTTGAAATCAAACATGCTGGAATAGCTCAGTTGGTTAGAGCGTGTGGCTGTTAACCACAAGGTCGGAGGTTCAACCCCTCCTTCTAGCGATTTTGTAACTTTTAAAATAATTGATTGTAACTTTGCTTTTATAAAAATCAACTGTAACAATAAGTAAATTAGTGTTTCGTAAATTATAACTTTTCAAAAATCAAGTTCAAGCGTTTGGTAAATTAATACTAACTTGCTACGATTTAGCTAGTTTTGAAAGTTCTTGTTAATCGAATGAAACAAGTATTAGACCAAATTATTTCTCTCAACCAAAGTGTTTTTATCTCGAGAATGTGTGTGGTGGATAATGTTATTTTGGAGAATGGGTGTATTCACCAGTTGAATCCAAGGAGTGTAGAGTTAGATGGGTCGCTCCAAAGTTACACAGGAGCAAGGCCTATGATTGAATTAAGTGAGACTTAATTTTGATCGATATTTTAGGGTAAAGATTAAATTTTTGCCAATTTTAAAGTACAGAAACTAGATTATTAATTTCATGAAAAGTTCAAGAACTATAAATGTTTTTTTTTTTTTTGCAACGTTATTTTAATTAATGCGACGATTGAACCTATGACCTCTTAGTCATGGGCACAACCTTATGCCAATTGAGTTATGCTCTGTGGCGATTATAAATGTTTTTTAACCTATAATAATTCACCTTATATGTTTGCGATAAATGAAATATCTTAGTCTAGAGAGACAATAGAGATGAATATAAATTTAAATAAGCAAAACTAGTATAATCTACAACATTATTAATATTTTGATCAAGATATTACAAGTTCGAATCCCCACCAAATGTTGCAATCAACTCTCTAAACTTTTAATTTGATAAATAACATCCCTAAACTTTGATAAGTGTTGCAATCAATCCCTTTAGGTTCAATTTGAGTAATGTAGGAGAATGACAAATTTGTCATATAGAAAAAATAAACCAAAAACACTTTATTCTTCCTCTCTTCTCCGCTCCTCTGACCAACCTTGTTGTCGGCCGCTGCAGCTCGCCGATAGAATCAAAACTCAATAGTTTAGTTCATGAACTTTCCGTCGTCGCCGCCAACCTCCCGGTTTAGCGCATTCATTCTCCAAAGAAGCGTAGAGAAAACAATAATCTCCATTCTTTTAATGGTTTTAGCTTTAAAAAAAAGTAGTCATTTTCCTCCGTCTAGTACAAAATAGTATAATATCAATAGAAATGGGAATTCACTTTGAGAATCCAGTACGAAACATGTATTGAAAGTTTATGGACTAAACTATTCGATTTTGATTCTATTAGCGAGTTGCGGTGGCCATCGGCGACAATAAGGTTGGTCGGAGAAGGGAAGTAGAGAAGAAGAAGAAAGTGGGTTTGATTTATTTTTTTCATATGACAAATTTGTCTTTCGCCTACGTTACTCAAATTGAACCCAAAGAAGTTGATGTCAAAATGAGCATAGCTCAACTGACATAAAGTATGTGTTAGCGATTCAGATGGCTGTGATTCGAATCTCACCTCCTCATATTGTACTAAAAAATTAAATAAATAAAATTAAATAATATAAAAATCGATTGCAACACTTATCAAAGTTTAAGAGTGTGATTGATCAAAATGATAGTTTAGGAGGTTAATTGCAATACTTATCAAACTTTAGAGAATGTGATTGATCAAAATGAAAGTTCAAGAAGTTAAATGTAAGAATTAACTCTAAAAATAAAAATGACAATTTTTTATTATTGTATTTTAAAAAAAAAAACTTCATTATTATATCTACGTGCATCGATTAATAGTTAAAATATATTATTATAGATAAGTATAGATAATTGTTGAATAGTTTTAACAAATCCGTTGTAGTCTAGTTGGTTAGGATACTCGGCTCTCACCCGAGAGACCCGGGTTCAAGTCCCGGCAACGGAACTTTTTTTACTTTTTTACCAAAATCACGTTTAAAAGTATAGAATCAAACATTTAATTGATTTTGAATGATGGAAGGCATGCTTCGAAGTGATTTTAAACATAAAAATGATTTTAGTCATTTCAAAATCACTCTTAGATATACACTAACTATTTTTAATACATATTGTACATGTAGTGGTTACCTTAAATTTTAATAATTGTTCCAATTTTTTGAGAAATTTTGTGCATGTCTCAATTTTTTTTTTTTTTTTTTTGGTTTGTTTAAGTACTTTTGGAACTTCTCAAAAAAAAAAAAATACTTTTGGAAAAATCAATAATTTGAAAAGTATTTAGAGTCCGTTTGGGATTGTGGTAACTTTTGAAATAATTGTTGTGCTTTTGTAAAAATCAGTTGTGCCATGAAGTTAATTAGTTTTTGATAAATTTCAATTTCAAACACGAAAAAGCATGTTATAGTGTTTGGTAAATTCGAACAAAAATTGTTGTGATTTAGCTATAGTGACGAAAATTGACATATCATTTTTATATTGTCACTCAATATCTAAATTGTTATTAGATAATTATTTAAATTTTATTGTTTATTTTAAATGGTAGGATGAAATATTATAAAAAAAATAATTATTATTATATAAAATTGTAATTAACAAATGTTATTTTAATTAAAGTACAAACAAAATTTAAGAAAAAATATAATTAAAATCATCTATTTTACTCAGTAAAGTTAATTGTAGCAATTTTATTACGTTAGAGCATGTTATTGTGATTCATCCTAAAAACATTGATGTCAATTGCCAAAAGTATTTTTCTATTTGGAAAATAAAGAAGAAGGAAAAATTGGAGGAAAAACTTATTTATTCAATCACAAACTCGTTTTTTCTTTAATTTGCTCTCAATCTTCTTTTGAATTTGCTTTTGATTCAGCTGTGAAATTTCTCAAATAGGAAGAGAACTATACCCCCAGTTGATCTCAAGAGAAAGAAGTAAAA
Source organism: Herpetospermum pedunculosum (assembly GCA_028017165.1). Taxonomy (NCBI): domain Eukaryota; kingdom Viridiplantae; phylum Streptophyta; class Magnoliopsida; order Cucurbitales; family Cucurbitaceae; genus Herpetospermum; species Herpetospermum pedunculosum. The sequence continues at coordinate 6,605,537 of CM051524.1, read as the reverse complement.
AATAAAAAGAAGTGAAAAAAGAAAAATACACAAGCATATAATAGATATTTTGAAAAAGTGTTAAAATAAACGACAAATTATACGGGAAGTTAATTTCAAAAGGTACTATTTATTAGATTTTGCAAATCAAAAGGATTATTATATATAAATTAATAAAAAATGAGTTTCACCAAACAATTAATACGGATTCTCCTATAATTAACACAATGCCTTCGAAGCACGCAATGCCAAACCGACCTTAGTATAACTTCATCAATCATTTTAGATGATAAAAAAATAATTTTTTTTTATACTTAATAAATAAAAACAACCTTCAAAAACTTTGATATATATATATATATATATATATATTTTGTTGTTGTATGTTTTACTGCACGATATGGCGCCAAAGTTAGTAGGGCGACCGTTGACTATAAAATTCTTGAATTAGAATTAACTTACTCTTGGCTTTTTTTTTTAATAATATTGTATTTTTTAAAACTTATTATAAAAATATTGTAAGTTTGAAACTATTTTTAAAAATATTGCAGTTTTAAATCTTCCACATCTTGCTCCACGTGGATGACCTCCATCGTTATGTACTTCTTTTATTAAAAAATTGATATCTTTTTAACCATATATTCAAAATTTTCAAAAAATGTATGGTTGGAAAGGTAACAACGAGAGCTTCAATTTGATACATGACTTCACTATTTTTGGAATTGTGTATCAAAAGATAGAGACCATCGAAGTTTGACTATAGTTCTGCAAATTTCAGAAGTGAAGATTTTTTTTAAGAGTGCATTCAAAAATTGATATATTTTTATCAAGATATTCAAAAACTTCCAAAAGGGTACTGTTGGAAAGTTAACAAGCTTCAATTTCATACCTAGTTTCACTATTTTTGGAGTTGTCTATCAAAAGATATATATCGTCAAAGTTATGAAAACTTCACTAAACCCAGAACTGAAGATACGACTGAAAACTTCAAAATTGTAGCTAAACTTCGAGTATCTTTTAATACACAACTCTACAAATAGTGAAACTAGATATCAAATTGAAGCTCTCTGTGTTAGCTTTTCAACCGTACTTTTTTAGAATTTTTTTAATATCTGGGTAAAAATATGTCAATTTTTTAATGCACTACTCAAAAGATTTTCCAGTTCTGAAATTTGCAGAATTATAGTCAATGGTCTTTATTTTTAATACACAACTCCAAAAATAGTGAAACCAGATAGCTGTTAGCTTTCTACCCATACCTTTTTTGAAAATTTTAAATATCTGGTTAAAATGATATCAATTTTTTAATAAAAGAAGTACATACTGATGGAGTTCGTATTTTCCATCCAATGTGGAGCAAGATGTGAAGGTCGTCTTTTGTATTTAAAACTACAATATTTTTAAAAATAATTTCAATTTTACAATATTTTTTATAATAAGTTTTAAAAAATACAATATTATTAAAAAAACAGTCCTCTAGAGAGTGTGAGGTGATATTTATAGTGGTTTTTAGAATTAACTTACTCTCTCAAGTTTTTCCTTTTCCTACCCAGTCTAGAAAAATGGATAGATTGGACCCTTTTAGGTTGCGCTTACCCCTTCCCTTCAAGAGAAGATAGAGCCGTAAACATCTCAAATTTCCAACCAAACACAATTTTCAAAATTTGAATTCAAATTTAAAGTTTTTAAATTAGAACCAAACAAATCTTTAGATATAGTAAAAATATGAATTTGTTTTTATTTTCTACTAAATTCTTTGTTTTGAAAAATTATTTTCAAATCACAAATCAAACGGGGCCTTATTTTTTAGTGTTTTTTTAGTGTTTTCGGATATGTGTTTGATAGCAAATTTAGAAATTAGATCTTAATTTAAATGGTTGTTCAAAATGTGATTGATAATATATTTATAAATCATTAAAAAATTATTTTTATCCGCTAAATATTAGGTTTGATCTCAACTATTATTAATTAATTTATGAAAATATTTTACTTTGTAAATTGCACCAGGTGTCAATTTAAAATAAAATAATTAAAAAAAATAGCACTTTTTAAAAAAGAAATATAACACTTTTTAAAAAGATTTGTAAATATGTCAATTTTTATTGCTGATAGCCTATCAATGATAGTCACTGATAGCAGATCAATAACTATCAGTAATAGCTACTGATATACTTCTGTTTTTTTTTTATATAATTTTTTCAATGACTGTCACTAATAGTAGTCAATTAGAGATAACCATTTTATCAATGACTACATGTGACTATCATTGATTTTTTGTCATATTTGCAAAATGTTTTATATTTTGTTATATTTCTCATTACTTTGAGCATGATTACTATTTATGCAACCAACCCTTTTACTTTTGTATAATTTTTGTTTTACAATATCATATCATTTATACTATATTGTATCATACATATTTTATTAAAATAAATAAAAGAGTTTGGAACTTGAAAATACTATATTTATGGACCAAAAAAAAAAATATTTTTAATGTAATTCTGCATTTTTTTAATTATGAAAAAAAAATTAGTAGTGTTGTTTTCATAATATTCAATTTTTGGATTAGTTAATAAAAAAACATTGACAAATATTCATCAAATCCATTTGGTTTAGTGAATCTAAAAACATAAAACAAAATTAAGATTGGTTATCAAATAGACTTTAAGACCTTCAAATTCGTCCCCAGTAGGTCTTTGGAAGTTGTCTTGCAATGCCTCTTGGAATTCGCTGCTTTAGAGGAGGTATCGGTTGGGTCCTTCGCAATAGCTCCGGCACGATGATAATGGGAGGGCAAAGATGCATCTTGCAGAATGGAAAAATTGAATGGTTTGAAGCGTTGACAATTTATGTAGGTCTGACCGTCATTCAAAGCTCGAGTTCGCAATATATAAGGGTGGAATAAGATGCCCTTATCGTCGTGAAACTGATAAACAACAAATTCGAAGACCACACCGAACTGGAAGATTTCGTGGTCGAAAATCGAACTTTGAAAAAAGAAAGAAATGTTGAATCCTTTGTCCATGTGAGGAGAAATCACAACACACAGTTGCCCACTTGCTGGCTTCCAAGGCGAGTTTGAATCGTGTTTCGAATGTGTGGTGGAAAAATTTCCCTAGTTAACTTTCTTCTTTTAATGAGGTGAATACATCTCATACCTCTGAGTGGAGGCCGTAGTCCACATGTGTTTTTGTATAGGAACTTAGTTTCCTTCTAGTTTGATTTAAGATGTGTGTTAAAAAAAAAAAACAGACTTTAAGACTTTGGAATTCTAGGCTGTTTTTTAATAATATTGCATTTTTTAAAACTTATTATAAAAATATTGTAATTTTGAAACTATTTATAAAAATATTACACTTTTAAATGGAGGTCGTCTTTTCAAAAGACGACCCCACACGCAAGCAAAGATCGTCTTTTCAAAAAATGACCTCGCTCCACATGGATGGAGGTCGTCTTTTCATCCATGTGGAGCGAGATCGTCTTTTGAAAAGACGACCTCCATCCATGTGGAGCAAGGTCGTCTTTTGAAAATACGATCTTTGCTTGGGTGTAAAGACGACCTCCATTTAAAAGTGTAATATTTTTATAAATAGTTTCAAAATTACAATATTTTTATAATAAGTTTTAAAAAATGCAATATTATTAAAAAACAACCCGAATTCTATGGCCTAATCTCATAGGTTAATCCATCTACAATAAGTTTTAAACCATCTATAATAAGTTTTACTCATATTTGGTTATTATGTTGAAACATCCCAAATAATGTTGTTTTACCTAGGGTTAATTTTCATCTATTTTCCTACTAATATAGTAATTGTTAAAAAATCACGCTCCTCAAATAACAATTTAGTTTATCAACTTTAGTTTGTAAAAATATAGTCTCCGTTCTTTCAACTTTGTAACAATGAAGTCATTAAACATTAAACATTTAATAATTTAATCCATATATTTAATATTTGTAATAATTTAGTCTATTATAAAAAATATTATTAAAATTTAATAAAAATTCTTACATATAGAACCATAATTGATTAGGGACCAAATGCATTTATAAACTACATAAACTAAATAAAAACACACTTAATTTTGATGAATATTTTTAGAGTATATATTAAATTCTTACAAAAAAATTTCAAAAAATAAAGGAGCCAAATTGAGGCTGTTTTTTAATAATATTGTATTTTTTAAAACTTATTATAAAAATATTGTAAGTTTGAAACTTTTTTTAAAAATATTGTAGTTTTAAATAGAGGTCGTCTTTTCACCTCCACATCTTGCTCCATGAAGGTCGTCTTTTCAACGATCTTGCTCCACATTGGATGGAGGTCGACCTTCATCGGTATGTATTGTTTTTATTAAAAAATTGATATCTTTTTAACCAGATATTCAAAATTTTCAAAAAATGTATGGTTGGAAAGCTAACAGCGGGAGCTTCAATTTGATACCTGATTTAACTATTTTTGGAGTTGTGTATCAAAAGATAAATATCATCGAAGTTGGACTATAATTCTGCAAATTTCAGAACTGAAGATTCTTTTGAGGAGTGCATTAAAAAATTGACATTTTTTTACCCAGATATTAAAAAATTTCTAAAAAAGTACGGTTGAAAAGCTAACACAGAGAGCTAGTTGTATATTAAAAAATACAAATCGTCGAAGTTTAGCTACAGTTTTGAAATTTTCAGTCGTATCTTCAGTTATGGGTTTAGTGAAGTTTTCATAATTTTGACGATATATATCTTTTGATACACAACTCCAAAAATAGTGAAACTAGGTATCAAATTGAAGCTCTCTGTGTTAACATTCCAACAATAATCTTTTCGAAGTTTTTGAATATCTAGATAAAAAGATATCAATTTTTGAATGCACTCCTCAAAAAAATCTTCAGTTCTGAAATTTGCAGAACTATACTCAAACTTCGATGGTCTCTATCTTTTGATACACAACTCCAAAAATAGTGAAACCGTTTATCAAATTGAAGCTCTCGCGGTTAGCTTTCCAACCATACATTTTTTGAAAATTTTAAATATCTGGTTAAAAAGATATCAATTTTTTAATAAAAGAAGTACATAACGATGGAGGCCGTCTTTTCAAAAGACGACCTCCATCCAATGTGGAGGAAGATCGTTTTCGACGTCTATGGAAGATCGTCTTAACGACCTCCATTTAAAACTGCAATATTTTTAAAAATAATTTTAAAAAATACAATATTATTAAAAAACAACCCCAAATTGACACAAACTAAAATGCGGGGATTAAAATTGTTTTTTTTTAACCTATAACAATCACCTTATATGTCCGCGATAATGAAATATTTTAATTTAAAGAGATATGTGAAATGAGAAAGTTGCATAGGTTTTTGAACATCATCCCAAGATATATATAAGATTGTTGTACTCCATTTAAAATATTAGAAGGCAGTATAAATTTGAATAAGTAAGAACTACTACAAAATTATTAGTGTATATATATATTTTTAAGAAGAATTTCATTATCTTAAAATGTTCCTAGCCTAACATTGTAACTTATTATTGTGTTTCTCAAAACTAAAAGATTTCATTATCATTGTGTTATTGTTTTCAAATACGATTATATCCACGTGTATTAGTTAATAGTTAAAATAGATTATTAATATAGCAAAATGTTGTATGATAACAACAAATCCGTTGTAGTCTAGTTGGTCAGGATACTCGGCTCTCACCCGAGAGACCCGGGTTCAAGTCCCGGCAACGGAAATATTTTTTCAAAAATAAACTGTGAAGATACCCTAGTTCACCCTGGTTCGTGTGGAAAGATACCCTAGTTCACCCTGGTTCGTGTGGAAAGATACCCTAGTTCACCCTGGTTCGTGTGGAATGCAATTGAACCGCTCCTATACCTGTTGTTACCCTGGTTCGTGTGGAATGCAATTGCTGTGGTGTACGGTTCATCTTGAACCGTCTGCTCCTCTACCTGAATGCAATTGCTGTGGTGTACGGTTCATCTTGAACGCTCCTCTGTTGTTACCCTGGTTCGTGTGGAATCCCTGGTTCGTGTGGAATGCAATTGCTGTGGTGTACGGTTCATCTTGAACCAACTGCTCCTCTACCTGTTGTCGATCACATCCTATACGTCTAGGATCGCGAGGATGTGCAACCAAATCCTATGAGATATCACGAATGCGATATTTACCCCTTTACGGAACTGAAACGAAGATTCAAGGATTTTTGCCGACTCAGGTGGGTGATTGAAGAAGTGGAACAAATTGTACTGATTGAAAACACTTGTTTAAGTTTAATGTTGAAATAAGTGAAATTGAAAGTGTGTGATATAAGGTGTAAAGTCTGAAAGTAAGTTTTAATTACTCCACGAGTATACGAAATAAAAGTATATATATAAAAATTCAACTCATTTAAAAAATGCACACAAACAAACTCTCTTAACACATATATTAACTTTCACACAATCAAGCCCAAAATAATTGTAAATTTAGCAAAATTTAAAATCTTTTGTAAATATGTCAAAAAAAATCAATGGTTATATAGACTTTATGACTATTACTATAGACTTCTATTAGTGATAGACTTTTATCCCTATAGACTATTATCACTGACAAAATTATATAAAAAAAATTACTATCAACGATAAACTTCTATCGGCGATAGCCGATACTATCAGTCATAGAAATTGTCATATCGATAATTTTTTTTTAAAATGCTATATTTTTAATAATTTTAATATTAAATTTCACTTAGGACTGTCCGGAAGCCGAAATTCCGAGTGATCGAATTTCTCGAAGCTCCCGACTTTGATTTTTCGCCTCTATATTTTTCAAGTTATATTTTGTCCCAAAAGCTCAGTGAAGCGGGCGGGAACTCGAGCTTCTACTTCTCTCTGAACATGGCGGCAACAACCGAAACAGCCCCAAAGAAGGACGATCTTGACGTAACATACGACGAAGACGACGAGCACGAATGCAAGGAGAGGGTAATCCAGAAGTACTTCCTTCAAGAATGGAAGCTCGTCAAGTCCATTCTCGACGACATTGTTTCCAATGAATCCGTTTCCGATATCACATCCGTCCACAAGATCCGATCCATTGTAATCTTTTCTCTTACTCTCTTTCCATTTTGTGTCAGGATCGCATATCGCATTTGCGGATTGGAAATTTTGAGTGACTTGCTGGTTTTTTAGCTTCTAGCTCTCGTCTAATTAACGTTTAATTTGTCTAGTGGAGTACGTTTTTGGTTGAAGTGTAGCTAAATTAGTTCGTGGGAATTAAAAGACCGGTTGCTTTTAAGTTCATTTGATCCATTTTTGGAGATTGTGAGATCTGTTGAAATGAGAATGAAATCATTGGTTTATTTGGGGTATTTCAAAATGTGGGTAATGTTGATTCAAAACCAGCTGCAAGCTAATCACGGTGAGGTGGATTGGATTTCTAGTAGAGATGTATACTGGGCTTCTTTTGTGGGCAAGTAAGCTGTTGAAACTATGCGTGTTTTCTTTCTTAAGTGTTTCCTTTGTTACGTTTGAAATTAAAACTAGTCTTGTTTTTTTTTTTTTTATAAGAAACAGTAACCATTCATTGAAATAATGGAGAAAAAGGGGATAGACTCTATCCCTCCATATCAAGATACAAAATCATAACAAATCATAAAAATCAAAGGAACACAGAAAGAAACTAGTCTTGTTAAAGCATTGATATAATATTAAATTTAACATAACCCATCAATTTAAGCTTTTGGGTTGATCGGTGGTTTAACATAGTATCATAGCATGAAGTTCTGTGTTCGAACCCCTTTAATGTCATTTGCCCTCCAATTAATATTGATTTCTACTTGTTGTGCGTTCTACAAAATTCTAAGCCCACAAGTGAAGAGAGTGTTAAAACATTGATATAAGATTAAATTTATCATAACGTATCAACTTAAGCTTTTAGGTTGATTTGTGATTTAACAAGTCTCAGTTTTGTGCAATGCATATTTCTTGATATCCTGAAAATATCTTCTTATACAGATGGACAAGTATCAAGAACAGGGTCAGTTGGTAGAGCCCTATTTGGAGATCATAGTCTCTCCTTTGATGTCTCTAGTTTGTTCAAAAGCAACTGAACTTGGCGTAGATTCCGCCGAAGTACTTGAAGTAATAAAGCCAATATGCATCATTATCTATACTTTAGTTACAGTCTGTGGATACAAGGCTGTCATCAGGTTCTTCCCACATCAGGTTTCTGATTTGGAACTTGCTGTGTCTCTCCTGGAGAGGTGTCAAAATACAAACTCGGTGACCACATTGCGACAAGAGAGTACTGGAGAGATGGAGGCTCAATGTGTGATACTTCTGTGGCTTTCAATACTTGTGTTGGTTCCTTTTGATATTTCCACTGTCGATTCAAGCTTATCCAACACCAATAATTTAGCTAAATTTGAACCGTCTCCACTGGTGTTGAGAATAATAAGCTTCTGTAAGGATTACATTTCAAGTGCGGGGCCTATGCGAACAATGGCTGGGTTGTTGCTTGCGAGGCTTTTAACACGTCCAGATATGCCTAAGGCCTTTATCAGGTTTAATGAATTTCTGTAATTATGACATTTAATTTCGGTGTTGAATCAGGTTATCGAGTTTGAATAACTTCGTTACAGATGGGGGTATAAAATTCTACATGGAAGTTGCCCTCTACATGTTGATTTTATCATTGGATCAAACAAAATTCATGGTTTATGTTCATAAGTTGTACTACTGCTTATACTACAACTTGATTATTCATTTTCTAATCCAAGATAACCTGACAATTGGGTGCCAGTTTCATTTTTATTTTTATCTATTTATTGCTTTTTGTTATTTCAAATATAAATTTTAAGGAGTTTAACCAAGATTAATTTTTTAGTGTTGAATTGTTTCCCTTTTGTTTTGTTCGGACTCAAAGCTATAGTGTGCTAACTAAGCTTATTTGCTGATGCCAGCTTTACTGAATGGACGCACGAGGCCTTATCTGCTACAACTACAACAAATGATATCATGGACCACTTTCGGTTGCTTGGTGCTGTAGGAGCTTTAGCTTCCATTTTCAAGGTTTTCATTTCTTTTGTTTCAAGTCTATATTACTCAGAATATACATTTGTTACCAGAAAAATATTATAATCAAGTAGATAAGTTTTTTTTTTTGGGTTGAAGAACTAAAATGCAAGGCTGAACTTCACCAATCACGTGGAAGTACATACTAAATTAGAAAGGAAATACCATGTTTCTTTTGTATTTAAAAAATGGTATTGGAATTGCATAATGTAGATTGTTTTTATTCCTGTCGATGGACTGGCTCGGTATGGTGAATGGAAAGGGGGTCTAGAATTCTGGAGATAGAGATAGCTTTAACAATCATATGGAGAGAATCAATGATTATTGTAGCTTTGTTTCACTTGCACTTCGATTCGAAAGCAAGTCATGGATCTCGTAGTCTAAATTGTTTTGGATTTAAAAATTTCATAATTGTCTCTAATTATCTAGCTAAGGATTTAGGTCACTTATGTGTTATTTATCAAAGACAGACTGGTGATAGGAAACTTTTGCTTGACGTGGTACCTCAAGTTTGGAATGACACCTCAATGTTGATCAAGTCCAAAACTGCTGTCCGGAGTCCATTACTTCGTAAATATTTGCTGAAATTAACTCAGCGAATCGGGCTGACTTGCTTGCCTCATCGTGCAGCTTCCTGGCATTATGTGGTCAGTAATGAAACCTTTTTACTTCAATTTCTCAATTTGTAAGACAATATAAAGAAATATCTTTCATTTACATACATGATTCTTGCAGTTATAATTTATAAACTTCATGTTTTGCTTTTCCCCCTTTTTTTTTTTTTGGGGGGGGGGGGGGGGGGGGGGGCGGGGGAGGGGGGAAACGTATGGTGAAAGAATGATAGAATTGATGACCATGTCTTCTTTTCCTTAGGTTTGATAGTTATTTTTTAATTTGAGCAGGGTTCTTGGTCTCTTTCAGTTTCTGTCTTGTTCAACAGTTAATAGGGCTCAAAACCTAGTGGTTGAGGTCAATTGTGTTCTAAGTAAGCAAGTGGGCATCTTGGGTGGGCTGTGAGGTTGCTAGGTTAACCTTTATGTATTTAGGTTTATTTCTGGGAGTTAACTCTTGATCTTGTTCTTTTAAGGGGAAATGATTGAAGTTCTCAGCAACACCATCCTTCCTCTAAATCCCAATAGGTCCTCTCCCAATGAGAAAAGAGGAAAGAAGAAATGTCCCTTAACCTAGGGTAAAACTTGATCATTAGTTACACACCTATTCTTGCAGTCCTGACAAGTGCTCCTCCTGATGAGTGTTATGCACGATTACTTTAGTTAGGATTATGTTCAGGCCGTTACATGTTTTTCTGTTTTTAAATTTTACTGTCTGATTCTTAACTTCTTTGTAGTCTTGAGTCACATGGCTTTCTTCTTTTGGAGGTTCTTAAATTGCTTGTTAGCTCATTGACTCTACAATTTGAAGTACTTTAACGAGTTCCTTATGTTATATGACCCAGAGTAGAACCAGCTCCCTTGGTGACAATATCTCTACTACTATGTCCGTAGGAACACATAAATGCAGTCCTATTAATGCTGTTGAGCTGTCTGACGTCTGTCAAACCTCCACCAGCTTGGAAGATGAAGACATGGAAGTTCCTGAAATTATAGAAGAGATTATTGAGATGTTACTCACTGGATTGAAAGATACGGTATGTCAAAAGGGTGAGATCTTGATAGCATGATTTTAGTCAAGTAGCAACTGATGGAAACTTGGATTGCTTGCTAGATGCTCTCGCTTCTCTTTTCTATTGATAACTTAACATGATTTAAGTGTACCACATACCTTGGGCCATATCTTTGGGAATATTATTAAGTTAGCTTTAAATCTCTTCTTTTTTTCCCATCTCGGGAGTTAATTGATTCAAACCATTTCTGATGCAACTCAAAATAATTCATATATGGTCCGGTAAGCTTATTAATTTATTAGGGCTTTCCATTTGCTTTGAGTTTATTTCAGAGTTAGACTGTTATATATATGAATGAGGCCCCTAAACTTAGAGGTTTGATGATGAGTAATAGTTATCAATTTTTGTCTTTTTTGTTTATATCATTTTCTGTCTCTAACATCTTTAAGTTTCCAATTATGGTAACTAAGAGACATAAAACTCCAGATCGTGGGTAAGGCAAGAGGAACGGACATGATCTATTCACCACAAGTGCTATTCTGTTGAGACATGACCCTCAACTTATTTTTGGATGCTTTAAGGACTAGCCTTTTAGGCCTTCATCATGTCAATGATGAGTAATTCATATTCAAGAATTCATTTCAGTTTTGTGCCAGCCTGCATTATGGTTAAATATATAAGTTTTACATTATACCATTAATGTTATTAATGGTGCATGTTATCCATCCCAGGACACTGTTGTTCGATGGTCAGCTGCAAAGGGCTTAGGTCGTGTAACTTCTCGTCTTACGTCTGCGCTTTCAGAAGAGGTTTTGTCATCCGTATTGGAACTATTTTCCCCAGGAGAGGTACACTGCATATGATCATTCCTTGTAGCCCCCTCCCCCACCCCCACTTGCAAAGAAACAAAATTATATTGAGGTTTTGTTAGAATTTCTGGAGCTGAATGTGTTAGTTATGATCTGACTAATTTATAGATATTGAGGTGGTATGTTGTGACATGCTGTGATTTCTCAGGGTGATGGTTCATGGCATGGAGGTTGCTTGGCTTTAGCTGAGTTGGCTCGCAGAGGATTGCTCTTACCTTATAGTCTTCCTCAAGTTGTACCTATTGTTGTGAAGGTTGTATTTTATCTATTCATCAATTTGTGCTTCTTTATCATTTTCTTTTGGGATAAGAAACGAAGACCTTTGTTAGGACACCGCCTAACGGGATCAAGAACTTCAATGTATTGATATGAAAAGATATATGAAATACATGATTACAAGTGGTTATAGGTACTTGCACCCTCCCATCTTGAGAACTATCCCAAGCCTTAGTCTACTTAACCAATTGACCCCCCTCCTCTAATCTCATCCCCTCTATTTATAACCATATACTCTAACTAACTTCCTAAGTATTTACCCTATATGCCCTTACTACTAACATACCCATATTGCCCATATACCCCTAACTAGGGTCCTTACATTACACCGTCCTTAAAAGACACCTTGTCCCCAAGGTGTGCCTAAAAACATAAAATTGGGCAAGGATGAAAACTTAAAGAAAACACAACACCTAACAACTTCAAACTAAGAAAAATAAATCTTCCAACAAAAATTGCAGCGTGCTATGAAGATCATGTGTGGCGGTGGCGGCGGTCTCCGTGGACGGTGGAGGAACGTGGCGGCGGTGGTGGGTAGCAGCGGTGATCGGCCGTGAAAACACCGGCAACAATGTAGAGAATTGATTTGAGAGATGTTGATGTTGCCATTTTCAAAAGGGTTCAAGTGGTCAAACCAGAGGATTTCTCTACAATAGTTCTGATCCTTCTTCCATGGGCTTAGCCCATAATTCCCAAGCAGCCCTAAATCAAGTAATGGCCCACCAAAAAGCACATATCTGGCTTGCTGCCTTAAACCACGTAACAGCCCACGGATGAACATATCCAGCCCTATTTTGTTTGTTGTCCCAGCCTTCCACCTCTTGTAGTTAATCTGTTTGTTTATTAGAGACAATTGAGAATGGGTTTTTTGAAGGTTGGATGAACTTAGCCCAAGCCCAAGCCCAGTGGACTTAATTTTAATGAGAATTTTCATGTTATTAAACCCTAATTGTTTGCCCGCCTCTTTCTTCTTTAACCATCGCTGCCAACTTGCCTGTTGCAAGTTACTTCTCTGCCTCTGAAATCGCCGCCGAAAATGGCTGCCTTGGATTTTTCGTTCCGGCCTTCGTCGCTTCCTCCAGCCACCTCGCCTCTCCGGCCATTTGACCTCCGACTTCGCTTTCCTCCTCTGATGTTTCATCTTCATTACACGCCAACGTCGATTCCATAGGGTCTTCATCTCCGGCCACAAGCTCCTTCGACGCTCCTTCCGCCGGTCAACTCGAAGTTCCGACCACCTGATCGTCGGCGGTTTCTCCCGATATTCCACGTGCTTAATCCAAGCGCTCTTCATGTCCAACGGCTTCCCTTCACGCACGCAACCATGGCGATTCAGAGCCTTCGTCTCTGATGCCGGTTTTCGCCTCCAGCCATGGTTTCCGGCGGGTATCATCTCCGATCGCACCAGCTGCCGGTCAAGGCATCCTCGGCGTCTTCCCTGAAACTTTTTCTTCTGTCCGCCCACCCTTCGTTTTTCCGGCCAGTTAATCGTCAACGATTTCTTCCACCCTGGTTTCCTTGCGTACACACCATTTCGCACCTCCGAACACGTTTTTTTTGGTAGGCTTTCCTTCCTCTTTTTCTTTTTGATTTCTTTCTTCTTTGGGTGTTTCTTCCGCTTCTCCCTGATTTCTTTCTTTCGTTGCTTCTTGGTCTTCGCACAAGGACGTTTTCTTGTTTTCCTTCTCTTATGCATCTGCTTTTCTTTCTCCCTGTTCTGGGTCATCTTCTTGATTTTGAAAGCGCTTGATGATATGCTCTTCTTTACCAAGGTTCGTGCTCTTTCTTTCCTTGAATCAGCAAGCTTTTGCTCTCGTTCTTGTCTTTTGTATTTTAATTCGGCAAGCTTCTGCTCTCTTTCTTTACTTTGTTGATTGATCTCCCGAATCTGATTTAGCATTCCTCCCAATATTTGTTGCATTTCTCTCAACGACTGTTGCACTGCCATCATTTGCTCTTTTTGTTTGTCCATGGATTTGTCTGCCATTGACACCAACTCTATCGTTCGATCAAAATCCATTGCCAGAATCGAACTGCTCTGATACCAATTGTTAGGACACCGCCTAACGGGATCAAGAACTTCAATGTATTGATATGAAAAGATATATGAAATACATGATTACAAGTGGTTATAGGTACTTGCACCCTCCCATCTTGAGAACTATCCCAAGCCTTAGTCTACTTAACCAATTGACCCCCCTCCTCTAATCTCATCCCCTCTATTTATAACCATATACTCTAACTAACTTCCTAAGTATTTACCCTATATGCCCTTACTACTAACATACCCATATTGCCCATATACCCCTAACTAGGGTCCTTACAACCTTTCACTAAGAGGAAGAAAAGGTACACAAGTGGAGTGATAAAGGCATTTTATAGGAACCAGAGAATTTAAATTGTCTTGAAAGATAATAAAAGATAAAAAGTACAATAACTCTTCAAATAATTCTAAGGTCCTCCTTCTTGAGCTCACTCAAGCCTAAACCAACTTAATTATTGTCTACCCTAATTCTAAAGTCCTCCTCCTACTCCCTCTATTTATAACCAATTTCTCATATGCCCTGGACTTACTATCCTAATATTATTCCTATCATATGGCTTCATCGTTTTGAGTCAAGGAGGGGGAAGATATTTTGGTCCTCCAATCTCCATCAAAGTTTAAGGTCCCTTCGAGAGTCGAGAGATAAATTCCCAAAGGACTGGGGATCCTATTCCTCTAGAATTTTGGTTTACGGTAACATGGATGATATCCAAATTGCTACTAAGGATCAGACTGCTCAATCATGATGCTTATATTGATTTGTGTGCTTCACTCTTTAGTTTCAAGCATCAAGATTCTGGGAGCTGAAGCAACTTTATGTAATATTTCCTTATTTTATTACTGATCAAGGTTTAAACTTCTTGACAGGCATTACATTATGATATTCGAAGAGGTCCACATAGTGTTGGTTCTCATGTACGTGATGCTGCTGCATATGTTTGTTGGGCATTTGGCCGTGCCTATCATCACAAAGACATGAGAGAGATTTTGAAACAACTTGCTCCACATCTCCTAACAGTCGCTTGTTATGATCGTGAGGTGATAAACTGTAGACTTATTAATTTTAATTTTTGACTACTACCTACCTGTGGAGTTATTGTTTCTATTTTATTTTCTAATTGCCAAAGTCTTAAATTGTGATGCCTAGGTTAACTGTAGAAGAGCAGCCGCAGCAGCTTTTCAGGAAAATGTTGGAAGACAAGGGAATTATCCACATGGCATTGATATAGTGAATACTGCCGACTATTTTTCACTTGCGTCTCGAGTAACTTCATACCTGAAAGTTGCTGTGTGTATAGCTCAATACGAGGGGTATCTTCATCCATTTATTGATGAACTGCTGTGCAACAAAATATGTCACTGGGTATTCCTTAATTTTTTCAAAGTTCCTTTTTTCTTTTTTTAATTTTTTTTTCTATTTTTAATGAAATTTCATTTTCTTATCCATGTAAAAAAAACGAGACGACATTTTTGTAGCTTTTATGTTGAAATGGATTCTGTTACATCTCTCGTTTCACTGTGAATCTACCATCATATTATAGATGCTTCTCTTAGTAATTTTTTTGGTACGAGTCATGTGCTTCATTAAGATTACGTTTTCTTGGACTTTTGGTGAATTACGATCCTCATATTCATTTGTTGCTTTGGCACAAGACAATATATAGACTTCTGGCTTTCGATTCTGTTATGGTTTTTAGAATCTGGAATAAGAACTAGAAAATGTTTAATTTCTTTAACTGCCATCGGTCAAGAATTGTACTATAGGCATTGCATGATTGGTGCTGATTACAATATCATGTGCTTGTGCAAATTTTGAGGGCAATCTTCTTTTGGCAGTGGACTTGAGTTAAGATAACACGTACAGATAGTTGGAAGTTGATGATTGAGAAAGATAATTTTTGAAAGAAGCTTAATTCATTTTGCGTTCTTTTCCTAGTTATAATACTTTTGCTCATCCTTGATTTCATTGATTTTTTAACCAGAAGATCTTTGACTTTTCTACAGTCAATGGTTTGAAGTTGGGACCATATTTATCTATACACAATTTATTTTTTAGGCAACTCATGATTAGTTTAAATTTTCAGGTTATTGGCAGTTATAAGTTTTAGAATTGAGGGATATTTCCCACTCTGTTCAACCCTTGTGGTTGATAAGCATCAAATACAGAATTCAATTGTCAAAACATGTTTACAATTTACTCATAATGAGAAGTTCGATTTCTCTAAAGTAGTACACCTTGTGGCGTGTTTTCCCAGTTTTGTTGGGTTATTTAAATTTTTAATGGCTTATTACTCATGGTTTGCATGTTTCAGGATAGAGGCTTGAGAGAACTTGCTGCAGATGGCCTTTCTGCCCTTGTAAAGTATGATCCTGAATATTTTGCAAGCTATGCTGTAGAGAAGTTAATTCCTTGTACTCTCTCATCTGATTTGTGCACGCGCCATGGTGCAACCTTGGCAGTGAGTGAAGTTGTTTTATCTTTACATCAATGTGGACATATTCTTTCCTCTGGTTCGTATAGTTTTTTTTCCCTCTCTTGCTAAACCAAGTCTTTCATGTTAAAGATTTATACCTCGACTCAAATGCATGGCTTTAGCTTTTATGTTTCTACTCTCCCCTCTAAAATTTTAATTTTCTATCCATGCAAACAGTAGCTCTAAATTGACTTGTCCAAGTGCATCTTCCATTCTATAGTTCCCCATTTAAGATATATTTGGTCAATTCAAGTTTTTCAAGTTCATAAGAATCATAACTATTGATGATAATTTCCAACTGCTCGATTGTGTTGCTGAGGGTGTTGGAGGGTGTAGAGAGGAATCTTTGGAGAAGTTTAAAGTTTTATACACTTTAATGCTTCCCTTGTGTTCATAATACCAAGTTATAATGTGACTTAATTTTTCTTTTTACCACAAACAATTGAAGCTCTTTCTTGTAATTTGTTTTTGTTGGCTCCTTTATTTGATCTTGGCCAATGTTTTTTGTTGGCGTTTTTCGTACTCTTCTTTCGCTTAATGAAAGAGGTTTTGCATTGAAAGAAAGATTATGTATTTATGTCTAACTGTTATTTACAGATATACAGAAACGTGTGGCTGGCATTGTTCCTGCTATTGAAAAGGCACGGTTATATCGTGGAAAGGGTGGAGAGATAATGCGTGCAGCTGTCTCTCGTTTCATTGAGTGTATTTCCTTATCTCATTTGCCATTGCCAGAAAAAACAAAGCGAACGTTGCTTGATGCTCTCAGTGAGAATTTGAGACATCCTAATTCTCAGATTCAGGTGATTGGTTTATAATTTGTGAAATGCTTGCTTATTTCTAATTTATATTTATTTGATTATTTTTAATACAGTTTATTTGATCATTCTGAAAATTGTTTATTTGATTATGATCTGCAGAATGCTGCTGTTAAATCTTTGAAACCATTTGTGCCAGCATATCTAGCCGCTGCAGACACAGGCAAGTCTGGCAATATAACTACAAAATACTTGGAACAGTTGAGTGACCCCAATGTGGCTGTAAGAAGAGGATCTTCTCTAGCATTAAGCGTTTTGCCTTATGAATTCTTGGCCCACAGGTGGAAAGATGTGCTTCTGAAACTTTGTTGCTCATGTGCAGTTGAGGTGCGGTGATAAAAGCTATATTTTCATCTAATTAATGGGATAGAGAAATCTTTACCCCATTTTTTTTTGACAAAATGTAATTTCCCTCTAAATGTTGTATGCCTTTGCCAGGATAACCCTGATGACAGGGATGCTGAAGCACGAGTGAATGCTGTCAGAGGACTTGTTTCAGTATGTGAGACATTAGTTCAGGGAAGAAAATGCTCAAAGGAGGATGACATAACATTGTTATATCTAATCAAGGATGAAGTAATGACAAGTTTATTTAAAGCTCTGGATGACTACTCTGTTGATAACAGAGGTGATGTTGGTTCTTGGGTTCGTGAGGCTGCTATGAATGGCCTTGAGAAATGTACATATATTCTTTGTATGAGGGATTCTAATGGTTTCACTAAAAAATTAAACGGAGTTGGTTCTGAACCAGAGGCACTTCATTGTGAGATGGCTGAGAAAGACAAACCGAATTCCTTCTTTGATTCAACAATGGCTACTAGTTTAGTAGGAGGAATTTGCAAACAAGCTGTAGAGAAGCTGGACAAGTTAAGAGAAGCAGCAGCAACGGTTCTTCAACGGATATTATACAATAAGATTATCCATGTTCCACACATACCTTTTCGAGAAATCTTAGAAGAAATTGTTCCCAATGATCCAGATATGAAATGGGGGGTGAGTTCTGATAAATTGTTCCTGAAGATCCATGTTTTTTTTTTCATCAAGGATGAGAAATTGTTGTTTTCTGACATTGTGCACGACTAATTTCCTTGTAGGTACCTGCAGTTACATATCCACGTTTTGTACGGCTGCTGCAATTTGGTTGTTATAGTAAAACTGTAACGTCTGGGTTGGTTATCTCTATTGGTGGTATGCAAGATTCATTGAGCAAGACATCAATGTCTGCTTTGATGGAATATTTTGAAGGAGATGCAATTGGAGACCAGGATAACAGTTCTAGGAAGGGTTTGCTATTTACAGATCTTCTTTGGATCCTCCAAAGGTATAAGAAATGTGACAGAGTCATTATACCGACTTTCAAGGTAATTTACTATGACATTCCTGCTAAAGAACTTTAATAAATTACTGATTCGCCATCATGGAGGATATTCTGTTCTGTAGTTCAGTTAAGCACATTATTATTATTATTATTTGCGAAGGATTTAAACTTTTGATAGGAATATGATATTACAAAAGGTAATGGAAGGGAGGTGATGTGAACACCCTAGCCAGTTGAAATTAGGAACCCTTTGGTTATATGAACCCCTAATTCTCAAATGTCAAAACTCCCAAATCAACTCGATTTTCAACCCTAAGGATTGGGTTAGACGCCGATTGCCTTAAGATCAAAGCTCTCGAGACAAAGAACAAGTTCTTGGCTCAAGAGTCGAACACTCCACAAGATAGAAGGATCAATCCTACTTGAATGTTCTTGACATGCAATTCAAGCCATGAATTGCAAAGTGGATCAAGAAACTCTCTTGGCTAAACTTGACAGAAAAGCATAAAACTTAAACTCAATTCATTGTTAATCCCCCTTTACAGTTCAATGGCAAAGCTTACATAGCCTCCCAAAACCCTAAATGCCACATTATAATTCATAGCAAAATTACTAAAATAACCCTACTTAAATATGTCATTTAAATATGTCATAAAAGGATAAAATTAGAAAACAATAAAATTACATCAAATTATTTAATAAACTATAAATAACAATTTGATGCCTTGAGCGGTTCATATCATCCTCTCCTTCTTTTGAAGGATTCGTCCTCGAATCTAAATTAATTCCTTGTAATGCTGTTTTAAAGTCATGAGAAGAAAATGGTATAACTCTTCTTGGGTTTCTCTTGGATGGTCTCCCTCGTAAAGCAATTTCATAGTCTTGTGATGTCAAAGACCCATTTCTTCTTGGATTCCATCTCTTTCGAAAATAATGTTGATCATTACAATTCACATGCAGTTGGCGACCATGAATATGTTTAAGGCCAATCTTTGAGATTTGCTTTATAATCAATGCTTTAATAGCCTGCACAAACTCAAAAGAAAAACTAGGCAAACTTGGTTGAAGCTCACCTGTCAGAAAACAAACTTTTTTATTAAAAAGTTCATGAATGTTTTGTTTTGAAATCAAGAAAGATTTTACCTCAAAAGTTTCCAAACTCACATTCTTGGCTTTTCTCTCATTTCTATTTAGATATTGAGTATTACTCACATTTTTTTCTATCTCATTCGTGTTTTCACATTTTTCTTCTTCATATATCTCTATTGCTTTTTCCTCAGTCTCATGCCTTTTGTTTTCCAACTCACACACATCAAATTTTACTTCTCTTGGAAGAAATGATACAGTAGTAGGATCATATGTTACTTTGTGATCGTCTAATGCACTAACAATGTTCTCACATAATACTCTCTTTTCAAGCTCACTACCATCTACTTCTTCTACTCGACTACTATCAACACATGCTACTCCAGAAATAAGTGGTACAACAATTGTAGTAGAATTGCAATCATGTGATTCTTTGCTATCTAATGGCCTACTAAGTAGAATTTCATTATCATGCATAGGTACAATATTGTCAACTTTCTCTATACCACACTCTACTTTAGTAAAATGCTCATATTTTGTAGGTAAATTAATCATTCCTACAATATCGGAATTGAAGCTAGATTTAAATTTAGCGTACCTTGAAGATCTTCTTTGAAGTGTCATTTCTATCTTGATGGCAACGTACACCATCTCTTCCAAATCCTCGCAAGGCCAAATTTTTTCTCGTTCAACAATCATCTTAGCAATCTTCTCATTAAGACCATTGTAGAATCGATCCATGGTAGCTTCCTCTTCCTCATGTAAGTCCAATCTCTCCATCAATATTTGCATCTCCTGGTAATAATCATCAACACTTTTGCTCCCTTGACGTAGAGCTTGAAGTCTTAGTGCACAATCTCTCAAGTATAGTTTCGGTACGAATCGCTTCCTCATGAGCTCTTTCAACTCTAGCCATGTTTCCACTTTACCTTTTTTATGTCTCCTTCTCTTAGAACACACGTCATCCCACCAAGTTTGGGCATAACTTTTAAAATGTCTCAGAGAGATTATTACCTTTTTCTCTTCAGTGAAATTGTTGGTATGGAAAATGTGTCCAACAACTTCATGCTCCCACTGTAAGTAGTCTTCAGGATTAAATGTTCCATGAAACTTTGAGAATTTCATTGCTGCAAAAGAATAACAAGTGAAGAAAAAGTGGATCTCACAATTCACTCTCTCACGTGTTTCACTCGATAGATGAAATTCACTCGTGTTTACACTCAAAGATGTAGCACTCCTTACAAATATGTAGATTCTCTCAAAATAGGAAACATATAGCCAAGAGTTTGCAATATCAAGTACCTAAAGAGCAAGCCTCGAACACAAAAGCAAGATTGGTGTGAAGTATTGACACTCAAGCAAAAAAACAAATAGAATCAACCAAAAATAAGAAAATTAAGAATCAAGAACCTAAGGTTCAAGACACAGCAAACTAGACAAGAAGGAATGAAATCAAAATATCTAGAATTAAGAATCTAAGACCCAAAATTCAAAGAATTATGCAAGATGAACAAAGAAAAAGGTAATCTAGACAAATAGTCGAAGCAAACAAAGAAACAATGAAGCAAGATTGAAGAATATAAATATTAATTCCCTTGAACTCTAAAATTAACTAGAGGTAACCTTTAGAATTCTAGAAGTTGAAAACTGGAATGAAATTAAAGTTTTCACCAACTAATCCACTTGCTTCAGCAGCTATAAAATTCGTCAGAACTAAAATTCAACTTGATTTTTCAATTGCATGCAAACTACAAATTTAATTCCATTCACCGATTTCAATCGATTCAATGTGAGTCACCTGCCCAAACAATTTCACCTTCTTGATCGATTCAATTTCAGCCTTTTGTTTTTTTTCCCCTTCGAATTCACCAAATTCCAACCCCATAAATCACAATTCTTCCTGTTATATTTATCTGGGCTTCTGTCGTCCATTATTGAAAAGAGAGACGATGAAAGTGGTACCCTTCTTTCACCCTCAAGAGACTACCACACATGTTGGAGGAGGAGGGATATTTGTTTTTCCTCTTTTATGTATCTGTTCTTTCCCTCGGGTGCCTCTACATTCTCCTCTCTTTGGAAGGTTAAGATCTTCAAGAAGGTCAAATTCTTTCCATGACAGATTTTGCACGAGAAAGTTAACACCATGGGCCCCATTCAGGGGCCTTTTCTTCTTGTTGAGACCGTAATTATGCATTCTTTGTAGGCAAGCGTTTGAGGATCTTGATCATATTTTGGAGAGTTGCTAGTTTGCTCAGTCTTTATGGAATCATTATTTGGGATCGTTCAGGGTCACCTTGACTCGTAATAGAGACAATTCTACGATGGAGGAGGTTCTTTAGAATCCTCCCTTTTGAATAAGGGTAGAATTCTTTGGCATGCTTGTTCTTATTTTTAAAGGAGTTGAGAAGTCGTGAGAGGAGGTTTGAAAGGTGTTAGATTTAACATCTCTTTGTGGGCGTCATTCTTCGAGTTTTTTTGTAATTATCAATTAGGTCTTATTCTTTTGGAATGGAGTCTGTTTTTGCTTAATTTGGGTTTGGACTCCTTTTACGGGTTTTTTATTTTTTTATTTTTTTAATGTCCTTGTATATTCTTTCATTTTGCTCAATGAAAACTCGATTTCTCATTACAAAAAAAAATCTTATATAGAGAAAAATTAGAACTTTTAGGGGCGTTTGACCCAAAGAGTTGGGGGAGTTGGAGTTGTTTAGTCTGGGAAGTTCTGAAGTGTGTGTGTTTGGAGCAAAAAGTTGTTTAGTCTGGAGTTCTGAAGTCTGTGGTGTGTTTTGGGGCAAGGAGTTGTTGAACTTGGAGTTCTGAAATCTGAGTTTATCTTAACTGCTTTCCTTTCAAAATTTCATTATTAAGGACTTCTTCCGATTCTAATAAATTTTAAAAATGATTTTTTATTTTATTTTTTATTTTATCTATCATTTACAAATTTGTTTGGAGACAATAAAAATAATTTTGACCACAATACCTCACTTTTTTTTTTCACACACACATATATATATATATATATATATCCATTTTTGTTAGGAGTTATCTTTAATTTTATGAATTCTAAGATTGAGATTTTTTTGTTTTTATTAATGTATGTATATTTTACAAACTTCTTTAAAGAAAAAAAAGAACAACACATAAGTATAGTCTTACCCTGACCCATATGTCAAACACATCTTTCTCCGCCTCCATCTTCCTAAACTCGTCATTCCATCTGAATCCACTCCACCCGAAAATTAGCATCTCAGCAATGACGGTTTATTTTAGCTGTTTTTTTGTACAATTATTTTTCTTTAATTTTCCATATTTTCATTGTTAAGGACTTCTTCCAATAAATTTTAATAATATGATTTTTGCTTTTTATTTTATGTATCCTTCACAAATTTCTTTGAAGATAACAAAAATAATTTTGGCCACAATACTTCACATTTTTTTTTTCAATATCACTCACATTAATTATTCATTTTATTTGGATAGTTTTGAAATAAAAAAGTCGTAGTGTGTTAAATATTACATGTGAATTTGAAAGATTTTAATCCATTAGTTTAAACGAATCCAAATAAGCTGATGTTTTTATTTCTCTCCATTGTAAGAATACTACATTTTGAATTTGGTTCAAATATCAATTTTGATTGAACAACCTAATTTATATTTAAAATAATAAAAATAGGTTGAATTGCATTTTTAGTCCTTTTACACATTTTGTTTAAATTACGTTTTTTTTTTTTAAATAATTAAAACTATCGTGGGAGGGAAGGAGAGAGAGAGAGAAATGTACTGCCTTGAATTGTAATTAAAACTTAAGTATTAACTACTGTTGAAATCTGGGGAGTTGAATAGTAATTACGTCTGGGGAGTTGATATTTTTTACCTGAGTTCAACAAGTCCGTGGGCCAAACGGGGAATTAACTTAACTTCTTCCCCAACTCCTTCTCCAACCAATCCTTGGGCTAAACACCCCCTTAGGAATAGTAGTAACATTAACGACATCTTTATTTATCTGATTTTGGAAAAGAAAAAGCAACTTGAGTGAAAGAATTTTGGTGATTAGTGTTAGGGTTTAGGGTAGGTTATTATTTCCTCATTTGTTATTGGTTATTCTGTCCTTATTTGTATTTGTTCTTTCCTTATTTGTCATAGCAATCTCTATATAAATTCCCATGTAATTCTCTCTCAATATATTGAATAATATATTTTCGATATATTACAACATGGTATTAGAGCCCCATAAAATCTAGGGAACCTAAAACACCTTAAACCCTAGGGCGGCAGCGTCTGCCGCTGCCTGAGTTCGTCTATCATGAGACCCAATGTCGTCCATGTGGATGATAGATTTTTTTCTTCATCTGTCACTATCCGCCTCATCATCCTTTCACGTTTTCCAGTCCTTCTCCTTCGTTTGTAACCACCCTCCGGCACGCCAAATCTCTGTGTTTTTTGTTCATCTTCTCTGATCAGCAATTGCCACCTGCCGCCGCTGCATTCGCCACCTGTCTCCGCCCTCCGATCCACCTTTGTACAAATCTGCACGCCTCCGCGCAAACTCGTGTTCCAGTTCTGGTTGTGAAGCTTTGTCCTCCGTCGCACGTGCTCGAATCTGATTTGATCCTCTCTCTCTGCACTGTCGCGCCTGTTTGCCGCTCACTCCGCGCCACCCCTGTTCTTCCATCGCGCCGCTGCCTCAGAACTCCAGATTTGAGTTGTTCGCGGACGACCTCCCTCTGTCGTGCAACCTCCATCTGTGCCTCCATCGTTCAGTTTTTCTTCACGCAAATTCAGACGCATTTTCTTAAATCCAGACCTAGTCCTGGTTTAGTTCAATACGGTTCAGTTCAATCTTATAGAGATTGCTATGACAAATAAGGAAAGAACAAATACAAAAATTGTCCAATTTTTGTAACTCACCAATAGGTGCTCGAGCTTTTGCTCCCATTTTATTTCATTAATCAATGAATTTGTTTCTCTTAAAAAAAAAAAAATCTTATTCAGTTCACTTTGATTCGATTCAGTTTATTCTGGTTCACTCTGTTCGTTGTGCTTCTGCCTCCGCCTGTTCGCGAAGACCCAAATTTGCGTATGTTCGTCCAAATTAACTAATAAACTCAATTTGGTTTCTTTGCTACCATCTTGAGTTTGAGGGAGGGTGTTAGGGTTTAGGGTAGGTTATTCTTTCCTTATTTGTTATTGGTTATTCTGTCCTTATTTGTGTTTGTATTTTCCTTATTTGTCATAGCAATCTCTATATAAATCCCCATGTAATTCTCTCTTAATATACTGAATTGTATACTTTCGATATATTACAACAATTAGTATTGTCCCATTCTTCAAAATTATGGCTCCAAATCGAGTGGTGAGGAGTTGAGATTATTATATTTATATCGTATGAAGAATCTTAAGCCTTAATTTTCATTTTTTGTGTTATTTGTTTTATTTATATTTTTTGTTGTATTTTGCTTCAGATTATGGCATTGTCTTTATATGCATTCCTGACTTTTGCCGCACTCTTCCTTAAGATATCCATCAAAGTTTTGTTTGTTTTCCTTGCTATTGTTAGAGACTTCCTAATTTTGATGTTCTATTCTCTATTTCAGACCATTGAGATTTTTTTCAGCAAAAGGTTATTATTGAACATGGAGGTCCGTTAACTTCATCTCTCCAATCTTAATTGCCCTCTCATAATTTTCATGCTTGTGTCCAAATCTTTCTTCTTTCTTATTGGATATCGAAATTTCTGTTTAATATATTGTCATCACCATCATCTTAGTTGACTTAACTGGTGATTTTTGCCACATTCTGGTGGGTACCAAAAGCATTTCTGGTTTTGACATGTTTTTAGAAATTAGAATAACATCTTTGGGTCCCAAAAAGTGGCAAGTAGTTGCTTATTAGACTTGTAAATATAATTGATCAAATTTATCTAAAACTAGTAGCTAGAATGCAGAAATCCAGATTTTCTTAATCATCAAATTTAGCATTCTTCAGTCTTTTGTTTACCTCATGACTTGAAAGTGGATTTCTCGAATATAAGCAGTCTCTCCTTCCAAGTTTTGCTTTAGGAACGTGTGTAATGCTATACTTGCTTCTCGCACTGCAGTATACGTTTCATGGTCAAGATTAAGTGATTTATTAAAAGTGATTTTTATATAATCATTTTAATATTTTGTTTTACATTTTTAAACGCCATTTTCATACTATCAAAATTGATTTTGAAGGATTAAAGGTATGTTTGGGAGTGATTTTGAACATGACAAAAGTAATTTTAACTATTTCAAAATCACTCCCAAACATGCCTTTACATGATCAATGTGATATTCTCAAGCTAAGAACCATGAACACTTCAATTTGGCTAACGTGTTCGCCGACACGTTTCAGACATTTGGACACTCCGACACTTGTTGGACACTTGTTAGACACTTGTTGTACAAAATCAATATGAGTTCAACATTTGTTAGACACGTATTGAACACTTAATATGCATGCTAAATAGACACATAATAATATAGGACAAAAATAATAAATTGAGTGTGAAATACATCAAACTCATTTTTGAAGCATATATGCATAAACTTGTTGACTTTGAATTTTCATCTCGTATAAAAATGCATATTTGAATACATGTGTCCTTGCCGTGTCCGTATCCTAGATTTATTTTTAAAAAAAAACTGGCGTGTCGCCGTGTCCATGTCGTGTCATATCCGTGTCCATGCTTCTTAGTTCTCAGGCAATTTGCTTTTTAGAGTAATAACTATTTTTTTTGGATCCTCAACTATTGGTAATTCTCCTCCTCTTTGTAATTATGATCTCACCATCCTCATTATTCAGTGGAGGTGTTTCTTGTAATTGTTCTCATGATAGGTCTTTTGATGTAACTCATTTCATATTATCAATGAATGATTTTTGTTTTCTAAAAAAAAACTATGGGATGTAATTTCCAGGTTCACATATCGAGCTTTTGTAATGGCATTTTGGATTCCTTGGAGATTGAGTTGAAGGGGTCAAAAGACTTCTCCAAGTTATATGCTGGAATTGCTATACTTGGTTATATTGCTTCACTTTCAGAACCCGTTAATTCTCGAGCTTTCTTTCATCTTCTCACTTTCCTTAGCCATCGATACCCAAAGGTTCGTACTTCGTATCCCATACATTTATGGTAGAAGATCAGCTTAAATATGTTTCTGTTATGTTTTTCTCTTTACTGTCTAAAGCTAGAGTTGCATATAACTTATATTCTCTGGCAATTCATCATGGTTGACCGTTGTCGGGTTGTTTCTAGGCGTTGAATTACGGTTGACTTAAACGGATTTGATTAACAGCTGATTTTGATGTGATTATTTTGAACTCAGATTCGGAAAGCTTCGGCCGAACAAGTTTACCTTGTTCTCCTACAAAATGGGGATTTTGTGCCTGAAAATAAGATTGAGCTAGCACTTGAAATAGTCTCCAACACTTGCTGGGAAGGAGACTTGGAAAATGCAAAACTCCAAAAACGGGAACTCTCTGACATTGCTGGTTTAGAAACTGATCTACATCCGACGACTAACACCGTGCCACCTCCTGAGAAGGAAGTCAAGAATCGATTTTCAGCTGCAGATGAAAACGCTTCCTATTCGTCATTAGTCGAGTCAACCGGATTCTGAAAGCTCAACCAAATCCTCCGGCTTCTGAGCCTCTTTGACCTCCTTTCCTGTATGCTCTGGTTGTATGTCCTTGACCAATGGCTTCGTATGCAGCATTGTGAATCCATTGAAATGGCTCAGTGAGTGATTACAGAAGTTAAAAATTGCGTTGGAAGGGAGCAGAGCTGGCCGGGTTCAATCAAAAATAGTTTTGCTTGGGAGACAAGTATGTGATGAGTTTATTTGTTGAAAATCTATTTATAGGTTGGTGTTATGGTTATTTTCTCTCTGTATGTTGACTATTTAATCCAATGTAAGTTAATTTTTTTTTTATTATATCTTTTTATATAATGTGACATGATATAAGAGGTTATTTCATTTCATATACTCGGATCACGTATAATATACACACCCGCGTATTGAAATATTACAATGAACCATTTTTCGTTTGTTTTTTAATTCAACTGCGGTGTGAAATTTGAACCATCGACTGTTAAAATAGTAATTGGTGCTATCCACTGAGCTATGTTTAGATTGTCAGTGAACTTTTTATTTACATATATTATAACCCTTCAACTTGGAGCATATATGTTAAATATGTTAAACTTATTACAAGTGATAATTTATGTGTTATTTATTTAAATATTTCATTGAAAATCTCTTAATTGATCTGTAGTGTTCACAAATATGATTGATAATACAATTAGAGCATTTGGAAAACTTTAAATAGTGTGACAGCTTGGGCAAGAAGACAAGTATTGAATTTAGTTTATTCCAATTTAAATATAGTCATTGTATTTTGAGGCAATATATATATATATTTTTTTTATTTTTTATTTTTTTATTTTGGGTTATTTGTAACGTAATTGAATTTGTAATTGTATTTTTAGATTTCTGTTTAATAAATCTTTGAACTTTTAACAAGTGTCTACTACACTTCTAAATTTTAAAAATGTCAAATAGATATTTTGAACTATATTTAATAGGATTATAAAAAAATTTAAATATCAAAGAGATTAATAATTTATTAGACATAAAACTGAAAATTTAGAGATTTATTAAACATTCAAATGTATTAGATACAAAATTTAAAGCATAAGAACATATCTAATTTTTTTTTAAGTTCATAAACTTATTAGATTCATAAAATATTGAGTTTCTAAGATAATTTTGTTTAATAAAAATTTAATTAAAAGAGAACTTGTCAGTTGAATGAATCTAATGAATCTTCTCCAAAATCTAATTATCAGAGATGGTCCAATTATTTTATACACTCATTTGTGTGCTTTAATTACAGTTTTACCACATGAACATAGTTCAGCGTAAAGTATCAATTATTGACCAATAGATCATAAATTTGAATCCTCCACCCCACACCCACCCCACACGTTGTCAAAAAAAAAAAAAATACATTAATTTTTTGTTAACATGAAGTTAGCTCAACTAGTTCAGACATATTTATTAAAAAAAAAATTAGTTAAGACATATATCACTTCAATCGAGAGGTCCTTGACTCAGTGTTAAACTCAAAAAACTAAATTACAATAAATCTTTAAATACTAAAGTCTCAATAGTTACATCTCCTTTTAAAGGTAGAATAATGAAAACAATAAATTTGTAAATCTATGATGTATAACTAAAATATTTTTTTCCAAACAATGAAGCGCCTGTAGCTCAGTGGATAGAGCGTCTGTTTCCTAAGCAGAAAGTCGTAGGTTCGACCCCTACCTGGCGCATTTTTTTAAAACAAAATCTTTTTTATTTCCTAAGCAGAAAGTCGTAGGTTCGACCCCTACCGTTTAAGTGTCTTCCACTGTGAACATTTTCCACCCGTTCTAAATAGGTACAAGACTGATGAAATTTTCATTTACATGAGCATATACTAACTAATTTTTACATTAATTTTTTTTTCTCTTTATTAATTAATTACATTTTTCATTTATTTTATAAATCTCATCATTCTACGATGTTCATCATTCTACGATGTTAGCACTTTAATTGCAATAACTAAAATAATAATTTTTAATCAAAGAAGCGCCTGTAGCTCAGTGGATAGAGCGTCTGTTTCCTAAGCAGAAAGTTGTAGGTTCAACCCCTACCTGGCGCGTTTAAGTGTTTTGAAAATCTTTTGTTTCAAACATTTGACATTCTTATGTTCATCTTTCTTCACTTTCAAACACGATTATTTGCACTTATGTAGAAATATTAGGTATGAATATATATTGTCAATATACGATATATATGGAAATATTTCATGTCTAACTCATACTTATGTTTATAACTGATGAAATTTTCATTTACATGAGCATATACCATGTATAACTAATTATATATCTTTAACATATGATAATATATTTGATTATACCATGGTATGTGTATAATTATATATGATTTAAGAATGACAAGGTATATGAACTTTCGGAGAGAGTGTTGGTCGGAGAGCTTGTTGTCGCCGGAGATAACTTTTCTGTGCATATGTTTGTTAGAGAAAGGGCTTTGCTTGAGGAGGTGAGTAAATGATGATTAATATTTTTAATGTCTTAATTTTCTGGATTCACAATTGTATTAAATTACTAATTTATACCTTAAATGGTTAAAACTTATTTTATTTTATTGGATACAAATCTCAATAGTTATATGAAAAGTTTTAATTTAATTGAACATCTGATGAAATGCTCCTAATATATTTAGTCATTTGTGAAATAAATAAGATTTTTGAACATATTTGTAAAATCCTAGTAATCTTAAGGTTATGTACGTAAAAAAAAAACAATTTTTAAGGATAAGTTACTCTACTATAGCCCATGTTTTCTATTTTAGTTTTTGGTTTTTCATTATTTTAAAGATTAGAGTCATATGATTTGATGACCTAAGTTTATTTATTTTTATCAAAATCTTGCTTGTTCTTCTACCACTTTTTTTCTTTTTTCTTTGACATATGTATATATATATCTCTCTTTCCAAAAAATATTTTTCTTTCTCTCTCTAAAACCTTCCAAATGATTATTACAATGTTTTTCTTTTTGCAAAAGTATTTTAATAAATGCGAAAATTGAACCCATGACCTCCTAGTCACGAGCACAACCTTATGTCAATTGAGCTATGCTCAGTTTGACATGATTATTATTACAATTTTGAAAGTTATAATTTTGGTTTTTTGTCCATAACATTATTGTAATTGTCCCTCTCGAAGTAAGTGCATTATTTGTTGTGAATAGTTTTTTTCAAAACAGAAGAGCTTGTAGCTCAGTGGATAGAGCGTCTGTTTCCTTAGCAGAAAGTTGTAGGTTCGACCCCTACCTTGCACGATCAAATATATATAAAATTTACCTAAGTATGTCCTATCCAATTTTTTTTTTGTGATAGCTACAATATTAAATATTTTGCAAGTTCTTCCATTAAAAGTATAAATTATTATAAGATCACTCGATTGTTTCAAGAGATTAATTAATCGATATATGCCTAAATCCATCCAAATCTTTTACATAAAAATAAAAAATAAAAATAAAAAAATAACAAATGGGTAGGTTGAATTTTTGTTGGCCAAATTGAAGAGAAAGGCAATAATAATAAACAGTCCTTTTGAAGTTGATGGTATTTAGAGAGTGCCACTTTATACACTAAAAGATAACACCCCACTTGCTTTTTACTTTCAATTAATGATAGAATATGATATATTTTAAAAATTGAGGCCCCAAAAAGAAAATAAACTAATCCAAAAGGGCTTGAAGATAAGAGTGTCATCACAAGAATATTTTTTTAACAAACATTTTGTGGGAAACTTTCATCATATATTCTCCATTAAAGCAAAAAAGAGATCACAAATCTCTCTCTTCCCTCTCAGCTTGCTGCATTTCACAAAGAATTAAAACTTGTAAAAGATCAATAACCAAAAAAAAAAAAAAAAAAAGTTTTGATTTTTATTTACCCATTGCTCTTCTGCAGACTGAGAGGAGAACAACAAGGATGGCGAGAGCGGCGACGACGCCGATGATGATCGCGACGGTCTTACCCGCTTGGTCGTCGCTCGAAGAAACTGAATTAATAAACAAACCAAAAAGAAAAATAGAATGAGAATTTATACTTTTTGGTGATGGAAAGTTGTTTGGAGTTGAGGCTCGAATATTCGTCCCCTTGCTCTAATAATAAAATCAAGTGGCTTTTCTTTTAAAGTGAGGAAAGACTCTTAGCAACTGATGACCGACTCAATGAACCTCAAAGACCGGATCTTTACACTTCGCAAACCTGTCCGAATATGTGCTTAGCTTGATGTATACAAAGCAAATTAAATGTAGTTCTTTTT
Organism: Herpetospermum pedunculosum; assembly: GCA_028017165.1. Taxonomy (NCBI): domain Eukaryota; kingdom Viridiplantae; phylum Streptophyta; class Magnoliopsida; order Cucurbitales; family Cucurbitaceae; genus Herpetospermum; species Herpetospermum pedunculosum. The sequence goes on along the minus strand of CM051524.1, from coordinate 6,574,071 downwards.
TAAACTTTGTGGCTTAGAAATTGGTGTGTACAAAAAGGAAAAGTTCCCCACTAAAAGAAATTAGTTGAACATCACAACGGATTCAATGAAAATAGAGTTGTATTTCATGTTTTCAAATATGTGTTTGATAGCCAATTTAGAAATTGAATCTTAAATTCTTCAAAATGCGTTTAAAAAGCTTTTTATAAATCATAAACTCGGGTAGTCATGAACTGAATATTATGTTGAATATAAACTATTATTAATTAATTTATGAACATATTTTATGTTATAAATTTTGTATAATTAGTATTTTAATAATATCATATATTATATTATACATATTTTAATTTAACAAAAAATAAATTAAGTATAATGTGAAATACTATATTTATTAAATATTTTATCCTTTTAAATATAATTATGCATTTTAAAATTTGAAATTCAAAATCTAAATACACTGAAAACAAAAAGACACCATTTTCAGAATTTACACGGTTTGTATCACAAAATCTGAAAACAAGTTTTCAAAAATAGAATTTAGATTAGATATTAAACGCGTATTCACCCAACTCAAATAATTTGAAAACATAAAATAAAATCTGGATTACCTACCAAACAGACCCTAACGTTTTCGTTTTTGTATTTTTAATTTTTAAACAATAATTATTAGGTAAAAATGCAGATCCTCAAAATTGTATACAAAATTAGAAAAATTCTTAAAAAAAAATCTAGATTTGTACTTTTTAAAATGTAATTATAATAGGATAATTTGAATAAGAATTAAGTTTCGAGCAAAACATATTTTTTTTTTAAATATAATTAAAATTTGAGAGAATAAGAAACCGACAATAGAGTATTTTCAATTCCATTACAAAAGATGTTTTTTTTGGTTTCATTTCTTAAAAAAATAGAAAACGATGAAACAAGAAACAAAAACATCATTTCATGGGCCCAATATTTCACTTCAATGGAATATTGTGATTGTTCTCAAATCCCAACTTTGCTTTTTTTCACTTATTTTGGGACATTTTTTGTTGTAAGTGGAAGCTTTTTGGAGCCAAAATATGGAAAAATTGGTTGAATGATTATGTATAACATTGCTAAAGTGGCATATTATTGACCTAATGATTTATATAATTCCAATAGTGGAAAATACACTTTTTCCAAAATCAGCCCAAATATTTTATTAAGATTTGGGAGAAGAGGTTGAGATATTTAGCCAGATGACCTTAAATTAAGGCTCATTCGAGAGATTGACGCACGATTTTAAAAATTAGTCAAAATGACCTTTTGCTGACATCACTCTCGCTGGGATTTCTCTCGCTCTCGTTCACGTTCACGAGAACGGAATATTTTTAGTTATAAAATGAAGCCCGCAAAAGAACGAGAGCGAGAGCGAAAGAAATCCCAGCGAGAGTGATGTCAGCAAAAGGTCATTTTAAATTTTTTTAAAATCGCGCGTCAATCTCTCGAATGGGCCTTAATTCAATGGCATGTGGCCAAATATTCCAAGATGGTGTCTGCTGTTATTACTACGATTGTCTATTTCATTTGGTGCAGTCAAAATTTACGTATTTTTTAGCAAAGATCTTATACTGTTAAGTTTGTAAATGATTTGATTATGTCTGACATTGAGAATAGATTTAATTGTCTTGGAAGAAAGAAGTTGACCACTAGAGATTGTTCTTGCTAATGTTGTAACCAATTGATAAAGTTAATTTTGATATCGTTAAACTTTGGTTTTTCTGTTTTGTTGTTAAGTTTTGGTTGTAATTGTATTGTTTGCTTTAACGAGAATCTCTCCTTTCATTTAAATAAATTTTTAAAAAAAAAAAAAAACTTGGAAGAAGAACATAGAAAAACACAATTTAAAATATTTTGTAGTGAAAGTAACATAAAGGGGAGAAAAAAAAAAGTAGTGGTAGGAGGAATAATTAGGGAGAATAGCAGCAATGGAAAATGCCTAAAAAGAAAGCAAATTAAAGTGGGAAGAGAATACCCTAAATGCTTTTACTTTATTAAAAGAATTACTTGTTGACTCATTTACTTGTAAAATTTGAAGTTTTTTAAATCTCTCTCTCTCTACTCTAGAACATTGTGTCATCTTCATGGACACCACATGAAATGAAAGGAATAAAATGTTGGTAGAACACTAAAAACTTAAAACTCAATTGATAACGATTTTATTTTTAAGTTTTTAGGTATGTTTTTTTTTTGCAACGGTATTTTAATTATTGTGAGGATTGAACCCATGACGTCCTATGATCTCTTAGTCATGGACACAACCTTATGTCAATTGAGTTATATGCTTGATTTGTCAATTTTTGGGTATGTTTAGTTTAGATTTTTAATAATTTTAGAGGGATATATAGGAACCCTAATTTTGATTGTACAAAGGAATATGTCATATATGATGAAAGACACTCGAGTTTGTGTAAACGAGTATTCAACACGTCTATACGTTTATGTGATTTGTAGAAGACCTAATAGGTTTCATAAACCTTAATTAATTTTATATAACGTCTAGGTTTATCTAGTCTCTTAGACGACCCATCAAAGACATGTAACTTAAAATAACCGAATCAACATACTAAACTTAAGTTGATCAATTTTTTTTAACTAGGTTACACAAACATGAGCAGGTCGAGAACGCTTTTAAGAAAACGACACACGACTAGTTTATGAACAAAAACAAAAGCAAAAGTGATGAAAAGACTAATCACTTTGTTTTTGCAAGTAGAAAACTATGGTTTTGATTTTTGGAAAGCAAAAAATTTTAAAAAAAAAATGAGAATTAGGGTTTTGCTTACCAGAAGAATTAGGGTAGAAACCAGATGCCCAATAGCGAGCATAACATTGTCCCAAAAAGACATCAGCAGCAGCAGTTGATCCACACAAGCTCTTCAATTTCCCAACAGCATCACCAAGGCAAGATGAACAATCTTGTGAACTCAAATCCCCCAAACACTGAGCAAAACCTTGAACCAACCCTGAACTACTAACCCTAAATCCGTTCCCGGCCGCCCCCGCTTGCATATCGGCGAGCACATCGTCCCGCCTCCGAAAGAACTCGACGTCGTTGCTCGAGCTCGGGCTGCACTTCTTGAACCTCACACTTGTATCCAACTTCCCCAAGAAATCAAAGTGCTCATATCTCACATAACAACCCTCCAATTGTAGGGATGCCCCATAGGAATAAGGGCATGCCAAGTGAATTTGGTTGACACCATTTTGAATGCACTTTGAGCAATCAGCTGTGGCCAAATCCCCTCTACATTGATAGAGGCCAAAAACTGCTCCTTCCTCAAGTGAAAGTGAGGAATCATTTCCAATTGCAAAGCCATTGTAGGTCATTTGGGAAGAGGAGGAGACCATTGATGAGAGCAAAGAGTTGAAATTTGATTCAAATTGGGAATTGGGTTGGTATTTTTCATTGGAACAACCTGCATAAATGAAGACATGGGCTCTAATTGGGAAGCCATAAGAGATGGGATTTTTCAAAGAAGAAGAGAAAAAGAGAAGGAAAAGAGAGGAATAATAGAGTTGGAAAGTTAATTGAAGGGTTTTGTTTGAGGAGTGAAATTGAAGATTTCTTCTCATCATCATCATCAAAATCAATTTTTAGTGTTTTTTTTTTTAGGGGAATTTGGGGTTTCTCACACACACACACACACACACCCTTCTCTTGTTTCTTTTGGGATTTTGTTTTGGGGGCCTTTGCTTTTTTTTTTTTTTTTTTTTTTTTTTTTTGGTGGGTTCCCTTTGAATTCCCATTTTGGAGCCTTTACTATTAAGAAAAGAGAGCCCATTATATTCTTTGTTTTGTTTGGTGGCCCCTACTTTTGTGTTATGCATTTTCTAGTCAGCAACTCTCTCAAATTCACTTTTAATATATACATACGGATGGTTGTACAAACAGCAATATTGCAAAGTTTAAAACATTTGACAAATAACAAAAAATCAGTGGCTATCATCGATAGATTCTATCGTTGATATATGACTATCATTGATAGACTAGACTACCATCACTGATAGACTACCATCACTGACAAAATTCTATAAAAAAAACTGAGTCTATCAATAATAGACCATACTATCAGTGATAGAAATTATCATATTCGCATTTTTTTAAAAAAAGTGCTATATTTTTAAATATTTTACTCGAGAGATGTATTACTTTTCATTTTACCCAAATTTCAAAGCATTTTGTCACTTATCATTTTTCTTCTTTTCAAGTGTTTCAAAGTTGAAGAGTGAGAGTTTGGCCAAAAAAAAAAAAAAAATTGAACTTTTTTTTAATTGTTGAGAATCTAATGTAGGGTTTATGATGGTCATTGGTCAGCAGGAGAAAGGGTGAAAAAGAGATAAAAAAAAGAAGGGATTTATAGGAGAAAGGAATCTTTATGCATATATTCTAATACATGGCATCTTTATCTTTAAAGTATGGTTATAATTTCAAAAATGTTAGAGAATATTAACATTTATCAATTGGATGGTTTCTTGTATAATGAAAATTAAGATTGATGGATGAATGTTAGTTGTGCTTATATGAATTGGGTTCGAATTATACTATTGATGTGAAAAAGCTTACAAAGACGTTTAATCAATAATTTTGTTAAAAGTATTTAATATTTATTGTCTTGTCCATTCAACATATGACGACTATTCACTGATTTTTAAAAGATACGACTGTAATTGGTGACGGGACAAAAAGACCTTTCGAACATACATTTATGTCTGAACTAAATGCGTCACGATAGCCACCTTGACTTATCATCATAGATTTATGTCTGAACTAAGTACGATCTTTAATAAGCTTTTGTCATCATAGATATCATAAATAAATAATACTATGTTTTTAAACAACTTTATTCTTAGTTTAGTTTTCAATTTTTAGTCATAGTTATTTACCCAACAATTATCTTTATTTTATAATCTACTTTAAGAAAATGTTTTTAAGTTTTACATGTGACATGCTCAATTGCATAGAAGATGTACTTTAAGAATCGAATGTCTCACCTCACATACATATTGACAAAATAATTAAAAAATAAAAAATAAAAATGAACCAAAAGAATTAAAATACTTAAAAGTATAAGGAAGAAATTAGACACGAAACATAAAATTCATGAGCCAAAAAATAATACTTAAAACCAATAATTTTTTTATTTGAGAATTTTGGCTAATAATTGAAAGTAATTTTAAAATTAGAAAGAGATCAAACAAAGAAATTTATAGTGAACCAATTAAGAACTAAGTGAAGAAAGTCTAGCTTTAGTTAGATTGAAATTTGGGCCTAGCCCATTACTACGGCCCATTAAAGATTGGACCTCCAACCATTTAATTTTCATGGGCCAGGCTCATTTACTCATTAGAACTCGACATCTCTAACTGATAACCTTAAAATAATAATAAAAAAAACAAATAATAACAATATATTTATCTTGTACTAAAAAATAATAATAATAAATATATTTATCCGATTTCAAAACTCCAAATTTGAAAGATATTGACCAAAGTTAATTATATTTGGTAGGTTTAATCCATTAACCTTTGACTTTTTTTTTCTTTTTTTTTTTAATAATTACCTTACATATATTCTATACTATTATAAGAGAGAGAAATCTTCAACACCTAAAGAGGTTAACCAAATGGAAAAAATAATAAGCGAGAGGCGAGGAAAGGGAGAAGAGTTCGCGAAAGACGCTAGGGCATTTACGATGTGGTTTCCAGATCTTCCAACATGCAAAGCCAAAAAATTCTCAAAATGATGGCGAAGAATCTCAACATCAGAGATTAAAGTGTCAAACTCAATGATCGGAGGAGAGCTTGAAGACATCGCTTGAACTGCTAGGCTTGAGTCAAATTCCAAGATAATATGATGAATGTCCAACTGAGAAGCCAAGAGAAGGTTCCTATAGATGACTTCAACTTCAGCATGAAGAGGTGATAGCCTGAGCATCAGTAATGGAACCTGAAGAGTCCCGAATCACAACCCCAAAACTTGTTTAAAAAATCGAAGAAAGTGGGAAAAAGTCGTGATAATTTACCTTCTTTTGTTAAACAATATATTTTAAAAATGAATTAAAATGATTAAAAAATAATATTTATCCACATTTCAAAAACTAAAACAAATGATTGAAATTCCAATACCAAAATGATGAAATGGGTTTAAAAGTTTAGAAATATAAACATTTTATACATTGACTAAAATTGGTAATTTAGTTTGAATAGTAAATAGTAAATATTTTGAAATTTAGTCAACAAATTGAAATAAATGTCACTAATAGTGTTTTAACATCACAAAGTAGAGTAGGTCCACCTAAAACAATAGTTTTGGTTGCAAGTTGCATCCTAGTAGTTGTTTAAAAGGTGCATTTTTTGGTATCTTTTTCTCTCTCTCTTTTTCATTTTGCCTTTGTCTATTTTTCAACCATTTATGTTAACTTCTCTCTCCCTTCTTAGATATATTTTCTCTCTTTCTTTTAAGTAAATGTTCTTTTAATTTTATTTATATTCATATATCAAATTTTTTATATTCAATAAATAATACTAATATTAATGACCAAACTAAAACATAACTCAACTGGTTAAGTCAAATTCATAGATTCGAATCTCTTCATTTCTACCTAGCTGTTGAACTAAAAAAAAAATATCGATATCTTAATTTTATGAAGAAGAAAAATATGAATATTGATGAATAGAAATAAAAAGTAATTATTAAAACTATCAAATTCATAAAAATATTTACTTGCACTTTTTTTTTTTTTTTTTTTTTTTTTTTTTTTTTTTTTTGAAACATTGGTATTTTTTAAACAAGTTTTTTAACTGAATTTTTTAAATTAGTTAAAAAAAATATATATTTTTAAAGATTTTTTTTTTCAAAAGTATTTAATGTTTTAAAAAATTAAAATTTTATTTATTTATTTTACCATCATTATTATTATTATTATTTTTATTTTCTTTTCTTTTTTGACTCACTCCACTCTTCTCAATCATAAAAGAGATTGGTTGCAGACTTGTTAACAAAGTCTCCCCTAATAGAAGAGAGTGCTCTCTAATAAAAGAGTAGAACCAATACCGAGGAGAGATCAGTAAAGAACTGAATAGTTCTTCTCAACTCTCACTTCTCGATTGTACATAAATTCTTTGGTGGTATTTGAGTTTTTTCTTTTGAACATACAAACAACCAGGAGATTCGTAAAAGAGCTTAGCTACGCACAAGATCTCTGGAAGGATCGTTGTATTTTCAGAGTGTAGTGCCAGATAACTTAGTGTAGTATGGACAACGTTTATCAACGTGTCTCAATCTACAAATTACATAGACTATTCTTATCTTTTAATTTGTTGTAGTTTTATTTGAATAATAGTTGGGTTGATTATTTCATAAATTTCTATTTTTTAAAAAATATTTTCAACATTTAATTAATACACAAAATCGAACTTCCGACTTATTCGTCATTAGTTCAGGCATGCTCAGTAGTTTTTAATATTTTTTTAACCTTTTAAAAATGTCAATAACTCTCTTACATTGATGTTCAACCTTTAATTTATGATAAAGTCAATCAATGTTTTATTTTTTTAAATGGAGCTTGGAAACTAATGAGATTTTGAGTTTTTTTTTTTTTTTTTTTTTTTTTTTTTTTGCTTTTTTTTTTTAAAGTAAAACCTACACCAGATAATATGATGATGCAGTTTTTTTTCTAGAGTACTTGGTCAGTGCATTCACATCAACCTAATTTGCAAATATTTGTCCTCTTATAAATTTTCCAACTTTATTAATAATTCTTTTTCAACTTTTGGAATCATATTCCAATGCAAAACTTTAGGATATGCATGATAATATATGGTTTAATATGAGATATTCAAATCCTTTCCACAATTTTGTCTCCTAGATACAAAATATATTCCTTTTTTTAAGTTAACGAAAATGAATAAGTAATAGATAATTTCATAAAAAGATCCGTCGTAGTCGTATTTGGAATATAAACTAGAGAAGTTAAATAGACTAACCCAACATAACTCAATTGATATAATATACGGTCTTGTGACTCAGGTTACAGTTCAATTTTCTTCACTTTATTTGTTGTAAAAATAATAATAATAATAATGGAGAAATATTCATATTTGAATTATATTTTATAATTATTTTTCTTAATAGTGGTTTTTTAATTTGATTTGGGTTAAAGTGTAAATATTTAATTAATTTCATTCTTGGCTTGGATAGTTAAATTTGTTTGTTGTATCTAATTGTCAAGACCATAATACCCTTATAAAACTCTGTTTTTTATTATACCTAATTGTCAAGATTGATAAAAAAAAAAAAAAAAAAAAAAAAAAAAATCACTCGACTTTTATATTTATTTTATTTTGATTCATCCATACTTTTAAAATATCTATTGAAGTCTCAAACTTATTTAAAAGATAATCATTTCGATTCTTAAAATTTTTAAAATATCGATTTTAATTCTTAAAACATAACATAAGAGAAAAATAAATTGTGTTCTTGTCACTCATCAACTACTCACGTATTGCCAACATGAACATAATTCAACCGATATAATGTATGATTTAAAAAAAAAAAAAAAAATCTAAGATTATAATAAACCCTACACCAACATGTTAATAGAATACACTTTCAAAATCAAAACTATCAAATTCATTTATTAAATTTGACTTTTTCTAGGAACCAAAATAGAAAATTTAGAAGAAGCTGAAAGATTTAAATGAAATTAATCTAAAAATTTATGGATTAAAATTGATATTTAAAAGTTGATCAATCATCCTTAAAATTTAGATATGATATGAAATTTAAACATTTGAAAAAATAAATAAATAATACAAAATATCTATCAACTTTTGATATATTTCAATTATGTTTTAGACTTTGAAAATTTTCAATTTTATGTTTTAACTTTAAAATTTGTTCTAAAAAAATAGCTTTGCAGTTTTTTTCTTTTTTTAGATGAAATTTGATGTGGCGTAGTGTATGTATAAATTGGAGGACATATACGATATCATTTACAACATCATTCATATAAGTTGGCATAGTAAATGATGTGTAAAAATTGATTATGTAAATAATTTTAATTGATATCTTTTGAGATGAAATAAATGGTAACAAGAACAACGATCTTAATCTTCTATACACTTGTAAATAATACCATGTACGTCAAAGTGAGCATAGCTCCACAGTAATTGACAGATACTTATTCTTTTGAGGTTCTAATATTCAAATTCTCATACATCATATTTGTTGTACTAAAATAAAAATAATACCATGCACGTCTTTTAATCTTTACATATTCATTTTCACTTCAATTTTCATAATTTAATAGAAAATATATTTTTTTTTGGATAATTTGAAAATTAAAGTGTAAATTTTAAAACAAATTTTAAAATTGAAAAAATTGAAAATTTGAAAGTTAGAGTCTTGAAATATATCCAAAATTTTGGTATTATTAACCTAAAAAAAATATAAGTCTAAACCAAGAACTAGACGGGATGTAAAGTAAAATAATTAGCAGGTAGGCTGGTTCGGACACTCGGTATAATATATAAATATATATATATATATATATATTAATTAATTATGTTTGTTCACACAGTTATCGAGATGCTAGCACATTGCACATAATTACTTCGCCCATAAGAAATCCTAATTTGGAAACTTGTTTCAATTGGATTTCCTTCTTCTTCAATAAAAAAGGTAAACTGATTTTTCTTTTCACTTCTAATTTTTAATATAAAGATGATAAAAATAGTTTTTTTTTTTTTTTTTTTTTGAATTAGAGAAGAATTATATTAAGGGCTATTATTGAAATTAGCATCTAATGTCTAAACCATAAGAAATCCTAATTTGGAAACTTGTTTTGATTGGATTTTCTTTTTCTTCAATAAAAAGGTAAATTGTTTTTTTCTTCTTCTCATTTTCTAATATAAAGGAGATAAAATTGGTTTTTTTTTCTTCATTTAGTTTATATTATTGATGAATGAGAGATGAAGAATATTAATGATATTTAATTATTGAAGAAGAAGGAAATGATATTTAATAGTGAAGATTTCAATTGTGTTTTTAATCAGTTGATAAACTAATTTAATTATTAAAAGTAAATTGGTTCCAATAATAGTTGGATAGAAATACAAGTTCTCACTTTATGAATCCAACAATCAAAATATCAATATAAAGTATTTATGTTGATATATATATTTATAAAAGTTATATAAATTAATTACTAAACATTTCACTTGGTGGAAGCGGAAGCTGAATTTCGATGCATCTTTTAATCTTTATTCCAGGAGTGTTGGTGTTGGGTGGGTCATTTGAGATCATCAAGGAGTTGTTAAATTGGTCGGTTGTTATGCTCTGACCGACCAATTTGAGATCAAGACCTTGGAAGCAATGACCATGGTCGAAGGTCTCAAAGCAATCTCCTCATCCCCGAATTCTTGCAAGTGTCCAACTTCTCAATTGTACTAGTGTAGACATCACCACAGTTGCTTTCTTCATTTGCGAACCTCTTGATTTGAAGAATGCTGCTGGGGTGATCTCTTTCACTCATTTGCTTCGGCTGACCAATGTTTTGGCCCATCAAATAGCCTCTAGAGCGATGGAGACTCATTTTTTTTGGCTCAGTGGGAGGATCATGTTCCCTCGAGTTTTATTAAGTCTTTAGCAACGAGTAGCCTATGGGGCTTTGACGTTCCCGATTAGTTTGTTTCTTTAAAAAAAATAAAAAAAAAAACACGTTTTCTTTTTGGGCTGGTTGCACAAATAGCAATCAGGCCCAAACTAATTGCAAATTTATCAAACTTTAAAATGTTTTGCAAATATGGCAAAAAAACCCGTTTCTATCACTGATAGACTTTATTATATCACTGATAGACTTCTATCAGTGATAGACTATTATCACTGATAGATTATTATCACTGACAAAAATCTATAAAAAGCTGAGGTGATCAGCGATAGACTTCTATCAGTCATAAGATATCAGCGATATAAATTGCTATATCCGCAAATTTTTTAAAAACATGCTATATTTGCAAACAATAAGTCTTAATATGTCATTTACTACAATTTTCCTTTCTTTTTTAAATAAGTTAAAAATATATAATTTTGTTTACATTAAGGCCATTTGATTATATTTTACTCATATTCTATGGTATAATAAAAATATCAATAAACTCTTTAATATGTTAAACTTGAAAATATTGTGTAACTTGTAAGGGAAGATTAAAAATAATATTGGATAATAATTTCGTTTTTAATTTTATGGTTTTAAATTTTAGGTTTGATTCTCACATTTTTTTTTTTTACTGACTTATTACATATTTTTTTTAACAATGTTTAAATTTTCAGTCAAATTCAATTTTTTTTATAGTTGTGATTTTGAAAACATGATTCGATGAAATTGAATTTTTTCCAATGAATAATTGATTTTGAAGATTAAACACCTGCACTATCGATATTTTGTCGCTATGAATTTATCATTAAAAGTAGTATTTTTTTTATTTAGGGTGTAAAATGATACAACCGGACAAGTTTAAGAGGTAAATTTTGATTTTTCGAATAAATATCATAAGAATGAGACATTTTCATCTTGTAATAAATGAAGTTCTATGGGCCCTTTGTATTTGACTGAGCACAAAGAAGACATTTTTAAGGCGTGGTAGAAAGTGATAGAAATTTTTTGTGGTGCCCAATATTTAAAAGTCGATGACTCTATACCTTTCAAATAAAAATAAATCGTTATCCTTTTAAATTAATTATATTTTTAGTGCTTATACAAACCATAGAATCTTCAACAATCTTAAGAATAAAATAAATAAATACTTCAAATCTTAATTTAATTGAAAATGCGGAAAAAACCAGCACGTAATTTAAATTATGTATGAAGTAATATTAGAAGATCGGAGGTTCAATTTTTTATTATTCAAAAAATTTATGAACTTTCTTATGGATGAACTAAAGTTACTATAGGTTAGATCGGAGCTGACGTCATTTGTTGTTTCGGTCCCTTAAGAGCCTACAAGTTAATTTGTGTGAAAGGACACACTCCAGACCAGGCTAGGCTGACTACTAGATATGATAATTCTTAGGCCGATCACTCGATGACTACTTCTTGACACCCTCGAGTCACGTTAATAGTGTGTCGTGCTTTATCCTCCATAAAGATGTATGCAACCGATTATAACTCCACTTAAGTTCGATTTCCACAACTCTCTTGCTAACTTAAGAATCAGAGCGTGTTGAGCCGAATAGTTCAAAAAATATGCATATTGTCAAGCTCGAACTCAAGACATCTTGGTTGTAAGGCGTCTCTAAATCCACTAGACCGCTTACAATTTTTTATAAACTTTCGGTTTATTATATATATATATAGTAATCGGTCGGTTCAGTTATCATCGATTTTAAAGCATCAAAACCGAAAACCGAACCGAAATTAACGTTGGTTTCTGTCGGTTTTTCGGTTCGGTTCGGGTTTCCCTTGCACCCCTACATCATGTCGTTGAACTATGCTCTTTTGAAGACATTTTATTTTTATTTTCAGCAGAGGTGTATATTGAATCTTTTTTTTTTGCAACTGTAGTTTAATAAATGCGGGGATTGAACCTATGACCTTTTGGTCACCGGCACAACCCTATGCCAATTGAGCTATGCTCAGTTTGGCTGTATATTGAATCTTTCCCACATATTTGCGATGCAATATTCAAAATAAATAATTTAATTGAAATATCAATTATGTGACTTAATTATCATAATTATACTCAATAAATTCAACGTTACTCTCACGTGTGTATGTTCTTAAAATAAATAAATTAAAAAAAAAAAAATTTAAAAAATCTCACCGGTGTATGGATAGTTTTTATTTTATTTTAAATTTAAGTAGAAGTGTATGGATAATTATTGAAATGGAAAAAAAGTAGAAGTGAGACCATTTGGATATTTTTTATTTTTTATTTTTTATTTTTTATTAAAAAAAGTGAAGTCTATAAACACTTTACTCATATTTTTTTTTTTTTATTTATCATTTACCAATGTTTTCAAAATCTAAGAAAAATGGTAACAAATGTTAATTTAGAGTAAAATAATTAAAAGATATAGTACTTTTTTAAAAAAAAATTGCAAATATAACAATTTCTATCAGTATAGTCTATCGATAGAAATCTATCACTAATAGAAGTCTATCGCTGATACTAATCTATCACTTTAGTTTTTTTATAGAATTTTGTCAATGATAGAAGTCTATCAGTGATAATCATATATTAACGATAGAGTCTATCAGTGATAGTCACTGATTTACAAAATATTTTAAATTTTGTTTAATTTGTAATTATTTTGGGTCGGATTGTTTTTGCAACCAACTCAAAATTTAAATTAAATTTTGAAAAGAAAAAAACAATTTCTATCAAATATATATTTTTTTTTTTTTTAAATTTGGTTAAGAACTATAATATTTTCTAAAGAAATATAAAAATTATTATTAAAAAAAATGATGAGAAAACATGAAATAGTTATCCAATAAAAGCAAAATGATGTGAATATATATTTTTGGTTTAAATTTTAATCTCTCTCTTAATTTTGTTCATTTGAGTCCTAAATTTTTAAATTTGTTACATTTTTTTTTCATAAATTTTAAAAGTATCTATTTTAGTTTTTAAAAATAAAAGTAAGGACCCAATTAGTCACTTTTCTAAATAACATGGTGAAAATGTTTTTTTTATTAATTTATTAATATATATATAACAAATGAGAAAAATTTAAATCTCTCACCTGTCAAAACAGATAGTAGATGTCAATTATTATTGAGTTATCCATGCTCACTTTAGCAATTAATAAAATTATAACATAACTTCGAGTATGTATATTAACATAAGCATGTATTTAAACCACATATGATGAAGATGAATATTGAGTAAGCGAATATTAAGTGGCAAAATAATATACCATATACCAAAATATGTATTGTTTGAAAGTTTTACGAACTAAGGTCATGTTTATCAAACCGTAAAGAAATTTTCCCAACAATCGTAATAAGTCAATCGTAATCAATTAAGACTTCAATCGTAATCGATTTTTCTTTGATGTTGTTTACTTAAGGCTTAAATTCAACGTATGATTTCTCTTGGAGTGTTTACTTGCGTGTAATATATCTTAAGATTTTACAATATGCTAGCTCACATTGTAAATACTAACATATACAATGACCATATATCGTTTTATTTATATGTCTATATAGCTCACGTTGTAAATACTATTATTTTAAATAAAATAAAAAGATGGATTCTAAACTCCATTTCATTTTTTAGGGACATATGTTTGTACTGTCTTTGATTTTTAAAATAACGGGGCTTAAAGAACTCCAGATACATTTTATCTCTTAGGTTATTGTATTAATTGAATGTATGTACGCATAAATACATATGATTGATAAAGTGATTAGTTGCTTTTGTCTCTTAGGTTATTGTATTAATTGCATGTATATACTCTTATGTACATATAAATACATATGATTATTGTTTGTATATATGCATATAGACATATGTTTGCTATATATTTACTGCGTGTATCATCTTCTATACACATGTATGTAAGAAACGTGTTACTAGTGTGTAGTACTATATACTACTATAGATTGTTTTTGTAGTTTTATATGTGTATTGTTATATACAAATCAACATTGATTGATTTGATGTGTTTATTTACATGCGCATATGAGACACATTGTTGTTGATCTGGTAGTTAGTTTACAGGTATATAATATTATATACTCCGTTAATAATCCTGACATATTTTTTATGCAATTATAACACATCACGTCTTTGTATATACTCATATTTATAATGTGAGCTAAATTCTTCCTATTGTATTTAATCATTATTCACCTTTGTATATATCAATATTGATATTGTATGTGTCCACGAAAAAAAATAACTGTCATTACACATCTTGTTTGAACAAAACTGAGAGCATCCAAACAGTGTCCACAACTTCCAAAAGAAGATTTATTTTACCACATTTCTAGCGAGAGAGACGTTTGTTTGATACTTTAATGTTATATTTTATGGTACCATCTTATTGTAAGATTTAGTCTATATAATTTGATATACTTAAAGTTTAAGAGGTTTTAGAAAAATATGATAAAGACTAATATTTTATGGTGGTTGGAGATTTTATTATAGGTTGATGAGATATTTAAAAAAAAATAAAAAAAAAAATAAAAAAAAATAAAAAAAAATAAATCTAATTGGATTATGTGAGTTGGCCGAAAATACTCATGTTTATAGAGTATGATTGGAAGAAAAAGGTTCACTCTCGCTCCTTATAATTAGAGTAGTTATGGAATCCAAAACATTTAGTTATTTTTGGAGTGGGTTATGAGTGGGGTGGGGATTGAACTTAGGATCTTTTGGTCACTAGTCGATACAGATGTCTATGGGGCCGGGTAATGCCTTCCCCGCCCCCGTCTCCATTTCATTACCCGCCCCACGAAATTTATAAATTTTGCGGGGCGGGTATTTTCCGTGGAGAATTCGCGCGGACGGATATTCCCTAATTTTTTCCGCGAATAATTTATTTTTAACCAATATTTTTTAAGTTTTGTTATTTGTTGAGTGAATTAATATTATATATATTTAATTTAATAAATTCTATTAGCAAGATTGTGTGTGTTTTTTTTTTTTTTTTTTTTTGAAATCAAAGGAGTGTAATTTTTTTTTTTTATGAAAATATTATACATATATGTATTGTGTATATAATTGTATGGTATTACGGGGCGGGTATTCGGGGCGGGGTGAGTATGCTATTACTCGTCCTCCGTTTAGCTAAAGAGGCAAAAAAAAAGTTATCCGCTCTCTGTCCCATTTTTCGTGTAATCGGGGATATTTCGTCCCATTCGGGACGAGGCAGGGTGGGGCGGGTTCGAGGCAAATGAACATCTCTAAATACATCATGTCAGTTGAGTCATGCTTTTGTTGGCTAATCTCCTTATTTTTTATTTTTCTTTCAAATGAAAAAAAAAAAAAAATGTTATAGGAGTACTCTCATCTAAGATTGTGGGCCATTTTAGATTTGACAAATCTTGTCATTAAATAGAAGAAAAATGAGAGTGTGATAGGGAAGAAGGGAGGAAAATGAGATGATATTTATCCAAATCCCAAAATGATTTGAAGTTTTGAAGTAGGATGAAGCATTGATGGGACTCCAAAAAAACATCAATTCGTGGGTGTCGATTATGAGAGGAACACCCAATTGAGGCCGCCATGTTCTTATTTCCTAATTCTAACAACTTTTCTTTTTATTCTCCTTTCCATTTATTATCCTTTTCTACTTTCTAATTTAACATATTAAATATAATAATTATTAAAAAAAATGTTTGATTTAAGTTTATATTAGCTTTGGATTTTTTTTTTCTTTTGTGTAGACGATTTTTACTTTAATTTTTTTAATTTCATTAAATTGTATACTGAATTTTGATAAATATTGTAATTTTTACATTAAACTTAAATAAATATTACAATTTTTATCATCGGATAGACTTTCATTTAAAAAATTATTGATGAAAATGTTTTTACCTCGAAGAATATGAAAGATATAACTAATATGAAATTAAAGAAGTTTCAAGTACTAAAAAAAAATGCTTCATAGGAAATATACTAGAATTAATTTTTTCTTAAAAAAAAATGAGTTTTGAAAGATTAATGCATATCAATCTTGTGTATTATTGGGATTTAATTTTATGTAAAACTTGAATTTTAAAAATTAGTAAATTTTTTATTTTTTTATTTTATTATTATTATTATTATTTATTTTATTTTAAAAATGATGTCTAGGATCATGAGTATCTTATCATATCATCTCTTTCTCTTGGTCTCACTCAACACATTTCTTTTTATCAATGTCATATTTATAAGGGCTGGTTGCACAAATAGCAATCAGGCCCAAACTAATTGCAAATTTAGCAAACTTTAAAATGTTTTGCAAATATGACAAAAAAACCCGTTTCTATCACTGATAGACTTTATTATATCATTGATAGACTTCTATCAGTGATAGACTATTATCTCTGATAGACTATTATCACTGACAAAAATCTATAAAAAGCTGAGGTGATCAGCGATAGACTTCTATCAGTCATAAGATATCAGCGATAGAAATTGCTATATCCGCAAAATTTTTAAAAACATGCTATATTTGCAAACAATAAGTCTTAAATTGTCATTTACTACAATTTCCCTATTTATAATGTGCTTTTACTAAATGAGGTGGATGAATTTAATGAAAATTTAAAAATTAAGATCGCGTTTGATAACCATTTGATTTTTTGTTTTTAAATATTAAGACTATACATATTAATTCTACCTTTGAATTCTTTTAAGTCAAATTTTCAAAACTAAAAAAGTAGTTTTTATTTTTAAAATTTAACTAATAATTCAAATATTTCTTTGAAAAAGATAAAAAATATTGTAAAGAATTTTGAGAAAACAAACATATTTTTTAAAATCTAAAAATAAAAAAATCAAATGGTTATCAAATCGAGTCTAAGAGTCCCAATGAATTTGAGGACCACTTGGTTGTTAGTGTTTTTTTTTTAAAAATTGTGTTTTCTTTTTATTTCTTGAAAACATTTTTGGATTCTTAGTTACTCCTAAATTTTGAGATTTTTTTTTTATTATTATAAATAATGTAGTTTTAAAAAGTAATTTCAGAAATAGAGTAGTTTCAAAAGTATTTGCAAAAGTAGAGTAGTTAAATAATGTATCCATAAACACGAGTATATATATTTTTTTTTTTTTTTTTTTTTTTTTGAGTACATTGGGGGTGGGGGGATTCGAACCACAGACCTTTTGGTCATCAAATCATACATATGCCAGCTGAGCTATGCTCGCTTTGGCATAAACACGAGTATATTAAATCGTGGTTTCAGGATAACCTGATTATTTCTCATTATTTATTTCTCTTGGTCCCATCCAAAGTGTTTTTTCTTTCATCAATATTCAATATGTTGTCAAACCGAGCATAGCTCAATTGGCATAAGGTTGTGCCCATGATTAAGAGGTCATGGGTTCAATCATCGCTTTAATTAAAATATTGATGTTTCAAAAATAATGATTACTATATTAAAATTATAAGTTTAGTCTCGTGACTATTTCATCTTTGAACTTCAAAAATGTTTAATTAGGTTTTTAAACTTTCCATTAAACATTTTTTTTAAATTCACACATCTACTAGACACGGAAATAAAAGTCTAGTGTCTCATTCATTAGACATAAAATTAAAATTTATATCTAATAGACCAATTAATTTTTAAATATGTCACAACTTATTGATTATAAAATTGAAAGTTTAAGAACTTAATTAAACAATTTTTGAAGTTGAGAAATCAAATAAACACAAATTTGTGGGACTAAAGTTGAGTTTAGCCTTATTTTAAAAATGTGTGAAAATTTAAAATTTTAGCTAAATCTTCCAAAGTAATAAAAGGCAAAATACCTTTTCTCTTTACATTTTTGTCCTTCCAAGTCTTTTTCACATATTTTAGCCCTTGAATTTTTTTTAGTTTGTATCTAATAAATTAAATTTAAAAAAAAAAAATTGTACGGATTTGAATGTAAAATAATTAAAAAAATTATAATTTTTAAAAAAATTTACAAATATAGTAATTTTTATCCAGTCTAATACCTTATAAAATTTTATGTATAATTATTTTATGAATATTATAGTCAATTTTTTTTTTTTTTTTTTTTTTTTTTTTACATAATAAATTTTTAAACTTTTAATGGTAATAAATTTCTAACTTTTTTAATATTATTTAAAATTCGCAACTTATCAGCCACAAAATTGAAATGTTATCCACACAATTTTTTTTTTGTTTTTTTTTTCACTCCGTTAATGTTTTTGTCTTTTTTTTTTTTTTTTTTTGAAGAGCAAAGCTTAGTACAAACTAGACCACAATCAAATCACGTAAACAAAATGATTCAATCTCAGGAGGGACAACTTCCATCCAAATCACCCGTTGTCGAAGACTCAAAGCCATTTGTGCCAACTCATGTGCAACCACATTCCCTTCTCTATGAACGAAGCAACAACGCTCCCAGAAAGAACGAGGGAACCTCAAACACGCATTCGCTACTACCATACCAACCTCCGTCACATTCTCACTCACCCCCTCAAACAAACTACACAGCTGAACGGAGTCTGTTTCTAGGATAACTGGGCTCAAACCTGCCTCCCACGCCAATCGGAGACCCTCGACCGCCGCCAAACTCTCGGCCATCAGTACAGTGCGCACATTTGGAATCCATGCAACAGCCGCCAACATTACCTGCACCCCGAAAGTCGCGCACCACAACCCCCACTCCTGCCATATTGTCAGAAGCTACAAAACCCGCATCCACATTAACCTTATACCTTCCCCGCGGAGGGGGCAACCACATAACGTGCTCACAGTCCGCCCTCCTCGAAGCTCCCTCCACCATACCCCTCCAATTAGCTTCACGGAAAGAATTCAAGTAACTGCCAATCCAACCCCCAATATCAGTGGTAGATCGATGCCCTGTAAAACGAGCCAGATTACGAATGTTCCACACCGACCACAACAGAATACAGAGCTCCTCAAACTCATGCCACCCCAACTTCTTCTGCAAAAACCACAAAAGAGATGTGATGTCCCCTCCGGCCGAAACTGTAAACATTTCGTTGCCTAAGACTGTTTTTGTCTTAAGTCTTCTTTTTTAAAAGAACAATTTTCGAATATGTCTGTCTGTTCTCCGGTGGAATATTTAAAAGTGGCATTTTTAATTTTTTTATAATATTATTTTTTATCATCGGAATCGACGGCGGATTGGTCCACGACAACGTGGGGTTGGGGATGGACCACGACAACTTTTTTTCAAACACGGCTTCGTTGTTTTTTGGTAGCTACTTCTAATTGATTTGTAACGGAAAAACACGTTTTAGCCAAATTATTCCAAATTTTTTATTTTCTTAAATAATCATTTCAATTATTTTGCCTCAAAATAAAAAATCTTCTTTTCAATTTTTTTTTCCACCCATGTTAAGACATTACGATATCGACCCAAAAAAAAACAAAAAAACAATAATAAATCGACCAATGAATTAGAGCTTTGTTTTTTTTTTTTTTCTAATTCAATAACGTGTGAGGGTGAAAATTTCAAACCTTAATGTTTTAACTAGTTGAATAATACTCGTGTTGGGAAATGTTATTCTTAATTAAGTGTTTAATCTTTTGAAATTCTCAAATTTTCGGATTTTTTTATATTAATAATGTACTTTAAATAAATTATTACAAAAATAAGGTAATTTTCAAAGTATTTACAAAACTAAGGTATCTAAATCGTGTCCATAGTACATCATTTAAGGGTAACTCGTGTACCATGGACACGAGTTATCATCTCAACTCGTGTCCATGGTACACGATATAGGGAGTAACTCGTGTTCATGGTACACGACTTAGGTTGGCATGCCATGTAAATCGTGTCCATGGTACACGAGTTACCCTCTAAATCGTGTATCATGGACACGAGTTACCTCTTAAATTGTGTACTATGGACACGATTTCCACACTATTTAAGAAAATTGTGTCCATGGTACACGATTTAGGTACCCTAATTTTTGTAAATACTTTGAAAACTATCATATTTCTATAATAAGTTATTTAAAATACATTTTTAATATGAAAAATCTCAAAATTTTCTTTTAATGTGTTTAAAAATTCTTAATTCAGTCGTTAGATAAAAAAAATGTTAAAATTTATTAATAAAATGTTGATGCATCACTAAATTATTATTTTATTAACATATACGTGTAGACTTTTTACATAGAAGAAACAAATTTTGTTCG
Organism: Herpetospermum pedunculosum; assembly: GCA_028017165.1. Classification (NCBI taxonomy): domain Eukaryota; kingdom Viridiplantae; phylum Streptophyta; class Magnoliopsida; order Cucurbitales; family Cucurbitaceae; genus Herpetospermum; species Herpetospermum pedunculosum. The sequence goes on along the minus strand of CM051524.1, from coordinate 6,553,226 downwards.
TAACTTATGAGCAGAGAACAAGTTGGTTTTATATGTAAAGTGAAATATATTTTTTGAAAAAAAAAAAAAAAAAAAAGCACAGACTTCTTGGTCGTCGAGACATACATATGTCAGCTGAGCTATGCTCGCTTTGGCAAAAGACTATTTGTTAATACTTGAATAAAATATTTAGTTCATGAAATCTCTTCGATGGACACTGTCAAATATTTTTTTTTTTTTTTTTTTTTCATATAACTAAAATGCTTTTGAATAGATTTAAGAATTATAATCATATGTTACCATAGTTTCAAATATTTGGTGGTTATTTGGTAAGTATCCTTTTGAAAAATTTAACAAGTTTTATATGAATTTTTAGAATGGTGTCTATTTAATATTCAATTTAAAATTTCGTATAAATTTGTTGATTCTATTTTTTTTTTTATGAAATAAACTAATTGAAATTTTTCAATGCATTAATAAAAATATTAACGAGAACTACTTAATATGATTTATTTTACCAATTATTCTTTTATAAAATATTTAGTTCATGAAAGCTCTTCAATGGACATTGTGTTAAGTATTTTTCTATTTATTTTTTATTTATATTTCTATTTCTATTAGGTTAACGAGTTTGAATAGGTTTAAGAATTATAATTTGAGTTCATATGTTACCTTACTTTCAATTGGTATTTGGTAGGTATGGTTTTGAAGAATTGATCATATGATTTGATTAAAACTTACTAGACCTATTCAATGTTGGTGTAGAGTATAAAAATAGGTTAAATTAAAATTTTGATTATTAAAGTTGATTTGATAATTTGGTTTTTGGTTTTTGAAAAATGTGTTTATTTTCTCAGATAAATTTCAAAAACTCTTTTTCTTTTTTTAATTTTCAAAATTTAATTTGGATTTTGACAATACTTGCAAAAGGTAGATGTCAAAACAAAAGAAAGGGTTTTTGTACGGATGATCCTCCCTTTTCTTAGGGTTCTTAATGCCAAATGAGGTGATTTTTTTAGACGCATGTTTTTTTGGGATATTTGCACTGATGACCTCCCTCGGAGGTCGTCTTATTGTTTTTTTTATCTCCCCGTGGAAACACATGTTTTATTTTCCCTTTGCTGACGTCATTAATGCTACGTTGTGCACGAGCGCGAGGGAAAAATATGTAGTACCCTTCGTTGAGCACGAGGGCACCATATAATCGTCTCCCTTGGGATCATGCTCAACGAAGGGTACAAATGACTTTTCACAGAGGGAAGAGGCTTGTTAATCACAAGAGAAGGTAAAAAACATACATTTTAAAACAGTGGGTCATTTGACATTAAGTCCCCCTCGGGGAAGGGGGGGGGGGGGGGGGGGGGGGGTCGTCTGTGAAAAAATCTCATGTGTTTTTTACCTTCTCCCGTGATCATCAAACTCCCTCCGTGAAAAGTCATTCATACCATTCGCTGAACATGATCGCGGGGGAGACGACTATAGTGCCCTCGTGCTCAGCGAATGGTACTACAGACTTTTTTCTCACGATCGTGCTCAACGTAGTGCTGCCGACGTTAGCAAAAGGAAAAAAATATACATTTTCAAAGAGGGTCAAATAACATTAAGACTCTCGAAAGGAAGGAGATCATCTTTGTAAATTTCCCAACAAAAGAACTCATTGATAGAAATAGTGTTTATATGCTTAATTTTAAAAAAAAAACAAATTTCACACTTCTAAAATGATGTCTACTTTAATTTCTATGCTTTAAATAGTTTGTAAACTTCACACTTCTAAAATGATGTCTACTTTAATTTCTATGCTTTAAATAGTTTGTAATAGATAATAAAACTTTGTTTTTTATGTCTTAATTATGGTTATTAACTTCACCATTTAAATGTTTACATGACACACTAATGTATTATGTAAGGGGCAAGCTTTCAAGTAGATTTAGACATTGTAAGGCAAACATTACACAAATATTGTTAACCTCCTAAACTAATTTGACACAAAAGTGTAAGTTCAAAATCATATTTAAATCCTTTTAAAGTATAAAGTCAAATAAACACAATAAGTAAATTTAGAAACATATTAATGATCTAACTTATAATTTAACCATATACATTTTTGCATTTTTTTTACAATATTATCCTTCAAACAAATGAATCTTCTTCAAAACCTTACTAACAAATGTTACTAATACTTCGACTAATTAAAGTTACAATCCGATTTTAATTTTAAACTTAGCCAAAGAGAACTTTAAAGTATAAAAACGGAAATTCAAACTATCATAGTCACCTATTTAAATTTAAAATTTTACAAGTCTAATTGACAACCAAATATGAGATATAAGTCGACTCCAACACTCATCCACATAAAAAAATAAAAAAAATTAAATTTAAAATATATTAGTTTAAAAATGTTAAACAACACTTTTGGTTCATGAACTTTCATGATAATAACAATTTAGTTCCTGAACTTTAGTTTATAACGATTTAATCCATGTACTTTTAAATTTGTAATAGTTTAATTCTTCTCACAAAACAATATTATAATTTAATAGAATTTCTGATAGATGTAGGTCAATAAATTGAGTATGGATCGAATGTGTTTATAAAGTATAAATACTAAGTCATTACTTAATAAAAATTAAGACTTTATTTGGATGAGATTTTTTCTACGATAAAGATTAAATTGTTATAAATTTAAAAGTAATTACTAAAAATTCAAAAACAAAATGTTAACGTAAAATTTATAAGCTAAATATGACAACATTAGTCCCCCGAAAATGTCAACGTTCGACGACCACACCGTCCCCCGAAATGTGATCCCCACCCACGACCCACCTAGGTGGCAATCCCCCGCTTTGAGCTATTATAAGCTTAATTCTGATGCAGCTATCATCGAGCCTGAGGTGGGACTAGGTGCGATTGTCCGAAACTCCAGAGGGGAGTCGATGTTAGCCATCTAATCCTACCTTGCCATGGATGTTACTGTTGAAACAGCTGAAGCAATGACCTTGTTCGAAGGGGTGTGTAAGGCTATTGAAGTTGGTCTTCATCCCCTTCGGGCGGAAACTGACTCATTAATACTTTGCTAGCTCCTTACAAAGCAGACTAAGTTTATGAATGAAATTCAGGGTTTCGTCGATCGTATTCTTTCCTTCCAACGAAGCGGTTACATTCATGGCTTCCTGCACATACCTCGATCTAACAACTCTACTACCAACGATCTAGCCCGTCATGCGCGATCCTTTCATCACTCCGAGATATGGATTGAAGACCACCTCACTTGGGTGTCGACACTTGTCCTCCGAGATTCTTAATTTTTTATTTTAATCCTCTTTTTTTTTTTTTTTTTTCTATGTGTACTCCAAAAAAAAAACATTAGTTAACAAGCGCGTACAATGCGGTGTCAAGTTTCAAACAATGTAAGAATTTATAAAATAAAAAATAAAAAATAAATGTCTTAAAATAATAAAAATAAATAAATAAATAATGAAATCCGGCCTGCATATATATATATATATATAAATAAATTAAGCTAAAAAATTTGTAACGAACAGCAGAGCTTTCAGAATTCAGACCAGAGAGAATCCCGGTAGAGTTCTTTCTTTTGATAGTCCGCCGAACCGAGTGAAGTGAAATCGGAGCCGAAATGGGCGGCGGAGGTGAAGGAACGTCGCTGGAATTCACTCCCACGTGGGTTGTAGCCGCCGTATGCACCGTCATCGTCGCCATTTCTCTCGCCTTAGAGCGCCTCCTCCACTTCCTTGGCAAGTACCTCAAGAGTAAGAATCAGAAGCCGCTCAATGAAGCTCTTCAGAAAGTTAAAGAAGGTTCGATTTGATTCCGATTCCATAATCCATAATCCATAATCCGTTTCATTTTTCTTTTGCTTTCCTATTTCTCCTGTTCATTTTTTTCTGTGCGTGTTTTTTTTTTTGCTTTTTCGCTTTTCGAATTTCATTCTCTGTTAGTTTTTCGATTGTTGATTTTTTTGCCCTTGTTTTGGTATCTGGATGCTGCAGAATTGATGCTTTTGGGGTTTATTTCGCTTCTCCTCACTGTATTTCAAGGCGCTATCTCTAAAGTGTGTGTTCCTCAGAGTTTGACTGAGCATTTACTTCCCTGTGATCTCAAGGATAAAGATAAAGCTGAACATGGTTCCTCAACGACGGAGCATTTTCAAACATTCTTTGTTTCCAGTATTTCCGGTACTGCTAGACGCCTTCTTGCTGAGGGATCGGCTTCACAGACTGGTTATTGTGCTAAAGAGGTGAAGATTAACCTAACCATCTCAATTATGTCCACCATTGATGCTCATTTATGGCTTGGATGCTGAATTGAATGAATGTATAGTTGAATTTAGGACTGGAATTGTTTGATTCTGTTCATTGATTCCTGTTCTGTGTATTTGATGGTATTTCACATGTTTGAAATTCATTCAGTTTTGTGAAAAATTTAGGAGTAAATGTGTTGTTTACTTGGTAGCAGCATACAGATTTGAAATAGGAAATAATTTTGTTTTTGTGTTTTTGTGATTTTGTTTTGTTTTGTCAACATGTGGGCTGAGAGATGCGAACCTCTAACCTCGTAGTCACTAGTTTGTACATCAGTTGAGCTATGATCATGTTCACATTGAAATATTTTTTCTTAGGTCTTCTTTTTAAGAATAAAAATATTTATTTTCTTCTTCTTCAAGGTTTTAGGGTGGAAAATACATTTGGCTATCATTTTAGGGTTAGGTGAAAATAATTATGATATCACTGTAGCCCACCCTAGGTAGACTTGCTAGAATAGAATACTTGCCAATTTGAAGAGAGCAAACTTTGAGTCTGTGTTTACTTGTCAATGAAGGAATGAGAATCATTTTGCCTCATGGCTCATTCCCATATGATATTTTTTTATTTATTATTATTATTATTTTTTTTTTTTGGGGGGGGGGGGGGGGGAAGTATTATTCATGATTTGTATGTGTCTCCTTGACTCCTTGCTATATGATTCCTTACTTGTGTGTCCCACCAAACTAGAGAAATTCATGATTTTGGGGGAATGAGATTGTCTTAAAAAAAGGTAAAGAATCTTATTTTGATTTCTAATTTATAGACCTTTTTTTTTCTTCTTTCCTTTCCTTTCCTTTTTTAATTATTCCCTTCTATCTTTATTTTTGTGATGGATCTCATATTTAATTGAAACCGATTTTCATTCCAAGTGTCAGTACAAAAAAAATATTAATTCTATTATACTTTTTTTTAATTCGGATTATAAAATAAGTTTAGTAAGCACAATATCAGAACACTTATCTAATCCTATTCCTATTCATAAATTTGTAAATCCAATTTTTGAGCCCATGCTTGATAACCATTTGGTTTTTGAAAATTAAGCTTATAAACACTACTTCCATCCATGATTTCCTTGTTTTGTTATCTATTTTTTACTAGTGTTTTCAAAATCCAAGCCAAGTTTAGGAGTCTAAAAATGGTAGTTTTTAAAAGTTTGTTTTTGTTTTTTGAATTTGGTTAAGAATTCAAATGTGTCCTTGGGAAAGATGAAAACCATTGTAAAGAAATTGGAGAAAATAAGTACAATTTTCAAAAACTAAAAACAGAAAACCAAATGGTTATCAAAGAGGGCTTAAATAATTTTTTTTAATCTTTACTTTTTGATAGGTCTCAAATTTATTTCAAAATGATTTCTATTTCAAGTATTAGTAAATAAAATAAATTGTAGTAGAAACTTATTTATTCTGAGTGCAAAATAGTTTTAGCGAACACAATATTAGAAATTGTATTCTTATTATTAAGTTTCTATTTCAATTGATTTTCATTTCCATTCTATCTCATTTTTGTTTCAGTTAAGAGTATCACTTTCATACTTTGGAATCATGGGTTCAAATTGATCCAGTTGACACTTCTTTTTCATTTCCTTTTTCATAATCAACTTTTGAAAACAATAGAGCTCAAAATACTTATCAAGCTTATTTGACTTTTTGTTTAAAAAACACAATGCAAAGAGCAAACAGAAAAAGAGAAGATTATCGAACAGGTCTTGAAGTGTTCCCTTCAAATAATGATTTGCAATTGAAAATATGTTTATTGCCTTTTGTTGTGGAAATTGAGGTTGTATCCACAATTCACATGTATATCCTGCTTTCGTCTTACATTATCTTGGTCTCATTGCTCTGCCTCTGCACATATCTTAGTCTTAATAAATCGTTTTTAATTTGACCTCTCTCCTTTCCATATGTTTTCCCTCTCCAGGATAAGGTGCCATTGCTATCACTTGAAGCGTTGCATCATCTACATATTTTTATCTTCATCCTAGCTATCGTCCACGTGACATTTTGTGTTCTCACCGTAGTTTTTGGAGGGCTGAAGGTAAGTAATTAGTAGGATTATTTTCTGATAAGCTACCATTACAGGATAACTCGACTGTTTGATCTCAGTTTTAATTCTGTGTAATGATATAGATTCGTCAATGGAAGCAATGGGAGGATTCTATTGCAAAAGAGAATTTTGATACCGAACATGGTAACCATTTAACATTAATATTTTCGGGTCATTTTGGATGTATATCATCATTGAATTCTGCATATATCGGTTATAAATAAAATGCCATGAAAAGTGAAACGGTTTGAGATTGGAAGAGCTGTGTGAATTTATTCTAAACAAACTCGAAGTTGATTTTTGAACTCAAAAGCTCTCAGCTTAGTTACCTAATATGTATGTTTGTGTTTTTTTTCCCTTTTATTTTGGTTTTTTGTTGCTGTTGTTTTGTTCTAATCCTAATGCTTTTGCAGTTCTAAAACCAAAAGTCACCCATGTCCATCAACATGATTTTATCAAAGACCACTTTTTGGGCATTGGTAAAGATTCAGTTCTTCTTGGTTGGTTGGTAAGTCAAATCATTTTCTTAAAAACACACACACATATATATATATATATATATATTATAATCATCCTGCTTTCAATCCTGTTTTGCTTCATGTTGGATGCCACTTCCCTTAGCTTATCTTCTTGACATCCTGGTTCCTACAACTACAAGTTTCATATCACTACTATTCTTGATATAAAATGTTTTGTTAAATTTCAACTAAGTTCTTTGCTAACTCTAAGGCCAAACAATCAAATTCTTGCTTTCCTTGAAGTCAGAAGGTGCACCGAAAGTGTTTCACGTTAGTGAAGTGATGCATGGTTTCTAGAGATTGAAGTAATGTAATTATATATTGAGAAAAAAAATTGAAAAATAATTGAGATGATGATTGTGAATATCGATGTGTATCAATCAAAGTAAAGAAATGCATGTAGAATCATAATCCTATGGCAAATGAAAGACACCGACCTTTTTTCTCCGCTGCATTTAACTTGAGGCTCAAAGGATGTAGAAATCAAAATAATAAGTGAATGATAATCAAATGCTAGAGGTTAAGTTCTGTAACCTTCGTTTGGGAAAAATGTTGATGTATATACTCTCAGGGTATTTTTGTATCTATCTTGCTTTGTGTAGTCTCCACATTCTAAAGTTTGAACGTGTCTTTTGGAATCAAAACATGTGATGCTGTTAAGAGTTATTGCTTGTTGTTTTAACACTCTTTCTTGGGTTTTTCTTCAGCATGCCTTCCTCAAGCAATTTTATGCTTCTGTAACAAAATCAGATTATGCGACATTACGACTTGGTTTCATTATGGTAAGCCATCTACGATTCAGTGTTGATGTATATATGACTTTCATTCTCAGACTGCTTAATAAAAGTTTCACTGCTGTAGACACACTGCAGGGGAAACCCAAAGATGAATTTTCACAAGTACATGATACGTGCCCTTGAAGATGATTTCAAGCATGTTGTCGGTATCAGGCAAGTAATATCTGGAAGTACCCTTTTATATTTAGCTGCAGGATTGCTCAATTTTATAGTTGTGTTATCACGACACATTCCAGCTGTCATTTTTTCTTTCCCCAGCTCTTCTCACATTTTTACAATCTTTTGTTGCAGTTGGTATCTTTGGATCTTCGTGGTTGTCTTCTTGTTCCTTAATATCAATGGTATATCACTTCTTTGATTCTTTACTATATGCCATGGCATTTCCTTAAATTTAATATTGAAGAATGCCCACTAGATTTCGTGTCTTCAAATATGTTACAGTTACATTGTAGTTATTGTATCAATTCTCGAGATATCGGTAACAATAACCATCGTGGGTTGACCTAGTGGTCAATAAGAGTCTTGAAAATAATAAAGGGTTTAGAAGGAATGAGTTTAAACCATGGTGACCACCTACTTATGATTTAATATCCTACAAGTTTCCTTGGCAACCAAATGTAGTAGGGTCATACGGTATCCAGTGAGATTAGTCGAGGTGCGCGCAAGCTGGCTCGAACACTCATAGATATAAAAAAAAAAAAAAGATTCTCGAGAAATCAGTAGCCTCCTTGTCTTATGTTCATGGTTCATCAACTTTGTAGGACAAGGGTTTAAAATTAGTTTTCTAGCTGGGGCTTGAACCTAAAACCCTGGAGAGTCCTAATCCTTTACCACCATTCAAACTCAAAACTTTGGCAAATATCTCCAGACATCCTAAGCCCTTGCGCCACCCTCAAATCCAAAACTTTGGGGGATATCTCCAAACATCCTAAGCCCTTACCACCCTTACCCCTACAGTTATAGCCACCCCTGTCAGTATCCCATATGTAAAACTCTATCCTTCTCTATTCAGATAAAAACCTTTTTGAATAGTTGCTAAATGGAAGTTCAGTACTTGCTACTTGCTCTTTATGTATTAGGATGAATTTCCATTTTATTATCCATAAAAAGGATAATAACTTGATAATCATTATTTCCTATTTACACATGCAGGTTGGCATACATATTTCTGGATAGCATTCATTCCTTTTGTTGTAAGTAGTTTTATCATCCCTCACCAATCTGCTGCTTGAAAAGTGTGTTTGAGTTTGCATCTTGTTCCTAATACAGCTGTGTAGGCTTATATATTTCACTGAAGTTTACAATTCTTTACAATATCATGGAGGCTTTAGATGGCAATGATAAGTTTAAGTGATGTTTTGTGAGAGTAATATCTGTGGTGGAGATCAGATAATCGAAAATAGCGATTATATTGATAACTTGCAGATTAAGAAAAATACAGATAAATACACCCCGAGTAATTAGAGGAACTTGGACATCTTACTTTGAGTACACTTGAGCCTAAACAACTAAACAATTTCTTCCCTTCACCCTTCTTTCTCACTCTATTTTCAAATTCCTTAGTTGATGATCAATGTGCAATTACTATCTTGGTAATATTGCAATATCTGCCAAACAGCTTAGAGGAACGTTTCGATAAGTATCCGACCTCGAAATAGAGGGAGCCCAACCCAGCTCAAACAGCTCACATCCTTAATCACATCATTCCTGTTACCTAGTGTCGGGACACCACAAAAGTGTCTCTAGCTTCCCTTACCGCTCTACTTCACAATGCTTGGTTGCTCACCTCTGGTTTCTATCCATTTGCACTTCAAGGTTTTTTCATCGATGGTCAGAATGGTGCTCTGATACTCTACTTGATAAGAATTACCACCCTTCTCTCATAATTTAATCCCGTGCTCATTAACGAACTAACCTACAATTCTCAGACTACTAAATCAATGACTAGACAATGAACAGCATTTTGAAGCATGGAAGAAAATTAAATTCTTGCCATACTCTTCATCATTACTGCTATCCCTAAAACTTGTATGATTATTCTCTCTTGTAAAATCCCCAATGAGCACCCAAAATGCTGTTTATCCATTGAACCTTAGCTTTTTTCTTGAAATGGTATGAGATTCTGCTGTACTTGTACAATTTTTTCCTTCTATTATTTCATTTGAGATAATTATTATTCCTCTCTTTTCCAGCTTCTGCTTGCTGTTGGAACGAAGCTGGAACATGTGATAACCCAGCTGGCACATGAGGTTGCAGAAAAACATGTAGCAATTGAAGGTGATCTAGTAGTCCAACCATCCGACGATCACTTTTGGTTTCAGCGACCCCGTATCATTCTCTTCTTGATCCATTTTATACTTTTCCAAAACGCTTTCGAGATCGGTTTTTTCTTCTGGATATGGGTAAGCAAGCAGCTGACTGTATCCGCTGGTGACGATTTTTTGAATAATTGAAACCCAAGTTCATGCCTGCTTGATCTGTTTTTAGGTTCAATATGGTTTTGACTCGTGCATCATGGGACAAGTCCGCTATATCGTTCCAAGGCTTATTATTGGGTATGGCAGGAACTCCATATTTTGCTTTTCCTCCTAACAATTTACTTCAATTTGGTCACTAATTTCCAATTAAATTTATTGTCTGGATCAGGGTGTTTATTCAAGTTCTTTGCAGTTACAGCACCCTACCGCTCTATGCCATTGTCACACAGGTGAGTTAAATCTTCTTATTACACAATTACATAATAAATGAAATTTGATCGATTGCTTTAAATTCGGATATCCAAGAAACAAAATGGGATGGAATGTCTGATTTGTTTAGGGGTTGTTTGGTAACGTTTCTGTTTTTTGTTTTCAGTTTTTGGGAAACAGAAGCGTTTGATAACTTTGATAACCATTTGGTTTTTGAAAATTAAGCCTATAAACACTACTTTTATCTATAAGTTTCTTTGTTTTGTTATCTACTCTCTACTAATATTTTAAAAAACCAAGCCAAGTTTTTTAAAACTTATTTTTATTTTTGGAATTTGACTAAGAATCTTAATGTTTTTTTTTTTAAGAAAAAGGAAAATCATAGTAAAGAAATTAAGGCAAAACAAACCTAAATTTCAAAAACTAAAAACTAATTACGAAATAGTTATTAAATGGGACCTAGGTTTCTTGATTCTTGTTTTTGTTTCCCTTTTTTTCCAAAACATAAATAAAATTATTATTTTATCATCATTGACTTTTAAAATGCATAATAAATAGGGCTGGTTGCACAAACAGTAATCACCCAAAATAATTGCAAATTTAGCAAAGTTTAAAACCTTTTGCAAATATGGCAAAAAAATTAGTGGCTATCACTGATAGACTTTATGACTATTACTGATAGACTTCTATGACTGATAGACTATTATCACTGACAAAATTCTATAAAAAAGACTCGATAGACCATACTATTAGTGATAGAAATTGTCATATCCGCAATTTTTTTTAAAAAATGCTATATTTTTAATTATTTTACTCTAAATTGACATTTGTTACCATTTTCCTAATAAATATATAAAAAAACGTAAAAACTTTTCATATAAAAATGTACATGTTTTTATTTATTATTTTTTTCTTCCTCAAGAAACAAGAAACAGTTACCAAACATAGTTAATCCATTTTTCTTTATTAAAAAAGAGGGAACGAGAAACAAGAAACATGAACAGGAACGTTTCGGGCCCTAGTTTCTCACACTCTCATCAACCCGACTAATTATTTCCCAATACAACGAAATGCAGATGGGAAGTTCTTTCAAGAAAGCAATCTTTGATGAACATGTACAAGTAGGCCTAGTTGGTTGGGCTCAGAAGGTGAAGAAAAGAAAGGGACTGAGACCAGCAGCTGCTGATGGCTCCAGCCAAGGAGTCGTCAAGGAAGGTGGTCCAGGTTCTTCTGTGGGGATTCAACTGGGAAATGTTTTGCGCAAGGCTTCTGCACCTGAAGAAATTAAGCCTGATGGATCCAAATCAAATGATCTGCCTTTGTAGTTCTGTAGCCCTTCATTTGTAGAGTAGTTTACGGTAACCGCTATACTTACCCCGTCCAGTAGGAAAAACGTCGAAGTGTTTCAATGTACTGTAAAATTTTTAACAGTGGAATAATCTTATTCATGTGTTGTATCTTGTCTCACTTTGATGATCTATATAGGCTTTTGCATTTGTGATTTGTGATGATTTGTGAATTGTTATCTGTTTCTTTCAGCAACAGGTTGACCTTGTAAGAGTATACAAAATGTATCATATTGATGTTGTATTCTTTTGGTCTTTTAAGTTTCATTTGATGTTGGCTCATATTGATGTGCTCGATTTTCATTGGTCCTTTAGTTGGGAGTTATTTTGTGAATAAAATACTATTTTAGTCTTTGTACTTCAAATTTCATTTTAGTATATGTACTTAGTGCTTGGTTTATTTATTCGGAATCTGAATGGGTTGGAAATCGAAATTGGAAACTTATTGGTGTTGTTTACTTCCATCTGGAATCACTAAAATGTCCTTTTGGAATATAATAAAAATAGTTCTTTTTATAATTTTATTAGGTGTTTTATTCCAATTTTTTTAAATGTTCTTTAAATATTGTCCCCTTCTCACCCAAATTCCCTCACTCTTACTTTTGGTTTGTTTACTTCACTTTGGAATCAGAATGAAATATGGATAATTACTAAATAAAAAATTATCGACCTTTAAGTTACTAGTCATTAGATCATGTCAGCTATACTCTTATTAGCAACAAAGATTATTTCATGTATGTGTCAAGTGTATCGGAGTGAATATGTTACCGGTCCAAATATGCTTAATAACAATTTCAAAAGATAAAAACAAATTTGAGAATTAACTAAAATATTAAGAATATATTGTTTATATTTAGTAAACTATTTATTAAGCATTATACCTCAATCGACTTATTGTTTGAATCAACGATCAAAATTATTTATTAATTGAGTTTGTTGATAGCTTTAATAAAATATTTAGTTCATGAAACCTATTCGAAGGACACATAAAGTATTTTTAGTATTCCACTTTTTTTTTTTTTTTTTTTTTTTTTTTTCAAAGGTAATATATTACGAAACGTAAGTAAGAGAGACCCCACAACACAAGAACAAGGCACTCAAGAACACAACAAGGAGACACTACAACAAGTACTATGGAGGAACACTAATAGACGTAGGGGCCAACAACACCCCCAACCACGAGGCACACTTATAAACCATATCAGCCTGAACACTAATAAGAACATACGGGGGAGAATGGGGACTGACCCCATGAACAAGAGAGTTTCGTTCTCTCCAGATATGGTAGATGACCGCGCACCAAGCAAGCCTCCAAACATGACGCCTGCGACAGTCACCCCACCCCATGCTACAAATCCAAATAAACTCAGTAGACCATGCAACAATACGATGAGAGGAACACTCTCGCCATAAAATCCCCGTCCAGACTTGCCTACTGAATGGACACACAAAGAAAAGATGGTCCCTCGTCTCCAAGACATTTGAGCATAACACACAACTTGACGGAATCAAGGGATCCTACGCATGAAGTCGGACCCTAGTATATAAGCGATCCCGAATCGCCAACCATACAATAAAGGAGTGACAAGGGATATTATCTTCAAACCACAATAAAGACACACAATCTCGTCGAGGCCGCACAACCTCCCAAGCACTAGCCACCGAGAATACATCAAACCTACTAGGGTCCCAAATAATTCGATCACGCTGTTGCAGGTTGAGAACTATTGTATGGACCAAATGAAGCAATTCCTTATCTCCCAAGTCGTACAAGGCCAGTGCCAAGACCTATATGGGAGGAGAAAATCTGACACAAGGGCATGCTTCGCGCTTCCCACAACACCAGCCAACCCCTCCTCACACCGTTGAACAATGGGGCCCCCAGGTAGCGAACGAGTCCACCCACACATGACAACGCGACCATCCCCGATGGAAATCTGGACAAGCGACGAAACTTCTCCCGGAGATGGAAAATGGCCCGAGTACACCACGACCAGCTAGCCAACACCCAAATAGACCAAAAAGAGCGGTCATGAAGAACATAAGCATCGACCCAGGTAACCCACAAGGAGCCAGAGCGCGTAAAAAGAAACCAGAGAAGCTTCACAACAACTGCTACATCCCAAGACCGAACATGGCGAATGCCCAGGCCCCCTCGCTTCTAGGCACACAAATGTTCTTCCAAGCCACATTTGTTCCACCCCTACTGAAAGAGCTCCCTCTCCACAAATAAGCTCGAAACATACAATCAACTTCACCCGCTACGCGAGCAGGCAACACCAACACACTCGCTTAGTAAAACTGAAAGTTCTGCAAAACAGACCGAATAAGTTGCAACCGACCAACATAAGAAAGGGTTCGCGCCGAACATTCTTGCTCGCTGATTTTCTCCAAGAGAGGCTAACAGAACGCATAAGAAAACTGACTTGAAACGAGAGGAATGCCCAAATAACGACTAACAAAGAACCAAGAGAAAAATCCATCAAACCTGCTAAGCATGCAACCTCAAGAAGGGAGAGCCCGACACAAAACATAAAGCTCTTTGCATTGTTAGCCCATAGCCCAGACAACCCCTGAAATCTGAGGAGAGAAAACTGGACAAAAGTTAGGGATGTACAATCACCCCACAAAAGATCACCAGATCATCTGCAAAACAAAGGTGAGTTAGGCGAATCTTCTCACAACGATGATGGAAAGAGAAATCCCCAGGGGGAACATTCAACTACCGGGCAGAACCTCCACAACCATCACAAACAGATATGAAGATAAGGGGTCATCCTGACGAAGCCTTCGGCGGCCCGGGAAAACCCCCTCCAGCGAGCCATTAACTTGAAAGGAGAACGTGGGGACGTGATACAGGCCCGAACCCAACTCACAAACTGGATAGGGGTCCTAATGGCTAATTAATAAAAGGCCAAATAGAAAATCCCAATGGACCGACTCATAGGTCTTCTGGAGATCAACCTTCATGGCACACTGAGGAGGCTCTCTATTAAGGTGGTGTCCACCCACAAACTTATGGAACAAGAGGACATTATCCACGATACTTCGACCCTTGACAAAAGCTGACTGATTTGGGCCTACAAAGTTAGGTAAATAGGTACCCAAGCGATTCCCCAGGATCTTCGAGATGCACTTATACACCATATTACAACACGAGATGGGCCTATAATCACCAAGCCTGATAGGGAGATCCTTCTTGTTAACCAGTGTAATCGCAGTAGCATTCACACCGGGAGGAAGGTAAGAGGAATAAAGAAAGTGAAGCACCGCAGCACAAAAATAATCCCCAACAACACTTTAGGCAGCTTTGAAAAACCCCACTGATACGCCATTCGGGCCAGGGGCCTTACTGCTACTCATCGCGAAAAGCACTCGTTTGACCTTCTCACACGAGATAGGCCTAACTAGATCATCTCCACATTCCTTAGACCAACGAAACCCAAAAATTGAAGCTAGTTGGTTAGTAAGATCTCTGTAACCAATCGTCTGGGAGTTAAAAATGTCACGAAAATAGGCTATCACCTCCATAGCAATATCAATTTAATAAAAGTCAGAGAAGGACCTTTCTTCTTTTTCGTATAAGTTAAATGATTTTGAATAGATTTAAGAACTATAATTTGAGTTTATATGTTACCTTAGTTTCAAATATTTGGTGGGAATTTGGTAAGTATGCTTTTGAAAACTTTTATCATTAAACTTGAAAGTTTGATTTAATCTTACCAGACATTTTCTACATTAGCAATGAATAAAAAAATTAAGTTAAATTATAAGTTTAATTGTTAAACGTTTAGAATTGTGTCTATTTAATCATTGTACCTTAAAAGGTCTCTAACATACTATTCAACTTTAAATTTTATATAAATTTGTTAATTTTAAAAAATATATATATTAGAATTGAGAATTTTTAATACATAAAGATTAAAGTTAATTTTTTTTATAAAATAACTAACTTAAATATTAAACCCTAAACCATAACTTTAAACTCTAAAAGTGTAAAAGAGATAAATTTAATAAGCGGAAACATTCTAAAACATAAAATAAACAATAGAAAAATAAAAAAACAAGGAAACTATTAGGGAATTACCGTATTAGGAAACTAGTTAGAGTTTAGTTAGTATCCAGTTAGTTTTCGATTAGGGTTGTATAAATACATCCTATTCTAAGAGAAATACAAGGCAAAATACAGAGAGAAAGATTATTAAGAGAAACCATTATGGGTTTTAGCAGAAACTGTTATTTTAAAATAGAAAAAATTACACTATTTTGAGTTTGGTAGCATCTGTATCTACAGGTTTCAAACTCAACCATTGACACCTATTTTTTTTTTTTTAATTATTAAAATTCTTTTTTAAAAATATATATTTTTCTTTTTCTTTCTCCCTGCTCCCACTTTCCTCCTTTCTTATTTTTACTCATCATTCTTTTTCTTCCTTCATTGGCCGTCGGACAATGACGACGATTTTTTTTCCCTCCTTTCCCTCTCCTTCTCACCTTCATCTCTCCATTTCTCCCCCTCCTTTTCAAAAAAAAAAAAAAAACACATTTTATACAGATTTGGGTCTGTTCCAGATTCATGATTTGTAATTTTTTTTTTTGAAAACGAAGGTAAAAAGGTGAGAAAGAGGGAGATAGAGGTGAGAGGGAAGGGAGAAGAAGAAAACGAAAAGAAAAAAAGAATTATAGATCGGGAACGAACCCTAAAACACGTGATTTTTTTTTTTTTTTTTTTCTTAACGAGAAGAAGAAGGGGAAAAAGAGGGATATGGAGGGGAGAGGGAAGGCGAGGGAAAGGAGAAGAGAAAAACGAGGAAAAAAAACCGATATTGCACTCGGTCATGAAAGTTAGAAGAAAGATGAGGTAGGAAGTAAGAAGGAGGAGAGAGAAAGAGAGGAAAAAATTAATAATTAAAAAATATTTTTAATTAAAAATAGATTTAGCATCAATCTGTTAAAATCTCACTGATATATTGTTGTAAAAAAAAAAAACAAATTTAGTGTTCTATTACAATTTTTTTTATTTGACAAAATAATGGTGTAGCCTAATGTCTCACAAAGTTTGTAATAATTATTTAATTGTCAATAACAAATTTAAAATTAGTTATCAACAATAATTTATATGAAATATAAATCATTTGAGAAAAAAAAATATATCTAAAAAAATGCATCTAAAAAAATGGAGGAAAAAAACTTTAAAAAAAAACTAATTTTAACAATTAGGTCCCTTATTAATTTTATATATTTACAAAATATACATTAGCAATTAATTATAAGTAATAAATTAATCAAAGAGGATTAACTCTAATATGTGGTGTCCGTTCTGTTTTCGGGACCCGGAGACGGTTGTGCATCTCTTCTGGACATGCAAGTTGGCCAAAACTTTGTGGTCTTATTTCTTTAATATTTCTTTAATTAAATTCAGATTGCGTCGGACCCGTGGATTCCAAAGGTTGTGCAAGGTCGCCCGATGTGTGTTGATAATTGTTATAAGGATGAGTCGGTGGCATTATTGATATGTGCAGATGGGTCTTGGAATGAAGCTAAGGTTCGCACGGGGTTTGGTGAGGAGGAGGGTAATATAGTTCTTTTCATTCCCACGAATGGGCAAAGAGAGGATGACGAAGTCTATTGGGCTTGGGATAAGAAGGGTTTATTTTTAGTGAAAAGTGCTTATAAGCTCGGTATGCATTTAGAGCGGAGTCAACAAGGCTCCTCATCTTCTATGGATCGCGTTGCCATACTTTGGAAGGGTTTCTGGCAGACCCGCCTGCCCTCGAAGGTTAAATTGTGTTGTTGGAAAATTATGCAGGACATTGTTCTGACGCGGTCCAATCTTCAGTCAAAGGGGATTAACTCTGATGTGTGGTGCCCGTTCTGTTTTTAGGATTCGGAAACTGTTGTGCATCTCTTCTGAACATGCAAGTTGACCAAAGCTTTGTGGTCTTATTTCTTTAATATTAATGTGGTGTATGTTTTGTGTTGTAGGAACAATTGGTCGGCCGTAGATAGTTATGAATGGTTCTAGGACTGCAAAGAGGCGAGGTCAATGAAGCTCTTTTAGGTGTTGTTGTGGCAAGTTTGGGAGTATCGCAATCGATGGGTCTTCACTGGTCTTGAGACCTCTGTGGCAGTATTGCAAGAAAAAGTTGTTGCCTACCTTCATGAATTTACTTCGGGGTCAAAGCAGCGTCCTAGTGGGTCGTGTCGACATGGGGCATCATCGGACGCACTTGCGGTCTAGAGTTGGCTGATGGATGGTGTGTCGGGGTTGTCTCTTACTTGCTATGCTGCGTGGAGAGAGGCTGGTGGCAGTGCCAGATTGGGTTGGGTTCTTTGTGACCAATCCGAAAATCTGGTTCGAGCTGGCTGTAAGGTTGTGGGGGGTCTATGCGATGCACAAATGGCAGAGATGAAGGCAGTTGAGGCGGGGGTAAGGATGTTGGTAGCCATGCACCACCAGGAGGTTGCAGTGCAATCTGATTGCCTTGATGTGGTTCGTCTCCTAACTCGTGAAGAGGAGAACCTGACGAATATTAAATCGGTCGCCAGTGAAGTGCTTAGCCTGACGGTGGCGGCACATGTTCGAGTCTTTCAACATATACAACGGTCTCAAAACAACGTTGCTGATGGTATTGCCTGATGGGCATTGTGTGACGACTGTGACCAAAAATGGTGCTCTACTTTTTCTTCTCGGTTAATGTTGCTTGTTGAAAATGACAAACAACCTCATTTGTAGCATTCTATTTAGCTGTGTTTGCTTTAGTATTAAAAAAAATAAATAAATAATAATATGAAAGATTTATTTTCCAGTATTTATCCCTGGTTTTTCTAACTCCACCAGCTTTCCACGTGCTGCCGTGGCATGTGGTAAAACAATAGTTAGTTAAATAAGCGCGTAGATTGCGTTCTCAAATCTCAGATTTTTGTAACGAACAAATAATATTTAAATTAATAAATTATGCTGACAATATTGTAAGGAACAAACAACGACGAACAGAGTGAAGTGAAATCACAGAAGATAAACAAAGTGTTGTTATACCCGAAATGGGCGGCGGAGGTGGTGAAGGAACGTCGCTGGAATTCACTCCGACATGGGTTGTTGCCGCCGTATGCACCGTCATCGTTTCCATTTCCTTCGCCTTAGAGCGCCTCCTCCATTTCCTCGGCAAATATCTCAAGCGGAAGAATCAGAAGCCGCTCAATGAAGCTCTCCAGAAAGTTAAAGAAGGTTCGATTTCATTCCCAATCTGAATCTCAATCTGAATCCATAATTTTAGGCTCTGTTTGATAACGTTCTCAATTTCCTGTTTTTTGTTTCTGTTTCTCAATTTTAAAGAAACAAACTTGTTTTTCTTGTTAATTTTGAGAAACCTTAAAAAAAAAAAAGGCAAAAATTGAGAAACTATAAAGAGATGTTCTTTTTTATATTATTTCTTTCTCTTTATTATTTAAACATTTCATTGGTCTATTGGTCTAAAGTAGTGGTTGATTTCCTCATCCAACAGAGTTCTTGAGATCAAGTCTTAGATGCAACATTTTTTTTTTTTATTTCTTAATTTTGCAGTTTTTTATATATTATTGGTTTTAATATTTTAGCATACGACATTTAGTCACATAATTGAGTTGGGTTCGACTCGACATCATTTAAAGCGGAAGAACTCGATTGAAAGATGAGATCAAATTTGGGTCATTTTGATAATTAATTTTTTTTTATATATATTTTAATGTTTATATATTTTGTATTATATAACTCAATTATATTAAACTATAAATAAAATAAAAAAAATGTTGAAAAAAAAAAGAAATGAGAACAGACACGTTTCTTTCTTGATTAAAAAAAAAACACGTTTTTTTCTGGTTCTCAAAAAATAAGAATCAAGAAATAGTGAACAAAACAAGAAACAAAAATCAGAAAACGAGAACGTTATCAAACCCGCAGTGATATTGTTTCGATTGTTGATTTTTTTGGTATCTGGATGCTGCAGAATTGATGCTTTTGGGGTTTATTTCGCTTCTCCTCACTGTATTTCAAGACGCTATAGCTAAAGTGTGTGTTCCTCAGAGTTTGACACAGGATTTTCTTCCCTGTGATCTGAAGGATAAAGACAAACCCCACCATGATTCCTCCGATGATGATACTGATTCCGAAACCACCGAGCATTTTCAAACGTTCTTTCTTTCTAGTATTTTCGGTACGGCTAGGCGCCTTCTTTCTTCAGAGGAACCGGCTTCACAGATTGGTTATTGTGCCAAACAGGTGAACATTAACCCAACCATTCATGCTCATTTATGGCTTGGATCGTGTATTCAATTAATTTAGGACTCGAATTGTTTGATTTATCTTCTGAGTATCACTTTCATACTGTGGGAATCATGGGTTCGAATTGGATCCAGTTAACACTTCTGTTTTCCTTTTTCATAATCAACTTCTGAAAACAATGGAGTTCCAAATATTTATCAAGCTTATTTGAGTTTTTGTTTTGAAAAAAACAATGCAAAGAACAAACAGAAGAAGAGAAGATTATTGAACAGGTCTTGAAGTGTTCTCTTCAAATAATGATTTGCATTTGCACTTTTGTTGTGGAAATTGAGGTTGTATCCACAATTCTCGTGTATATACTGTATTAGACATCATGAGGTTCTATCCTAAAACTAATTGATCATAGGAGGAGTAACCCAGGTATGTTATATTGTGAGTGAGGTTCCTTCATCTTTTCGAGGTGGGATCCTCACATGCTCCCTCAAGATGGTGCCTAGCTCACCATCATCCTCACATGCCCCCTCAAGATGGTGCCTCTTTGGACTCACCATCTTGGGTCGGATGGTACCTCTTTGGGCTCACCATTCGGATCCCATTTTGGACCGAATACCTGTTTGGACTTCGTGGGCTCTGATATCATATTAGACATCACGAGGTGAGGTCCCTTCATCTTTTCGATGTGGGATCTTCACATACTGCTGTCGTCTTACATTATCTTGGTCTCTTGCCTCTGCCTCTGAACATATCTTAAGTCTTAATAAATCGTTTTTCATTTGACCTCTCTCCAGGATAAGGTGCCATTGCTATCACTTGAAGCATTGCACCATCTGCATATTTTTATCTTCATCCTAGCTATCGTCCACGTGACATTTTGTGTTCTCACCGTAGTTTTTGGAGGGCTGAAGGTAAGTAATTAATAGCCTTATTTTCTGATAAGTTACCATTACAGGATAACTCGACAGTTTGATCTCAGTTTTTATTCTGTGTAATGGTATAGATTCATCAATGGAAGCAATGGGAGGATTCTATTGCAAAAGAGAATTTTGATACCGATAAGGGTAACCATTTAACATTAATATTTTTGGGTCATTTTGGATGTATATCATCATTAAATTCTGCATATATCCCCTTATAAATAAAATGCCATGAAAAGTGAAATGGTTTGAGATTGGAAGAGCTGTGTGAATTTATTCTAAACAAACTCGAAGTTGATTTTTGCACTCAAAAGCTCTCAGCTTAGTCACCTAATATGTTTGTGTTTTTTCTTCTTTTGTTGTTGTTGTTTTGTTCTAATCCTGATGCTTTTGCAGTTCTAAACCCAATAGTCACCCATGTCCATCAACATGATTTTATCAAAGGCCGCTTTTCGGGCATTGATAGAGATTCAGTTATTGTTGGTTGGTTGGTAAGTCAAATCATTTTCTTATATATATAATATATCATTCTGCTTTCAATCCTGTTTTGCTTCATGTTGGATGCCACTTCCCTTAGCTTTTCTTCTTGACATCCTGGTTCCTACAGCTACAAGTTTCATATCACTACTATTCTTGATATAAAATGTTCAATTTCTTGCTTGCCTTGAAGTCAGAAGGTGCACCTAAAGTGTTTCACGTTAGTGAAGTGATGCATGGTTTCTATAGATTGAATTAACGTAGTTATATATTGAGAAAAAAATTGAAAAATAATTGAGAGGAGGATTGTGAATATCGATGTGTATCAATCAAAGTAAAAGAAAGGCATGTAGAATCTCATGGCAAATGAATGACACGGTCGACACCGACCTTGTTTCTCTACTGCATTTATCTCGAGGCTCAAAGGATGTAGAAATCAAAATAACAAGTGAATGATAATGAAATGCCAGAGGTTAAGTTCTGTAACCATCGTTTGGGAAAAAAGTTGATGTTTATATTCTCAGGGTGTTTTTGTATTTATCTTGCTTTGTGTGACATTCTAAAGTTTGAACGTGTCTACTATTTTGAAATCAAAACATGTGATGCTGTTAAGAGTCATTGCTTGTTGTTTTAACACTCTCTTTCTTGGGTTTTTCTTCAGCATTCCTTCTTCAAGCAATTTTATGCTTCTGTAACAAAATCAGATTATGTGACATTACGACTTGGTTTCATTATGGTAAGCCATCTACGATTCAGTGTTGATGTATTTATGACTTTCATTCTCAGACTGCTTAATAAAAGTTTCACTGCTGTAGACACACTGCAGGGGAAACCCAAAGTTGAATTTTCACAAGTACATGATACGTGCCCTTGAAGATGATTTCAAGCATGTTGTCGGTATCAGGCAAGTAATATCTGGGAGTAACCCTTTTATATTTAGCTGCAGGATTGCTCAATTTTATAGTTGCGCTAATCATGACACATTCCAGCCGTCATTTTTCCTTTCCCCAGCTCTTCTAACATTTTTACAATCTTTTGTTGCAGTTGGTATCTTTGGATCTTCGTGGTTGTCTTCTTGTTCCTTAATGTTTATGGTATAGCTCTTCTTTGATTCGTTACTATAGGCCATGGCATTTCCTTAAATTTAATATTGAAGAATGCCCACAGGATTTTGTGTCTGCAGATATGTTACACTGTAGTTATTGTATTCATTCCTTGCCTTACGTTCATGGTTCATCAACTTTGTAGGACAAGGGTTTAAAATTGGTTTTCTAGCGGGGGTTGAACCTAAAACCCTGGAGATGCACAAAAGCTTAAGCGGGGATGGGTTACGGTAAATTTAATTATATCAATACTTTAACACTCCTCCTCACTTGTGAACATGGAAATTTGTAGAAGACCCAATAAGTGGATATCAATATTAATAGGGGAGAAAATGACATTGCAGGAGCTCGAACACATGACTTCGTGCTCGGATATCATGTTAAATCACCAATCAACCTAAAAACTTAAGTTGATGGGTTATGGTAAATTTGATTATATCAATACTTTAACTGGCCGAATCCCTTGCCACCACCAAATTCAAAACTCTGGCTAATATCTCAAGACATCCCTAAGGCAAGGGCCACCCTCGAATCCAAAACTTCGGGGGATATCTCCAAACATCCTAAGCCCTTGCCAGCCACCCCTGTCAGTATCCCATATGTACAACTCTATCCTTCTCTATTCAGATAAAAAAAAACGTTTTGAATAGTTGCTTAGTGGAAGTTCAGTACATGCTCTTTATGTATTAAGATGAATTTCCATTTTATTATCCATAAAAAGGATATTAACTTGATAATCATTATTTCTTATATACATGCAGGTTGGCATTCATATTTCTGGTTAGCATTCGTTCCTTTTTTTGTAAGTAGTTTTATCATCCCTCACCAATCTGCTGCTTGAAAAGTGTGTTTGAGTTTGCATCTTTGTTTCTAATATAGCTGTGTAGGCTTGTATACTTCACTGAAGTTTACAATTCTTTACAATATCATGGAGGCTTATAGATGGCAATGGTAAAAGTTTAAGTGGTGTTTTCTGAGAGTAAAATCTGTGGTGGAAATCAGAGAATTGAAAATAGCGATTATATTGATAACTTTCAGATTAAGAAAAATACAGATAAATACACAGAATAATTAAACCATCATGGATTGACTTAGTGGTCAATAAAGGCCTTGAAAATAATAAAGAGTTTAGAGGGAATGAGTTCAAACCATGGTGACCACCTACCTAGGATTTAATATCCTACGAGTTTTTTTGGCAACAAAATGCAGTAGGGTCAGCCGGTTGTCCCGTGAAATTAGTTGAGGTGCAGACAAGCTGGCCTGGACACTCACGAATATCAAAAAAAGAAAAATTATAAATACACCTAGAATAATTAGAAGAACGTGGACATCTTACTTTGAGGACACTTGAACCTAAACAACTAAACAATTGCTTCCCTTCACCTTCTTTCTCACTCTATTACTACCTATTACAAATTCCTTAGTTGACGATCAATGTGCCGTTAATATCCTAGTAATATTGCAATATCTGCCGAACAAGTTAGAGGAACGTTTCAACAAGTATCCAACCTTGAAATAGAGGGAGCCCAACCCGGCTCAAACAGCTCACATCCTTGATCACATCATACCTGTTGGCTGTTACCTAGTGTCGAGACACCACAGAAGTGTCTCTAGTTTCCCTTACCACTCTACTTCACATTGCTTGGTTTCTAGACATCCGAAATTCTCCAATGAAACAGAAACAGTATGTTTCCGTCTCTGCTAAGGTCCATTAGCACTTGCTTCTCCAATAGTCGTTCCTCTTTATCGGGCATGATTTGCATTGCTCTAATTGTTAGGATACAAACAATATCCCACATTGGCTAGAAAAGGGAAAGATCATGGGTATATAATGGATGACAATTATCTCCAATTGGTTTGAGGCCTTTTGGGTGAAACCAAAAGCAAAGCCATGAGGGTTTAGGCCCAAAATAGACAATATCATATCATTGTGGAGATGTCTGGGTTCCGTTGTCCTTAATACTAATGATGAGCGAGTATGCTCCTTTAGCTACCGACTTCATGCCACGACTCCTCTCTCTGTCTTCAAGTTTTCTCTCCAACGTATCCATTTGGACTTCAAGATTTTTTCATCCATGGTCAGAATGGTGCTCTGATACTTGACTTGATAAGAATTACCACCCTTCTCTCATAATTTAATCCCGTGCTCATTAACGAACTAACCGACCTACATTCTCAGACTACTAAATCAATGACTAGACAGTGAACAGCATTTTGTAGCATGGAAGAAAATTAAATCTTTGCCATACTCTTCATCATTACTGGTATCCTTAAAACTTTTACGATTATTCTCTACTTGTAAATGTTAGGAGTGCTAACAAAGTCTCACATTGGTTAGGGAAGGGATTGATTCATGGTATATAAGTGAGAATAATTATATCCATTGGTATGAGGCCTTTTGGGTGAAACCAAAAGCAAAGCCATGCGGGTTTAGGCCCAAAGTGGACAATATCATACTAGTGTGAGATATGTGGAGTTTCGTTGTCCTTATCAATTGGTATCAGAGCCATGATGCCCTAGCTGTGTGGAAAGTTCCTCAGATTTCGAACAAAGAGAACTCCCCGGATCGAACAAAAAGTGCTTGAATAACAAGCAAGAAGTATACCTCTATCAAGTCGGCTAGATTGATAGAAGGAGTAGCCCTATCAAGAAGATAGGAAGAGTATATCTTTGTTCGAGAGGAGGCTCCAAGTGGTACTTTGTTGGAGGGGAGGATTGTTAGGAGTGCTAACAAAGTCCCACATTGGTTAGGGAAGAGATTGATCCATGGTATATAAGTGAGAACAATTATCTCCATTGGTATGAGGCATTTTGGGTGAAACCAAAAGCAAAGCCATGAATGTGAGATATGTGGAGTTCCGTTGTCCTTAAAATCACGCAAAATACTATTTATCTAGCTTCTGTTATAGTTGTACAATTTCTTCCTTCTATTATTTCATTTGACATAATTATTATTCCTCTATTTGCCAGCTTCTGCTTGCTGTTGGAACGAAGCTGGAACATGTGATAACTCAGCTGGCTCACGAGGTAGCAGAAAAGCATGTAGCAATTGAAGGTGATCTAGTAGTCCAACCATCCGACGATCTCTTTTGGTTTCAGCGACCCCGTATTGTTCTCTTCTTGATCCATTTTATACTTTTCCAAAACGCTTTCGAGATCGGATTTTTCTTCTGGATATGGGTAAGCAAGCAGCTGACTGTATCTGCTGGTGATGATGTTTTGAATAATTGAAACACAAGTTCATGCCTGCTTGATATGTTTTTTTAGGTTCAATATGGTTTCGACTCGTGCATCATGGGACAAGTCCGCTATATCGTTCCAAGGCTTATTATTGGGTAAGGCAGAAACTCTATATTTTGCTTTTCCTCCTAACAATTACTTCATTTTGGTCACTAATTTCCAATGAATTTTAATGTCTGGATCAGGGTGTTTATTCAGGTTCTTTGCAGTTACAGCACCTTACCGCTCTATGCCATTGTCACACAGGTGAGCTTTTAGTAAATCTTCCTGTTACACAACTACATATCAAATGAAATTTATTCGATTGCTTTAAATTCTGTTTCCGAACAACAAAATGGGATGGAATGTCTGATTTGTTTAGGCTCGTTTGGTAACGTTCCTGTTTCATTTTTTATCTCATGTTTTTCGTTTTCAGGTTTTGGGAAACAAAAGTGTTTGATACCTGTTATTGTTTCTTGTTTCTCATTTTTCATGATAATTTTGGAAACAACTAAATCAAGGCGTTTGATAACCATTTGTTTTTTTTTAAATTAAGCTTATAAACACTATTTCTAGAGTTCTAAAGGATCAAGCAAAAAAAAATAGTTTGTAAATTTTCTTTTTGTTTTTGGAATTTAACGAGCACCATAATGTTTTAAGAAATTAGGAAAAACAAACATAAATTTCAAAAACTTAAAAGTAAATGGATATCAAATGCAACCCAAGTTTCTAGTTTTTTGTTTTTCTCTTTTTTTCAAAATATAAATAAAAACATTATTTTAGCATCCTTGACTTATAAAATACATAATAAATATCTAAAAATAAATATAATGTATGGATATCTAATTTTAAAAACTAATTTTCACATAAATATTTACATTTTTAATTTAAAATTTCAGGGAACGGTTAACTAGAAATGATTATCAAACATGTTTCTATTTTTTTTTTTCTTTCAAGAAACAAGAAATAGTTACCAAACATAGTTTCATTTTTCTCTACTGAACAAAGGGGAAACCAGAAATAAGAAACGAAAAACAAGAAACAGTTACCAAACGGGCCCTAGTTTGTCACACTCTCATCAACCCGACTAATCATTTCCCAATACATTGAAAAATGCAGATGGGTAGTTCTTTCAATAAAGCAATATTTGATGAACATGTACAAGCAGGCCTAGTTGGTTGGGCTCAGAAGGTGAAGAGAAAAAAGGGACAGAAAGTAGCAGCTGCTGATGGCACCAGCCAAGGAGACAAGGAAGGTGGTGCTGCAGGTTCTTGTTTGGGGATTCAACTGGGAAATGTTTTGGGCAGGACTTCTGCACCTGAAGAAACTAAGCCTGATGAATCCAAATCAAAGGATCTGCCTGTGTAGTTGGATTTGGATCCAATTCAAATGTAGCCCTTCATTTTTGTAGAGTAGTATATATATACGCCATACGGTAACCAACCGCTCTAGTTACACCCCGTCCAGTAGGAGAAACGTCGAAGCGTTTCGAAAATTTTGTTCTTATATTCATGAGTTGTATCTTGTCTCACTTTGATGATGATGATATATATAATCGGCTTTTGCATTTCTGAATTGTGAATTGTGATGTGTTTCTTTTCAGCAACAGGTTGACTTTGAAAGAGTATAAAAAATGTATCATATCGATGTACTCGATTCTCATTGGTTCGTTATTTTGTGGAAGCAGCTTGTTAAACTATTGGTTAAAATATCGTTTTAGTCGGTGTACTACGAGGCTTAATCTATTTTAGTATGTACTTTCAATTGTTTAAACTTAGTCTTTATCCTTTCGATAAAACTTAAAGTTAAGTAGTTTGAAGTTGATTTTTAAAGTTTAGAGTAAAATAATAATTTTTATTAAAGAAAAAATACAATGTGACATTAATGATTACACCACTAAATGCCTACATCTATTGGAAAATTACCCCATCAAGTAATACTGAAATAATACCATTGATAATAATAATATGATATGCTATGAAAGCATTACACTAACTAACACAAACAAACTAAAATTAAAATTGAAAAAATTGAAAGACCAGAATCTTAAAATGGACTTATCAACGAGTGACAACTTTATCAAATGTTGCAATTGTTTACTCAATTTTTTTTTTTAAAAAAAGTATTTATAATTAATGCAGGACGGGGATCGAACCTCTAACCTCTCGATCATTAGTTCTTATAAAATTTAGGCGATAATAATTCATTTAAATTGTTGTCAAGTGCAAGATGGAACCCTCACTCGGCTATCTAGGCATAGAGATGTCCATGGGGCGAAGCGGGGGCGGAGCGGGGCCAGTAATGCCTTCCCTGCCCCCGTCCCCGTCTCCCATTTCATTACCCGTCCCCGCGAAATTTGCCGTTTAATTTTGCGGGGACGGGGCGGGTATTCCACGCGGGGAATTCGCGGGTAACGGATATTTCCCGCGGGTAATTTTCCCCACGAATAATTTACTTTTTTAATTTATTCTTATTTTTTTAAAAAAAGTTTGGTTATTTGTTAAGTTGATTAAT
This sequence comes from Herpetospermum pedunculosum, assembly GCA_028017165.1. Taxonomy (NCBI): domain Eukaryota; kingdom Viridiplantae; phylum Streptophyta; class Magnoliopsida; order Cucurbitales; family Cucurbitaceae; genus Herpetospermum; species Herpetospermum pedunculosum. Next base: position 6,525,047 of record CM051524.1, on the reverse strand, counting down.
ATTATATATATTTAATTTCATAAACTTTATTTGTATTTTTTAGATAAAAAAAATAAGTGTGTAGTTAATTTTTTGATGAATAATGTATATATGTATATATATATATATATAAATATACGGGGCGGGAAGGATAATCGGGGTGGGGCGGGTAAACGGGGCGGGACGGGTATGCGATTACCCGCCCCCGCCCCGTTTAGCTAATGGGGCAAAAATAATTCTCCGCTCCCTGCCCCATTCCCCGTGTAATCGAGGATTCCCCGTCCCATTCGGGACGGGGCGGGGCAAATGGACATCTCTATCTAGGCACACTCCCTATTGCACCCAAGTGGTTGTTTAATTTGTTTACTCAAATTTTATTTTCACCATTTTTTTTTATTTTTTTTTATTTTTTTTTAATAATGGAGGGAAAATAGAAGAAATAAATAAATAAATAAGCGGATAAGAAAACGGCTCACTCCTCTCAATCCCAGTTCTTCTTCTTCTTCATATGAATCACTGATACAACCAGAGAAGAAGAAGAAATGTCGATCGTATCATTTTCATCAGCTTCAACCTCAACCAGACTTCCATTTTTCACCAACAATGCTTCTACTTCTTCTTCATCATCTTCATCTCTCACACTAAGAACTTCTTTCCTCTCCCTTCCTCTGAAATCATCCCTCCACAACACCAACCTTCGTCTCCAATTTCCCCGGCCAAGAACCACCAGACGCTCTAACGATGGCCTCTCGGTGTGTATGAGCATGGAGGCCGGCATTGGCATAATGGCCACCAAGCTCGGTATGATGAGCTTCTTCGAGCCCGACGGTAAGATCGTCCCTGTCACGGTGGTCGGTTTCAAGGAAGGCAACATCGTCACCCAACTCAAGACGGAGGCGACTGACGGCTACAGCGCCGTTCAGGTTGGCTACCGTAGGGTTAGGGATCGGAAATTGACGAAACCGGAATTAGGGCATCTCGAGAAAGCTGGAGCGATTCCTTTGCGTCATTTGCAGGAGTTTCGTCTTCAGTCTATTGATGGATTTGAGGCCAATCAGCGCCTGGATTTCAATGAACTTTTCAAGGAGGGCGATCTGGTGGATGTTTCTGGCCTTACAATTGGAAAGGGATTTCAAGGTTTGTGTTTAATTCATTAGCTACGAAATTTCTTTGGTTTTTCTGCTTTCCTTTGAGCTTCTGGTTTCTGTTCTGTGCCTGCATAATGGATTAAACATGAATTTTCATTGATGTTTTTTGCTGTTTGAATACACAATTACATATACAATTCCAAAGCCTGAACCAGCCTTCCATGGAAGAAGCTGTTTAAAATTTCTGAATCCCCAAGTATTCCATGTCTTTCATTGGAATAATAAATAATAGGACATGCAAAAGGTATAGTGACGGTTGCCCACAAAGAGTCATTAAACCTAGCTCCCTCCCAATCCTTGTCACATGAATGCATCACTCTCTAAAAATCCTATTGTTTGTTTCAATCAAACCCGCACAGAGTAGCAAAATTTTGTTCTTCTCTTCAAAATGTGAATCCAGGAGCACCTCTTCAATCATGCCATAATAATCACTCTGCCACACCAAAAGAATTCAGCCATCGAACCCAAATGGACCGAAGAAACTGACATGATGCAGATCCTCCACCGAGCCCAAGTATTCCATGTCTGGATATGTCATTAAATCTCAAGTTTTATTTCCCATGCTGAATCACAGTTCTGTGAGACTTATAAATCTTTTGCAAGTTTTGTGTGTGGATAAGGATGCATGTGCTATCTTGGTAAGCTTTCATTCCAAAACACATTCATTGTCATCCTCATCCCTTGTCATGGTAGACTTTATAAGATTGTGTTTACATCTAATACCCTATTAAATCACCATTAGTTATGAGAGGAGCTTAAGTTGAAACTTTATGGTTGATTTTAATCATTAATATGTTCTCAACACCCCACGTGCTTAAACTTAGAGCCCGTTTGATAACCATTTGATTTTTTGTTTTTGAAAATTAAGCTTATAAACACTACTTCTACCTATGAGTTTCTTTGTTTTGTTGTCTATGTCTTACGAGTTACAAATGTTTTCAAAATTCAAGTGAAATTTTGAAATCTCCTAAGTAGTTTTTGAAACCTTGTTTTTGTTTTTTGACATTTGGCTAAAAATTTAAATGTTTCCAAGATGATTGTGAGAAAACAATCACAATTTTCAAACACTACCTTTCAACACTACTCTCCAACGCTACTCTCCAACTGGTTTCTTATACTTTCTCCCTCTAATTATTCTCTAGGTGGAATCAAGAGGCATCACTTCAAAAGGGGTCCGATGTCCCACGGTTCCAAGAGCCACAGAGCACTTGGATCGATCGGTGCAGGAACTACACCAGGGCGTGTGTACAAGGGCAAGAAGATGCCCGGAAGGATGGGAGGAACCAAGAGAAAGATCAGAAAGCTCAAGATTGTAAAGATTGATGATGACCTTAATGTTGTGATGATCAAAGGTGCCGTCCCAGGTAAGCCAGGAAACCTTCTTCGAATAGCTCCTGCAAAGATAGTAGGAAAGAACATTCCTAAGAACTAGCTTAAACTCATCTGTTGAAATTGTGTTTTTCAATTCTTTTTTGTTTCTTGAGTTGTATCTCTTCAACTGGTTATTTTGTATTATGATAAGTTTACAGTTGAGTAATTCAGAAAATGCTTGATTCATTCCCTAGTTTTTCATTAGTTGGTGATTACAAGTAATGGGCTGCATTCATTTGTTGATAAATTAAAAAGTTGTTCTTATTAAGGTTTTTCATCGTTGGAATTGTGTTTTTCAATCCATAGCATCATTTTTTCTCTTATGCAATTGAATTTTTTTTTTTTTTAGAAGAGGAAAGATTAAAGCAGCTGGAATTTATTAGCTAAAATATCTCTACTACACATAGCAAGCCTTCTTAGAAGTGTTTTTCAAAAAAAAAAAGAAAAAACTTTCATAGAAGTGATGCTTTGGATTGTCTTACATCTTAATGCATTTTTTATATATCTTAAAGCAACAATTTATATATCCCTAAGTGATGATTTACTTGAGAAAATTTACTCAAAATCATGTTTCTAGGAAACATTTTATCACAAAATTGTCTCTAAAATTGTCTTTTATTGACAATTTGCCACAAAATTGATAGAATTGTCTATTTAACCAAACTTGTAATTTGTTAGGGACGTAAATGTATTTCACTAAATTAGGATGGGTTTGAAAGGAATAGATGAATATAATTATGACTTAATTGGATTGGAGGTAGCAAGGCCACTACATCAGTGCGAAAGATTTGAACATCTAACCTCTTGATCGAAGATAATAATTGGTTGTTTATATTCCTACATCAAAATTTGTAGCCCACCTACCTCTTTTGCATAACATTTTATTTAATGAAGAGTCCCATTAACATTTGTTTTTTTTTTTTTTTAATAAGAATCACAAATGTTAACTAGAAAAACTAATGATGAGACTAGTATGCAATTTGAGAAAACATTATACCAACTATAATTGTGCCAAAATGAGGATATGATGATAACTCAACCGTAACCGTAATTGATATGTATTGCCTCTCTTAAGGTCGGAAGTTCACATCTTCATACCACCCATTTAATACCACCATTTATTTTACTAAAAAACAAAACAAAAACTATAATGGTGTAAATACTCCGTAGTTTGCAATTATTCTCTTAGATCATTTCATTACTTGATCTTGTAATTTCCTTCGTCAATGAAATCATTCCACCGTTTTTCATAAAAACAAACATCAAATTTTCGTCTCCCAAATTTACACTTTCAATCATAGGAACCATCAAAGCCCTACCACATACAGGAGTGATTCTCCATCTCTATTCTCATTGCTTGGAAACAGAAATTCGCTCTTTTTGCGGGTAAACATCGGCACGATGTCCTCGAATGCACCAAAAGGAATGAAAAAAGAAAACATTGTATCATATAGGTCTCGAACTTTCAGAAGAAAAAAAAATCATATAAATGCAATCCACAACCATTGCATTGACTTCCAAAGGACCCTCTTGATTACAATCAATTCTATCCATTGCTCTTGAGAAACAAAAAATAAGGTTTAACAAGTGCATTGACTGCAAGGAGATTGACACAAAACGGTAATATGTACAAAACCCTTTGGAACGACACAGCTAGATACAAAACATTAATTTCATGATTAGCAGAAATTTTGTAAGCCTCTAACTTCTAATCTCTGTTCTGCACAGCAAGAGGGTAGATGGGAGGATACTGTTATGGCTAAACATTTGCAGACCTTGCTTAACTATCTCCTTACGCTCGATCTCATGCACCAACAAGCAGTACAAATGCACTAAAATGTAAATGATTAACAAAACAGGGATCCCGATAAGTCGTACCGTTCATAGCTTTGCAATTCATGATCTGGTAGTATAGCGGAGATGTTGCTCGTAGAAGTTGATCAACTGGTATTAGTTAACACAACAGTTAGAATCGAAGGAAAAACAATTGAGCATTGTTTAAGGCAGTTTCAAAAGCATAATAAAGTGAAGAATAGAACCAGTTACCAGTAGTGGATTGTTAGCCTTGAGGAACTTGTTATCGACCATCACTTCTGTTCCATCAGACCTAAAATGCAGAAACCGAAAAAGTAATTTCATTTGGGAATATGAAGAGACTGACACGAGATTTGTTTTCATCCAAAAATGAGACCAAAAATGTCAGAAACGTGGGAATAGGAAGAGACTGACACGAGATTTATTTCCACGAGTGTGCGGATCAACTTTCACGCACCTCGACTATTCTCACAGGACAACTGCTTGACCCTACTACATTTGGTTGCCAAGAAAACTCGTAGGATATAAATACTCGGTAGGTGGTCATCATGGCTTGAACTCATTCCCTCTAAGCCCTTTATTATTTACATGGCCCTCATTGACCACTAGGTCAACCCACCTGGTTCGTCTCTATAACATCTCGAGTGCAGGTACTTTCAAGTTTCAAGTTTAGTTTCCATGGTAATCACAAATCGGTATCCAGATACAGATAATGTATATCAATTTTCATGTACTAGAGTCTAGAATATAAATTTATTTTAAAAATGCTTATTTTCATTTCTTCTTCATTAAAAAAAAAAAAAAAAAAAAAGAGAGAAAGAGAGAAAGAAATAACGTTGCGAATCAGAAAACAATGTATTTAAAAAAGAGCTTGATAGTGTGTATCCAATAGTGTATAAAAGAAATATTTTTTTTCAAGGTGTTTTAGAAGACGAATGTTCTTGAGATAGAATCTTTTAGGACCTTTTGCATATTATATGTTCGGCTAATTGCTAAATAACAGCTATGCAAGACAAAAACTATACACAAAAGGTCAAACTTTTCTGGTTAAGAAGTAATACATGACATTAGAAACATGTCTAAAATTGAAATATATAACATGCAAGAAACCTCAAAACAAGTGATAAAGAAATAGGAATTTGAGTGGGGGAAACAGATAGAAAAACCACATAAGAATATAAGATAAACAAGTTATTACCATGATTTTTTTTATTGTGAGTATTCCGACCAACTCGTGCGCACTTCGACTAATATCAAAAGTGGCAAAAGACAACCACTAGACCTTGTTGTTACAACAAACTAATAGTAGGTGCTCCTGGACTCGTTGATTGGAGGCTTTTGATATTGTTGGGTCTGTGAAATGATAATTGTGTTGCTTTGATTGAGGAAGTGCTCTTGGGTTCGCCTTTTCGGGATAAATGGCTTATTTTGTGGACGCTAGTTTCTTTGCTATCTTGTGAGGGGTTTGACTGGAGAGAAATAATTGAATATTTCGTGAGGTGAAGCGTTCTTGTGACGAGGTTTGGGAGACGATTAGGTTTAACACCTCTTTGTGGGCTTCGATCACTAAACGTTTTTGTAATTATGGTCTTGGTGTGATCTTGTTGGGTTGGAGTCTTTTTCTCTAATTTTTTGGGAGGCTTGTTTTTTGTATGCCCTTGTATTCTTTCATGTTTCTCAATGAAAGTTCGGTTTCTTACCACAACCACAAAAAAAAAAAAAAAAAAAACTAATAGTAGGTGGCTTTAATATCCTAGGTTGGTGGCTGAAATCAATGATCCCCTTTACTTTTTAAACTATATAATAATTAATATTTTTTCCAAGAAATACAAAAACAAAAACAAAAACAGGTCTCTGTTAGACATTCACCTGCAGGTGGCAGCAGTATTCTAAATCACAATATTCTTTTTAACTGTTTTAAAATTCAAATCCAAAACACCTCAGAATTACTAAATTTGTGTTCTTAACTGAGGATGTGGACTTTAAACTGTTTTAAAATTCAAACCTAAAACACCTCAGAATTACTAAATTTGTGTTCTTAAATGAGGATGTTGACTTTAAACTATGGGGATTCAAAGGGAAAAAAATCAAAGCTAATATGAGTTGATCGTAGTGCAGAACTCAGTTTGGATAGATTTTGTTGGTTTTGTCAGTTTCGGTTGGTTCGATTGGTTCGATTTTTTTTATCAGTTTTAGAATTGGTTTTTTAATTTCCTTGAACCAATATGTTGGGTTAGCCAAAAAAACGGCCTGCTTACACCCCTATCATTTGCTTTCGAAGGAGAACAAAACGTCTCAACTTGATTAAATAAATAAATAAAAAAAATCAAGATTCTAGATACTTGGCAATGTGTATGAAATGGAGACTGAAGTTTTGTGTTCATCCTACGACACTATACAATACAGTTGACATTTCAATTTTTACCTTTACCTTTACATTCACATTCATCATTTATACTAATGTGAGGAGAAATAGATTTAACATAAATCGAGAAGGACAAAGCTGACATACCTCATGGCCACAAAAGTTACCAACACATCCTGAATGTTGTTTGACACAGATGCTGAATAGCCTAACGGTTTGATAATCTTGATGATACTTGGTTCGTTTCTGGCTTCATCAGTCTTGTTATGGCGACTAAAACTTTCCCCATGGTATCCAGAATTCTCAACCCCTATCGGTTCCACTCTGACACCCGATTCTACTACAGCCAATGTCAAATCTGCATTTTGAGCCACAGGCAGTTCAGATAAAGTTGAATCTTGTCTAAACCTTTTAACCGAACCGGACTTCCTTCTCTTAGCCCCAGTGTACCGATTATCAGCAACGGGTTCCACAGACCCACTTTTAGAAAGACCAGCTGCAGGGCCATTGTTCTCCATTGTCCTGGCTTCTTGAAAATTGATCGTAAGCTTATCGCTAATGGCTATGTTTGTTAATACCGTTGCCTTAAGCTCACTAAGTTTAGGATCATACTCATGTACATCTTTCTTTCGTTGAGTAGCATTCCTGCCCACATTATCGATATCGGTTTGCTTGCCTCTTTCAACAACATTCACATTTCCATTCTTTTCTCCTTCGTGATTACATACTAAGGATTGGGAATGAGCGTAAGGATGAGTAAGGCTAGACATGTTTATAGGAGCAGAGGGCAGACGTTGATCAACAACACTGATTTCAACATCTGTGACATTGTAAGTAGAAAAGTTCGCTCGCTGCTGCCTCTTCTTAGGTTGAGTATGAACAACCCCATGTTTTCGCTTCCTCTTCCGCTGCTTTCCTGTTATTAAACTTCAAAAGAAAACCAAAGTTCAACAACATTATACCATAGACTTGACAAGAAACCATCACAACATGCCAAATAATGCTTCCTCCAGCTACCAACCAAAAAATCCTGAAGCAAATAGAAGAGAATACCTATGTTCGAAAGCCTCGATGAAATCGGAGCACGTATGGAGATTCTCCAAGGGCTCCCAAGTATTAGCCGTCTCCGGCCAGCCACGCCTTCAGGAAAGCTAAGTTCGGTCAGTAATCTGAGTTTATCACAGGCAAGCTCTAAGATACCAAGGTACACAAACAAAAGAAGGGAACACTTACCATTTGATCAAGTACTGAAGCTGACCCTGTTTTTCGAATCAATCATTCCCATAGCAAAGCATCAGAACAAGAAATCCCAAAATCAGTAAATGCACAAACATTCATAAACCCATCATTCTCACAATCCAAAGGGGCAAAAAGTTAAACTACACACAAAGAAATCAGAAGCCCAAAACAGAAAGACAATCGAAAAAGAATATACCTTGCGAATCCTTTTTCGACGAATAGCCTCAATTTCATAGAATCCATCATCGAGATTGGTTCTCGGAGCAGCGAAAGCAGCCTCATCACCATCCTGTTCATCATCTTCTTCATCCCCTTCGCCATCGTCCTCAGGCTCTTCTAGGTTTTGCTCTTGATGGGTCTCCGACAAATGGGAAATCGAAGGCTCAGCGCCATTAATGGGGTTGTTGTTTGCGTAATCCAAGTCGCCTCCAAGAACTTCACCGCCATCCATGGCGGCGTCCTGAATTGAACCCATTAAAACCTCCGTTGAACCGCTGACACTTTTCTTCCTCCCAATCCCTCCAACCCCTTTGATTTTCATTCCAAAAACCCTATTTAGAAACTTGGAAAACGAGAAAAAAATACACACATGTTCTTCAAATTCAAAGGGTTTTTGTGGGTTTTTAGAGAAAAAAACAAGCTCTCAAAAGAATTTTCCAAAACGATGACAAATGTCACTACGAAATGGAGCTGAGACTGACTGAGACTGAGACAGAGCTGCCACACATTTATTCAACTTTGCCCTTTTTCTGTATGAATCTTCTTTTGATTTTGCCTTTTTTTTTCTGCAAATCTAATCAATTTTCTGTATTTTCTTCTTTGATCTGTTGGTTGAGCATATTGCAGATGATATAGCGTAAATTGAAAGGGGAATTGATGAATTTTTTTTTTTTTTTTTTTTTTTTTGTTGGTGGTATTTTTCAAATGATTCTTCTTTTCTTCTTTTTGGATAAAATTAAGCTGAAAGTGGGAGGATGGGTGAGATAATTTTAAACAATTTCAAACATTTATTAAACACTTTGAAAAAAAAATTATTCCAAAACAAACACGATAGGACAGTGTATGTTTTCAAAATTTATGGAGAGCATCCCAATATAGATTAAATTACTTTCGAAAATATTAACAAATAAATTAATAATAATAATTAATTTTAAGATTTATTACAAAGATTAAATTTGTTGTCAAACCGAGCCTAACTTAATTGACATAAAGTTGTGCCTTTAACTAAGAGGTCATAGGTTCAATCCTCGCATCACGAGTGTCATTGTGCCGAAAGCGCTTCGCCTAAGATAGTCCTGGAAGTTCAATCCAAAAGTAAGAGAATAAAAGTATAATTGCTGAGTTTTGAAACCCGATCGGGCAAACACGAGTGCCACAAATGGACTTTCGCATGTGCGTGTGCATGTGTGTGGTTTGGGGTTTGGGGTTTGGGTTTAAGTCAGTTCTAGATTGTAGTAATGTCGAGCTGAAGAAGAATAGTGTTGTGAAGCTCATGAGTGGGATGAGTCCACTTCATTTATACTTTTTTCTCATTGTGCCACTGTCGAGGTCGTACATGGTTGTCGTCGGAACTAAGGAGAGGAGGGACACGTGACTCTAATTTTTTTTTTTCTCCTTTTTCCCCTTCTTTCTCTCTTCTTCACTCATGTAACCTAAACCAAACATGACCAAAAATGTATTTTTTTTCATTTTATTTATACACAATGTATGTACCTTTTTCATTAGTATCAGTCAAAATTGATACTTACACAAAATTGTAAAATAATGTAAGTTAACATCTCATTTAAATTTTAAAAACATGTTGAAATCTCTCTTATTGAATAGTTGAACGAAAATATTAGAAAGAAAGAAAACAACCAATTGAAAATCAGACTTCAGAATAATTTTGACTCTTGTTGTATTGTATTGTCATTTTGTTGTTTGTATGAAACAAAAGTATTTTGCTTACTTCAGGTACAATGGTTACATACAGAAAATTGTAAAATATATGTAAGTTTTTAAGTTGACATCTCAATTGAATGTTGAAAATTTGAAAAAAAATATGTGTTATTCCATGGTTGAACAAAAAGTTAAACAAACAAAAACAACGACCAGAAAATCAGACTTAACCTAATGTAATAACTCAACTCTTGACAACATGTTGGGGTGGGGGAATTGAACCTAGGACCTCACGGTCACTAGGCGATACATCATGCCGTTGAGCTATGCTCTTGTTGGCTTTAATAACTCAACAATTAATAAATCAAACACTCACGAATATTAATAACTCAACTCAACTTTGCGCGTCAAACACAGATTTATTAGTTGTACACATTTTATTTTAATTTTTATTTTTTAATGTACACATAGTTAAGATGTATCACAAGTTGCTAATGATGATGGTTTACCTAAACATTGTTGTACGAATTGTGTGAGAAGACAACAATAATGGCATGTGATTTTTGCATTTGCGCAACTAAATCATGTAGGTCTCGTTTGATAGCAAAAATAAATTTTAATTCTTGTTATTATTTTTTTTATATTCGTGAGTGTTCGAGTCAACTTACGTGTATCTAGACTAATCTCACGCCTGACCCTGCAACATTTAGTTTTCTAATTTTGAAAATTTGCCCGACCCTGCAACATTTAGTTTTCTAATTTTGAAAATTGTGTTGGTTTTCATCTGGGTTAAAGAAACATTTAAATCTTTTGTCAAATTCCAAAAACAAGAACTACTTTTTTTTTAGTTTTCAAAACTTTGCTTGAATTTTAAAAATATGTGTATAGAGAAGATAACAATTCATTTTTAAAAAATTGTGCCGATTTTCTCTAAATGTTTTTACAATCATCTTTATTAAAGAAACATTTAAATCCTTCGCAAAATTTAAAAAATAAGAACTACCTTTTAGTTTTTAAAATTTAACTTAGATTTTGAAAACATTTGTATGAAGTAGATAACAAAACAAAGAAACTCACCGGTGGAAATAATGTTTAAAAGCTTAACTTTAAAAAAACCAAAAATCAAATGGCTATTGAACCCGATCTTGAAGTTTCAGATTTCCAGTTATGAGATTAAAGAATTTGGCAACAGAATCAAGAAATTGTAACACAGCACTAAAACACAGACATTGACTCACAGGCCACAATGATAGTTGAGAGAAATTTCTTGATTTAAAATTGAATATGTATGAACAGAAAGTACCTATTATTCTGTAAACAATCAGATACTACTCTATCCTGAAATGAGAAAGATGCATAATAATTATATATGTTACAGAAGAAGATATTAAAAAAAAAAAAAAAAAAAAAACATGCCTTCTCTAAGCCTCATATCAGATAATAGATACTTTTAGAGGAATCTAACTCTTGAACCTGATGGAGACTCATCATGACATCACATACTGCTGCAAATGTTTAGTTCTCTTCTTGTTTTTGAGTTTTCTGAATGCACAGGACTCAATTTGTCTAATTCTTTCCCTACTTACACCCATTATTTCTCCTATTTCTTGCAATGTTTTCATCCTGCCATCTTCCATGCCAAACCTCCATCTAATTACTTGTCTCTCTCTCTGATTAAGGGAGTCGAGTACCTTTTCGAGGTCCTGCTTCATGAATTGTTTTATCAACAGATCTTCAGAAGTTTCCGCTTCGGGGTCGGAAATGACGTCCTGGAAAGAAGCATGAGAATCAAATAAGTTAAAGGTGGTGATGTTGCAATGGGAGAGGAAAACGAATCCGAGTAGCGATAAGACTGACCGAAGGTTTGAGATTTTGGTTGATCCCGATTTTCTGCTCCAGGGATCGAGGTGCTTTCGGAGCCATAAGTACTGCAGCAAGCCTCTTCATCGACAACCCGGCTGCTTCGGCAATTTCTTCATCATTAGGATGTCTTCCCTTTTCACTATATAATTGCTTTCTAGCTTCCTTCACCCTATAAGTTGCTTCCACCATGTGAAACTGCACATTCATCAATGTTGATTATTGGAGAAGTGTGAATAATGAAAATTTCTCTTCAATTAGTAAGTTCATTGGGATTTTCATTCATAGGTTATATTTTTTCTCCCTCGTGTTGTTCTATAATGAATCTGACAAAGCAATTTATTATTTTTTACTCAAACAAATCCGGGCGAAAAGAAACATACTGGCAAGCGAATAGTCCTGGACTGATCAGAAAGAGACTTTCGAACAGCCTGCTTTATCCACCAATGAGCATAGGTTGAAAACTTGAAGCCTTTGGAAGCATCAAACTTCTCCGAACCTCGTACAAGGCCTCGACATCCTTCCTGCTCGTCACAACATGAGCAATGAGTAATTCAAAATTAAAATAAGGCATTCATAATTTCAATTTCCATTTATAAGCATTGCAACAATGAAAAAGTACCTGAACTAGATCTTGGAGATTCATCCCAGATCCCTGATAGTTTTTAGCAATCGATATGACAAGACGAATGTTGCTTTTTATCATTTTGTCTTTGCAAAAAGTACCATAATGTAAACGCTTCCTTAGTGTCCTCAGATTGACTCCAGCAGCAGCTGCCCATTGTGCAAAGGTTGGCTCGTTCCCATACCGTTCTGTAAGCTCGTCCTGGAGCCTTTCCAGTTTCAGTAAGTCCTGGATTAGGAAATAGTTGGAACAAATGTCAGTAATCAAACGCAACGCATGGAAAATAACGAATAAATCAGGATATTAACCGAGAAACACCATCTAAAGAGTCATTGATGTTGATAAATAGTATCATTCTATGCATTCCATAACCATTAGAGAATCAAATTCAAGGAAATTACAACTAGATTTTATTTAGAAGCTGGATCAGACTACTTATTTGGAAGTTTTATTAAGGAACATAATAGTGCTATCGATAATTTTAAACTAAAAGTGCTACGGGCCCTTTCACTGAGGTTTGTCTGCAATATTATCGACTCTTCGAAATTGAAGAGTACTGCAAGGTTTGCTTCACCTTTTCCATTCCCATGAATCTTGAGAAGTCTATCCAATTGAGATGAATTACAAAAGTTAATTGACATGATGTTTCTTGGTTAGAAACAAACAAATCTAGATTTAATAATGACTGTAAAGTTGAGTTCGGAAAGCTGAATTTAATGAAGGCATGGATGAGTTGATTTAATTTAATTTTTACTTGCAGATCAATCTTAACTTTTCAAGTGCAATGTGATACAGTAGAAAGGCATGATTTTAGGAAACAGTTAAATGACTGAAAATCAAACCTGAATTCCTTCTGAAAGTTCAAGTTCTTCATTTGCAGTAAGAAGTCTAGAAGTGCTTGTAGTTGCTCTTAAATAACGCAAAGGGTCAGAGTAGTCCACTTCTTGTACGGAATTACGCTTCTTCCGGCTGGTCGAACCAGACTTCAATGACACTACACTAGTAGCAGTCTTCTCAGCTGCTTTAGCTCTTCTGGCTTTTCTTTCCGTTTGACGATTTGACCTTACGGCTATACTCTCAGAATGTTCATCTTGTAAGAGTTCAAGTTCTTCGGGCGTTGGCTCCATATCATCAGATTCTGTTGGGCTGTGTTGCAAAGCATCACCTTCCACATGGCGATTATTAACTCCAACTGGCTCTCCTATTATATCGGCCCTTTCGGATTCCATAAACTGAGCCCAATTGAAATGTAAAGCATCGGATTTCGTATACGATTGAGAATTTGTTCCTGTTCTGGAAGAGTTGCTATTATTAACCAGAAAAGCTGCATCTTTTGCAACCTTGACAGCTGCTTTTGCAAGAGTAACTGCTTCGGCTGCGGCAGCTGCTATTGTAGCCTCCTCACTGGTAAGAAGTGTTGAGGCTAGGCTCGATTCAACTACACCTAAATATGATCTTAGTCTTTCTGCAGAGACTGAGTCGGTGTTAGTATCGAAAGGAGGCAATTTAAGTCGATCCACATTGAATGTTGTAGTTGTTCCCGTCGATGTTGGTGGAGATGCCGCAGACAAGATACATTGTGTCCGTAAACTATGAGGATCTCTGACTTTAGCTGCATGATTCAAAATTTTATAAGAAAAGTTTTCAATAAAATCTATGGGCACTATTTGCACCAACATTCAACTAAATCAACTTCTTAGTTGTAGACTTGGTAAAGATGGATCATCAATATACTTTCATCTATCAAAACTTTAATAATACAGACTAAAACTCTAATGAGAAATCAGCTGTTTTAAGAGTGTTTCACATAAAAGTAGAAATTGATACAGAAAACCTTGCTTCTTGCTCTAACACCATCTGGTGCAAAAAGAGTACCAAATTTCATATACTTCGGACTTTCCTTCTCCATTCTACTCAAACAATGGGGAATCAATTATCCCTGTACCAACTCAATGATGATGTAGAAACAAATAACTTTTTTTGAATAAGAAACAAAACTTTTCATTGGAAAAATGAAAAGAGGCTAATGCTCAAAGATATAATCTCCATAAAGGAGAGAAAAAAGAACCAAGAAAGAAGAACAAAATGTAAACAAGAGAAACCCAACAAAGAATCCAAAGAGAACCCAAAAGAATCCAAAGAAAACCAAGCACAGAGCACCAACAAATTTCGCACTGAAAACCAAAACTTGAAGACGACAATAGCAAGGCTTCGAAGCAGCAGCAAGAGACCTAAAGGCCAAGAAATCTAGAAAACCAAACTCCAAACGAAGAAAAAAGACAGGAGGCAAACAAAAAGCCTAAATCCTCTAGACAGCCAAAATAAAACTCTTAGCAAGAAACAAACCGCGGTCTCCTTCAGAATAAACCAAAAGCCTTGAGGGAGAAAAGCCTAAATGAGAAGCCAAAGAGGGAAGCTGCAGAAAACATGATTAAGCCCTTCCACGGTTGTCATCAGCAAGGTTAGGAATTTCACGCATCTCAAAGCCACAAGTTGCAATAAGAGAATCAAATTTACTTGGAACTGAGGAAGGATGAAGAGAAATCTCGTTGTCACAATCCTGAAACAAAGAAACTAGATCTCCTAAAAAACAATCTTCAGAAAAATCATCCGTGAAGTTATTCATATCAGGCAAGACGGACTCCACACTACTCACGCTGAGCTCTGAATCAGCATTGGAAGCATCTTCACCATGAGAAGAAATAAGAGAAGTTTAAGGATCTTTAGTTGATTGAATGACTCCTTTGGTTAAAAAACAATCTGGAAACTTTGAAGATATGATGACTTGTTGGCTACAAATGTTGGAAGTGGAGACCTGAGGAGGAGAGGTTTGTTTATTGGAGGAGACCAACATCCTTGTTACCCTTTCTTCAGGAAAGTCAGAATCTTCAAAAGACGAAGACAATGAGGTATTTTTTAAATAACTAAGGCCCCGTTTGATAACCATTTGATTTTTGAAAATTAAGCTTATAAACACTACTTCCACAATTACACCTATGAGCTTCTTTGTTTTGTTATCTAATTTAGAGAAATTTTCAAAATCCAAGCTAAGTTTTGAAAACTAAAAAAAAATAGTTTTTAAAACTTATTTTAGTTTTTGGAATTTGACAAATAATTTAAATGTTTATGCGACTCCCTTTTTGTTGGGCTTGTTTTTTGTATGTCTTTGTACATTCTTTCATATTTCTCATTTTTCTCAATGAAAGCTCAATTTCTTGTAAAAAAAAAAAAAAGGTGAAAACCCAATAGTGAGGACAGAAAACTAAAAACGAAAATTTATCAAATGGGGCCTAAATCCCCTTTTTTCTGCATTGTTGGATAATTTGTGTGTGACTGTATTTTATCTCTCACTGACAGAGCTACACCTAGCTAACATTCTGTCCAACTACTGTTACATACATCATTAAAGATAATTTAGGTAAAGTATAGACTAATTGAATGAATGGTTCAAAAAACTACTTCCATCATTATTTTGCCTTAGAGGCTTCTTCTTTTTTACTAGAATTTGTTCTCTGAAAATTGGATTGGACATATTTTCCCATCACTTCATATAGCACCATTACTTGAAAAGGGAAATTTAAGTCTCAATCTTTATCAGATACAAATAACAACATCGATGTCAACACCATCTGGAAAATGCTTTAAAAATGCAAACCAGAACTTAGATGCTTAGGACTCAGTTTGATAATCATTTGAGTTTTGAAAATTAAACTTATAAACACTACTTTCACCGATGGGTTTCTTTGTTTAGTTACCTATTTTTACAAATGTTTTCAAAATTCAAGCTAAGTTCTAAAAACTATTAAGAAGTAGTTTTTAAAAGCTTGTTTTTGTTTTTGGAATTTGGCTAACAATTCAAATATTATATCCGGAATCATGAAAACTACTGTAAAAACACATTTTTCAAAAATCAAAAATAAAAAACCAAATGATTATCCACATTTGTAAAACAAAGAATCTCAGGACAACATTTCAAGCAATCCAACTCAAAAACTTGAACGTATGGCTGAACTCACCAACTAAGCACAAGCCATTTTAGCCCAGCTTGACAATTGAGCAACCCAAAGCATCAAAAACAGCAAAACAGCAAAAACCCATTTGAAGATAACAAAACAAAAAGTGGGAAAAGAGAGAATGAGAGAGTAAAACACTCACTGTAACTGGAAATCGCATAATTAGCCGTAGTGGTAATCGTGATGGCGGTGGTCTTAAATTGGATTGAGAATGTTTCAGGATGGCATTTGAATTGGGGAAGTAAACACGACATCGTCTTGTTGTTCTTCGTTCTCCAACTGGGTTCTTTCTACTCTGTAACTATGGCGGATATCAATGAAGGATTCATTCAAAATTGAACTCCGGCGGTGACCCAGAAGGGGAAAAGGGGAAAATGTGGCGGAAATGAAAAGGGTTTCATTGGGTGGAAGAGGGAAGATTGAGGAAGAGTTTCAGAGAAGGGAAATTGATGATGATGAAGAAGAAGAAGAAGAAGAAGGAATGGAGAATGGGTTGAGAGAAGAAGAGGAGTGGAGAGGAAAACTTGTGTTGGTAAATTGGTATTTGGAGGTTTTGTTGATAAAAGAATGGATAAGAGACTGCCACTTTGCCTCTCCCCAACTTATTTATCAAAGAGAAAAAAGAGAGATTTTTAAGAGATTTTCTCTCCCTCCCTCTCTCTCTCTCTACAAAGGGAATTTTACATAATCTTTGCAAAAAATAATGGGTGGGGGAATTTTCTCAGTTTGTTTTCCCTATTTGGTTATTCAATTATTTTTTTTCTTTCTAATAAATTTTTAGGATTAAAACAAAGAAGAGTAGGAATCATGACTTCTCAATAACACATCTTTATGTCAATTGAGTTATGCTCGGTTTGACAATTCTCATATTAGTTATTAGAGTCGTATCTCAATTGCTAGACTTAAAATACGAATTCAAGTCATATTTCAAACGAGTGATCCCACGCGACTACAGACTCGATTTTCAACTAGATTAATAACAGACACGTGTTTTTCATGTAGGAATTTATGATGCATGCACAGAATCGTGAATAATAGACATAGTAACAGAATGCTGGGCACACACAAGTGACAAGATTAACTGAAAAAAAAAGTTGTGATTTTCATACCAAAAAAAAATAAAGAGTTTACAAAACAAGGTAAAAAAAGAAAGGTTGCTACCTTAACCTTCTTCAAGGTTTACAAAAATAACAGGAATCACATTTCACTCCTCTCCCTCAGAGTCAGACGATATTATTATCATTGACGAATCATTTTCATCCATCTGTTTCATCTTCCTCGACCTGCTCGATTCACCCACCTTCATTGATTTGTAAGTAATAAGGTTTTTGTATCTATCTTGCCACGTTTAGTTATAAATATGTTTGTACTTGGTCGTGTAGAGTTTGTTTAGTTCGTGTTTGGGTACTCGTACATATTCTAATATTAGATATAGTACTAGAGATCAATATTGTAGAGATTGTACATAATCGAAGAATGTGACTGATGATTTAATGTGTGAAACCAGGCAAAGTTGACAAGGCAAAGAAGAAGGAGGAAGACGAAGACGAAGAGTTTGCTTGTTTTCAAATGGGATGGACGAACAATTAATTTTGGCACGGTTTTCCATTGTTGGTAGATTTGTTTATTATTAAATAAGGGCATTATCGTAAACAATAGTTGTGGTTATAACTAATTATGGAGAAATAAACACAATCAATGGGTTTAGGATTGTAAACATCATCAAACTGAATTCAATTCAATTGCAAGATTTGATTGAATTCATTACAATTGCTTGAGGTTTTTTTTATTACGGACAAGTAAACATGCCCTAAATCAAATCTCAATAACCAAACGTGTTAGTTTTGAAAATTTAGGGACCAAATTGAAACTAAGTTTGAATCTCAATGACTAAAAGTGTATTTTATTCAAAAAGAAAATGCTAAATATATAAGATGATCCCTAGTTAATTTTCAATCTTTTAAAATTCTCAAAATTACGCTTAATGTATTAAAAAAATCACTTAGGTCATTTCACTACAAAGTTGTTAATAAAAAATAAAAGAATTTTTTTGATAAATCATAAAGTTATTGTTTTATTAACTTATTTAGATATGTGAAAATGTCACTCAAATAATGCTACTTACATATAAAACTCAACTCATTTATTAGTAAAATTAAAAAACAATTTAAGCCAACAGAAATATAGTTCAACTGACATGATGTATGGACTAGTGACCAAAAGGTCTTAGTATATAGATCCTCCACTCTCACATGTTGTAAAAAAAAAAAATCAAGAATTTTAAAAATATGTCAACTACCGTTGAACTATGTTTTAATTCCCACCCATGTTGTAATCCTTAAGGAGGAAGTGTGTCTAAGAAAACTTAGTATTAATCATTCACGGTTGAGACTATTAATGCCCTATTAAAGGGAATGGGTTCAATCATTGGTGGTTACCTAACCTACCTAGTAATGTCGTATTAAAGTGAATGGGTTCAATCCTTGGTGGTTACCTAACCTACCTAGTAATGTCCTATTAAAGGGAATGGGTTCAATCCTTGGTGGTTACCTAACCTACCTAGGAATTAATTTCCTACGGGTTTTCTTGGCACCCAAATGTTGTAGGGTCAGGCGGTCTGTCCCGTGAGATTAGTCGAGGTGCGGGTAAGCTGACTCAGACACTCACAGATTTAAAAAAAAAGAAACTTAATATTAATCTATTTAGATACTTTGATATTTTTTTAAAGATAAATTACGAGTTTAGTCCCAAAAGTTTTAAGTTTGTGTTTAATAGGTCCATACTTTCAATTTTGTGTGTAATAAATTATTGTTCTTTTTGAAGGGTGTGTCTAATAGATTATTGAACTTTTTGTGTCTAATAGGTCTATGACATATTTGATATTTTTGTTGAAATAACATAACTATTAGACATAAAATTGAATGAATTCATAAACGTACTGGGTTGAACTCTTGAGTTAGCAAGGCAAGAGGCAGAGTGGCTAAGAAGCCTACTGGGAGACGTACCATTATTGTGGCGGGCGTCTGTACCAGTGTCAATACATTGTGATGCACAGGCTGTCATAAGTATTGCCAAAAATAGTGTGTATAACGACATGAAAATGCATATACGCCTCAGACATGGAGCTGTGAAACAATTACTGAAGAGTGAAATTAATCTCCTTAAGTATGTAAGGTCAGAGAGCAATCTAGCGGATCCTCTCTCCAAAGGCCTAACAAGGAGAGTAATTCTAGAGTCTTCAAATAGTATGAGACTCAAACCCTTATAGTGCATTCATAACCCTCTATTTGGGTGGTCTTAGTAAGACTTGATGGAACACTTGAGAGGTATCCATAGCCCGTTATTTGGGTGGTCTGAATACAGACTTGATGGAACTCTTGGAAGTCTTCATAGCTCAGTTTTTGAGTGGTTTGAGTACAGACTTGATGAAGCATTTAACGTGATTGTGAAGGTGTGATCGCCTTCTATGAAAGAGTATAGGGTCTCTTTCTAGAGCTTTCACGGTGACCCGAGGTTCAATGTGCATGGCCCTAAAAGGCACTTGATGTTGTATCAGTATCACAGATTCAAGATAAAACATAAGGAATGAAGCGTGTTGTGGGGGTCTCAACCTTAATTGATGAAAGTTCAAGAGGTAACTCACTCCCTTCAATTAAGTTGTTGGCCCACTTCACTATGCAACAATTCAAATCGTAAGATATTGTTGTTTAAGCTTATTGTTTCTTCGTTGCTCAGATTTTGGTTCTTGTTTTCTTCTTTTTCTTTTTGGTAGTCATTCTTGGGGGATTGTTGGGAATGACTAGCCCATGGGCGTTGGCCATTTGGAACCACAAAGGAAAATCTCTCCCAAGAATCCCACATTGAAAGATTTTCAATTGGAAAATGGGTATAAATAGTGGAACATCAAGCTTGCAAAAATGGTTAGTGTGGAGGGATACTCTCCTGCCCCATGCCTGAAAAAAGGATGATCTTTTTACAACCCTTATATTTTTAATTATTACCGTTTTACATTAATTGCAAAAACATTTATGAATTCATTTGATTTTATTACCCGTTTATTTGCTTTAATTTTGAATTCATTTCAAACGTTTTTGAATTACCGTTAAAACGTTTTTTTTTAATTAATTCTAAATTTGATTTCCCAAATTAATTCCTAATTAATTTTGTGAAACCCCCAAATTCGTTTATGTATTTAAAGGGGAGGTTAAAGGGGATTCAATCATTCATTTTTTTTCATTCGAAGACAAATTACAAATTATGAGCATCGAAGTTTTTTCTTGAGTCCAATCCCTACCTGACGAGTGGACGTCAGTGAGGAGTGTTGTGTGAACCTTGGGGAGCAACCGACGACAGACGATTCACATCGAGGTCGTGTTGCAATTGCTTTCAAGGCAGTGGTATCCGCGGAGCAACAAATCCTTTTTTGATTATATTTCGATTACAGGTGTGAGGTGATGGTGGTTGGATGGCGAGGGTGAGGTGGAGGAGGAAGAGAGGGAGAGAAAATTATTCTATTTTGAAAAAAATCTGAACTATATTTCTCCAAAATTTCCTCTTTAAAAAATCGTCTCCTTTACCTCTCCACAAAAAGGGATTTATAGAAAATTAAAAAGAACATAAAAATCAAAATGACACAAAATACCTTTTATTTTGGGAAATTGTAGTAAATGACAATTTAAGGCTTATTGTTTGCAAATATAGCAAGTTTTGAAATTCTTTGCAAATATAGGAAATTTTTAAAATTACCTTTTTTATTCTCAAATTACCCTTATTTGTTCGCGCGTTTCTCTTCCGCCCAATTTTGAGTATCTTGAAGATTTTTTGCCCAAATTTTATTCTCTTGGTTTTTCTCCTTGCCCAAATTTTATTGGTTTATCTCCTCGCACAAATTGAAGATTTCTTCTCTTGTTCATCGTTCGGCGACATTGAAGGTAAACCTTCTCCGTTTTGAAGCTCCAACTTCAGAAGAGTCGTCTGGATTTGAAGCTCCGACTTCCCAAATTGAAGATTTTAGTTTCATAATTTAGAATTCGGGATTCGTTGTCTTGTTCTTGTTCTTCTTGTTCTTGTTCGGGATTCGTCGTCATTGGAAATCGATTCAGCTTAGATTTCGAACTTCTCAGTTTAGCAGGTTCAGAAGAGTCGTCTGGATTTGAAGCTCTGACTTCCCAAATTGAATATTTCGGTTTCATAATTTAGAATTCGGGATTCGTTGTCTTGTTCTTGTTCTTGTTCAGGATTCGTCGTCGTTGGAAATCGATTCAGCCTAGAGTTCGAACTTCTCAGTTAGTGATTTCAATTCAACCTTCAGAAGCTATCATTGATATCTTCAACCTTCAGAAGCGATTCTCCAACAAAACACTGTCGGTAAGTAACTTTCAATTGTTTAATATCAATAAGTTATCGTTGATAGTATTCTATCAGCGATAGTATATTATCGTTGATAGAATACTATCAACGATAGTATTAGTTATTAAACTTTCTATCAGCGACATAATTACTTGTTTAATATCATTAAGTTTTCTATCAGCGAGTTAATTTGTTGTTTAATATAAATAAGCTATCACTAATAGTATTTTATCTGCATATAATCAATTGTTTAATATCAATAAGCTTTCACTGATAGTATTTTATCACTTATAGTAATTAATATATTCATGATAGCTTGCAGAAGATTGTCATAATTGTCTGTCATAGTTTTTTTGTTTTTGTTTTTTGCATCAATTCATTTGAAATTATGGGTATTCCAATAGTTGTTTTTCATAGTGGAAAATGGAATGAAAAAAATTGTTATGTGCATTACAAGATTGCTGGAGTTTTAGTTGATGAAAATATTGTTTATGATGATTTGATGGGTTTAATACTGAAGCAAATTCATTTGAATGCCTCGGTTTCTTCTGTAAAACTTTCAGCTCTATTAGATGTTGGTATCAATGAATTTCAAAATGTAGTTGGAATTCATGAAGATAAAGATGTGGCTTGGTATTTGACTTTAGTTAAGGATCAAAGTACAAGACACCCTTTGGTTGCTCATATCACTGATCTTTGTGTAGAGGGGTCTTCTAGTGTTGTTGCTGGTGGAACTGACAATTTGTTGTGTATTGCTTCTTCTCCTACTTTTGCGATTGCTAGTGATTTTCGAGTCATTTCAGATATTCATGATGTTGGTTATTTGAAGGTAAAAGATGTGTTTGCAAGTAAGAAAATTTTATCAAAGTATTTTTCCTTTATAGCTATGAAGAAGAACATTGAATTTAAGACTTTGAGATCAAATTCAAAATCAATTGAGTATCAATGCACCAAAGATGGTTGTGAATGGTACGTCAGTGCATCTCGTTACAAGGGCAGTGAATTGTGGATGCTAAGGAAGTTTGTTGATATTCATAATTGTTCTATCAATAATATTCAGAGTTCTCATAGGCACGCTTCTTCATCTTTAATTGGGGATTGTTTGAAAAATGAATACAGATTTAGTTCTTCTGATAGGTCGACTCCAAAAGATATTATGAATAAAGTGCGTAATGATCTCGGTGTTAATGTTAGTTATTATAAAACTTGGAGAGCAAAAGAACATATAATGAATTTGTTGAGAGGTGATTCACGAGAATCATACGCCTTGATCCCAAAGTTTTTGCTGAAGTTGGAAGAAATGAATCCAGGTTTTTATTTTCTTATCGTTTATCAGTTATTAGAAGTAAACCGTCTACTACTGATAGACAACTATCACAGATATCAGTCTATCAATGATAGAGTATCCGTGATAGACTTTTATCACATGTAGAACTCTATCACCGATAGATTGGTAACTTGTATAGGAGTCTATCAATGATAGAAGTCTATCACGGATATACTTCAAATACTTCAATCACTGATATACCATTTATTAGTGTTCTTTTAACTTAGTAGTTGTTTATTTATTTTTTATTTTATTGGAGGTACATTCACGGACTATGAAATCGACGCAGATGGACAGTTTAAGTATTGTTTTATGGCTATCATTTCATCTATTGAGGGTTGGAAGTATTGTAGAACCAGCATATCCGTTGATGGAACATTTTTGAAAAATAAATATGGTGGAATTGATCTTTTGATAGCCTCAACTCTTGACGGTAACAATCAAATTTTTCCGTTAGCTTTCAACATTGTAGATTCAGAAAATGATGATCGTGGAAATGGTTTTTTGAGAATATAATTTTTTTTTTTGGAGATCGAGAAGGATTAGTCATCATCTCGGATCGACATATACGCATTCAAAAAGCTGTTTCGATCGTTTTTCCAACTGTTGAGTTTTGTGTTTGTATACGACACCTTTTGCAAAATTTGAATATGACATATAAAGATTCTTTGATTGATAAGATATTTTTTAGTTGCGCAAAAGCTTATATAGTTCAGGACTTTGAGTTGAATATGAAGTGGATGGAGTCTATATTTCCTACTATTCGAAAATATCTCAATAAAGTTGGTTTTGAGAGGTGTGCTCGTGTATATTCTAAGAGAAGAAGATATCAAATGATGACTACAAATTCTTCAGAGAGCTTGAACTCAAAGTTGAAAGAGCCTAGAGATTATCCTGTTGCATCACTACTTGAAGAAATTAGACAGACACTTCAGAAGTGGTATTATAAACGAAGTAAAATAACATCTTCTATGAAGACTATATTGACTAGTTGGGTTGAATGTGAATTGTGTAAACAACACGATCAATCCAGAAGCTTCAAGGTAAGAGTTATTTATTATTGACCAATAAATAAACAAACTCTAAATAAAGTATATAAATAGTAGAAGACTATCAGAGATATAAGTCTATCGGTGATAGACTTCTATCACTGATAAACAATCTATCCTAGAAGTGATTTTTTTCTCTTTATATTGTTGATTATATTTTGATTTTCAGGTTGAAGCTATTAGCGACGAAGAACACAAAGTAATTGATGGAGATAATCAGTTCATTGTAAACTTGGATTCTGAATCGTGCATTTGTCGTGTTTGGAATCTTGATGAAATTCATGTGCTCATGCACTTGCTATTATTCGTTGGCTTGATGTAACGGTTTATTCATATGTGTCTGATTATTATTATTCCAATATATTGTCGAAACTTATAATGTTCCAGTTCGGCAAGTTGGAAATTATTTGGATTGGAGCTCTGTAGATGTTGGTGTGGATTTATTACCTCCAGTTGTTAAACGTCAAGCAGGAAGGCCTCGAAAACAAAGGATGCTATCAATTGGTGAATTCAAAAGTCGCACACAATGTAGTCGCTGTCACCGTGTTGGTCACAATCGTAGGACATGTAAATTTCCACCAACTTTACAATGATGTAATATATTTTAAGTAGCTAGTTATTGATGATTGCAATTATTCATTCACGAATTTTGGAGAATATAAGTTTAGTAGATTAAGACATGGGATTGAAAGTTTAATATCCATTGCATTTTTTAAGATGTCCTCTTGCTTGATAGTTTTTTTTGGTTTTTCGACACATTACAAAATTAAATAAACTAAATGACATAGGATAGATGAGAATGGAGACGAGAAAAATTGGAAAACAAAGCTATCAATGTTAGATGGTTCTTCTACTCGTCTTTAAATTTTTTTTATCTTAAGAATCAATGATAGACTTCTATCTGTGTTATACTTCTATCACCGATATACTAACTTTGTTTATGTTTCGCTAAATTGTGCTTGAGATATATGCCATTTTTTTGGACCTACATAATAATTAATAAAGTGTGCCCTTAACTCCTCCATAAGTTGAGTTTTATATATATCACTGG
Source organism: Herpetospermum pedunculosum (assembly GCA_028017165.1). Classification (NCBI taxonomy): domain Eukaryota; kingdom Viridiplantae; phylum Streptophyta; class Magnoliopsida; order Cucurbitales; family Cucurbitaceae; genus Herpetospermum; species Herpetospermum pedunculosum. Next base: position 6,499,978 of record CM051524.1, on the reverse strand, counting down.
TAGAAGTCTAATAGTGATAGAAGTCTATCACTGATAGAAAATGAAGTCTATCAGTGATAGAAATCTTAACCTTTAATTTACCCATCTAACAACCTATGTATATATATTTGTTGGGTTTTATGTCCTAAAACTCGTGGTTTGTAAATTGTTATGTTTGTAAAGACTTTATTTAATAATAAAGAGTTATTAAGTTTTAATTCAGTAAAAGAGTTTACTGGACTAAAGTGAAACTTGTTTTATCCTATACCAATAACCAACACCCTTGGCATTGTCTGAGTATTTGAACCTCATGTATGACATGATTGTAGATCAGGTTCAAGTATACTGCCAAAACAATCTATAGTATATGGATAAGGCTGTGTACCTTATCCTGGCAACACTAATGGATGCGGCTCACTTTGTATTGTACAAAACGGTGTGATCCGAATCGTTCCACATGGAGATGTGAGAAGTGAGGGTGTCCTGTGTAATGAGTTTACGCAAGATCGAACCGCGTATTAAGTCGCTCTCTCTTTATAACTCCGTTTACTGATCGAGACCGACTTATACACATTGATGGCCTAGGTAACTCGAGCTTAATCATGAGCTCGCTATGAACTCCTGCTTATTCGGAAGTATCCTTTGACTTGTACGGGTGAGAGTGGCCCAATAGCGCCGACTCAATAACCTACCATCTTGGGGATAAAGTCGAATATGTAGCTGGGGACATAGTATAGCAAGATGGAATTCACTCCTAACCCTCTTTTCAGGGTTAGTAGATAGGTTGTTCCCTTAATAGCTGACTCCAGGGCTTGAACAATGTGCACATATCCACTATTGTGAAGAGAGGATTTGATCTGTTGGTAGGACCACTAATCAATTGTTCATTAGAGGTGTCAGTGGTACTTAAGGAACAAGATGTAATGCACTGAGGAGAGTGCAGTTGTGATTACGGACAATCTGTGAAGGATCGACTTACCGATGACGGTTATATCAAGAGGACACAATATATCTACAGTGAGGAGAGTGCAACCCTTGGACTATAGTGGAGTCTCCGGGGGTTAAGGAATGTTGATCGATTCGGGTTAAAAGAGTTTTGACCGAATGATCTCGTATCGTTGGAGCTCATGATTTGTAGGTCCTTTAGGTTCTCCTGGTTAGCTCGGATAAAGCGGTATAGCAGTGCTATAGGGTAGAATTCAGAGAAATCTGAATTCATGTTTGTTAATCGAGGGTTTATGTATTTAAATGTGATTTAAATATATACCGGTCAAGAATTCCTCCACCCACTCATTAAAAAAGTTTTAATTATTATTAATAATTTTAATTTATAATAATTTATAATTATTATTATTATTATTATTAAACAACCACATGGAGCCATGCATTGGGCATGAGCTCCATGTGTACTCCACTCATAACTCAATTCTCCAATTTTGGAGAATTGGGTTCATCCAATTCATAGAGTGATCTCACTTTCTCTCTCTAGGACTTCTTCTCTCTAGCTTCATCGTCTCTCTCGTTAGAAGACTTTCAATTGTTGAAGGTATTCTTCTTGTTTGAAGTTTGAAGAAGTGAAGTTTGAAGCTTTTGTTGTAGATGAATCAAGGTATGTTCTTTTGGAAAGATTGAAGAAGAGTTAAGGTGTTAATTCTTTTTCCCTTGATTTTGGATTTCAAGTTGTTGAAATTCAAAAGGTTTGTTGAATTGTGTTCTTTGTGTTCTTGATAAATTGTTTATCAAGTTCATAATAAACTCAATTCCAAACTCTACCAAAGCTTCATCTTCTTCCTCCACCCTCTCATCAATCCCCCTTAGTTTAAGGAGTCCCACAACTCCGCTATTAAGCCCGAGAATAGTTGGGACTTCTCTAAGGGTGGCCCTCGCATGTTCGTGATTCGTTCGTGACCGGAGGAGAGGTAGAGTTCGAGGGGGCAGTAGAGGTGCTGAGGTAGACGAGCAGGCGAACGTCAAAACAAGGTATTTTTGTTACATTATATACCGGTGTATATATGATATATACCGGTGGTATATACCAGTCATGAATTCCTCGATATAATATATACCGGTGTATATATGATATATACCAGTGGTATATACCGGTCAGGAATTCCATGGTATAATATTTACTGGTGTATATATGATATATACCGGTGGTATATACAGGTCATGAATTCCACGATATAATATATACCGGTGTATATATGATATATACCGGTGTATGTATGATATATATCGGTGGTATATACCGGTCAGGAATTCCATGGTATAATATTTACCGGTGTATATATGATATTTATCGGTGGTATATACCGGTTAGAAATTCCTCAATATAATATTTATCGGTGTATATATGATATATACCGGTGTATATATACAATATATACCGGTCATGAATTCCTCGGTATAAAATACCGGTGTATATATGATATTTACCGGTATGTTTACACCATTTTTACCGGTCGGGTTCTCTTTGGTAGCAAATATACCGGTGTATATGTGATATATACCGGTGCATTTTCTTGAGTTTTACCGATCAGTTTATCGGTCAACCATTTATTGGTTGACCTTTACCGATCGGTTTACTGATCGATAAATGTTTTTATCAATCGGTATTTCGGGCAGAATGAAAATTTTCAAAAAGTTTGATTATTTTTCTCTCCCAGTTTGTTGCTCATTGATTGTTGAAGATCCTCAGCCAGTTTTAGGTTTTTTCCGCTGCGCCTCTGGTTGTGTCGGGATCTTTCGGTTTCATCAATATCAACTCGTGATTTACTTAATCTTATTTGATTCATAAAGTTTTTGAAAAATTATAAAAATCACTTCTAACCATACGAAGTTACAACAATCATGTTTCAAATTGTGCTACAAAGGCGATCAAAGGAAACATATCATTACAATTACGAGGTCTAATCACATTAAAGAACAAACACAAATCAACACTAATAGTTTGAAACCAAAAAGTTATATCTGTTTAAGTGACCACGACAACTACTATAATATAAACAAAGAGTCTAGTAAATTTCATACACAAAAATTCTACAAATGTTCATTCGGAGATATTTAAATTGAAACTTGGTGCAGGAATAGCCTTCAGCTTTGGAGAATGTCTTTTTTCAATTGGATCTTTCTTCTTGTTTTTTGCATTCGACAAGACCTTTCTTGTTGGTTTAGGTAGTCTTTTAGGTCGCACATTATCAACAAGAACTTTAGGTCTTATTCTTTTCGTTTTCTTTTTTTCAACATCCTGAAAAATATTAAAATGTAATTAGATACTCAAATTGAATGATCATTGATAGACATTAGTAGATGATACATGAAAAAAAAAAAAAACATTATCTTCCCTTGTATGTCATGTACTATTTTGGTCATCTTTTCCTTTTCTTTATCACCCTTTCAATTAACAACAAACAACAAACAATGATCAGTTCAATAAGCAAATTGTTTTGCTTAAAGAATCAATGATAGACTTCTATCACATGTAGAAGTATATCAGTGATAGACGACTATCACTGATAGACTACTAACTGTTATAAAGTGTATTAGTGATAGAAGTCTATAACTGATAGACTTCTTTCAGTGATATACTTTTACCTTTGATTTGTCACAATAATCAGTAGATTTTTCATAATTTGGCAACGTTATAGGAAATGAAATAAATGGGTTGAGTATTTACCTCTTCCTATTTCTCCTCTATTTCTTGCTCTTCTTCTCTATCTTCTTCTTGGTCATCTTCTTTCTCGTCTTCTTTCTCTTCTTTTTCTTCTTTTTGTTCTTCTTCTTGTTCTTCTTCTTCACTCTCTTTTTCTTGTTTCTCTTATTTTTCCTCTTAAGCTTCAGCTTCAACCTTTCATTGATATGTTATTGATATTAGAATATCATTGACAAAAAAAAATTGAATAAAATAGAGATCGTTAATTTTACCACTTTATCATTGATTTCAGTAGCATAGGTGGTTGCATAATCAACCATCTTATCAAGATTGGTGGTGTCAGCATCTATTTGTTCAAGGCTAACAGATGGAGGGAGGTTCTTATGTAAGGACTCTTGAGATTGTTTTTCCATTTCATACTTTGGTGGAAGTCTCTCATTGACTACTTCCCCTAAAAATATTACCAATATCATAATCTCTTTTTGTCCTTTAAGAATCTCATTTTTTCCTTTTTTCAGCTCTTCGATATCTTTTTCTAAATAAGATATCTTGCCTTCATGTTTTTTTTTCTTCTCTTCATCATTTTCTCTCCACCAATATCTTCACCTTCTCGTTTATCCATTGTTGTCTTTTTCTCTTCTTCATCATTTTCTCCCGTCCAATATTTTTTCCTTTTTGTTCAGCCATCATGTTCTTCTCTTTCTTCTGTTGTGATAACTCAATAAAATAATTGAAGTTTTTTGAAGCAATCTCTTCTTCCGTAGCAACCATTGGAACCACAACAAACTAAATATGTAAAAAACAGTTGAAAAATTTAATCAGATAAACTATGAATAAAATTATCTATGATTGAAGTTAATGAATGCTAAAAGTCTATCATTGATAGTATTTTATCATTTTTAGACTTCTATCACTGATAGCGGTCTATCACTCATAGACTACCTATCACAGATGAAAAAGTTTAATGAAGATAACTTACATCATCAACTAGGAATATGTTGTCATTCAGATTTTGCCAACCTCTTCGTTCGTGAGATTCCCATCATACCATTCTTGGAGTTTGATTTATAATTCTCTTTGCAAGTCCAATAATTGGGTCATTAAGTTTGGGAATAGCTTCAAAAGCCCAATAAATTAAAACTATCGGAAACCCCTAAGGTAGACAGACTTTGATTTACTATTTACAGCATTTTTGAAATATTCTATTGTAAGGTCATATCAAGCCCTCCCCCATGGAAATGCATTGAATTTTCTTTCATCGTCTAACATTATCATATGTCCCCAATCTAACTTATTGTGGGATTGTTTTGGAATTAACAAACATTCCAATAAGTACAAATTGGCAAGTTTAACCTTAATATAATATCATCATTACAAATATCACCTATATTGATGGTTGACTGTAGGTCTCTTCTATCTACGGAGGTGTCAATGTTCTTGAAAAATGTATTTCTAATTACAGATAGTTTTTCTTCACTATCATCATAGATATCCACAGTTGGATATTCATTACAGTTCAATCCTGTAATTAGAAAAAAATCTTTCAATCCAAATTCTATAATATTTCCTTCCAGGTTAAATGATAAAACATTTTCCTTTTTTGATTTACATTGTCTCCTAAGTAGATGGGAAAGAAGTTGGAGGGGGACCTTCCCCATTTTCAAATCTATCAAATTTCCAAAGGGTCCACTCCTAAGTATCGCCATACATCTATTGTCCAAGAATTTCTCTATATGCCCTATGACCTCTAATTTAAAGTAGAGTGTAATTTTAAGTATGAACGTCCATTGTTTCTTGGGAACAATCAATTTGTTTTCCTGTTTAAACAAATGAATATGATATGTTAAAACAACAAAATAAACAAAAATAAAATTATATACTAATCACTAATAGGTTTCTATAAGTGATAAAATAAAGCATAACTAAACATCAAGCATATGGCAGGGAAAAAAAAGAACAGTTAATCAATGATCGACAAACACATAGCATCAGACAATGTAAAATTCATTTTACACATCCTATGGTAAACATAACATGAAACTATCACTACTAAAAGTCTATCCCTGATAGAAAATGAAGTCTATCAATGATATATTTTTTTTAAGGGAAACATGCACGATACTTCTACTTATTTTAAGGTTACATACATTCAACATACATTAAGTAAAACTTATATGGAGTCTATCACTGATTAAGTAAAACTTCAATGGAGTCTATGACTGATAGTCTTTCATGCATTCTATCATTGATAGTCAGTCATGCATTCTATCATTGATAGTTATTCATGCATTTTATCTACTATAATTGATATTACTGATAATCATCCATGCATTCTACCTATTTAATAGTGATTTTTTTTTTTTATAATTGATATACCTCAACAATTTTCTTCATTTTTTTTGTTGGAAGATGAATCTCCTCCTTTGAACAAACTCCTTTTGGTTCCCTTCATTTGTTCAGTTGACATAATGTTGTTTGAAGGGTTAGCTGACGACTGAAGATGAATCGGAGAAGACGATGTAGAAGACTGAAGATGAAGAAATCAAGGGTTGGAGAAGGAGAAATCAGAAAAGACGTAGATGAGTGAAGATGAAGAACTGAAGGGTTCGGGAAGGAGAAGAATCGCTGGGGAAATTGGAGAAGAGGAAACGATTGAGGTTTAGGTGAAGTCAACGTTTTTTTAATTCTAATTGGGTTTAATGTATGAGTTTTTTGGTAATTTAAATGGGTAAGCCTTCTTATTTTGGTATATCTGCAATTCTTTTAAATTTTTGCTATATTTGTTAATACTTTGGGCCTAATTGCTATCTATGCAATCAACCCTTTTATTTTATCCTCACTTAATTATCATTAAAACAAAACAATTGTTTGCGAAAAATTTTATTCTCACATTAAATATAAATTTTATTTTATTAAATTTTGCCATAAAAGAATAGAGATTTTATACTCATTAAAAGAAAATAAATGAACCATAAAATGGATTAAAAAAATTACACTCATTAAAATTTTGATTTTATTTGTCAAATTAGGTAAAAAAACAAATCCTTCAAAATAATTTGATTAATTAAAACGTCGCATTTTTTTATTTTTTTTCTTGAATTTTTTAATTTAAATAATTAAATAAATAAAAATATAAATTTAAAAGGTTTAAAATGACTTAATAAACGGCGACAAAAATAAATAAAAATAAGGTAAAAATAACTTTAATAATAAACAAATGGTTGAACCAAATACGATGTAGTAAATTATATGACAACTTAGGAATAAATAGAACATTGTGTAACATGAAATGAAGATTAAAAATTACATATTTGATCCCTTATATTGAAGAAATTGATTCATTATCTAGTGTAACAGTAGGAGCCCCATAATTTTTTTTATATGAAGAGAAAATATTACGAGAACTCAAAATATGCTCAAAGCACCCGATCAATAATCCAAAACTCACCCAATATATTTGACTCATTCATAGTTAAAAGAAGAAATACCATGTGCCATCAATAATTTAAAAGATGAGAACAATTGACCAATTTTATCAACTTGTGCCTGAGTGAAGGTCAATGAAGATGAGGCACAACATCAGATTTGGGAGTCCTCACATCAGGTTTAGAAGAGCATGGAGGCTTGGCTTAATTATTTTGTCGTTGATTACGTGGAACCCAATCATCAGGCTTACCGTGGAGTTTCCAACATGTCTCTTTAGTATGATGAGGCCGACTACAGTGTGTACACCAAAGAGGCTTTTGAGAGTCAGAAGATCGAGCATCCATGGCAGACGCATTAGAGTTAAGAGGGGGGCTGAACTTGCATATGGGCTTCCAAACATAATTCGATAGCATTATTCTTCATGACGAACCTCCGAAAAAATAGAACCAAGAGTCGGCAGTGGCTTAATACTAAGTATGCAATTGCGAACAACATAAAGAACTGGATTGAGACTAGTAAAAATATCATAAGTTCATTCTTTTGCAAGCAGATTCTGATATATCTCTTGATTGGTAGTGTCAGTTAAATTCGGTGCATAAAGAGATCAAGTTCCTGCCAAAGTTTTGTTAAAGAACTGTAATAGTGAGTGACTGTTCATTCGTCTTGACACAAATTTGTGGAGTTGTGTCGTAGATCGAACATTTGCGAATAATCCTCTAAATCTGAATAAGCTAAACTAACAACATCCCATATTGCTTCGGTTGTTGGGTAAAGAAGATAAATTTTAGCAATGGAGTTTGTCGATTACCATGGAATTGTGTATGTCCCACGAAGAAAATGTTGGATCGGTAAAAGTTGACTTAGAAATTGAACCATCAAGATAGCCAAAATGACCATTTTCTCGAGTGATGAGTTGGACAGACCAGGACCATTTACGGTAATTTTGACCATTGAGTTTGAAACTTGTGATTTGGAAAGGCGAAGAATTATTATCGGTGGCAGCATGATTGATAGGGGTGATTGTGGATTTGATGAATTGGTGCCCAAATAACCATTTGATCCATTTGTCTTGCTCATCCCGAGGGAATTTGTATGTTCTCAACAAAAAACAAAAAAAAAATCTTTAATTGTCGGGATGCTCAAATACCATATGAGCAATTAATTAGGAGAAAACTCTTGTATGTATTCTACCTTCCTGAATGAACAGTTTACAACCACACATACGATATATACTATATTTACAACAACAAAAAAAAATCTAAACAACTTGTATTCTCCACTTGTATCCAAATAAATAGGAACAAACTAAATCACTTGTATCATAATCAATAGGAACAAAGTAAATAACTTATTACTTAATATTTCATATGACTAATTCTACCGTAATTATTGAGGGAACACTTAAAAATACGAAAATCATTGCAGATTGACGATGAAGTTTCCAATTAGGGGTGAGAGAATCTGGAAACATAATCTATGAGGGGTGGCGTAAATTAGGAAAGAGAGAGGGTGAAAATATTTAAACAAATACAATTTCATTTTGCTTAAAATGGGAAGGACTCTGGGTGAGGGGAGACAGAATCTCATTTTTCATTTGGCTATTAATCAAATGTTTTTTTTTTTTTTTTTGTCAATTTTTCAGGAGGCAATAAAATAATCAGTCATTTATACCTATTTCTCAAAAACTTCACTATTCTTTGAGATTGGAGATTGGTGGTTGGTCTTTTTGACACAACTTAAATGGAGAGCAAAAAAAAATCTTATTTTTTGAGAGCTTGAGCTATTAGTGAGATACTACTCTTTTTTAGAAGAGCTAGAATTTTAATTTTGTATCAAAACGTACAAGTCAAATGATAATCTTAGGCTAACAATGTTTATGTAGCGTAAAACCTCCATAAAAGTAACTAGAACTTTACAAAGGTCTTTAATACAAATAGAAATTGACATGAATAATAAAGCACAAAAACGACAACTATATATTAAAGTGTGGAAGGATGACAAGATTGTAGTATCTCATTTCAACTATTACGACTTTGAATATATGTCTCAACTACAAGAAAATGGATAAACCATGGTCACAAATATAAGGGTGAAATTTTCTTCTATTTGCAACGAGTTAGCAATCATCAATTAGTCGTTGTCGAGTCATGACAAAACTATTCTTTTGTACTCTTGCTAGTAGAGTATGTATATATAACAATAGTATATACATATGTACTCAACAATTAATATACAATATAAGGGCTCCATTTTTATTTTTAATTACATTATTGCACAATAATTAATATATACTATGTATATACCTCCATATGTACTCTTGTAAATAGTATATACCTCCATATATTCATTTCTCACTAGTAGATTCATTATATACACTTGCCACTAGTATATAAATCCCATATATACTACATATATAATTGATAATATGTTTTTTTTAATATATGTATTTTTCATATATACCCACCATATATACTTCATATATGAGTATATATTCATATGTTCTGCATATATACTTATAGATAATATTTTTTTTAAATTGAAAATATATATATTTTCTTTTTCTATATATACCCATAATATATACTTCATATATGAGTATATACTCGACCAATTTGACTTTATAGACCCCAAACCAAAAGTAATGGGCCTTTTGGCCCCCAAGGTTTTAAACTATATATTTTAGACCCTTGAGTGTGAATATGTCTAAAATACACCTGTATAGATCCCTCATTCCCTGTGTAAGAAACTTTACGCAACAAAAAAAAACGTTATGAATTTGAATTTTTTCCTTCTTCTTCCTTGACCTTTCAAACTTGAAATTCTGATTGCCCAATTTATTTTTCATTCTTCATCTATTCAATTAGTGGGTAACCCATTATTCTCATTCCCTTCGTTTCTTCGAGATATTAGAGTTTCAACATTTAAATTTTTAATTTTTAATCGATAATTTTGTTAATCGCTCAAATTTTGAAGAATTTCGGCATGTTCGGTTGTTTTTTCTTGAAAAAAGAAAGTTTTTTTACGAATTTTTTTAAAACGGCTTTGGCGAGAACGAAGACGAAGGAAGAAGATGAATTTCAGACCGATAAATTTTTTCTTTCGACTGATAAATTTACCGAAGAGAAAATTTGTTTTCCCTCTTATGTAAATTCCCTAAAAAAATGGAAAAGTGAATAAATTTACCAATCTAGAATTCCCTAAAACAAAGCTTATTTTCAGCCTTGAGGAAGGTTTAGGAAACAAAATAAGAAAATATGAAAAATTAATTTAAAATTCTATGAAAATCTATCATTTTAATCTGAAAAATCTACAAATAGGATTTGAAAATCTATGGTTATAACAAAAATATTGATTCAACTTTTAACTCCAAATCTTAAATAAAGATTTACTATTTATGTTATGACTATTTTAAGTTATAGCAAATCTTTATAACTTAAAATAGAACGTAGATTTTCAAATTCTATTATTTATTTTTCTCCTAAATCTACGCTTCTGTTTTTTTTATCTGTGAGAATTAAAGACCGATCAACTTACTAGTGGGTTTTTAATTTGGGAAAACAAATTTACTCATTTGTAAATTTATCAGTCGGGAAAAACCTACCATGAAAATAAGCCTTCTGTTTTTTTTATTGGTGAAAATTACAGGCCGGTGAAATAGTTTTATCCGACCGGTAAATTTAATGGAAAACAAATGTACTCATCTATACATTTATCAGTCGGGAAAAACCCACCAGTAAATTTACCGGTCTGGAATTCATACCGATAAAAAAAACAGAAGCTTAGATTTAGGAGATTTATCTGTCGGGAAAAACCCACCAGTAAATGTACCGAGAATTCATACCGATAAAAAAAACAGAAGCTTAGATTTAGGAGATTTTTCAGTCGGGAAAAACCCACCAGTAAATGTACCGGGAATTCATACCGATAAAAAAAACAGAAACTTAGGAGAAAAAAAATAGGATTTGAAAATCTACGTTCTATTTTAAGTTATAAAGATTTGCTATAACTTACGTAAGATAAATAGTAAATCTTTATTTAAGATTTGGAGTTAAAGTTCAATCGATGTTTTTGTTATAACATAGATTTTCAAATCCTATTTTTAGATTTTTCAGATTAAAATGATAAATTTTCATAGAATTTTAAATTAATTTTCCATATTTTCTTTTTTTTTTTTCCTAAATCTTCCTCTAGGCTAAAAATAAGCCATCGAAATTCCAAGTTTGGTATTTAGAGACCAGAGGACAAAATTGTAACTTCAAGTGCTAAAAGTAAGAGTATTTTATACAAATCATACTCAAGGGTCTAAAATATATAGTATAAAACCTTGGGGTTCAAAAATACCAATAATTTTGCTTTTGGGTCTATAAAATCAAATTGCCCTATATACTCATATGTTCTGCATATATACTTATAGATAATATTTTTTTAAATCGAGAATATATGTATTTTCTATATATACCCATAATATATACTTCATATATGAATATATATTGCTGAGAGAGAGAATTTTTTAGGCGTGATTATGAGGAGAGAAGGGACGATTTCAATGAGGATAGATGAGACAATTTGAATGAAACATGAGGCGTGATTACGAGGAAATAGTGAACAGTTTTAAAAAGATAACATAAAGGGGGCATTTGGACCCCCGTAATGGGTTCAGAACCCTGAGAATCAAAATACGGTGGGTTTGTTTGGGAGGGTTTTGAACCCTGAGAATCAGAAAACGGTGTTTGAGGTGCAGTGTTGGGAAGCCTGAGAATCAGAAAACAGTGTTGGGAAGCCTGAGAATCAGAAGCCAGTGTTTCGGGTGCAGTGTTTTGAAACCCGGGTTTGAACAATTTTTTTTTTCTTTCCTTTTTTCCTTTAGCTACTTTTTTTTTTTTCTTTTTTTCTTCTTATTTTTTAGTGGATGTGTTGTGAATTGTAGAATTTTTTATGCAACATGTGACTTTTTTTCTAGACGTTTGAATGAAACATTTAATTTATGCTATAGTCTAAGAATAAGAAAATTATTTCCAACAATCAAAACATTGCTTACAAGAATCAAATATATATTTGGAGAAGGAATTAAAAAATTAAATGTTTCATTCAAACGTCTCCAAAAACATAACATGTCATGTCAATCGGTTTTTTTTTTTTTTTAAATATATATATTTAGATAAAGAATTTAAAGAAAAAATGAAATGAATAACACAAAGGGAAGAAAACAAGAATTAAACAACCTACTATTATATTTGTATAATATTCTCAAGTATGTATCCCTTAAATACAAACTGAAATTTACACTCAAGAACTTGAAGAATGACATTAGAAGGAAATCTTAATTCAAATCATAATCTTTCAGAAGTTATTTCAAACATTTCATAAGGTTAAGCTTCACATGGATTATAAAACGAGAAAAAAAAAATCTAATTTTGTAATTAGAGAAAAATCACATTCTATTTTAAAATCAATTGAATATTGTTAATAATTATTATTTTTTTAATTTTTAATTTGTAACTTAAAAATTAAATATTATTTTTTAAAATATTAACATGACGCCTCAAATATTTTATTTTATCTTACAACTAAAAAAATTAAACATATTTTGAGCTATTGTAAATTAGATTAAATATAAATAAATTAAAAAAAATAATTTTATTTAGATAAGTATAATTAGAAAACTATATAATTATAATTAGTGGGGTGAAATTGGAAGAAAAATGGTAAGACCCACTATAATAATGAGAAAAATTGATTGAAAAATGTTGAGACCCACCATAATTATGAAAAATGTGGAGAGAGAAATGGTGGATCCCACCAATATATTGTAATTTTAAGAAAAATCATTGGTTTGGGAGGTGTAACCCATGAGTTTGGTTTCCCAAACCCGGAGTTCCAAACATGGTTTTGGATTCTAAATCCAAAACCACCACAACCCATTACGGGGGCCAAACCCCCCTTAAAATCTACAATATTTTTTGCTTATTTATTTTTGTGATAAAAGAAGAACCGATAAATATTTACGTAAATGTAGATAATTTTGGACAGGAATGAAAATAGATATATTATGAAGTTTGTAGTTATCCCTTTTAATAAGGGGAATTATGGAAAAAGTCATTTTGACATTGGACAAATCTAAATGATTTCCTCTTCATTTTCATTTAGAATGAGATGTTTTATATACGACATGAACTAAACCTAATTTCTCAAATACATATGTAATAAGATAAATGCATAAACATAAATAAATAACTTCCTAACATAAATAATTCTCTGATACCCTCCCTCAAGTTAAAGCACGAAGGATCATAAATGTCCAACTTGAAAATAAAGTGGGAATAAGATAAAATGTTATGGTAAAAAACAAAAAATTGCAGCCTCCGAATGCGGGTCGATGCTCATTGCATCTTTAATTTTCCAAGAGCCTCCAAACATTGGTTGGTGCTCCAATCTTCAGGTTGATGCCCACATGACATGTTTAATTTATGTGAGACTTCACATCATCGCTTTGACCACCCAATATAAAAAATCTGCAAGCCTCCAAACGCGGGTTGATGCTCTTCATTGTAGAATAAACTCCATGATTGTTCACCATAAAAGGAGAGAACGAAATAATTTCCACCTCAATGTTCCCTTGAGTAATTTGAAGGAAATGTATTCGTCTCAGTGTTCCCTTCATTGATCATCATCGAAGGAGAGGACAGTTTGAGCTCCTTCAGTGTCCCCTTTAATAATTCAAAGGAGAGGAAGAATCATGCCCTTCATTTCATTCATAGGGAAGACAAAATTTTGCTTCCTCAGTGTTCTCTTCATACACACGATCATGTGTGCTAGCGAAAACAAAACTAATTCACAATATGTTATTAGTAAAACATAAACAAAATCAATTAAATTACTAATATCATACATTGGCTCAGTGGAATTAAAACTCCCTTACCCACTATGCAGGTTCCCGAGTTTGAGACCGAGACATTCCATTCCTAATTTTCACTTTCAACGACATTTCGCATATGGTCATCTAAATTAACTCTTAGTTACAATAATATTATGGTTAATGGGATGCCATGAAATCAATTTCTTCTTCTTAATTCTTTCGATTTTGTAGGGCTCGTTGGGCTACTAATTATGGCGTCACGACAAGGAAGAAAACGCAAAAGGAAGAGTAATAATTTTGGAGCTGGAATGAACCCACATATCTGCTCTTTTTAAAAAAAAATCATTTTGAAAACATGCGAAAGAATGGAAGAAAGAGGAAGGAGAAAAATGAAGAATAAGATATGAAAAAGAGAGGAAAAGAAAAACAGCCGGTGGGCGGACATCCATGAATGGTGGTAGGATGAAGGAGATGAAAAGGGGAGGGAAGAAAATAAAAACTATTAAAATATTAAAAAATATATATTTTAATAAAAAATAAATAAAAGTGTCACGTCAACCTCCTGTTAGTAATCAACGGAAAAAAATGATAGAGTGACCAAAAACACTAAGTAAAATTGTTGAGTTTGAAACTCGCGGATCCGAATGCTATCAAACTCAAACCTCAAAGACGATTAATGTAGTTTTTACAAAAACTTTTTTGAATGAGTTAATGTATTTGCAATGAACACTGGAATCGAAAGAAAGTTTTTTTTTCTTTGAAAAACAACTTACAAATTAGATTGGTTGGGTAAGAGATGAAAAAAATGATATTCAATTGTTTTTTTTAAAAATAATTGTCAAATTCGTTAATATAAATAAGAAAAAAATAAAATCATAATTAATAAATTTAATGATTATAAATAATTTCATATAACATTAAAAAAAAAAAAAAAAAACAAGTTTATGAAATATAAAATATATAATTATTTTCTTCTAGAAGGCAAATACGTACAAATATCAAATATGAGTTGAAAATGAGGTCTCTTTTACAATAATTCCTTGTAAAGTCGGGAATTCTAAAAGATGGGCCAGTGGGCCACAAAGTCCATCACTGTGGACCCAAACCTAGAGCGGCCCATTTCTATTGGGCCCCCAATTTTTGAGCTCAGTCTCAGCTCAAAACCTCCATTTCCATTTCTTCCAATCTCAGTCGAGCAAAAGCGGCAAAAACCCCTGAACCCAGCGTCGCCGTCGTCTTCCTCGGAGCAAAAATGGCGTCAGGTCCTAGCAATGGCATCAAGCTATTCAGAGGTTGCATAACCCTCTTAGATTCACTAAAATCCACCACTCAAGCTTACTCTTCTGCTGCTGCCATCTCTCAGAATGGGAAGCTAAAAGCTTCAAGCAAAAAATCGGAAGACGGAGCAAAGAAAGAGGTGAATCGTTCGTCGGGGATTTTTAAGTCTGTTCAAGTTTCTTCAGCTCTCGCTAGTTTCATCGGCTCGTCCGAGACTTCGCGTTCTGAAGCCGTCAAGCAAATTTGGTCCTACATCAAGCTCAAAAACCTCCAGGTTACTTTAATTTCTCTATTGTTTTTACTGATATGGCCTTTTGTTTTGCATCGTTGTTCTAGTTTCTTGTTTCCTGCTCGCTGTTCGTTTGCCTCGTTAATGTCTCCTTTATTTTTTTTGAGAATGCATTGCAAGTTCATTTTAACTTTGCTTAGTTCTTGAAGTTTTGGGACTTTGGGTGTAGTGTTGATTTCATAGAGTTTCTTCCTTTTAGTCGTCAGTTGCTCAATCGAAGGTATCTGAAATGGAAGTTCTGAATTTGAAAATTAGGTTAAATTATAGGTGAACTCAATAGTTCACGAATAAAATAATCCTTAAACTATAGGGATTAAATTTATAATTTATAAGACATGGAGCATTCTCTAAGAGGGTGTAGTTTTGAATCTTCCACCCTATATTTGGGATGTGATATTTCCACCCTATATTTGGGATGTGATATTTCTAACTTGGGGCACCAACTTGAAGTTGTGGATTGAGTTATTATAATCCAGTCTACTACGTTTGACCCACCAATTATTATAACCCACTAGGAACGATACTGACTTCAATAGTATTTACTATTCACAACTATTATAACCCACATATAACCACCGATTATAATAACTCATTCAACGCCCTAAGGAGCCCCTAAATTATTTATGAAAATGTTATGCTTTTATTTTTTTTTAGTTTGGGTCTTGTATCACTAACAAATATATGCGTTAAGCCTAGAGGAATCAACCATGATGTTGTATTTATACATGTTCCCAAGTTTCATTTGCCTTGAATAATCAACAAGATATTTTGGCCACAAATGCATTTATTCAGCAAGTAGTTTAAAGGATTGAATGCTTCTGTGACCTTTTCTTTTCACATGAATTTGGGTTTGTGCTCTGGTCCAAAAATGTTAGCTGCTACGAGCTTGAAGCACCTACCCAAATCCTTCTCCAATACATTTGAGGGAGCCCCCATGATGTCCAATTTTGGTGTAAATACTTGTAATTGTTGGAAATGACCCAAGAAGTTTTGGTCATAGAAATTTGACCCCTTTCACTAAAAAGTAGTTTCCATGCTCTTTCCTGGCGACGATCTCGATCGGGAAGACGACTGGGAAACAAGTCCCGACTGGGAAACAAGAAACTTATTATTATTATTATTTCATGGTTGGTTGGTCTCCTTTTTGTTTTCCGGTCATAATTCTGGTTGGTAAGGAGGCCGGGAAGCAAACAATAAGACTTTTGTTGCTATTTTTTTTTTCTGGTCGACATCGTGACTGGGAAGGAGCATGAAAACTTATTATTTAAGAAATTGGTTAATTTTCTATAACCCAAAATTTCTTGGGTCATTTCCATCAGTTATCCTAAATACTTTCATTGAAGTTCATGAAAGACTAAACCAGGATTTTCTGTCTCTTGATCAAATGAAATGGATATGTTGGCTATAGGGTTCTAAAGGGTGTGTGAGAGTGAGTATGCATTGATTATCTAGCAAAAGAAGCTTCTCTCACCTTGCCTTATAATGTGGACTTTTTTTTATTGAAACACCCTAGAAGTGAACTACTTTAGCCTGTCATTGCTTATCAATTAACATTGTGTGGTTCAAACACCCTAGAAGTGTCAATATAATGTTGATGTTGTATTTAAAAAACGTCTTGCAATATACATTAACTCCTAAACATAGTTTGATTTATTAAATAAGCATTTAACATATTTTTAGAAAAAGTTACAAATTATCTTTATTAGTAGTTGTAATAGTAGTTGTCTGCCACCCCAAACCAATTCAGTCAAAATTTATCTAAAGGGGTATTTCATACTAGTATTCTATTACAAGTGTAGAGATTAAGTATTAAATTATTAATAAAATTTAAAATTCAACCATCATGGGTTGGTCTAGTGGTCAATAAGGGCCTTGGAAATAATAATGGGATTAGAGGGAATGTATGCAATCCATGATGGCCACCTACCTAGGATTTAATATCCGAGAATTTCATTGGTTGGTAACCATCATAGTTTGAACTCATTCCTCTAAACCCTTTATCATTTTCAAGGCTCTTATACTACAAGTTTCCTTGGCGGGGAATCAAATGTGGTAGGGTTAGGCGGTTGTCCTGTGAGATTAGTCGGGGTGCGTGGAACCTGGCTCGGACACTCACGAATTATAATGATAATATATTTAAAATTCAGAGATGTATATGAGCTGAAATTATAGTTTAACCTAGCATTATCTTTTTTTTTTTTGGAGTTTGGAAGATTTTGCTGATATATATATATATATACACATTTTGGTGTGCAGAACCCAGCTGATAAGAGGCAGATCAATTGTGATGAAAAGCTGAAGACCATATTTGATGGAAGAGAGAAAGTGGGATTCTTAGAGATTGGAAAATTGCTATCCCCTCATTTTGTGAAGTCAAGTTAACCATGAACTTCCTTTGCATGCATTGACTTAGTTGTTCTCTAACAGATCTCTCTCAACCTGTCTTCCAAATCCTTGATGATTTTGTGTTGGTGTTGTGTTTTGGCTAATCCTATGAAAAAGGTATTTCTTACTCAGACATTGTTGTTGTTCATTATGCTTAGCTTTTAAATGCTTTATATTCAATGTTAGTCTCCTTAGAACAACTAGAAGAAGACAAGAAAAAATCCACAAAACATCTTGCAAGATTAGCTGCTCTTTCTGTTATCTTCTTCTGTATGTGCTGTTTTTTTCTTTCTTTTTTATAACTGTTCTACAGGGTTGTTTAAAGAAAATACTATTCACTAGTTCACTTATTATATATGTTTTTTACCTTCTCTTATGCCTTATTTTTAGAATTGAAAAATCTTAAAAGTTCTCATCTGATAATTGTTTTGTTCTTAGTATTCTATTATTAATGATGGTAGATACTAGATCCTCTGTCTAAATTTCACTTTTTTTTAAAAAAAAAAAATCACTGTTTTTTATTATTATTTTTAATTTTTAAATTTAGTTAGAACTTGGAAGCTTTTTCCTATATACATAGATATGAAAATAGAAAAAACAATTAAACTCTATTTTGTTACTCTTAATTTGAATAATAAATTAAGTAATGATTGTTGTGTGCTTTATAAATAACTATACTATTTTTAACCTGGAGATGTTGTTTAATAATAGGTTAAATTATAAGTTTAGTTAATGATTTTTTTTTTAGTCACTAGTCATACCATTCAAAGATGAAAATATTATCTATTAATTTTAATATGAATCTAGATCCTAATATCTTTGAAAGTAAAAATAACTTAATCATTCTTGGGCGTATAAAAGTTAAGATAAGTAAAAATAACTTAATCATTCTTGGGCGTATAAAAGTTTTTAAACTTTCAATTTCGTGTTTAATAAATTCAATTTCGTGTTTAATAAATTCATGAATTTTAAAAAATATTAAATATGTTAGAAAATTCAAGAATTTATTAGACACCGTCCATAAAGGAAAAGAAAATTATGGTCCCAAATCGGTTATCAAGTGGATGCGAAAATCCATTATCCATACAAACTTCAAGATTGTGATTAAATATATATATATATTTTTCTTTTCTTTTCTTTTGACAACATGGGAAAAGGGGGATTCAAGATTGTGATTAAATATATATATATATATATACTTTTTTTTTCTTTTCTTTTGACCACATGGGAAAAGGGGGATTCATTGAAACCTGAGACCTCTTGTGCAAAATTATGATTTTATAATATAAACAAAAATAAACAAAAAGTAACATAGCAAAAGGAGGAATAGAAAGTAATAAGAATTATAATTTTATTGATTTGAGAGTCACTAAAGAACAATAATGAAATGGGAGGGCAACATGATTAATTGAGAAGATGCTGAACCCATTGATCAAGAATAGCAGGGGAGCCATACCAGGGTCTGAGTTCATCATCAGAACCAACTGGTGAGTGATAGACTCCATCAAAGCTAATGTTGATAGCTCCCTCCAAATGGGCTGACACTTCTGGAACCACACCATCTCCCCATACCTCACTCTCCCCACACACCTGATACGAGTCGGTCATACACGAACATTAATTTTTTACCTTTCGCTCAATGATATAATATTTTAACCAATTGATCTATGTTCAAATTTTAACACATTCACAATGAATCTAGGTTAAGTTACAAGTTTAGTCTCTAAACTTTGAGGTTTGTTGATCCTTAGACTTTCAAAAGTGTCTAATAGATCCCGAACTTTCGAACTTTTAAAAAATAATTGATCTGTTAGATATAAATTTGAATTTTGTCTATGGAACCCTAAAATTTCAATTTCGCGCTTAGTAAATCCGTGAATTTAAAAAAATTATAGAACTTACGGACGAAATTTGTAATTTAACCAAGAATCTATCATCAATTGTCCAATGTTTCAACTTGATTACCTGCTTATATCCTTGCCCGACAAAGCGAGCGCGGAATGTGGGTATGTTCGTCGAGCTACTCGTGTCGTTCGCGAAGGCTAACTCTGGAGTCGGTTGGTTGTTGGCAATGGAAGCAGCAGCAGGAATGGTGTTTGCGTCCGAGTTACCGAACAAGCGAGCCCCTTGGATGTACCTGCATTTGGCAGTGTCCAGTTGACATAGTTCTCAGTACATTTGTCATAAGTTAACTGAAGGGGTAAAGTCTGAAGTTAACATTAGTTACTTGATAATCCATCAAATTTGAATCACATTTTATTTATTTTTAAAAAAATTAAGAGAATATTTTTAAAATCTCACTTTTATCTCCTTCACACCCTCCACATACCTACCTCTAAAAAAAAAAAAAAAATTCTACCTTCATAAGCTCTCTCTCTCTCTCTCTTTGACATATCTACCTCTAAAAAAATTCTAACTTTTTTCCCATCTCAGCATAATTCTCTCTACAACTTCTCTTTTCCTCTCTCACTCTATTTCTTCCTAACTTTATTTTTTAATTGAAAACATAAAACATGATCAAGCTACATTTTAAAAGCAAAAACTAAAAGTAGTTATCACATTTGTTATATTTTCATTTTTAAAAAAGGAAGCCAAAAATCCATCTATCTATATATATATATATATATGATAGTATTTTCAATTTTCTCTATAACTTTGCTCTAATTTTTTTCAAAATGAGGACAAACTGTATACAACCGTATAGTTTTTCTTTCTAAGTGTTTTTGGACTCAGACTTTTATTATAACTTTGATAATGAAGGTATGAATTTGAACCATAAAGAATAAGGCCACACTTTCACCTAAAGATGAAACAAATAGAATTCTTTAGCAAAGAAGACAGAAAATGAGATCTAAGTTTTCATTTACCTTCCTGCTATACATACATATTTCAATTCAGGATTGTAACCAGCTTCTGAGCAATATTTGTCCACATAATTCAGAAGCCCCCTCGTTTGATCAATTACTCCTGGCAAACCTTTTGGAGGCGGCCTACAAAAATCCATTGTTTATTTTGCTGCTATTTTAACGTCAAAATTTAACAAAGCTCAGGATAATAGAAAACAATGATTATTCATTCATTCAAACACGTGATCCATCATTAGACATTCTAATGATAAAAGTTGATGTATATGATCAAAGATGCATTCAGATTTCATTTTGATCCCTAAACTTTAAAAAATGTCTATTTTAGTCAATGTATTCTTATAAAATTAATCATTTTGGCCTTTATCATTGTTTTACCGTCAATATCCCGCCCCATCTAATATTTGCCTTGGCTAGCTGTAAGGGTCCCTAAACTTTCAAAATGATTGAATCCTTATAAGAATCTGATCTACAATATGTTGAAGTGTAAAGATAATCAAACTACAAGATAAACAAGTGATTCGAGGTACTTTCAAGCCATAAGCCTAAAAGTTTAGGAACTAAAATGGAGCTTCAAACTTCAAAGATATTATGGATTCATCAGGATTCGGGAAGAAGCATGGATAAGAATGAAGACAAGTATTAACTTACAGGTGAGGGGTTCCAAGAGTCAGCAACATGGAAATATAAGATATACCAAATTCTTCCATGTAGACTCGTGCAAGCCATCCTCCCGCTGAGTGTCCGATTAAGGACAAAGTCCCACCTAAAGATTGAGATAATTCGATATTTAGTAACTATGGTACACAAAGATTGTTGAGAATTTGTAGATGAGAACATAAACTCACGAAGTACAGCAAAATGAGAATAAGAAGAGGAAAAATCAACTTTAATTGAGCATTTAGGATAAAAATTCTATCGTATGACTTTCCTATTCATTCTTGTCCTGGTATGCAAATTTCTACTTATTATTTACTTTCCCTTTCCAAAGATCCATCCTGGAGTGCCAAGCCATGGATTTAACATTATGAATAATGATGTTTTAAAAATAACATGATATGCTATGTAACTGTTATGAACCATAAAGACAAAACATTGTCATGCCTATAGCTAATGTTTTGGCAAGCAATATGCAGTCATTAGCATCCAATGCCATTTTTCCACTATCCAATGCTACTTAGACATAATACAACCACAAGGATACCGATAGGAACTGTTTACATTGAGGTTGAGAAGGTTGAATAATTTGTAAAGTTGTTTTATAGATTATGTAGGCCTCTTTTGAGAACCATTTGGTTTTTAAAATTGTGTTTGTTTTCTAATCATTTTTTTGCAATGGTTTTTCATCTTTCTTAAGAAAACATTAGAATTCTTAGCGAAATTCTAAAAACAAAAACAAATTCTTAAGAACTATTTTTTTTAGTTTTCAAAACTTGGCTTAGATCTTTAAAACACTTGTAAAATGGAGATAACGAAACAAATGAACCTATAAGTGGAAGTAGTGTTTATAGGCTTAATTTTCAAAACGATAAAACCAAATGATTATCAAACGGGTCGTAGTACAGTGTGTTATAGAGTCTGAAACTACTATTAAAGTTTTCAACCTAGAATCTAAAAGGTGAATTTAGTAGCCTAAAAATGCAAACTCAACTTTTCCCAATACAATGACATACAAACCCAAGCCAACAAGAGCATAGCTCAACGACATGATGTATCGCCTAGGATCGCCTAGTGACCATGAGGTCTGAGGTTCAATCCCCCACCCCTTGTCAAAATGACATACAAACCCAATGATTTATCAGAATAATAAAAAGTATAAAAAGACAAACTAATAATGCAAAAATGAGGATATAAACACCTTGAGCGAGCTCCTTGGCTTCTTGGATTGCCTCATCTGTTTTCTTCAAATACCTACTCACCAGCTTAATCAATCAAGCAATTAATCCAACAGATTGCAAACCAAAATCCCAAACAAATGCCTCTAAAACAAAATTTTCAAAAACAAAAAATAGCAGTGGATAGTGGAAGTACCAATCGAGAACAGGGCGTGGCCGGAGAGTGCCGCGCCAGTAATCAGGATCTAGCAATCCAGCAGCATTCCTCAGCCAGTCAATTCTCGAAACCTTAACAACCACGGCGGGGACGCCGTACCGGTCTTTCAAAAGAAGCTTCAATTTATCATAGTCCCCGGAGTTGTTCCCCAAACCCTAAGAAAACAAAATCGAAATCATGCTACAAATTGAGAATGAAACACAGAGAGTGAGAGAGAGAGAGAGAGAGGAATCTTACAGGAAGGATGACGGCAGGGCGGAGGGAGCAGGAAAATTGGGAATGAGGAGAAGAGGAGAAAGAGGGCTTCAAATGCAGAGGTGAAAATGAAACCGCCATTGTTGTGCAGAGCTCAGTGACGATGGCGGGAGTGCGTTGGGCAGTACGAGCAAACGGGCTGTCTGGTGGAAACTTGAGAGAGGTGTCAACATGTGGAACGCGTTTTCCCCCTCAAATCCGTTGGAGGGGATTTAGGTGACGGGTGTTTTGCCCGCCCGCCCACTACCAACCTCGACATGTCGAGTTGTTGGGAGTGGGTTAACTCCCCGTTGAGCCGACTTGTTAAACTCGTATAAAAAATAATTTATTAAGTCTCGACTAATTATTATTAAACTTTGCACACTTTTAATATAATTATTATAAGTCTGTTCCGGAAGACAACACATTTCTCTTCCTTCATATAAAAACATCAGTTTATTTGGATTCGTTTGAATTATTTTTCTTGGTTAACAATAGTTGTAGTTTTTTGAATTATTTTCCTTGGTTAACAATAGTTGTAGTTTTTTCAATAGTTGTAGTTTTTTCAATAGTTGCAGGTTTACTACTTTTCTTTTTCTCGAGGAATTCACATGTAATATTTAATATACGACTCTCTTTAATTTCAAAACTATCCAAATAAAATGAATAATTAATATGAGTGATATTGAAAAAAGAATGTGAAGTATTGTGGTTAAAATTATTGTTGTTATCTTCAAAAAAAATTTATGAAGGGTACATAAAATAAAAAACAAAAATTGCATTCTTAAAATTTATTGGAAGAAGTACTTAACAATGAAAATATGAAAAATTATAGAAAAAATTGTACAAAAAATAGCTAAAATAAATCTTTAAGATGCTGGTTTCCGGGTACAGTGGATTCAGATGGAATGACGAGTTTAAAATGGTGGAGGCGGAAAAAGATATGTTTGACACATGCGTCAAGGTAAAACTATGATAAATTGAACCTCTACGTAAGTAAAACTTGGAAAATTTATAGGGTTCTAGAGTTTCTCTTTATGAGAACTCTCCATGAGCATTTGTGCAACCTGAAAGTTTGGGAAGTGGGTTCTTTCATGGTGATCTTTTGGGTAGTTTCTACTGGTGTAAAGATTGAAGAAGAGACTTTTTTCAAAAAAAAACTTGAGAACCTCAAATTAACTGAGGAAGAAAGGAATGAAAAAGTCATTGTTATTAAGAATGAAGATATAGAAGAAGATGATGAGAAGCTGAAAGTACAATAATATATGACCAACGTCAGGATGTTTTTGAAAACATTTCCACAACCACATCCGTAGGACAAACATGTGGTAATGCAATAAACATCACATACTTCGAGAATCGACCAACCACTACAAAGATAGACGCAAAATTCTCTATCTTGGGCAATCCAACAATGAAATCCATTGACACTGACTGCCATAGTTTTTCTGGAATCTCAAGAGGTTGTAGCAAGTTTGCCTCCTTTCTTCGTTCCACCCTGTCTAATTGACAAACTAGAAAAATTTTCACATATGCCTCCACATCATCATGCATCTTTGGCCAGGAATACGAGCGTGATAACAAAGCATGCATCTGTTTTATTCTAGGGTGTTTGGCCCACTCGGGAACATCCGTCTCTCGCATCATCTTCTTCCTTAGTCCTCTCTGACTAGGGACATAGAGTCGTTCTCCCTTACTATAGATTAATGCATCATCAAGCCAATATCTACGTACAACGCCCTTTTGAATCTCCTTCAAGAGCTTGCAGTAACATCATCACTCTTGGCTTGTTCGCGTACCCTGTCAAGAAAATTCGTGTTGACAGAAGTCAAGACAACAACATATGCACTCACTTCCTTACAGCTCAACGCATCAACCACAATGTTTTGCCTCCATGGTCTATGTACCCACGTAAAATCAAACTTCGCAAGGAACTCTTGCCACCTTTTTTGTTTCAGAGTTAACTTCTTCTAGGTTATGAAGTAAGTGTTCACCACATTGTCCGTTACCACAACGAACTTGGTCTCATGTAAATAATGTCTCCATGTGTCAAGACAATGAACCACCACTATTATCTCCTTCTCGTGAGTAGAATTACGTTGTTCGACCTCTTTCAGTTTCCTACTCTCGAACGCGACATGATGTCCTTCTTGAACTAAGACACCTTTGATTGCTCGGTAAGATGCATCTATTTCCCTCAAAGGGTAAATTGAAATCTAACAGCCTCAATATCGGTTCAGTCGTGATTGCATTTTTTACTTCCTCGAAGTCCTATTGATAGGATTCTGCCCACACCTAGTTGGCATCCTTCCTTAGAAGATATGTCAAAGGACTTACCTTCTTCGCGTACCCTTCAATGAATTGTCTATAATAGTTGACTAACCCAAGAAAGTATCTCAATTCACTTACCTTGGATGGTGCAGACCAGTCTACAATTGTTTGAACCTTTCGTTCATCCATGTGTATCTTCCCTTTGCTCACCCAGTGACCAAGGAACATTACTTCACTTCGGCAAAAACTCACATTTCTCTCTGTTGATGTACAACTGGAATTCCCCAAGCTTCCTGAAAACCTTCTTCAAATGAATCAGATGACCGTCTAGTATCGCACTATAGATAACAATGTCATCTAAACAAACCACCACGAAATCACCGAGATACTCGTAAAGAACATTGTTCATTAAATTATAGAAAGTTGCAAGTATGTTCGTTAGTCCGAACGACATTACAAAGAATTTGTAAGCATCATATCTTGTCACATAAGTTGTCTTCCCCTAACCCCCTCCTGCAATCCTCACTTTCCAGTAACCAGATCTCAGGTCTAATTTTGTGAAGAAAGCGACCTTTGATAGTCTATCAAATAAGTGGGCAACATTCGAAATGGATACTTGTTCTTGATTGTCACTTTATTCAGGGTTCTATAATCTACGCACATCCGCATAGATCTGTCTTGCTTTTTATGAAACAAAACAAGGGCACTGTATGAAGCTTTGGACAACTGGGTCACTCCAACATCGAGCATATCGTCCAATTGCTTTCGCAACTCAACTAATTCATTGGAGACATTCTGTATGGTGTTTTGGATGGGGGTTTGGCTCTAGTCTCAAGCTCAATCTTATGGTCGATGGCTCCACGGGGAGGAAGACTCCTTGGCAACTCAGGAGGCATTATGTCAACGTAATCTTTAGGGACTCTGGCCACTATATCCGACATTTTCTCATACTTATCTGACTTGATTTCAATTAGGGCGGCCACATAAGTTTGTTCTCCATGTTTGAGACTCGTTTTAAGTTGTTGGGTATAAATTACTCTCTGACCAAGGTCAAACGATATTTTTGACCAATGTCACCATCGTCTGTCTTCACCACATGCACGAAACACGGTGATCTCTCATCTGAAATGAGAATCTTGTTAACAAAGGGCATCAACAACAAATTTGCCTTTTAAAAAAAAAACTCAATACCAAGGATTAAGTCAAAATCGTCCAATATCACCACCATTAGACTGCACTGGTTCTCTCATAGTCCCAACTTGACTTTCGTGACTGCCACACTATGTGTGGATTGGGTCGCCGAGTTAACAACTTTAACTCTCACTCCACCCGAGCAAACATCCACGCTCAAACTTATCACGACTCTAGAGGAAAGGAAATTGGTTGTTGCTCTCGTGTCTAGCATTGTCAATACTGCACGTTCATTCACAAGGACAAACACATGCATCAACCTGCTTGTCATGGACTCCTGGGTTGTCACCATAGCGTTCAACAACTGCAATGGATTGATTCAGGTCACTTTCTTCGTGTCCTTCTTTTGCATCTATTCGATAACAAAAGCATTCTGTCTTTCTTTCTTCGGGCAGTTCGAGTTTTATGTGGTCTCTTACATATAAAACATCTCATCTAAGATGAGTTAGATGAAATTAGAGTAAAAACTCTTGCATTTCCCATAGTTAGACTTTTATTCTTCTCTCTATTGTTGTAGTATTGATTGATATTACGAATGATGAATTATTTTATTTCTGATTTGTTTGCTTTGTTTTTCTTAGTTTTATTATTTGCTAGATTATATATTATAATTATATATTCTTATGCTTCTATTTAATTTATGACCGGTTGGAATGGGTGATTGAACTAGGACTTCATGGTCGCTATACATCATGCCACTATGTTCTTGTTGGCAAAATATAATGACTATTGAAAATCATAATCAAAATAGATACGCCCACCGTGGGGCTCGAACCCACGACCACAAGGTTAAGAGCCTTGCGCTCTACCAACTGAGCTAGACGAGCAATTGATATTTTATTATTAGTTAATAATTTAATAGTTAAATTTGACGCTTAAAACTTGTCATATTGTATTAATTGTTACCTAAACTTTCAATTTCATCAAATTGGATCATAAGTTAAAATTTTGCAATTTCTACTTTCTATTGATTTTTCGCTAATGTAATCTACTAATTTCAATAATGTCATATTTAATTAATATAAAAATTAATTATTGAATAACTTTGACAAACATTACAAATTTTAACCAAAATTAATCTTATTTTTTTAATTTTATCTAATTTATATCATACATATATTTTATAATTCATTCCAAGTATATAAGAACATATATATATTTTTTTTAAGTTTAATTTTGGGGTGCAATATGATAAAATTGAAAGTTTAAACTAAAAATAAATACAACTCGACAAGTTTAATGGTAAAATTTCTTATATTTAATTATTTATCTTGCCAAAGTGAGCGTAACTCAGTCGTAATTGCACATGTACTTCTTCCGTTGTTGGTTATGTATCTATTTTATTTCTCATTTCTTTATTTTTCTTTTTATTATCTTTTAGCTGCAAATCTATAATTTTAGGATATTTTTAATTATTAATTTAGTACAAAATAATGTGAATCCTTCTCTTGTTAGTGTTGTTATTGATTGGTTATGAATGGTTGACTATTTATTTCTCTTGTATAACAAGAGAACAAAAACAAATAAGAGGATGAGAAAGTATGAAGTATATGTGTATTCTCTATTCACTAGGGTTTATAAGATATGAAGTAGATAATGAAAGAGATAAATATAGTGATATCTTATTTATATGGACATCTATATACATATTCATAATACTCCCGTTAAATGTTCATAATATATAGAATATATGTCTCGTTAAAACCTTACTATGAAAAATTCGATGGTACAAAATTCTAGTGAATGAAAAAGAGTACATTATTCATATATTTTAATAACTGCCTCATTAAAAACTTTGTTAGAAAAATTCGATAAAATCATAGTCAAGGAAAAAAGAGTGCATCACATTTTCCTTCCAATGTTGTTCACCAACTTCTCTCAAATGTTGTTGTATGTTATATCTTTGTAAATAAGTCTGTCAAATTATCTTTTGAAAAAAATTGTTGAACGGTAGTATCGTCATTTTCCTTCAAGATCATGGGTGTAGAAGATCTTTGGTGAGACATATATTTCGTTCTACCTCCTTCAATATATATACTTATTTGATTTGTGTTATACATGTTGTATTGTCTTCATATAATGTTGTTCAGATGATCTTCGTGGGAAGATAAACCACAAATTTCACAAACATATTGAATCATTGATCTTAGTCATGCACATTCTCGACTTATTTCGTGAATTGCCATGATTTGAACACATGATTTAAATTAAAAAGTAATTGCAATAGTTTGCTTCAAAGACTTCAATAAAATAATTTGTCTAAGATCTCACTTTATATGAGTTAGATAAATAACTTGCATCTTCAAATCCAACTAGATCAAAATTAGATTTATAAAATAAATCCATGTAAATTAATCCTCACAATAATTTAATTTTATTTCAATATCTTTATTTTGGATATATAATTAATTTACTGAAAATATTAGCAGGTAGTGTATAATTAGTCAACATACTCTTACTTGGGACCAATACATTTTTCATTATATTCTTTTGATCTGAAGATATATTTTCTACATCAAATGAACAAATTACCATTGGATTATTCAATGATATCCTTAGTTGTTCATATAAAACATTTTATGTATAAATTTCTTTGGATGTGAGGAGAAGATTCAATTCCAAGATAAGTAAAACTTATCCGATGGGCTATGATCAAATTTACTATTTATTTAATCTCTAAACATGGTAACTATTTAGTGGCATGAATACATATTTAACCTAAAATAACACACTAAGGGGCCGTTTGGCCCACCCACAGAGTTGGGAGGAGTGGAGTTGTGGGGAGTAAACTTACTCCCCGTTTGGCCCAAAGAGTTGTTTAACTCGGACAAAAAATATCAAGTCCCCAGACTTCTACAGTAATTACTATTCAACTCCCCAGACTTCTACAGTAATTAGTATTCAACTCTCCTTCATTTTCCTCTCTTTCTCTCTCTTCCTTTTACAATATTTTTTTAATTATTTAAAAAAAAAACATAATTTAAACAAAATGGGTAAAATGACTAAAAATGCAATTCAACCTATTTTTTATTTTAAATATAAATTAAGTTGTTGAATTAAAATTAAAATTTGTACTTAAACAAAATTTAAAATGTAGTATTCAAGAAGAAATAAAAATATAGCTTATTTGGATTCACTTAGATTAATGGATTAAAATTTTTCAAATTCACATGTAATAATTAATCGACTATTGTACGACTATTTGTTTTATTTCAAAACGATCCAAATAAAATGAATAATTAATGTGAGTGATATTGAAAAAAGAAGGTGAAGTATGGTAGTCAAAGTTATTTTTGTTATCTTCAAATACATTTGTAAAGGATACATAAAATAAAAAACACAAAAATCGTATTCTTAAAATTTATTGGAATAAGTTCTTGATAATAAAAATATGAAAAATTATAGAAAATAAGTTCTAGGTGTAGTGCATATGAAATTACGAATTTAAGTGGGTGGAAGCGAGGAAGAACGTGTTTGACACATAGATATGTTTAAGTGTTGTTTTTTCTTTAGAGAAATTTGTAAAATATACTTACACTAAAAAAAATCACTTTTAAAATTCATAAAATTAAAAAATTAAAGATTGAGTCTTTAAAAAATAATAATAAATATATATTATTGATAGTCAAGGTGAGAGATTAAAAAATTAATGTTAGGTATTGTGTTCAAAATTATTTTTTGTTATCTCCAAAGAAATTTGGAAAGTAGATAAAAAAAAAAAAAAATTGCATTGTTAGAATTTATTAGGAAAAGTCCTTAATAAGGAAAATTAGAAAGTTTGTAGAAAAAAAAAAATTGTGTCGAAAAAACTAGTAAAATAAATTCAGATTTCAAAACTTGAGGTTCAACAACTACTTGTAAAAAAAATATGGAAAATCATAAAAAAAAAATTGTACAAAAAAATAGCTAAAATAAATCATCATTATTGAGATACTGATTTACGGGTGGAGTGGATTTAGATGGGAGGCCGAGAAAGATGTGTTTGACACATTAATAGACTATACTTGTGGGTAGACAATCTTATAATTCATAAAATTAAAGATGCTAACAAAAATATATCTATATATATATATATATATTCTGATAATCAATATAAAAAAATAATGTCAAATATTGTGCTCAAAATTATTTTTGTTGTCTTCAAAGAAATTTGTTAGATAAAATTAAAATAAAATATTTCATTTTTAGAATTTATTGGAATTGGAAGAAGTCCTTAATAAGAAAATTTTGAAAGTTTGTAGAAAAAAATTGTGCAGAAGAAAACAGCTAAAATAAACTCAGACTTCACAACTCTAGACTAAACAACTCCCTGCTCCAAACCCACCACAGACTTCAGAACTCCACACTAAACAACTCCCTGCCCCAAACAGACATACCTCAGAACTCTCCAGACTAAACAACTCCTCAGACTAAACAACTCCAACTCCCTTCAACTCCTTAGGCCAAACGCCCCCTAAATATTAATAAATAAATGAAAATATAAAATTTAAGACTCAAAACATTGGTTTTTTAAAACCATTTATTTATTTATTGCTCACATGTGGTATTTTTTGTTTTGAGCACAACAAATTGAAAGGTGGGAGAGATTAGAACATTCGACCTCAAGAGAATGAATATATGTCAATTATCGCCGAGTTATGTTCACTTTGGCTAACATGAGTTATTGATGTATAAGAAATCAAAATTCTTTAAAAAAAAATCACATAATCAGCAGAGGCGGACCTACGTAGAGACTAAGGAGGTCGTGACCCTCCAAAGTTTTTTAATTTTTTCATACATGTAAGTATAAGTACTGCCCTAAAGCCAACAAGAGCATAACTCAACGACATGATGTATCGTCTAGTGACCATGAGATCCTAGGCTCAATCTTTCACCCTAACCTGTTGTAAAAAAAAAAAAAATTGTGGGAATGAGAACCTAGGACCTCATAGTCACTAAGCAATACATTATGTCAGTTGAGCTATGTTTTAAAATTTAAACCTTAGACTTTAAGATATTATATTTAATGGTACCTCCATTAATCTCATGTCTTATATATATATATTTTAGACTTGTATATTTTTTTTTATTAATATAAATGATAAACAACTTTCCTATTTAATTTTTAATATTTAATTATATTAAAAACTATACTTATTCTAAAATATATATATATATATATATATATATATATATATATATATATATATATATATTAAAAATGTTGAAATGTCATCCTATAAACTTTGAGAATTGTTTTATTTTAATCGTTGTAATTTTAAATGTTTAAATCTTGTCTTCATACTTTCAACGAATCTTAGAACTAATCCCTATTATTAGTTTATTTGTTAATAGTCTACATTAGCATCATTCTATCAATTTTGGAAACATATTCATATTATAGAGTATTTTTTTTTTAATATATATATTTTTTTCTTTTCAAAATGTCAAATTATATGATGGTACTAAGTTTATTTGAACTGAATTATGAAGCATTTGGTTCACATATGTAATCTTATTACCAATAATTATTTTTAAGGTCAACATAATCTGCCAACAAGAACATAGCTCAACGAGTGATCATGAGGTCCTATCCCCACCCCAACATGTTGTCAAAAAAAAAAAAAAAAAAGGCCAACATAATCTGTAGATGTGAATTCAAACCACTAAAGTCTAAGTCCGTCTTTAATGATCAGATCGATGTTTAACATAATAAGAAGTATGAAGATTTGAACCTTCAACCTTAAAAAATATATGTATGTTAATTATGGTTGAAGTGTGCTCATTTTGACCACTTTAAAAAAAAGACTTTTGAAAATATTTCCATTATGCTAAGTGGTGGGATGCAACTCATATTCATATTGGGTCAAACCTCATCTAAAACTAAGCCAATGGGTATTGATGTAGAGACATGAACATGGCTATTTATTTTCTTTGTTTTTATTTTTAGATAGACTCTAACTTAATTGGCATAAGGTGGTGTCGGTCTTAATTTTAAAAAATCAACAATTTGACCTTTGATCTCAGGTTAGAAAATGGAAAGCACATAAAATTTAAAAAATCAGAAAAAGAAAGGAGAAATAAAATAATTTCTATTTTAGGTTCAAATCCCTATAATACATTTTAGCGAACCAAGTCACTAATAACTTTCTAAAAGTCATAACTCCATATTTGAATTAATATATATATATATATATATAGGAAAATTATAACAGATGTCAATTTAGAATAAGATAATTAAAAATATAGCATATTTTTAAAAAAATTGCAGGTATGACAATTTCTATCGCTGATATCTTATGGCTGATAGAAGTCTATCGCGGATCACCTCAGCTTTTTATAGATTTTTGTCAGTGATCATAGTCTATCAGTGATAATAGTCTATCACTGATCGAAGTCTATCACTGATATGATAAAGTCTATTAGTGATAGGAACATATTTTTTTTTTGCCATATTTGCAAAACATTTTAAAGTTTGCTAAATTTGCAATTAGTTTGGGCCTGATTGCTATTTGTGCAACCAACCCTCTATATATATATAAACTTAAAAATAAAATGATCATAGATGGTAGGCACCATGGGTGAGAAAAAATTAACTCAAAAATCGAACTGACCGTTCAAAATTGCGATTCGATAGTGTTGGGATTAAAAATAGCGAGATATAATTAAATGCGGAATAAACTAAATATATCTCAGCCTCCCACTTCACAGGTTAGAATCCAAAAGTCAATCAGTCACAAAATACAATAATAAAAGATAAGGGAAAGAGATAACAACACCGAGAGATATACTGGTTCGCCCCGATCTCGGGACTACGTCCAGTCTTCTGCAACTGCAGGTTCTACTATAATGAAGATTACAATTGTTCCCTCAAGCTCGCGCTACAAAACTCACCCAAATAGTCCAACTAGAACTATTTGCTTCCAAGTACCACAACCCGGTAGCTTGGGATAAACAAAAAAGAAACTCTCACACAATACAAGAATACCCACGGTATTCTTTTCTTTCTTCACTGCCGCAACACAGAGGGAAAAACTAAAACAATTTTGTTTTGCCGCTGGTCATACAAGAAATTGACTTCAGTCAATTCAAACAACAAAAAACATATAAATACATGTTCTGACATAATTAACCTAAAATCCCACAATGGGCCTAAGCCCAACAAGCTTTTAGTAAATTCAATGTGTGCGCGCGTGCTTCATAATTCGGCTGGGGATTGCAACAACTTTGTAGCATTATTTTGACTCCATCAAAATCCTAACAATCTCCCACTTGGAGACAAAATAACCTTTTTGCCTCCCACTACAACAAACTGATCATCTTGGTAAACTCCAAGGCTTTACTCCCACTACAACTGTTATTTCTGATCTTCCTGGCAAATTCCAAGGTTCAACAAAAAACCTGTAAAACTAACAAAACAGGCAACCATCAGAAAAATAAATGTAGCTCATTTGTGCTCGCCCCGAGGTATGGGCTCGCTACGTGGAACTGTCCCCCAGACATAAAGAACAGTCACGTACTCCCACTTCAGCTAAGTGGTAACAACTGACATCTTCTTCGATCCTGAACACCTGTTCCTGAAGAAGATATATTCTGCAAATGACTTGACTCCTTTATTCAAGTCTGTTGCCAAGCTAGAGACTAAACCTGTGACCATAGAAACTGTCTTGGTCTTCAATTTTGATGCCCTTACTCGCCTAGGCGACTTCATCAATTCATTCGAATGTCTGACAATTGGGGATTGATGATAGCCATCATCTTTCTCTCTCGGACTTCCCAATTGTTTCTGAACTGATGGATCTTGATCTAACTGATCGAAATTGGCTATCATTGCTGCTGGTTCAACTGTACCTCTACACTTACCATCTACAGCTTTAACTGGCATCCACTGTCTCTTTGATCTTTTGGCAACACTAAACTGACATCTATATAGTGTGGAATTTCTGTGGCCAACTGCCACTACCTGAGATCCTAACTTGAGTTTACACTGGCGACTGCCAAACTCAGAACTGTAACCCTCATCCTCCAACTTGCCAATAGATATGAGATTCATTTTCATCCTAGGCACAAACCTGACATTGCGCAACACCAGAACACTGCCACATACTGACTTCAGACTAACATCCCCAATCCCACAAGTCTTGGAGACTCTACCATCACTCATTCTCACTAGACCATGATGTCCATCTGTGAATGATGTGAACAAATTTCTATCTGAAGCTATGTGAACTGACGCTGCACTGTCTACAACCCATTCAGATGAGTGGTTACTACTCTCTATGTTACTCTCAACACAGACACAGGCATCATCAACTATGTTTACCTCATGATCCTCTTTTAGTTTCCTACAGTGGCTTTTATAGTGACCTTTCTTGTGGCAGTAAAAGCATTCTACCTCCTTATTCCTATGACTCCACTTTTTCCTATTGCTATTCAATTTATTATCTTCATAATCAATTTTGTCTTTACCCTTAGTTAAAGCTAAAGCTGATCCTACAGTAGATTCTTTACTACTCCCCTTCCTACGAATTTCCTCAGCTATAGCTAAATCACAAACCCCTGAAAATTTCAGAGTGTTATCTCCAGTCGAATTAGACACTGCTGTCTTCATCGTTTCCCAACTATCAGGTAAAGACATTAATAATTGAATAGCATACACTTCATCAGTAAATGCTATCTTGACAGACTTCAACTGATTAACTAAAGTGGTAACTTCATTAATATAGGAATTAACTGATGAATTTTCAATCATTTGCATGTTGAAAAATTTCTTAAGTAGATATGCTTTACTATTGGCAGACTGTTTCTCATACCTGTTTGTAAGCGATTCCATTAGCTTGATTGCAGTAGTCTCGTTGGCTACAAGACTAGCCACATCCATCGATAGACACATCCTTATATTTGCAACTGCTTGTTCATCCATATCCAACCAATCTCCATCTGACATCCCTTCTGGTCTCTCCTTCAGTGCCTTGTGCACTTTCTTGCAGGTTAGGAAATCTTTGATTTGCATCTTCCAATAACCAAAATTTTCCCCATCAAATTTTGTGACTCCCTCGAAACTTTTTGGATTCGTTGCTCCCATGATTCCTGAACCAAAAGCTCTGATACCACTTGTTGGGATTAAAAATAGCGAGATATAATTAAATGCGGAATAAACTAAATATATCTCAGCCTCCCACTTCACAGGTTAGAATCCAAAAGTCAATCAGTCACAAAATACAATAATAAAAGATAAGGGAAAGAGATAACAACACCGAGAGATATACTGGTTCGCCCCGATCTCGGGACTACGTCCAGTCTTCTGCAACTGCAGGTTCTACTATAATGGAGATTACAATTGTTCCCTCAAGCTCGCGCTACAAAACTCACCCAAATAGTCTAACTAGAACTATTTGCTTCCAAGTACCACAACCCGGTAGCTTGGGATAAACAAAAAAGAAACTCTCACACAATACAAGAATACCCACGGTATTCCTTTCTTTCTTCACTGCCGCAACACAGAGGGAAAAACTAAAACAATTTTGTTTTGCCGCTGGTCATACAAGAAATTGACTTCAGTCAATCCAAACAACAAAAAACATATAAATACATGTTCGGACATAATTAACCTAAAATCCCACAATGGGCCTAAGCCCAACAAGCTTTTAGTAAATTCAATGTGTGCGCGCGTGCTTCATAATTCGGCTGGGGATTGCAACAACTTTGTAGCATTATTTTGACTCCATCAAAATCCTAACAGATAGGTCGATTTATAGTCATTTTCGATCGGGATCGATCGGTCGGCTAACTCAAAAAAACTAGAACCGACCGACTTAAAGAAGAAGAAAAAAAAACTTGTTTGATTTTTGCGTGTACAAGTTTTTTTTTCTTCTTCCCAAGGTGTTGCAAGGAGAAAGGTTGCGATTAAACCCTCTGTCCATTTAATTATTGCAACACCTTGGGGAGAGGTACAGTAATTTGCAGACCCTCATTCTTCATACCTTTCTTCTTCTCACATCGCAACTCTTGCTTTCGTCCTCCAGCAGAATGGCAAATCCACCGACTTTGTTACCCGTTGGTTTCTGCCGGAATCCTCCCTCTGTCGGTGCGACATTGTCTTCTTTTCCTATGCCTTCGCTCTCTGTCGTCGCCAAGATCCTTCGCGTAGTCGGTTTTGCGCCGAAATGACCGACTGAATCGATCGATTTTTGGTTTGTTTAATTATCCAGAAAAAAATTATCGGTTTTCATTTTTTGGAAACCGACATGGTCAGTTCGGTGTCGGTTTAAGCGGAAAATCGACTCCGACCGACTGATACTCACCCCTACTAGGCCCAAGTCAATTAAGAGTTTGAGTTTTGTGGTGACCGGATGATCAAAAGAAACAAAATGTCTTACCTTAGTTAAAAAAGAGAAAAAACATTTTTATTTAGAAATAATTGCATAAGGATCGAACCGTGTTGACCTTTGAATGATAATTGATACATTATCCCGGGAGCTATGATCGAATTTACAATTTAACTAGGTTAATGTGCATAACTCAATGATAATTGACATATATTTTTTTTCTTGAGGTTGGAAGGTTCAAATATTCATACCCATTTGTTGTACTAAAAAACCGATTTTAGCATATGAATTCTGAAAACCTTGATTTCTTATACATCCATCAATAGCTCATGTTGACGAAAAAATAAATAGTTTTAAAAAATCAATGTGTGTTGAGTCTTAAATTTTGTATTTTCATTCATTTATTAACATTTAGTTGTTTTTTAAGTTAAATTGTCCATTAAAAAGTTTATGGACTAATTCTTTATTTAATTATAGTCAAGAGCACAACTTTATGTCAATTAAGCTATGTTTTAAGCTATGTTTGGTTTGACAAATCTTTACAATATTTAGAGACTAAATCGTTACTTTCATGAAAGTTTAGACAAATATTTTTAACCTAATTTTTTTTTACAAAAGTTTTTTAACCTAATTTTTTTTTTACAAAAGACAAATGAATATATACAATTATTGTTACCGGCCGGGTACATTTAATAAATAAATGAACTAAATACGGTTCCATTAATTAATTTATTAGAAGCGTGGCTCAAAAGTCATAGCTTCATTTTTTAATTAAATAAAAAAGAAAAAGTAGGCAAAACTTTCTTATCCTTTATTTACTAGTTAAAACTAGTAAATACATTGTTTTAAGAGACTTCTATTGGATTCATTTTAAATTTTAAATTATATATTTTAAAAATAATTTAAAGAATTTTCTTTTCTTAAAAAAAAACATTAGAAAAAAGAGTGGGTGAGCCAATTTCCAACTAGAAGCTTGTGATGAACTTTCATGTGTGAATGTGAAGGCCAAGAAGTGGACAATTGTAAGATGTGACACAAACATGTGCATGCATGTATATTGCTCCCCTACCTTTATAATATGGTCAATCTTCCTATTTAATTAATTATTTAAAATAAATAATAGCGAAAATTCTTAAAATAGGTCTCGATAAAGTTGGGGTTTTTGTACGGATGACCCACCCTTCGGGGTGGGTAAAATTTTTTAATCTAATTTTTGAAAACTTATGTTTTTTGACCTTCTCGTAATAAGGAAGTGCACAAATTCATTCGTACCCTTCGCTTATCACGAGGAGATCACAGTTGTTTCCTCGTGATCGTGATAATCGAAGGGTACGATTGATTTTGTGCACTTCCTTATCACGAGAGAAGGTCAAAACACATAAGTTTTCAAACACTAGGTTAAAAAACCTCACGCACCCCGAGAAGTGAGACATCCGTACAAAAATTTCCGATAAAGTTGTCATATATTTCGAAAAGAAAATAAAACAAAAATATTAAAAATATATATATTTTACATATAAATTATTCTTAAATATTTACAAACTTTGTTGAGGGCTGATAACATAAATAACAATCCAGTCCAAAATATTTGCAATTATAGCAAAATATAAAATTCTTTTGTAAATATAGCAAAAAAAAAAAAATAGTCTGGTCCAGGTAAAAGATCAAAATGTCCTCAAAATCAGGCGTTTTTATAACCCAGGATCGCATAGCAACCGATAGCTATGTGATCACATAGGTCGTTATGCGATTGTTGTGCGATCACATAAGTTGCTATGTGATTATTGTGCGATCGCATAGGTATTCGATCGCATAGGTCGGTTTTATAAATCAGAATCGTATAGCTATGCGATCACATATGTTGCAAAACTTTTAAAAATTCTTCTTATGTGGGGTAATAGAGGAATAACAAAATTCATTTTAAAAATTTACCAGCAATTTTATTTTTAGTCTAAATTGACATGATACAATTTTCCTTTTTTGTTTACAATGTATATTCTATAAAGTTCATGAATGCCCATTAAATTAATTAGTGTTAGAAACAAACCAAGTGAATTGAGAAGTTAATAAATATTTCTTACAAAAGAAAAGAAATAAGAAAAAATAATCGATAAGATTACATCTCATATAGAAAAACAAAAAGAAAACGAAAAAAAAAAAAAAAAAATCTACTTCAATTTCAATTTCAAGTAGGAGTATTCAAATGACACGGTATCTCGAACAATTCCGACAACCTAACCCAACCCAAATAGTAAGAATTGAGTTGGTTTATAATTTTTTTAAATTTGGGTTGGATTAGTTTTTTACAGAATCGAAAATTCGGTTCGATTTGCAAGTTGAAAGTTTTTTAGTTTGGTTCAACTCGAATCGATGGATTATATATTAGGGTTTCATTCTTTCGATTTCAGCATATCGCCTCTTTCATGTGTTGTTCGTGCCTCATATTGCCTCTTGCGGATTTTCGATGTCGTGACACGTGCCGAAGTTGTTATTCTTTTTTGGGTTCCCAAAGCAATCGAGCCACCCCATCCTAGTTGAAGCCGTGAATCAATTTCAGAATGAATTCCAACATTTTCCATTGAAGCCTAGAATCAATTTTGGCACACAATACTACCTTCCATGAACCTTCTTCAGCACTTGTGTAGTCACAACAAACTGATGCATTTTCCCATTTTGAAATTAGGTTTCATTTTATTTTCTCTCACTACACTTCAATTAATTGTTTTTCTCCAAACTACTTATTTAAATTCATAGAAAATACTACTTTTGCTTTCTTCTCTTAACCATTTTTCTCTAAACTTTTCACCGTCATCGACACTCAATCGCCCATCGGTCCCATTCGACCGTCAAACCATTAGCCATATGTCACTCTACACCTCTCTCAGTTGACATTTGACAACTCGTGACCCAATCCAAAAATATTTGGGTTGGATTTGGTTGCTCTTTTGAACAAGGTTGATTGAGTTGGAGAATTGACCAACTCGAAAATTCGAGTTGATCCAAAAAAA
Organism: Herpetospermum pedunculosum; assembly: GCA_028017165.1. Classification (NCBI taxonomy): domain Eukaryota; kingdom Viridiplantae; phylum Streptophyta; class Magnoliopsida; order Cucurbitales; family Cucurbitaceae; genus Herpetospermum; species Herpetospermum pedunculosum. Next base: position 6,460,186 of record CM051524.1, on the reverse strand, counting down.
CTCTCATAACCCACCAAAAAAACTCTCATAACCCAACTCATGTCATTTTTCAACAAACTAAATTCATATTATTCTTAAAAAAAAAAACCTAAATTCATAGAAAAAGAAGGAAAATTGTAACGCATGTCAATTTAGAGTAAAATAATTAAAAATACAACACTTTTTTTAAAAAAATTACAAATATGACAATTTCTATCACTTATAGTAGTCTATTGCTGATAGTAATCTTTCACTGATAGTGTCTATCGCTGATGGTAATCTATCACTAATAATGTAGTCTATCACTGATAGCGGTCTATCACCTCAGTTTTTTATAGAATTTTATCGGTGACTATCACTGATAGTAGTCTATCAGTGATAGTCATATATCAGTCATAGCAGTGTATCAATGATAGTCACTTATATTTTGTCATATTTATAAAATGTTCTAAATTTTGCTATATTTATCATTATTTTAGGCGATATTTATGCAACCAGCCCTAAAAAGTAATTGGATATTTGTGGGCTAATTTTTTTTTTCTTATTTTCCATTTTTAAAAATAACACTTATTTATTCTTTTGGGTTTCTAATCTAATTTCGTTAGAAAATTTTAAAGCCAAATTTTGAAAATTGAAAGAAAAAAAAAATCAAAATTCCTATTTTTTTTTTTTTAAATTGATTGAATTTTTTTAAAGTATTCTTATTTGTCTAAGGTATTTTTTTTTTAAGTGAAATTGTAGTAAATGACAATTTAAGACTTATTGTTTGCAAATATAGCATGTTTTTAAAAAAATTGCGGATATAGCAATTTCTATCGCTGATATCTTATGACTGATAGAAGTCTATCGCTGATCACCTCAGCTTTTTATAGATTTTTGTCAGTGATAATAGTCTATCAGTGATAATAGTCTATCAGTGATAGAAACGGGTTTTTTTGCCATATTTGCAAAACATTTTAAAGTTTGCTAAATTTGCAATTAGTTTGGGCCTATTGCTATTTGTGCAACCAGCCATTTTTTTAAAATATATATATATATATATATATATATATATATATATATATATATATATATAGTTTTGATAAGCTTAAATTTTCAAAACACAAAAAAACCAAAATCTTTATCAGATGGTCCATGTAGGCTGTAGGGCTAAATGTTTCATAAAAAATAGGGTCATCTTTTAAAGATTTTCTTCCTAATATCACATGCTTTTTTATTTATTGATTATAAAGAAGAGAGTTGCCCAAAATGAAAGGTGTAGCTTTGGTTTCATCTTCTTTGTTGGAAATTAATGGCATTGCCATAAGGTCAAAATCAAATTAATGTCTCATGGATGCTGGTTTTTTCTCAAATCCCCTCATTCCAATGCCTCTAAAGATAGGAAACTTTCATATCTACTAATTTTTTCGATTCATTTTGGCCTTATCTCTATCCATATCCCTTCACAAAGTCCACCAATACAAGTGGCGGGATCAAACTCAAAAAAAAAAATTTCTTTTTTAAAGTTCAACAATATATGGAGTAGGAGGATGCAAACATCTGACTTGGTCGAGAGTATATATCTTAACCCGTTGAATTATGCTCAGATTAACCAATTTGAAAATTGTATATGTAGAGTTTTGTGTATGAATAAATTTAAAGTTGCAATTTTTTTTCAATTTTAAACTATATTAGAATGTTCTAAAATTTTCGATGAACATTTTATTTTATTTTTTTATTTTTTTTAATGATGAAATTGAATAATAGAATAGTCATATGTGACATTATTCATTCTTTAAAGTATTTTATATTTTGTGATAATACCTAATCATCAAGTGAAAATTTTCATTTGGGTAAGATGGATTAAGTTTTTAAAACGAGTGGGGATAATGTGAGTTTTAAATTAAAAAAAAATGTGAATTCATATAAAATAATATTTTTAAATGTCATGTCACCACTTTTTATTTTTTTATTTCTTTTGCAAAAAGGAAAAAAAAAGGCTCCAAAGGAAATAAAAATAAAATTGAATGGTGTTACTAACTACTAAACCATATTAGAGACAGTTTTTTAGATATTCTTTTTAAAGAAAATAGAAACCAATTTAATTGCTAAAGACATAAAGAAATGAGGGAACAAGATCCCCACTAAGCCAAAAAGTGAGCTTCCATAGTTCTAGAGGTTATTTGATGGGCCATAACATTAAGACGAAGCAAATGGGTGAAAGATATCACCCCAGCAACATCCTTCAAGTCCAGAGCTTCGCAGATGAAAAAGGCAATTGTGGTGATGTCGACACTAGTACCATTGCATGGGTTCTGGGATGAATATATTGCTTTAAGACCTTCAACCATAGTCATGGCTTCTAAAGTCTTTGAACTCAAAATGACCGGTCAAAGCACGACAACCTGTCAATTTAACAACCTCTCATGATCCCAAATGACCCACTCAAGACCAACACTTCTAGAATGAGGATTAAAAGATGCATCCACATTCAGCTTCCACCGATTGACGACGGGAGGTTGTCAACTACCACTGACATCCTCTAAAGTTACTTCATTTCCGACATTAGTTTTCTCCTTAGCCCTGCACCATTTGAACTGCCATTTCTAACATCTTTGGACTAATGAAAGAGAAGAGATTACTGATACTGGACATCACGAGTTGATCTGTCACTAATGCATTGTTGAAAAACGGCTTGTTTTGGAGCTCCCAAATCTTCCACACTATCAGCATCGAGCACTCCACATCCTCCTTCGATCCCTTATCCAGAATCCAATCCCAATGTTCTAGAATCGACCAAGGGTTTTTGTTATCACATAAACGAGTTAAGTTAATAGAGGGATAAAATGATTCTGCCTCTCTAGTTACCTCGCAATGTCAGAAAGGGTGTTGTGAAGATTCTTTACCGTTCCTGCAAAAAAAAAAAAACACATAAATTATCATTATAGATTTCTTTCAAATTAAGATTTATCTTAATAGAAATAATATTGTTGTAAACTTTCCAACAACAAATTTCTACTTTTGGAGAAGTCAAATTACAACAGGGTATTATTAGGTAAGAAATTCAGATTTTCTATATAAATTATTATTATTATTGTTATTATTATTTTAGTACATTGGAAGTAGTCGAATTCGAACCACAGACTTTTTAGTCGTCAATACATACATATGTCAGCTGAGTCAAGTCCTTTTGATTTTCATATAAATTATTAGTTCTTAATGCTTTCATTTATATTCGTAATTGATATATTATTTAACGTTATGGAGATTTTTATATCTCATTGATATATATATATATATATATAAAATTTCATAAATATCAATTACCTTCCATATATTAATGCTTAATTCACCCATTTATAAAGCTATTAGAATTTTGTATTGTAATAATTTTTGCCATTTAAATTTTAGAGAAAAAAATATTTTTATCCATGTACCTTATCATTTTGACCCTGACAAATCAAGTTAATATGTTATTTTTCATTTAAATGATATGTGTATTTATACCACCATCATTTGTTAAATCATATAGGAATGTTAACTAAATATTAATTAAACACTAATTAATTTTCTAAAATAAATAATTCTCTAATAAATCCTAAATTTTGAATTAGAAAATTATTCGCTGAAACATTTCTTAAAGTATATAGGAATGTTAACTAAATACTAACTAAACACTAATTAATTTTCTAAAATAGATAATTTCTTAATAAATCCTAAATTTTGAATTAGAAAATTGTCCCGTTAACCAATAATTGAGAACACGTTTCACATCTATCAGAAGTAAAATTTCTCTAAAATATATAGGTAAAAATCAACATTTTCAATAATTAGAAGGTTTTTTCGCGTATAGTTCAAAACAAAATTTATGCAAATTTAGACTTAAATTCTCGTAGTCCTAACACAAAAAACTAAATAGTTAAAAAAGAAAGTGTGTTGGAAAGACCTTCAAATTTAAACACACTCTATTTAAAAGTGATTTGTATTATTAATAATAAATATGTTTATTAGAGTTGACTTAGTCATCATAAAAGATTTTGAGACTATTAAAGTTATCTTAAAGGAAATGAGTTCAATTCTTAGTGACCCACCACCTATCTAGGAATTAATTTCTTACAGGTTGTCAAATGTTGTAAGATCATGCAGTGTCTCATGAGATTAGTCGAGGTATGCGTAAATTGACAAAGACACTCACACATAATTGTTTTTTTAATTATAAATATGTTTTTTTTCTTACTTTATATTTCGATTATTTTCTATTCATTCTTTAAAGTCATTTTTTAATAATAATTAATATTTGCATTTATTAGGATTAAAAAACACTAAACACATATTAAATTAGGGCTCGTTCGATAACGTTCCTGTTTCTTGTTTCTTGTTCCCGTTTCTCATTTTTTAAGAAACAGACTTGTTTGATAACTATTCTCATTTCCTGTTTCCAAATTTTGAGGAACGTTTTTAAAAAATGGCCAAAATTTGAGAAACTATAAAAATGTGTTTCTCTTTGTTCTGTTTCTTTTTATATTCTTTCGTTCCCATTTTAACACAATACATGATGTTGGTTTGTTGGTCATAGTGGAATTCAAATACTCTTCTCCATTCTTGGTCGTGGCTTTGAAACTGGGGTAGAGCACTTTTCAAAAATAAAATGATTTTATTAGTATTGTTAATTTTGCATCCCGGCTTACTTGTATTACACAATGTAGATTTTTTTTTTTTTTTTTTATATATTTTATATTATATAACTAAATTCTATTTAAATTAAAAAAAAAACAAGAAACTAGAAACGATTATCAAACAAGTTTCTGTTTCTTGTTTTCAAGAAACGAGAAACAGGAGTAGTTATCAAACATGTTTCTGTTTCTAATTCTCAAAAAACAAGAAACAAGAAACAAGGAATCAGGAACAGGAAACAAGAAACAGGAAACGAGAACGTTATCAAACGGACCCTTATTAATTTATTTCCAAAGGTGTTATTGAAAAAAATCTTATTTTTTCAAAAGGGTCTCCAAACACTTTAAAACTTAGAGAGTAATTTCAATCTCATTGTAATTACCAACTTAATTAACATAATAAAATTCAATAGATTTATTATTATTATTAGGGGCACAGATCCAACCTAGACTTTTTAGTCATTAATTCATACATTAGACCAATTGAAATATGTACTTATTGGCAAATTTTTTTTTCATGTTGGCAAAAAAAAAAATAAAAAAATTAACAACTTAATATTATGTAGATCAATTTTAATTGTCTCGTGATATTAATCGGGATATAACTTTTTTTTTTAGTACATTGGAGGTGGGAGATTCGAACCACAGATTTCTTGGTCGTCAACATATATATATATGTACTAGGTGAGTCATGCTCACTTTGGCAGATATAACTTGACCTAAGGATAAATTAAAATAATAATAATAATAACCGAAAAGAAGATAGTCCAGGTCAGCCGACAATATTTCACGTGGCTGACGCGTCAAGCATGGAAATTTTCGACATTTCCCTCAAGTTATCGTTGAATGCTTTTACTTTGCACCTAAAAAAAAAACAAATAAACCAAAACTTTTGTTTTTCTGTTTTCTTTTCTTTTTATATATATTAACAAAAAAAAGTTGTGTAGTTTGTTTAGATAAAAAAAAACAACACAATTTCAACACCTTTTTCCCATTTTGAATGAATTCGGTTTTATTTAAATTAAAACAAATAAAAATATATATATAAACTAAGAATTGCTTAGAAGCAAAGTATATAAGATATTTGAAGCACCAATTTAAAATTAAATGAACTTAATTATTATAATTCAATCTATGTTTGGTCCACCGACTATTATAATCTACCGTTAATATAAAGTAACTAACTTCAATATTATTTACTAATCATAACTATTATATCTCACATACTATCATAAACACCGATTATAATCGCTCCTAAATACTTTCGATATGTTTACAAATTACGATCAATAATAGTGAACAAAAAAGATCTAGAATATTTCTATTATTATAGTGTTATAGTATATATTTTGAAATTAATGTAAGTAGGGAGTTGACATTTATATTTAGATTTTTATAGAAATATTATTGAGTTAAAATAAAACTATTCACTAAAGTACATTTTATAACCTTATCCCTATTGTAGGATTTTTGTTTTATTATTGTAAAAGAAAAAGCATTTTTTTAAAATTTAAAAAGTAAGAAATGTAGGGTAGGGGGTGGTCGATGCACATGGAGATAGTGATTTTAAGTCAAAGAATGAATGTGGCTTTTATAAAAGTATTGATGATATATATATATATATTTTGAAAATATTGATTCGAAAAATGAGTAGATATTTTAATCGGTAGAATTACATCTCTTAGTTATGTTGACACATGAAAAAGTCATATAATTCGCACAAAATAATAATTATTTATACATCTTTATAGGAAAGTTTTTTTTTTTCAAATGTTAAAATTTAATTCTAGCATCCACACAAAAATTAATTGTAGTCACCATCAATTCATCGTTAGTTCTAAGTTACAATTCATCGTATGTTTGTATGAAGTTAATTTTTATTTAACTTTATAAAATAATAAAGGTAAATTACATTTTTAGTTTATTGGGTTTGAATTTAGTAGCATTTGTATTCTTAAGATTTCAAACTCAACATTTTGTGTCCCTTAAATTTATATTTAGTGCTTTTTTGGTTTCTCCCTCAATTTTAAAAAAAAAATTAATGAAAAGTTCACGTTGACTAAGGCTCCGTTTGGGATTGCAGTAACTTTTAAAATAATTGCTTCCAACTTTGCTTTTAAAAAAATCAGCTGTTTGATGAATCAAATTAGTGTTTGGTAAATTTTAGTTGTAGTTGGTTATCGTGTTTGGTAAATAAGTATTAAATTATTGTAATTTAACTATAATCACTAAAATAGACATATTATAAAAAATTGTATAAATTTTTTTAAGAAAAAAAAATAGTAAAGTATTATTTTTTTAAAAATATTTGCATTTGATTTATTAATTTAAAAATTATAAAATAAGATTTGGTGGTGGAAAATAGATACTAAATATATAAAAAAAAAATTAATTTTGGAAAGATTTGAAAATTTGTTAAAAAAAGTGATTGTTAGAGAATCTAAAAGCTACAAATAACAGCTTTTGAAAGCTGTGCAAAATGAACGTGTAAAATTGATTTTAACGAATTATAAAATAATTTGCTTTACCAAACACAAAAAACGGTTAAGATTTATTTTTAAACACTTCTAACTCTTTCAAACGCAATGCCAAACGGAGCCTAAAGGATGTGTCAACAGTCAACCTGATTAGAGAGTTTTTTTTTTAAAATAATAATAAAAGAATAGTTGCAACGTGAAATTTTCGTTAAATTTAACAACAAAAAAAAAAAAAAAAAAAATTGACGGAAAGACAGACAAAAAAAAACGAAATTCAGGAAAATCAAAATAATATTTTTAATCTGTTTTTATTTTTTTTATTTTTATTATATTATCTAACTAACTATTATGAGAGACAATTGCATTATGATATCACAATGTTAAATATTTTCTCCAAATGCAGCTAAATTGCTCACGAGTAGGATGATTAGTCTACTTGAAGTTCTATATTTGGAATCCGAAGATCAATTATTTTAAATTAATAGTTTTAAGTTTCGTGAATAATTTTAATAAAATTGTTTTATTATTTCATATTAAAAGTACTATTCACAAATTCCAAAGTTTTAGAAGAAAGAATATTTTTAGTTGTTCCAAAAACAATTTCATAAAATGTTACAACGACTACCAAAAACGAGCATGACTAACTGACATATGTATGTGTTGACGACTAAAAGGTCTGTGGTTCGATTTTCCATCCCAATGTACTAAAAAAAATCTCACAAGGACAATTTATTTTTAATTATTATTATTATTATTATTTATTTATTATTATTAACATATACTCTAAAAAAAAATCATTAAATTTTTATTATAAAGTACTTTTTAAAAAGGTTTTTATGTGCCACCTTAAGTACACTAATTAAAACCTTTGAATTTTCAATATAAAGGGTAGAATGTGACACTACTATTGGGGCAATCAAATAGATTAAATTCACTCTAAGTTAACATTATAACTGAATTGATTTAAATATATATATTTGACTCAAATATTTTAAAAGAGATTCAAATTTTCCAACATTCAAAAAATAAATAAAAAATCACTCTAAGATTTGACAATATAACTTGTAAATATCTAACAAAATCACTTTACATCTACGTCATTTTTTATCGTGCCATCCTTTAGCGCTATAAAATGGCACCCTTAGCGCTATAAAATATCAATTTTCTATTGGGACACGGTGTGTAAATTTAGTCCAACAGAATCAATTTGTCCTTCCTTTAATTAAATATTCTTTTAAACATTAATTTTAATGTTGCGTCTTTTATTAAGTATAACTCTAGATAAGACATATCAATTATCATTTCAAAAATTGATTTCATCTTTCGTAATTGAAAAAAAAATGTTGAACGTCTTAATATTTTAATTCAATATACAGATGAGATTAAATTTCAAAAGTGATAGTAATCATTATTAAATTATTAAGTGACTTTATCTCCTCAATATTAATATTGACTATTAATATCTCGTATTGAAAAATAATATTATAACAACATATTGGATGTAAAAATGAACATAATTATCGATAATGGGACATTTTCTAGAAAGTCATAATTATTATTGGAATTATCATTGCTTCATTTTCTTTATTTCATTTGACTCTCAAGATGGTGCCTCTTAGTTTCGTTAAGTTTTTCAATGTAGAATCCTCAACCATTGTCTCTTTGGATTGACCATTTTTTAGTTGAATCCTAATTTGAATCTGATACATATGTTTGGGCTTCATAATCTCCGGTACCATATTAAATATCATGGATTCTATCTTAAAACCAATTGTATCTTATATTGTGAGTGATGTCTCGTTCATCTTTCCAATGTAGGATCTTCAACATCTTGACAACTCTTCTACTTCATCTTTTTCATTTTTTTTTTCATTCTTGAAATGAATTTGATAAAATATCATAAATTATCTCTATCGTTAAAAGTGATCACCAACGGGTTGAGTGTATGAAAATTAGCTTTCATGTGTCAATGAAGTGATATGTTGTACTAACTGATTGTGTGAGTTAAGTTGTTGAGTACTGAATAAAAGAAACGGTCACCTCATTCACAAATGGATAACTGACTACCACGTACTCAATCTTTTAATGATTTCTAACGACAGAGACTATTTATGAGATTTTGTCAAATTATAGAAATGAAATTCTAACCTTTAAAACTATAAGAACTAAATTATAACTTAAATTATAGAGACCAAATTTATAATTTAATCAAAATTTTACATCAAAGAAACCTTATCAAAATGATTATTTCAAACAATGAAGCTAATTAGTATGATGTGGCAATAGCCAAACTACTACTTGCAATGAAAGCAGATGAAATATTTTTTTTTAAATGAGATTTTACACAATATTAAGACAAATTATAATTTAAAAACAAAATTGGTTGACACATTAAATCAGAATATTTAAGCACTTTTTATAAGCATTTGATTTTTAAAAATTAAGTCTATAAACAATACATTCACATATAAATTTCTTGGTGGTTATTCATGTATTTCCAAAATCCAAATCAAAAATTAAAAAAAAAAAAAAAAAAAACTTTCAAAAATTTACTTTTATTTTTAAAATTTGGCTAAGAGTTTAATGTTTTCTTAACAAAAATGAAAGTTATGGTAGGAATTCACATGTGGATGTATGATTTATAGACTTAATTTTCAAAAACAAAAAACAAAAAACTAAATGGTTATCAAACACGGACTTAATTCATGAATTTGAAAATATGTTGTTTTCTATAGTGAGGAGTTTGAAAGTCGAGTCCATGCAGATTGTATTTTGACCCTACATTAAAATAAGTTTCAAATGTGACATTTTTTTATGAGTTTCGGATATGGAAATAGAATTTCATCGACTTTTAAAATGGTAATTGATGTCTTATCTATTGAGTTATGCTCGAATTTACTCAAAAACAACAATTTAATATAAAGTGTGTTCACTTTGCAAATTTACATGAAAAAAACCATATCCAAATGATAATTTCAAACAACTTAATATATCATTTAACTTTTAATTTTGTGTCTAATAAGTCATGGATTAATTTGATACTTTTTAAAATTTACAAATCTATTATACATAAATTTGAAACTATGTTCAATTAGACATAAAATTTAATTTTATATCTAATAGATTAATTCATTTTTCAAATTTTCAAATATATTAATGTCCCATTTGACTCAAAATTATAACTTCAAAATTTATTTATTTATTTATTCATAAGACACTTAAGTTCAGGTCATAAACACTTCTACCGTTTTTGTATAGCTTGCACTCTCTTTATTCGTCAATAAACATCCACCTTTCGTCTATAACGTGCATTTTTTTCTTGTTTGGATCTTCGAACGTCGAGTGAAAGCCAAAGCATTTTTCGAAGAGATTTTGAAAAAAAAGCCTACCCATTGGCCGAAGATGTTGAAGTTGCGCATGAAGTAGTCTCTATCTTTCGGCCGGAGACAAGGAATGAATGTCGCTAGGCTAGGTCAACTCTATCATTGGTTTCATTATCTCTATAGCAATCACTAAATAAGGATATGGGCTACTACGAGAGCGATGATGCAAAACTAGGGGGAGCTATTATGGCGGAAGAAGGGTCGACTTCTGCTCCTTCACTCTTTTTCCCAATCAATCGCGAGAAACAAAATGTTGGCGCTATTGCAGGCGACTACACTAGGACTCGACCTTTATTTCTTCATTCATATTCATAGCTCACTCTACTCAAATAACTCAAATTTGAAAGTTTTGAATGTTTATAAACTTTTAATTAATCTATAATTTATTATTATTTTTTTTAAAAAAAAAAACTTACCATTTTTAGAAAAAGAAAAAAAAGTTGTTGGAGTCGCAATCTAGCTGTAAAGTCAATTTAAAACAAAACCCATTGGATCACGAAATCGTTTCGGGCCCACATTTTAGTGGGCCTTTTAGTGTTCTGCTTTGGGGCAGTGGACCCACTTTTTTTAATTTCTTTTCTTTTTTTTTTAAGAAAAATAATTTTATAAGGATTATGTGAGTGATTTTATGAGTTTGCTTAATCGAAAAGACAAACTTATTTTGTGTAAAAAAAATGCCAAAAATATTTGAGATTATTTCCTACTTTTCTCGTGTGCATTTTCAATCAATTCATTGAAGCTGAATTTAGAAAACTCAAAATTAAAATTAAAATTAAAATTAAATAAATAATAAAAAGGAGGAGGAGGAGATAAATATTAGGTTAAATTATAAGTCCTTATAATTTTTTTTATTTAGATGTAAAGTTTTCATTTTCATTATAATCAACCAATAATTTTAACGTTGATTAGACTAATGAGTGATGATTTGACATGATATGACAATATATAATATAAGAAGACGATATAAAATATGAATGATTAGACAATTAATATCTCGTCTGATAACTATAAACAACTAATATATCGTTTGATAATTATTTTTGAAACATTTGTTTGTTTTTTCCTCATTTTCTTATCATAGTATTCATTTTCTTCTATTTTTTTTTTCATGGTATTCATTTTTTTAAGAAAATATTTGAATTCTTAGCCAGATTATAAAAAAAAAAAATCAAGATTTTCAAATTTATTTTTTCCAAAGTCTTCAAAATTCATTGAAGCTAAAATTAAAATTAAAATTAATTAAATAAATAAATAATAAAAAGGAGAAAAAGAAGAGATAAATATTAGGTTGGATTATAAGTTTAGTTTTTTAACTTTTAATTTATTTTTATTTAGATGTTAAGTTTTCCTCTTCATTATAATAAATCAATGATTTTAACACTAGTAGATTAATGAGTGATGATTTAATATGATGTGACCATATATTCTGTTTGATAATTTCTTTTTGAAAATTTTGTTTGTTTTCTCGTTTCTTTATTTTTTTTTTATTGTGATATTCATCTTTCTTGAGAAAATATTTAAATTTTTTTAGTTATATTAAAAACAAAATTCAAGATTTTAAAATCTATTTTATTTAGGTTGCAAAAATTATGTTGGATTCTTGAAAATATTTTGTAGAAATTAGTAGATACAAAACAAAAAAGAAATCTAGGTATGAAAGTAATATTTATAAGTTTGATTTTCAATCCAAAATAAAAAATCAAAATGAGTATTAAACGAAGCCTAAACTTTAGATACAAAATATGTTATGTTCATTTTAGACATTGAATTTTGTTGTTTTGCCTACTCTTAATTTATAGTGTTGAGTCACTGACATACTCTTTTGTGTCATGTTGTGTCCGGTTATTACTTATGAATCCAATTAATATATATAAAATAAAAATGATAAATTCATTGTGATATATACTCAACCTTTGATATGAGTTTCTATAGAAGAGCGAAAGCTCTCGACACAAGAAAACACAAATTTCAAGAAGCACATCTAAAGGTGAAAGGATCTTGAAGACCCACCAAAATAAGAAAGCGATAATTTTAACTTAAAAAAGAAAGACACATATGTGATAGATTTGTGCTAAAGATATAAAGACCAAGAAGATACTAATATATTAGAGGTTGTTTGGCGTGCGGAGTTGAATTGTTTGTTTGAGTTTAATTATGTAGAGTTAATAAATTTATGTTTCAAGTGTAGAGTTGAGTTGGTATAGATCATGAAGTGTGTGTTTAGGGTGCAAAGTTGAATTATTAAGCCAGGGATATTTTCGTGCAATTTTTTGTAACATAAAGAAGTTTGATTTTCTGCTTTTTGTTTGCTTAACTTTTTGTTCAACCATTCTAAATATTTAGAAGGAAAGTGATATAAAATATTTTAAAAAAAGTTATATATATTTGTATCGTTCAACTATTCAATTAGAGATAAATTTCAACAAAATTTTAAAATTCAATTGAGATGTTAACTTATATTATTTTATGAATATTTTACAATTTTATGTAAGTATCAATTTTGATTGAGATAGACAATAGTTTTCATTGATAACAACAACAAAAATTACATGATGCATAATAAGAGTGTTATATGTACTAAAGATAAAATGGCTAACACAATAAAAGATCAAATAGGCATAATTCTCAAAATTAAATTTGGAAGTTAAAAAAAAAAAAAATAGGTAAAGTTTGGGGCTCAAACCAATTTTGTTTTACTATTAAAATATTTAAAAGAAAAGTGATATATTATATATATTATATATATATATATATATAATTTCAATTTTGATGAAAAAGTTACATCCATTATGTATATATAAAATGAGAAAAATATATTTTGGTCTTTGATGTTTTGGTTTAGGTTGCATGAAAGAAGAAAGAAGAAAAGAGGAAGAAAGAAGAAAGGAGGAAGGAGAAAGGAGGGAAAAAAAAAAGAGGTGACAATTGCTGGCTGTAGGAGTCGGGTGACGACAGACGACCAACTGCTTTAAGGGAAGAAAGAAAAAGATGAAAATGGACGGATGAAAGGAAAAGTGACACAGTGTACAACTTCTATTGAGTTGAGTGACAAAATTGGTAGAGTTGAGTTATTTTTATTGTGGGTTCTTTACATAGACACGCTTTATAGATGCATATTACATAATTGTCAATCTTCTAAATAAATTTCACCTTTATCATAAGTCAAGATGATGTAGGTCCAAAAAAAATAATTGAAATTATTTTAATGCTAGGTTTAGTTGTAATTGAAATTAATTGATTTAAAATATTAGAAAAAAAATATTGTTGACCGAGAAATTTCGGCCAATCAGCGGTCGCCACATGTCTTCATCTTGGCCGGCGGATCGAATAAACTTAACCGAGCAAATTCGGTCATGGCTCAATTGGGCTCGAAATCGAATCGGGCTAAAAGTTATTTAAATGACAATTTGGCCCAAGCCCAAATAACCATTGGGCCCAGAACCCAAAAGTCCATTGGACCCAAGCCCATTGGATCCAAGCCCAAGCCCATTGGATCCAGGCCCATGAGAACTCTATAAATAGAGAGCTCATTCTTCATTTGCAAGGTTCAGAAAATTTCTTCTCCTAAGAGCTCAGAGAGAATTCACAAGACTCCCTGAATCCTAAAGACTGAACACCACTCCAAGTTCAAACATCTGAAGACTTCACAGTTGCGAAGCCCTCGAAACAAATCCAACATCGAGAACAAGCTGCGAAGCCCTCGAAACAAATCCAACATCGAGAACAAGCTGCGAAGCCCTCGAAACAAATCCAACATCGAGAACAAGCTGCGAAGCCCTCGATACAAATCCAACATCGAGAACAAGCTGCGAAGCCCTCGATCCAAATTCAACATCGAGAACAAGCTGCAAAGCCCTCGATCCAAATTCAACGTCGAGAACAAGCTGCAAAGCCCTCGAAACAAACCCAACATCGAGAACAAGCTGCAAAGCCCTCGAAACAAACCCAACATCGAGAACAAGCTGCGAAGCCCTCGAAACAAACCCAACATCGAGAACAAGCTGCGAAGCCCTCGAGATACATTTACATTTGAGAGAGAAAGAATCAGAGGATCAAACATTAGAGATTGTAATCCACTACGCATTGATACATACATACAATTAAATCAAATTCAAATTCATTTACACGTGTCGAATTTCCATCCGTCGTTCGAAATCTCGTGTGAACAGATTGGCACGCCCGGTGGGACCTCTCTACCTTTCATCTCTCTCTCTCAACAAAAATTAACAATGGCATCAAAGAAAACAACATTCCAGGCTGTCAGTTCCAACAGCCCTTATAGGGGACCTGTCACCCGCAGCCGCGTCATCAAAGAAGTCTCGCAGACGGGGGAGCACACTTCTGCCATCGTGAGCAAAATATACAAGCGACTGACGGAGTCTGCGCAGGTTGGGATAATCATCAAGGATAATCCCTTGTTCGATGAGGTTGTTCCCTCCTCTCATCAGCCGGAGAAGGTGTCTGACTCCAACGTATCTGTAATGATGGCGGATGCGCGCACTAACGACGAAGCGATGGCTGAAATAGAAAAGAAAATTAGCTTCCTGATGAAAGCAGTCGAGGACAAAGACTTCGAGATTGCCCAACTGAGGAGCCAGATGCAAAGTTGTGAGGTCGCGGAGTCAAGTCTAACTCCTGCAGCAAGGAGGAATGACAAAGAAAAAAATGTCATCCAAGAAGACCAACCGCATCACTCAACGTCGGTCGCTTCGCTGTCTGTCCAACAACTGCAGGACATGATCACAAACACTATCAGAGCTCAATACGGTGGACCCACCCAAAGCTCCCTCTTGTATACCAAACCGTATACAAAGAGGATCGACAACTTGAGAATGCCCACCGGGTACCAGCCGCCGAAATTTCAACAGTTCGATGGGAAGGGCAATCCTAAACAACACATTGCCCACTTCGTCGAAACGTGCGAGAACGCTGGAACTCGCGGAGACTTGTTGGTTAGGCAATTCGTCCGAACTTTGAAAGGAAACGCCTTTGACTGGTACACCGACTTGGAGCCCGAGACGATTGACAGTTGGGAACAGTTTGAGAGAGACTTCCTGAATCGCTTCTACAGCACGAGGCGAACAGTCAGCATGACCGAACTCTCACACGCTAACCAAAGGATGGGCGAGCCAGTCATCGATTTCATCAATCGTTGGAGATCATTAAGTCTTGACTGCAAGGACCGACTCACAGAAGTGTCTGCTGTCGAGATGTGCATCGGCGGCATGCATTGGGGACTTCACTACATCCTACAAGGGATAAAGCCCCAAACATTTGAAGAGTTAGCGACTCGCGCCCACGATATGGAGTTGAGTATCGCCAACAGAGGGACCAGGGACCTCTTAATCCCAGATATAAAGAAAATAAATAAAGAAGTAAACGACATTGAAAAAATCACGAAAAATGTCGTGGAAGAATCCATGGTCGTCAGCACAACCCCTGTAAGGTTTTCCTCAAAAGGAAAGGAAAACAGGACAGAAAGAAGAAATGACGGAGGCGAGAAACATCGCCTAACTTTAAAAGAAAGACAAGAAAAAGTCTATCCGTTCCCAGACTCTGACATTCCTGACATGTTAGAGCAACTACTGGAAACAAGACTGATTGAGTTTCCCGAGTGTAAGCGCCCGGAAGAAATGGACAAAGTCGATGATCCCAACTATTGTAAGTATCATCGAGTTATCAGTCATTCGGTAAAAAAATGTTTCGTCCTAAAGGAGCTAATTCTAAGGTTAGTTAAAGAAGGAAAAATTGAGCTAGACTTAGATGAAATAGCTCAATCAAACCACGCTGCAGTAACAATGAACTCCGACGCTCAATTATTTCCAGCCTCATTTGATAAGCAAAAGGAAAGCCTGATCCAGTTTGGGACCTTCGAACCAATAATTGTTCGGTTCGGACATGAAACCCCAAAGCAAATTTCTCAGGTAAAACCTGAGGCCGTCAGAAATGAGGATAAAGGTTGGACCATTGTGGCTCGTCAGAAAATACGACGACAAAGACCTGTCCAGAAAGAAGATTACATACTTCGAGATGATAAACGAAACAATAAGCTTTCAAAGAAGAAAGGAAGAATCAATTCGAGGAAGCCTAAACACGAGAGAAGGGAGAACAAATATTTTTCTCAACCTCGACGACGGGTGACCTTAAAAGAATTCTTCTCAAGAAGTTTCCTTCCTATCAAGAAAGAGGAAGAAACCTTTGCAACTTCATGCTACATCAACGCAGAAGAAGTCGACGACTCAAAAGAAGTCGACCAAAGAACTTCTGTCTTCAATCGCATCAAGCCTTCAACTACTCGAACTTCGGTCTTCCAAAGGATGAGTATGGCCGCGACAAAAGAAGAAAATTCATGTCTAACTTCTACCTCCACGCGAACTTCAGCTTTCCAAAGGTTAAGTGTTTCTACATCAAAGAAAGACGGACCTTCAAAATCTGTTTTTGATCGCCTCAAAGTTACAAGTGATCAACAACAAGGAAAGATGAAGACTGTAGGGGCAAGACTCTTCGATGAAGAAAGTAGCGACCAGAAAATTCACAGTCGTGTTCCTTCGCGCATGAAGAGGAAATTATCTGTTCTCATAAATACAGAAGGCTCCTTGAAGGTGAAGAAAAATATCATTATTCTAACGAATCCTACAAACGAAGGATCTGATCAAGACCGTGATGCAGATAAGATCTTTTGAAATATAATACTCCTTAACGTAAGAGTATAAACTACATGTTGCTCCTAGCCCGCATGAGCTTAAAAGGTGAACGGCCCAAAAAAAAAAAAAAAAAAAAAAAAAAAAAATCATTTATCATGTAATTTGAACTACGTTATGACTTGATCCCTTACTTTTAAGGGTACGTAGGCAACTTAAAGAAAAATTGTACTTTAAGTTCAGTCACAATAATAAAAGAAATCATCATGTATTGAACTACGTCTCGACTTGATCTCTATTGTTCAAAGGGTACGTAGGCAGAGCTTTAAACAAGTTTTAAGTCCAGTCTCTTCAAATAAAAATAAACATAAGTGTCACGACTACTAAAGTTTTTCGTTGTAGATCAAAGGTTTTCATCCTTATTTAGAGTGATGCCGCAAATTGAAGATGTCCAAACCTACTCAGAATGACAACGATACGTCAAATTCCACTAAACGACACGACACAAATTGAGAGCTTTCAACATTATCGAATGTAACACCATAATTGAAGTTACAATATGATATTAAACCTGCAGATGCACACTACAACAAAGGCGGCGCCACCAATCGAACGGGCACACTACTGTGACAGTGACACTACAAGCTTAATGTGTAAACCACTATAAGCGATACGTTTCGCCCGCCCAAAGTTTGTGCTTCATCTGCGTCGTTCCCTTGAAGTTCAAATTCGAGTTTCGCCTGTTACAAGATCAAAACAGAGCGTCGCTCGCTTCAAGTCCAAGTTCGAGGCCTCACTCACTTCAAATGTGTGTTTTCGTTCGCTCCAAGTTCAAGCTTCGCTTACTTCAAGTTCCTGAAGATCAAATTCAAGTGTTGCTCGCTTCAAGTTCAAGTTCGAGCGTTGGTCGCTTCAAGTTTAAGACCGAACATCGCTCGCATCCAGTTCGAAGGATTCCTCGCTTCAAGTTTGAAGGCTTCCTCGCTTCATGTTCAAGTTCGAAGGATTCCTCGCTGGGAGTTCAAGTTCGAAGGCTCCCTCGCTTCATCTCCAAGTTCGCTGCTGCTGCATCATCTCCAAGTTCGCTGCTGCTGCATCATCTTGCATCATCTCCAAGTTCGCTGCCGCTGTTGCATCATCTCCAAGTTCGTTGCTGCTGCTGCATCATCTCCAAGTTTGCTGCTGCTGCATCATCTCCAAGTTCGATGATGCAGTCATCTCAAAGTTTGTTGTTGCTCCAAGTTCGCTGTTGCTGCATCATCTCCAAGTTCGCTGCTGCTGCATCATCTCCAAGTTCGCTGCTGCTGCATCATCTCCAAGTTCGCTGCTGCTGCATCATCTCCTCATCAGCATCTCTAAGTTCGCTGATGATGCAGTCATTGTAGCTGCATCATCTCATCATCTCCAAGTTCGCTGTTGCTGCATCATCTCATCTTGCATCATCTCATCTTGCATCATCTCCAAGTTCGCTGTTGCTGCATCATCTTGCATCATCTCGCTGTAGCTGCATCATCTTGCATCATCTTGCATCATCTCCAAGTTCGCTGCTGCTGCTGCATCATCTTGCATCATCTCCAAGTTCGCTGCATCATCTCCAAGTTCGCTGCTGCATCATCTTGCATCATCTCCAAGTTCGCTGTTGCTGCATCATCTTGCATCATCTCCAAGTTCGTTGTTGCTGCATCATCTTGCATCATCTCCAAGTTCGCTGTTGTTGCATCATCGCGCACGCCCAAGTTCGCTGTTGCTGCATCATCGCGCGCGCCCAAGTTCGCTGTTGCTGCATCATCGCGCGCGCCTCCAAGTTCGCGCGCCTGCATCATCGCGCGCGCCTCCAAGAGTTCGCTGTTGCTGCATCATCGCGCGCGCCCAAGTTCGCTCGCCTGCATCATCGCGCGCCTCCAAGTTCGCGCGCCTCCTGCATCATCGCGCGCGCCTCCAAGAGTTCGTTGTTGCTGCATCATCGCGCGCCTCCAAGTTCGCGCGCCTGCATCATCGCGCGCGCCTCCAAGTTCGCGCGCCTGCATCATCGCGCGCGCCTCCAAGTTCGCGCGCGCCTGCATCATCGCGTGCGCCTGCATCATCGCGTGCGCCTGCATCATCGCGCGCCTCCAAGTTCGCGCGCGCCTGCATCATCGCGCGCGCCTCCAAGTTCGCGCGCGCCTGCATCATCGCGCGCGCCTGCATCATCGCGCGCCTCCAAGTTCGCGCGCCTGCATCATCGCGCGCCTGCATCATCGCGCGCGCCTCCAAGAGTTCGCTGTTGCTGCATCATCGCGCGCGCCCAAGTTCGCGCGCCTGCATCATCGCGCGCGCCTCCAAGTTCGCGCGCCTGCATCATCGCGCGCGCCTCCAAGTTCGCGCGCCTGCATCATCGCGCGCCTCCAAGTTCGCGCGCCTCCAAGTTCGCGCGCCTCCAAGTTCGCGCGCGCCTGCATCATCGCGTGCGCCTCCAAGTTCGCGCGCCTCCAAGTTCGCGCGCGCCTCCAAGTTCGCGCGCCTCCAAGTTCGCGCGCCTCCAAGTTCGCGCGCCTCCAAGTTCGCGCGCCTCCAAGTTCGCGCGCGCCTCCATCATCGCGTGCGCCTCCAAGTTCGCGCGCCTCCAAGTTCGCGCGCCTCCAAGTTCGCGCGCGCCTCCAAGTTCGCGCGCGCCTGCATCATCGCGTGCGCCTCCAAGTTCGCGCGCGCCTCCAAGTTCGCGCGCCTCCAAGTTCGCGCGCCTCCAAGTTCGCGCGCGCCTGCATCATCGTGCGCCTCCATCATCGCGCGCGCCTCCAAGTTCGCGCGCGCCTGCATCATCGCGCGCCTCCAAGTTCGCGCGCGCCTGCATCATCGCGCGCCTCCAAGTTCGCGCGCGCCTCCAAGTTCGCGCGCGCCTGCATCATCGCGCGCGCCTCCAAGTTCGCGCGCCTCCAAGTTCGCGCGCCTCCAAGTTCGCGCGCGCCTCCAAGTTCGCGCGCGCCTCCATCATCGCGTGCGCCTCCAAGTTCGCGCGCCTCCAAGTTCGCGCGCCTCCAAGTTCGCGCGCGCCTCCAAGTTCGCGCGCGCCTGCATCATCGCGTGCGCCTCCAAGTTCGCGCGCGCCTCCAAGTTCGCGCGCCTCCAAGTTCGCGCGCCTCCAAGTTCGCGCGCGCCTGCATCATCGTGCGCCTCCATCATCGCGCGCGCCTCCAAGTTCGCGCGCGCCTCCATCATCGCGCGCCTCCAAGTTCGCGCGCGCCTCCATCATCGCGCGCCTCCAAGTTCGCGCGCGCCTGTTTAAGAAAATTATCTAAAAATATGTATAAAGGTGGACTTGAACCCAAGACCAAAGGAAACAAAGGTTCTTCATGTTCCACTTTGCCAAACAAGATTTATTGTTACCATTTATCTTTAGATTGTAATACTTCATTCAACTTGAAATTTAGGTGGGTTCTAAATTTCCTTCCATAATCATGACTTTAAGTTCAAATTTTCGAACTTCATGTCAAAATTGATTGGAATCCCAAAATTATACCAAGTCAAATTTTCATTCAAGCTAAATTTCCAGCAAAACCCAAAATTTTCCTAAAATTAAAATTTTGGGCATATTCCAAATTTTATTTCCAAGCGTGATTTAGAGTCAAAGGTTATCTAAATCCGAGTCTCAAATCAAATTTGCCAAAATAAAATTTTCAACACTTCTACTCCGAATTCAAGCCAAACTTCAAGAAAATATCATAGTTTTTCCTAGAATTAAAATTTTGGGCATATTCCAAATTTTATTTCCAAGCATGATTTAGAGTCAAAATTTATCTAAATCCAAGTCTCGAATCGAAATTGGCGGTTTGGGTATACTCCAAATTTTATCCCACTTCGAAATTGGAGTAAAGTTCAAAGTCAAATCCTATTCAAAATTCAATTGGGCAACTCCAAAACTCTACTCTACATCCAAAATGGAATTAAAGTAGAACACAAGAATCTACTAAAGTTCAAGTCAAGCTTCTGCCAAATAAGAAAGATCAAAATTGTAAATCCAATTCATATTTTTTGGTCAATTGGCATAGAAAGATGTATCAATCAAAAGAATTGATTTATGGACCAAATTTCATATTTCGATAAGATTGATATGTCGAGGCAGATTCAAAATTAGGGGTGTCCTACATTTCAATTTCAAAATTTAACTTTTCCGAGACTCACCCACACGTACATGTGCATAACTCTCGAAAAAGGGGGCATTTGTTGACCGAGAAATTTCGGCCAATCAGCGGTCGCCACATGTCTTCATCTTGGCCGGCGGATCGAATAAACTTAACCGAGCAAATTCGGTCATGGCTCAATTGGGCTCGAAATCGAATCGGGCTAAAAGTTATTTAAATGACAATTTGGCCCAAGCCCAAATAACCATTGGGCCCAGAACCCAAAAGTCCATTGGACCCAAGCCCATTGGATCCAAGCCCAAGCCCATTGGATCCAGGCCCATGAGAACTCTATAAATAGAGAGCTCATTCTTCATTTGCAAGGTTCAGAAAATTTCTTCTCCTAAGAGCTCAGAGAGAATTCACAAGACTCCCTGAATCCTAAAGACTGAACACCACTCCAAGTTCAAACATCTGAAGACTTCACAGCTGCGAAGCCCTCGAAACAAATCCAACATCGAGAACAAGCTGCGAAGCCCTCGAAACAAATCCAACATCGAGAACAAGCTGCGAAGCCCTCGAAACAAATCCAACATCGAGAACAAGCTGCGAAGCCCTCGATACAAATCCAACATCGAGAACAAGCTGCGAAGCCCTCGATCCAAATTCAACATCGAGAACAAGCTGCAAAGCCCTCGATCCAAATTCAACGTCGAGAACAAGCTGCAAAGCCCTCGAAACAAACCCAACATCGAGAACAAGCTGCAAAGCCCTCGAAACAAACCCAACATCGAGAACAAGCTGCGAAGCCCTCGAAACAAACCCAACATCGAGAACAAGCTGCGAAGCCCTCGAGATACATTTACATTTGAGAGAGAAAGAATCAGAGGATCAAACATTAGAGATTGTAATCCACTACGCATTGATACATACATACAATTAAATCAAATTCAAATTCATTTACACGTGTCGAATTTCCATCCGTCGTTCGAAATCTCGTGTGAACAAATATGTTTACGAATTTTTTTAAAGAAAATATATTCTCCTATTATACTATATCAACCTCTTGGCTCTCCCATTTTTTTTAAATCGTGAAATTCCTAAAAGCTTTTGGCTTCCACATTTTTCCCGCAACGATGTTGACGACGGCAGAATAGAACGGAGGCAACGATATTGATAGTGACTGTGACGGAACGAAGGCAGTGTACAGAAGGACTGCGACGGAACGGAGGCCTTCGACGAAATGGAATGGCGACGACGACATTGATATTGACGGAGGTCGCGTTTAGGGTCTACGATGAAGGAGAGGGGCGAAGACGATGAGGGAGAGGGAGGCAACAACGACGATTCTGGTTTTTTCCATGGGTGACTCTGACACAAAGTTGGAACGACGGTGGCGTGCGGGAGGGAGATGGAGTGAGAGAGAGAAAATTAGGGTTTTATATATTTGGAGAAAAAAAATTAGGGTTTATATTTCATAAACGTTGTGTATATTTAATAATATGAGTATACATCCTTGTTTCATTTCATGTTTATATTTCACAAATGTGAGATATACTTTATAATATGAGGTATATAATTCAAAATTAAAGTTGAATCACGACAAAGAAAATAATTAAAAGAAAACAAATATATAAATGAAGTATATATGTTTGATTATAGTATATAAATGAAGGCCAAAGCGAGCATGGCTCAGCGGGCATATGTATGTCTTAACGACCACGAGGTCTGTGGTTCGAATCCCCCCACCCCCAATGTACTCAAAAAAAAAAAAAAAAAAAGTATATAAATGAAGTACATATGTTGAAAAATTTAAAATATTCCAAGAAATTGGGCATATAGAGTTGGGTGAAAAAGAGATTGACTCTCGACAAAATATAAATAACAAAAAAAAAATTAATACAATACCTAAATTTAATGAATATAAAATCAATATAATTATTTCAAATTTTAGTTAATAAAAATTTAAGTATATATTAAATGAAAATTTAAATATAAAATATAAAATACACAAAAATTTACAAAATTATTGAAAATTTCAAAATTTGAAGGAAGAATTAAGAAAAACAAAAGTAGGCTAAAGTCGTAACATTTCAAATCTTGCGACATTTATGAAATATAAAATAAAATACATGATTTTTACTCTAATTTCTCTATTAACTTCACGCTTCAAACAATGAGAATAAAGGAGTTAAATAACTTAATCCTGTGAACCAAATAGGCCGTTAAATAAATATCGGGATCTTTCTTAGGTTAACATTTTAGAAGTAATGGTATTGACACCATTCTTCAAAGAGAAATTGTCTCAAATGACCATCTCGTAACATATTTTCAAATATGTCTTAAGGTATGAAAATTTTCATTTATATTTTTTTTATTATTTTTACTTACTATTATGCCCTTCATTAATGTGTTTTCCCACTATAATATTCATTTTTTTTCTTCATTTTGTGTCTTAAATTACAATGGTATAATAAACATCATTTCTCTCTCTCTATTTACGTAACAATATATACGATTTTTTTATTTTTAATTTGATTTACACCATTTTAGGGTTTTCTTCCTACGAAAATATGTATTTTTTATATATACACATTATATATACTTTATATACTTATATATACTCATACATACTTATAGATGATATGTATTTATTTTTCTAAAAAATATATGTATTTTTTATATATACCCACCATATATACTTATATATACTTCATATGTGAGTATATATTATATGTATACTTACAGATAATATATATGTATTTGATTTTTAGAAAGTGTATGTATAAATACTAATATATACTCCATATATGAGTATATATGATTTTATATTTCATATATGAATATATATTGCGGAAAAATAATTTTTTAGGCCTTATTACGAGGAGAGAGAAAACGATTTTAATGAGGAGAGAGACGTAATTAATGAGAAGAAGAAGACATAAGGAAAGAAAATATAATCTCATTAATTCTCCGACTTTTACTTTATTAATTTAATATTTTCTTAAATGAATAGTGGAGGGTTTAAAGTTTACAAACAATTTTTTTAGTTTGATACCTGCACGAACAAGTGATTGAATTGAAAAAAATAATAATAATTAAAAAAAAATGATTCTTTTATTATGTCACATTCCATTGTGCGTATTTTTTTTTTCTTTTACAACCTGTAGGGTAAAAGATTCGAACTTTGGACCTCTTGATCACTTTGAAGTATACTCATGTTGATTTCGTGCATAATGAATTATATGTATCCCACGTATTCTATGAATTTTTTATAAGTATTTATGAGATATTCAAAGTTTTATTCTTACATGATTGAACTTTTTTCTTCAAATTTCTTCATTAATTTAATTTGACTACAAATTGTTAATTTGAGCACAATTACCTTTTAAAATAGTCAAAGTGAGCATAATTCAGCAATAATTGACATGTACTACATCTGTGGAAGTCGGTGATTCAATCTACATTCTCGTACTTCAAACAAATAAATTATCATCTTAAAAATTGATGGTTCAATTCAATTCTTGAATTAAAATAATAATAAAAATAAATAAATAATAGGACTAAAAATTTAAATTCCTAATCCCAACAAAGTTGAATATTTATTTTTATTATCAAAATGAAGACTATAAATAAAACAAATGCCTTAATATATTACAAATATAGATGAACGAACATAATTATTGTTGGCATGGTAATATAAAATATGAACTAATGATTTAAAACTTAGAGTTTCGATTGTCCCACTTCGCATTTAATTAATTATTTTAAGAAAAGAATAAAAAACACACAATATATTTATTAAACAGTGTAACTCTCAAAGTAAATAAAATCAAAATATTTATTAAACAGAGTTTTAACTCTTTAAAATTATACTCGCTTAGTACTAAAAAAAAAGAACATACTCGAAGTGATCCACTATAAGAGTGCTTGTATTAATTACTAAACAAAAATGTTTTTAAAGAATTTATATTTTTTATATATTTTTTCTAGAAAGGTTTATAATTAAAACATCCTTATGTTTTTCCAAGAATGTTTTTATCTACAAATTTATTTGATTTCTTTTATATTAAAAGTGTTTCTCCTAATATCAAATTACTATAAATGACAACTATTAATAAACAATATCAATTAATAAGTTTAAATTTGTATTTTAAAAATTATGACCGACGTTGACTATTGTCGATGGTCGGTGACGGGATAAAAGTGGTGGTGGCCGTCGTTAGTTGCCGGAGATCGGTCGGAGTTTCGTCGGAGGTCGTTGACGGTGATCGGCCGGAGGAAGTGGTCGTCGGTGATCGGCTAGAGATCGTCGACGGTCTGCTGGAGTTTCGTCGGAGATGGTCACCGGAGGCAATGAAGGTTGTCGCCAGTGGCCGATCAGAGGTCGGACGGAGGTATCGTCGGAGATCAACGACAATGTCCGGAGGTGGTCGCTGGCGATGGCCAGAGATGGTCGGCGGTGGCAGTGTCGGTGTCGAAAGTGGTGGCCGACACAATCATGAGTGGAAAAAAGTTAAAGGAGTAGTGTGAAAGTATTTTGATAATTTGAATATAGTATGACTCAATTAAACTCAAAAAAATATTTTTTTCTAAAAACTAATATCAAGCCCAAATTGATTTATTTCCAAAACTCATTCTAAAAAAAAATCATTTTGGGTGGTTATCAAACACCCCAATCTTTTCTAAAATTACTTTTTTCAAACATCAAACACTAGGAATGCAATCCAAACACACCATAAATTCTAAGATAATTAATTTCTGGTCATTAGATTAATTTGTTACAAGCATGGACGAAAATAGTGATATCAATATTAATATTGGTAACTCAGATTTACGGATATATCAACGAATATTTCGAAAAAAAATTATGAAAATATTGTGATTTTTTTGTGAAATTTTAGAAAAGAATTTGTTATGGGTTTAGGGTTTAGGTTTCACACTAAAATTTCACAAAAAATACACAATATTTTCGTGATATTCATAATTGTTTTCGAAATATTGACGGATATTTCGAAAAACAATTATGAAAATCTCACAATTCAAATTGTGATTTTTTTTTTTTTGAAATTTTAGAACAAGTTTTTTTTTTGTGATTTTTTTTTTTTTTTTTTTGAAAATACCTCACTTTTTTTTTTTAAAATGTGGAACCACCATTTTTCAAACACATTATTATATCAAAGTTCACATTTTTATTACCAACTAGTAAAATAAAATAAAACCCATGAATAATTAATAAGTTAGTCACCTCTTTTTATTTCGGTTCCTATGATTTTAAAAGGTTTGAATTTAGTTTCCTAAAATCAAGGTTTGATTTTTTTTTTTTTTTTTTTTTTACAACACGAGAAAAGAGAATTCGAACTTGAGACCCCTTGCTCATAGTTCATGCATTATGTCGGTTGAGTTATGCTCTTGTTGGCAGATTCTTTTTTAATAAAAAACGATTTCATTGATGAATGAAAAAAAGAGCAAAAGTTCAAGCACCTATCGATAAATTACAAGAAAGCTGACCAATTAGTGATCAATTGAGAAAAACTATAATTGGTAAAAGGGTGTTTACATTTACACCAATACAAAGCATTAAAAATGATAGAATACGTGAACCTTTCAAAAGGAGAAAAAGAGTCCCGAAAAAGGCGAGCATTCCGTTCTTTCCAAAGGGACCAGAGAAACACACGATTGAAAGCAAGCCATAAAGTATTTGCTTCACCATGGAAAGGGCGATGAACAAAAATGGTAATAAAAAAATCTGTCATGTTGTTTGGGATAACCAGAGACCAACCAAAGGTGTTAAGGATAAATGCCCAATAATTTGACGCAAAGGCACAATTGAAGAAAAGATGGACTGTGCATTCAGATTGCGCGAAACACATTACACACCAAGAAGGAGAAATGTTCATGAAAGGCATGCGTCGTTGAAGTCTATCAGCCGTGTTAATAGCACCAGACTCAACTCCCATAAAAAGACCTTAATCTTCTTTGGGTAAAAATTAGTCCAAATTGCATTGTAAAGACCCGCTCTCACATTATCTGATACAACCACCAAATTCTCAATGAGGGATTTAACAATGAAAATATTAGTTGGATCCAAAGGCCAAATCCAAGAATCGTTGCAATGTTGAAGAGAAACCCCGGATAAAAGATGTGATAGGGACGCCCATTCGTCTGATTCCAAATCATTTAAATTACGACGGAGGTGCAAATTCCAAGCTTCTGTTTCGGCCACCCATGCTTCGTTAACTTTTAAGTCAGGACTTGTAGCCAGCCGAAAAAGGCGATGATACACAGTTTCAAGAACCCCACCCTCCAACCAAAAATCATGCCAGAAAGAGACCGTGTCGCCATTGCCTAATCTTCTTTGAGCCCTAGATGAGATAAGATCAGTAGTTGAACAGATGAATCTCCAAGGGGATTTAGAAGAGCCTGGTTGAACCCCACGAGGCCAACATAGAAAATTGGTTGGATAATATTTGGCCACGATGACGGTGCGCCAAAGAGCATCGGTCTCATGTAAAAACCGCCAGTTCCATTTGGCTAAAAGGGCAACATTTCACTACTGGAAATTTCCAATACCAAGGCCTCCCATCAACTTTGGAAGCGGTGTTTGCTTCCAATTAACATTATGTAAGCCTCCTTCACCTCGAGAACCCTCCCAAAAGAAATTTCTAATAATCTGGTCAAACGAACTAGCAACCTTTGTAGGCAAATGGAAAATCGATAGATAGTAAGTAGGCATGCAAGATAACACAGATTGGATGAGAGTGAGCCTACCCCTTTAGAAATATATGCATATTTCCAATTATGAAGCTTTTTCTACACTCGTTCAATGACTGGGAGCCAAAGCTGAAAGGTTTTTGGATTACCACCCAAAGGGAGGTCATGATACATCGTTGGCCAATGGCCCTGTTTACACCCGAAAGTAGAACAAAGAAAATCCAGTTCTTCAACGTCTAAATGGACACCCAAAAGCCCAGTCTTGGCCATATTGACATTCAACCCTATGCTTGTTCAAAGATTCTGATAGTGACAAATAAATTTGTCAAAGCAACATGGTAAAAAATGGAGAATAATAATGTATCATCAGCAAACTGTAGATGATTCAGTCTAACTGATTGAATTACCTATCGGATGAGCAATGATTTGCCCAGAATGAGCTCCATGATTAAGAAGTCTGCTAAGACAATCTGCCACAAGAATGAAGAGAAAAAGAGAGAGGGGTCACCTTGACAAATGCCTCGACTCGGGATGATCTTACCTCTTGGGCGACCATTAATAATAATCGAGTAAGTAACACTAGAGATACAACCACGAATCCACATTCTCCAACGATGACCAAAGCCTTTAACCTGTAGAATTGCATCAAAAAAATCTCAGTCCACTTTATCAAATGTCTTTTTGAGATCCAACTTGATAAGCATTCCTTTCTTGTCCGATGAGTTCCAATCCTCAATTATCTCATTAGCCACTAGGGATGCATCAATGATTTGTCGACCGGCCACAAAGGCCATTTGGTTTTCAGCGATAGTAGAAGGAAGAACAACCTTCAGTCTATTAGATAAAACCCTGACAATGATTTTATAAGCACGAGAGGTTAGGTTGATAGGGCGGTAATCAGTGAAAGATGAGGAATCAACCTTCTTTGGAATCAGACAAATATAAGTTTCGTTAACAAAAACATTAATGATACCGGATGTAAAAAAATCTTGAACCATGGACAAAACATACTCTTTTATAATAGGTCAGGAGAACTTGAAGAATTCTGCAGTGAATCCATCAGGTCCCGGGGACTTACATGTACCCATGGAGGAAACCGCAAGTCTAACCTCCTCCTCGGAGAAAACGGGTTCCAAGACCGCAGCTTGATCTCTACTAATCGAGGACCAGTTAACATTGTTTTGTATACAACGAGCGAAAATAATCAATAAATTTTGTTTCAATCTCTGATGTAGTAAGTAAACTAATCCCTTCTCTAGAAAGAACCTTTAGGACAGAGCTCCTCCTCTTACGGGCAGCCATAATTCTAAGATAGAACTTAGTGTTTTCGTCCCCTTCTTTAAGCCAATTGAGCTTCCATCTTTGACGCCACTGAACATGTTCGCGGGCTGTTATATCCTCAATCTGACCTCGAATTGAACGCCTGAGAACCAACTGTTCATTGCTACGAACATCCAAATCTTTTGAATTGTCCATCTCCTTCAGTTGTGATAAGAGGGAGGGAAACTGTAAAGTGTTGTTGCTGTGATTTAGATTCCAACTTCGCAATTCTTACTTCAAAGGCTTAAGCTTCATCATCAATCCATGGCCCGACCGACCCGGGGAGGGATTTTGGATCCACCATGCTTCCGACCGACCCGAAGGAGCCAATCTGTAAACAAGAGTTCTCAAAACGAAAAGAGCATGGACTCCAAGTAATGTCCCCAAAAGTAAGGGCTAGAGGATAGGTTTAGTTCCAATTTGATCCCTATATTTAAAAATTTCAATGCAACTCATATGACTTGATTAAATATCACACATTCTTTAATTGTCTTTAACCTACTCCAAAACGTACATATTTTCTTTGATCTTTTACTTAGCCATAAAATATAATCCCAATAGGGCAACTAATATAGTTAATCAAATAGAACCCACAAACTTATTACCACCCAAAAAATGAAAAAAAGAAAAAAAAAAAATAATAATAATAATAATAATAATAATAATGTATCAAAATAGTAAAAGTAAGGACTTTGTAAGATTTGACACATCATAAAATGATTTTTTTTTTAAACCATATGAACCAAAGTGAAATATAAATAATCCCAAAACATTTAAACTCACACCAACCAAATTTATAATAAAAAAAAAAAAAAAATGGAAATGATAAATGCAAGAGTGGCATTTGGGTTGAGAACAGTTAAGAAGATGAAGTCAGGCACATGTATTTTGGATAGCGATCCCAATCTTTTTCTTTCCCATTTCTCAATCTCTCTCCCTTCTTTTTAATTACAATATATTCCTTTTTTTTCTTCATAATTTAATGATTTATGATCCAAGAACACCAACCAACAACAACAATATGCTCTTCTCTCTCTGATAATCGCAATTGATCACAGCTGTTTCCACAATTTCTCTCTCTCTGTCGCTTTTTTCCTCCACTGCCCACTATTCTTCTCTTCATTCAAACTTCAAAAACTCCTTTTCAATTCAATTTCACCTCAGTTTTATCGCGATTCCTTCTCTATTTTGTTCTTTGTTTCTTCTCAAAATCAAAGGGGTTTTAGTATTTCTATTATATTACCCCTTCTTCTCTTTCTTTATTTGATTTAACTCATTGATGACTGTGTTTGGTTTTTGGGTTTTGTGAGAAAACTAAACAAAAACCCACCTTTCCCTTTAATTTCTCCGTCTATTTCGTGACAAATAATGCAGATTTCTTAGACCAAAAAGGGTTTTTTATACTCTTCTCTTCCTGATTTGAGTGAGAGAAAGAGAGAATTAGGGAATTTCCTTTTCTGGGTTGGGTTTATTTTGGGGTTTCTGAGGCGCCCTCGTGATCTGTGACGTCTGTTCATATGGGGATTGGGTTCTTTTTTTTAAAAAAGCTCATTGTTGGATCTGTGTTTGTTTGATTGATGAACCCTTTTCTGAAAACATTCATCCTTTCACATTTAGACAGAAAATTAAGAAGGGGAATTGGTATTTGATTTTGGTGTTTGTTTTTTGGGGGGAAATGTTGTTGTTGTTCTTCAGGGATTCTGGTTGCTCTGCTTTCTGTGGAGCACTGCAGTTCTGTTTCTACTTGACTACTAATCACAAGGTAAGTTGAATTGAAGTATTTGCAGTTTGATTTCAACTTTGCTTTTTTTTTCTTCTTGGGATTGGTTTGACTGTGTTTGGCTTTGGCTGTTTACTTTTGTGATGAATCTTCTTTCTTCATGAATGCTTTTTGTGGGTTGGTTGCTTTTTTTCTGCTTTACTTGTTGAAAATATTAGGTGGGTTTATGTTGATGACTGTGAACTTGGTTCTGTTGAGTTGTTTTTGCTTCACTGAGTTCTTTGAGTGTATAAAAATGGATGGATTCACTCATATGTTTGCTTTGCTTTGCTTCTTGTTCTTTCCAATTGAATTTGTTTGTGTTTTTTACTTCTTTGTTTATCATCAAATTCCCTTTAGTTGTTAAGTGGCAGTAAATTTTATAAGTAGTTTAGTATCTGAGAAATTTAAAAGCTAGGCTCCTTTGACAGCAATTTTGTTTTTTGTTTTTAAAAAGTAGACTTGTTTACTTTAAAAAAATTATTGTTTTACTTTTCAACTTTTCTGAAACTCTTTTGAATACTTTAGTTATTAAGATTTAGCTGGGATTTTGTTTTTAAAACGTTTTTCTAAAAGTGGATTACAAGATGAAGAAATTGTCAGAGATAAGCTTAAAGTAAAACAACTGAAAAATTGAGTTGTTTTAAGTATTCTATCAAAGTGGCTGAACTTGAAGTTTGGACATGGCTGTAGTGTAGGTAGCTTCCTATTTTTCCTTTCCCATTTTCAGTGTTAAATGCTTCTTAAAGTATTGAATAATTACTAATTTGATTCTTGTACTTTATCAGAAAAGAATAGTGAAGCAAAAAGAAAAAAAAAGTGGACAGATCAATATCAATTCTTTAGGACTATCTACATTATGTAACACAAATATTTTTGTACTTGTTTAGAAAATCTGATGAAGCAGAGGACTGCCAGATATTTTTATTCGACACCGCCCCGAGTGCATATATTTGCCCAAGGGAGAAACTTCTGGGGCTACTAGGAATTTTCTTTTCTTGATTTTGTGTTATTGAGTTTACTAACAGTATCTTAAAACCAGCAGAAATGCAAGAAAGTGTAAAATTCAATACATCTCACAAAGGGATGAGTTGATTTCTAAAAGGCAAAGTAGCTTTAACCAAAACCAATTTGGGACATGGTTCATTTTGATCTTAACCTAGAAGTCAATTTAATATGCCTTTTTTCCTTCTACAAGTGTTCTCCTCATTGTCATTGAGGTTTGGACTCAAGAATCTCCAAGCTAAACAGGCT
Organism: Herpetospermum pedunculosum; assembly: GCA_028017165.1. Lineage (NCBI taxonomy): Eukaryota > Viridiplantae > Streptophyta > Magnoliopsida > Cucurbitales > Cucurbitaceae > Herpetospermum > Herpetospermum pedunculosum. The sequence continues at coordinate 6,427,910 of CM051524.1, read as the reverse complement.
GTTTAATGCTTCAAATATGATTATTTATGGGTTAAGAATCTTACTTTCCTAATGTTAAAGCATTTCTTATTCTCTACCTTCGGTGTTTTGCCGTGATTCAAACACAATAAAAAAACCTGGTTCGGGATTCAGTTCATCGTTGTTTCTAAGCTAGTTTCATTTGTCCATCAGATGATTCATTCAATAGATCATATTCGAGTCTTTAACAGATTTATTTGATGTTGAAGTTAACTATGCTATGCTATACTTAATTGATCAGTAGATTGGAGTTTTTTTTTCCCTTTTGGTTCATGTTCTGACTTGAAATTCAAAGTTCTTGTCTTCCTTGTCTTTTGTATGTCATTTGAAGCTCAGACAACGCCTGACAGCATTACAAAAACAAGGATTATCAAGCAATATGTAAGTTATTTTTGTTTCTGATGATTGTTTTTGTGTTGGTACACAGGATACTTGAGCTTGTCAAAATATAAACGATCTTGTATCAATGGACAAAAAATTGTGACCGAAATGGATCCTCAGGCTTTTATTAGGTTGTCAATTGGCTCATTGGGATTGAGAATCCCAGGAGCTGCTCTAAATTCTACAAAACCTGGAGTCAATGCTTTCTCTTCTCCGTGTTCGTGTGAAATTCGTCTTCGGGGTTTCCCTGTGCAGACGTCTTCGATACCACTGCTCCCGTCTCCTGAAGCCATACCTGACTCTCATATCATTGCCTCGAGCTTCTATCTTGAAGAGTCTGATCTGAAGGCATTACTTGCACCTGGCTGCTTCTACAACGCTCATGCCTCTCTTGAAATATCTGTCTTTTCTGGAAGGAAGGGTTCCCACTGCGGTGTTGGCATCAAAAGGCAGCTGATCGGGACGTTTAAACTGGATGTCGGTCCTGATTGGTGTGATGGGAAGCCAGTCATTCTTTTCAATGGGTGGATAGGCATTGGCAAAAGCAAGAATGAGAATGGAAGACATGGAGCAGAGCTTCATTTGAGAGTGAAATTAGATCCTGATCCAAGATATGTTTTTCAGTTTGAAGATGTCACGAGGTTAAGCCCGCAGATCGTCCAGCTTCAAGGCTCGATCAAACAGCCAATCTTCAGCTGCAAATTTAGTCGAGACAGGTGATGCAACTCGCACAAAACTAGAGCAATATCTTTCTCCTGTTAAAAATCTTGTATTTCTGCAATATGACATGACTTTTTTGAAACACTGCTTTGTTTTTTTTCACGTGGACTCAATTTTTGACAGTTGAAATAATTTAATAGGGTGTCCCAGGCAGATCCATTGAGCAACTATTGGTCAGGTTCTGGTGACGGCTCGGATCTCGATGCCGAGCGGAGAGAAAGAAAAGGCTGGAAGGTGAAGATACATGATCTTTATGGCTCGGCTGTTGCAGCAGCCTTCATAACTACTCCCTTTGTGCCATCAACAGGTTGCGATTGGGTTGCCAGGTCAAACCCCGGGTCCTGGCTGATCGTTCGTCCCGATGTCTGCATACCTGAAAGTTGGCAGCCATGGGGAAAGCTCGAGGCATGGCGCGAGCGTGGAATGAGAGACACAGTCTGCTGTCGCTTTCACCTTCTCTCGGAAGCACAAGAGGGAGGGGAACTTCTCATGTCTGAGATCCATATCAATGCCGAGAAAGGCGGGGAGTTCTTCATAGACACCGACAAACAGTTGCGAGCAGCAACAAGTCCAATACCAAGCCCGCAGAGCAGCGGAGACTTTGCAGCATTAGGCCAAGTGGTCGGAGGCTTCGTCATGAACTGCAGAGTACAAGGGGAAGGAAAGGGCAGTAAGCCGATGGTTCAACTCGCAATGCGACATGTGACATGTATAGAGGATGCTGCCATTTTCATGGCGCTTGCAGCTGCAGTCGGGCTCAGCATCGAGGCGTGTAGACCATTCCGAAGGAAGATCAGGAGAGCGCCTCGGCATTCTTAGGGAGCAAAAGGAAAGGAAAAAGAAATGTTTTTAAGGTAAAATTGATGTGTAGAAACATAAACAAAGATCATACATCTGTATGAATTTATCTCTGAAGGCTATAAAATTTGGCATTTTGTACAGTATGAGGTGATTGTCCCCAAGGGTCCATCATAATTCTTGGTTATCTTTGTAGTGTAGATCCAATTTAATTACTTTTATCTTCTCACCTCCCAAGATATTAGTCTTTTTTGTTCATAAACTTGAACAGTTTCATTTGTTTTAGGAAGAATGTCATCAATGGAAATTCACTAGAGAAAAATATTTTTAATCAATGATTCTCAAGCAAACTCCAAGTTTTTGAATTAGTTATCTAATCATGTTTATCTAGAAAACAACCCCTTCATATATGAATATTTATGAAATGGCTCTTAGAAATGGCTCTTATACATATGATCTGTTATCTGTTTGGTTAGTGATCTGAAAACAAAAATTAAAATTAAAAAATAATTGATTTAAATGAAATTAAAATTAAAAAATAATTGATTTAAATGGAGTATTTTGAGTTTTTTGACCGACTACCTTAAAAAATTTATCAACCATCAATTCTTTTTCTTATTTTTCTTCGTTTTCTCCCAATTTTCGATCCATGAGGGAGATCGATGCCTTCAAACCAGTGCTTGAAATGATTTTTTACATAAGAATAGATTTTTTACATAAGAATAATTTCCTAGAGAACATTTTATTTGATTCCAAATTCGTTTGTGAATCGAATTCAATTGTGTTCAAATTCGTTTTATTTCAAGTCTAGCCGTATCATCAATAAAGCACAATTTGTTGTGTAAAAGGACAAATAGGGAGCCAAGGGAGTAAAAAAAATATTAAAAACAATGTTCGTTGACGCTAGCAAAATGTTACAAAAAATTATTTTGAAAAATCGGGTTAGATATCATTTCGATTTTTTGGTTATCCGTACAAAACCCCTCCTTTTATTTTAAGTAAATTGGGGTATGAAAATTTGAATCTCCCACAAAAGGATACAGGTTGATTACCGTTGAGCTACATTTACTTTGGCCATAAACATTAATTCTTGAAAGACATTAAAGTTAAATGCTTGACGAAACTATGTTCTAATTTAACCCAGAACAAATATGTGACAATTAAATAATGATACGTATGTCAACATTGACTTTATAATATATTTTTTTGTTAATAACCGTGAGTGATCCAAGTCACATGTACGAATGTCACAAAAATCATTTGACGCTACAACATTTTAGTTTGTTCCAACTATAGGGTTTAAAACGATTCTTCCAAAAAGTTTGTTCACATTTTTTATGTGCAACAATGCCACTAGACCTACTCATAGTCATTGACTTTTGATTAATGATTAATATTACTTTTATTTCCTAACTCCCTTATTAATAATTTTCAATTAATAATTAATATTACTTTTATTTCCTAACAACCTTATTAATAATTTTTAATGCTTACCTAACACTTTTATGATGACTAAACCGAACATAACTCAATTGTAATTGATATGTACTTTTTTCCTTGAAGTCGTTGGTTCGAATCCTCAAATCTCCATATTTCATATACTCAAAATAGAAGTATACGTACTTAGTTGTTATTGTATAATTCAAAAATATATTCTTTAAACTCAAGCAAACACCATCAAAACATTTTAAAATACAACCAACATAAATTTATAAATTTGAAAATAAGGAATTTTATAAATTTGAAAACAAGGGATTTAATAAAAACAGTGTTGTATATCACGTTTTTAGATGTATTTAATAGCAGATTAAGAAATTAGATCTCAACTTTAACAATGGTTCAATAAGATATTTAGTTGTATTAGTCACAACCTATCATTAGGTTGAATATAATTTGTTATTAATTATTTATGAACATATTTCTGTTATAAATTTAGTATAATTATTATTTTTACAATATCAAATAATTTATAATATATTTTAATTTAACAAAAAATAAGCCAAAGCGAGCATGGCTCAGCGGGCATATGTATGTGTTAACGACCACGAGGTCTGTGGTTCGAATCCCCCCACCCCCCAATGTACTCAAAAAAAATTTAACAAAAAATAAATTAAATTTATAACAAGAAATATTATCTTTTTTATTACAACTTTGCATTTTAAAAGTTTAAATTCAAAATCTACAACGTTAAGAAGCATAAAAATGTTGTTTTTCAGAATTTTCACTATTTGTATTTGGACACAAAATCCGAAATCAGTTTTCAAAAACGCATCTACCAAACACATATTCACTAATCTAAATGAATCCGAACACATAAAACAAAAACCAAACACATATTCACTAATCTAAATGAATCCGAACACATAAAACAGAAACCATATTGCATACCAAACATGTCCTAATTCTAACACCTGATGATAGTAGCGAATAACACAAGATGAAACTCTCCAAATATATGTATATAACATAGCAGCCAAAAGCCAAATACTAATACTGCGAAGCAATAGTTTGATTAATAACGTCTAAAGGCAATCAGGCATCAATATCAAATTCCATTTTTGGTAATTAAGATCAGTGTCAAACTCACTACTATTCCTCTGTTGTCTGAAGGAAACTTTCGATCTCGGCGATTGTGCCCCGAGCGTCGTCAAACTCTGGTCCTTTCTCTTGTGTTGATTCTTCCAGTTCAGCCTGGAGATCAAGAAGTTGAAAAGGTTTGTTTAGTTAACTTACGAAAACCGGGCATGTGCAGAAAACCTTCAAGAATCGAGCTCCTCAGAATGAAAAGCAAAGCTAATGATAATACCAGTACTCCTTTCAGATCAGCTAAGGCAGACTCGAGACGCTTGTGACAATCGGGAACCATCATCCTTGATTCAGCCAGCACATTTTCCTGCTTACAATGAAGAATGCAAACTATAAAATACTGATAATACAAAGACCAATTGAAGAAGAAGAATCATGTGATGATGGCATTACATTCAATCTCTCTCCATTACCCAGAAGCTAAAAAAGTAAAAAAATGAAACTCAAATGAATCAATGTTGAATAGTCGTGGTGTGCATAATCTATGGGCATTCTGAACAGAGGAGTAACATTTTAGGCCCCGTTTGATAACCAATTAGTTTTTTGTTTTTTATTTTTAAAAATTAAGCTTATAAATACTGCTTCTGCCTATGGTTCTCCCTATTTTGTTCTACTTTTTACAATTGTTATCAAAACCCAAACTAAGTTTTGAAAAGAAAAAAAAATAGCTTTTGGAATTTGGAGTTTGGCTAAGAATTCAAATGTTTTCTTAAGAAAGTTGAAAACTATTTTAAGAAATTGTAAGAAAACAAGCCCTTTTCAAAAACAAAAAATTAAATGGTTACCAAACGGGACCTTAATTTTTTATTTTTGGTTTTTGAAAAGTAAGCTTATAAATACTACTTTCACTTGTGAGTTTCCTTGTTTTATCATCAACTTTCTGAAAATGTTTTCAAATTCAAGCCAAGTGTTGAAAACTAAATAAAGTAAACTCCGTTTTGATAACCATTTGATTTTTTATTTTTTGAAAATTAAGTCTATAAACACTCAATCCACATGTGTGTTCATTTGTTTTGTTATCTACCTTTTACAAGTGTTTTCAAAATCCAAGCTAAATTTTGAAAACTAAAAAAAAAAATATAGTTTTTGGAATTTGAAATTTGGCTATTGATTATTATGTTTCATTAAGAAAGATGAAAATCACGGTAAAGAAAAGGTGAGAAAACAAGCACAATTTTCAAAATCCAAAAACCAAATGGTCATCCGAGACCGTAATTTTTAGAAACTTGTTTTTGTTTTTGGAATTTGGTTATCTAAAGAGAGGTGAAAACTAAAGAAATTGTGAGGAAACAAGCACAATTTTCAAAAATAGAAAATAAAAAACGAAATTGTTATCAAACATGGTTATAGTTTTTAGAAACCTATTTTTAGTTTTGAAATTTGGCTAAGAATTTGAATACTTCTTTAAGAGGGGTGAAAACCATAGTAAATAAATTGTAAGGAAACAAGCACAATTTTCAAAAACATAAAATAAAAAACAAAATTGTTATCAAACCGGACCTTAGATGTTAGATCGTTGTTTTGACTTCATACCTTTCTGAAAATAAAGTTTAACGCCAATGAGAAAGTTAAAGGCCACAACAATTTCAGAAGTCCTACCCTGATAAATGATAATCATCTCTAGGCTCCAAATTCTGGACTATTCTTCCTCTTAATAGTTCAAATCACTTATCTTCACGCACACAAATTCTATAGTTCATATTATGTAATGTTTAACATTTCTGTCTATCACAAAGTTTTGAATATCTAAAAAATCCCTTTTTAAGATATTCACAGGTGGCACAAACAAAACCACAAGCAAAGCAGACAATAATCAAACAAACTTTTGATTATTAAGAATGCAACCCATTTACGTACCTGTTGCTTAAGATCATAAGGGTCAGCTCCTTTTTCTTTCATGTCAGCTGTTTTGGCAGCTTCTCTCTCTACCTCCTTCTCATAAGAATGCAACTCCTTGATTATGCGTTTGCAGGTTGCTGTCTTAATCTTCAAGTTTTTTACAGTAGCCATACTGACCTATCACAAGAAAGCATTTACAACCACAAACCTTCTATTAGGATAAGTATCTTAGATTTCACACTCTAAACATAATTTACTGAATTGAAGCAATTTAGCCTCAATACTACAGGGGGTCAAAAATCAGGAAATGGGTTAAGAAGCAAAGTATTGCAAACAGAGACAATACTTTGCTTCTCACAAAAGCATGAAAATTGGGAATGCCAAAAAGCATGTCAGCAAAAATTTGATTTATACAGTTAAAGGATAGTTCTTTGTAAATTAATTTTATCAATTTCTTAAAGGTTCCTTTTCTTTTTCTTTTTTTATATCCGCTTGACTAATCTCACAAATAACCGTTCGTAAGATATTAAGTTCTAAGTAGGTGGCCACCATGGTTTAAACTTATTCCTTCTAAGCCCTTTATTATTTTCATGGCTCTTATTGACTGATCACTAGGTCAACCCATGGTGGTTAATTTCTTAGAATTATGTTGTTAAAGGTTATTAGGATTCATGTGAATCCATGGTAATTAATCGGTAATACATTATTTCCTCTTCTTAAACTCTAAGATACTATCAGAACTATAGACTCAGGTCATGGTTTCCACTTTAATTTATCCACATGGAGCTAAGTTGTCAAAGTTTCTTCTATCATGGAGGTAGGCTCTTCTTCAAATATTGGTGAAGCTCATGGATACAAAATTTCTTTAACAGTGAAGATCACAAACTTCAATGTCTTTGACAAAGTGTTGCCTACATTTCTAGTACTTAAAGATGCTCCAAGGAACAATTTCAACCAAGTAAAGGTTTCACAGTTCAAGCTTCTTGTTCAAAAGGACAAAGAAAGATATGCAGTTGATCAATAAGCATCTTATCAAAATGCACAAAGCCACATTTACTAGCCTAGAGCAGAATAAAAATTAAGACACAAGACCTATTAATCTGAAGAAACTGAAACATTGTTGCAAGCTCAGAATCACATAATCAAAAGAAAATTAAAAACTGACCATCTGCTTGGAAACCTAGAATTTGGAAGAAGGATTTCACATTTCACATGTTTGGTTTGAATCGATAAAAAAAAGAGATTTTGAAATTCAATCTAAGAAAATTTCCATCGAAGATAGGTGGGATTTGTCAGGATTTCAAATTAAATTTGACATCAATTCCAATTTTACCAAACTTTCGAATCGGATGAAACGAAGAAAACAAAATGAACAAGCAGAGTGTGGACCTTGGCCGACGAGCAGAAGAATGCGGTGGCCAGTCGTGCGTGCCGGCGGGGTTGCAGCAGATAGAAGAAAGAAAAGGGCGATGGCGACTGGGGTGGAGAGGGAGATATGGAGAAGAAGGAAAGGGGGAAAAGAAAATGGTGAAATGCTGTCAAAATTTTGTTTAATAATATATAATAAATGCTGAAAAAAACTAAAAACTCAGTACTTCAAGCAAGGGTTGAATGTCCAAAGATGTTACATTGCAATCCAAATTCCAACAACAAAAATTTCAAAATTGTTCATTTCAATTGACGTTAAGATGAAGGGATCTCACTCACAATATAACATACATGATTACTCATCATTACTCCTCTTATAATCAATTGGCTTTAAGATAAAATCTGATGTCTAATAAGCATAACATCAATAACACATCGTATATCTCAAATATAAGCAAGTTTAGAATCAAAAGAAATAGAAAAAAAGAAACGCATATGAGATCATAGATGATACCCGAGAAAGAAAGAAATGATAAACGAGGGCTTTTGAGACTCGCTCTTAAAGAATTCAATTTTGATCTCTTCTTCTCTTTTATTTTTCTTTTATTGCATCAATGGAGTTTTCTACCCAAAGAATACATATTCCTAGTAGAACATAACAAAACAATTAAACAAGTCACACGACCACCCTTTTATGTGGAAAAAAAAAAGCAAGAAGAGTTTAATAGCTAAACTATAAATTCATAAGTTCAACCTAAAGTATGGATATCGAGAGATATTTACTAATGGGTTGTGGTGTGGGGGTGAATATAAACTAGAAGTTGTGTGACGCAGTAAGCAAAAGAAAATCAATTGACGCTCTAGAAAGTAAAAACATACATAATCTGGTCACTTGACGCGCTAGCGCGAGTATACACAAACGTGTCAACAAGTAATGGGAATAACAAGTATTCCAAGATTGAATCCACAGAGAAATTTTGGCAAAAAACAATTATAACATGCATGCGATACAACAAGGTAACAGTAACGGGTGAAAATGATGGTTGGTTGTGAAAGAGTTTCGGCATGCATAGCGGAAGCAACATTGGATCTAAGTACTTTTATTTTGTTAATTTCAAAGGAAAAAACATGTAATTTGAAAATCAAAGACAATAATTTAGAAGTTACCTTTGAAGTTCAAATTCTTCTCGATTCCAAACCCGATCTTCGAACGTAATGGTCACGAACCAATACGAGAGTTTTCCCGACTATTCTTCGGCCTTAGAACGAGATCGTGGGATCCTTTGAGTGACTAATTTAAAAGAGAATTGAAGATGGAATTAGAGAGAATGGTAGAGAAATTGTTTTTACAATTCTCAAAGTTCATCAAAATTCCAAGAAGAAGTTAATCTAATTAACCCCGTGTATATATAGAAGACTACGTGCAAAAACATGCAAAATTGAGTTAACAATAGGATGTCATGTAGAATCCACTCAATTTAGTGGGATTGGTGGCTTGATGTGAGATGAACACTTAGCAAAAAAGTTTGACTCATAAAAACACCAACAAATGATTTTTTCCACTAACTAAAGAATTAGATTTTTCCACTAACTTAAGAATTGATTTTTTCCACTAACTTTAGTCATTAAATTGACTCTTGACTTTCAAGGTTTAGTGGAATCAACATTTGACTTTTGACTTTTAAAGTTTTAGTCAATTGTCTACAATTTGACTTTTGACTAACTTTGATCAAATGAAGTCAATTTAAAAAATTGATTTTAAATTAAATTAAAGGTTAGTTGCACAAATAGCAATCGGGCCCAAACTAATTGCAAATTTAGAAAACTTTAAAATCTTTTGCAAATATGCCAAAAAAATTTGTTTCTATCAATAGACTTCTATCAGTGATAGACTATTATCACTGACAAAAATCTATAAAAAGCTGAAGTGATCAGCGATAGACTTCTATCAGCCATAAGATATCAGCCATAAGATATCAGCGATAGAAATTGTCATATCTGCAAAAATTTTAAAAACATGCTATATTTTTAATTACGTTATTCTAAATTGACATCGATTACAATTTCCCTTAAATTAGGGTTGGTTGCACAAATAACAATCGGGCCCAAACTAATTGCAAATTTAGCAAACTTTAAAATCTTTTGCAAATATGGCAAAGACTATTATCAGTGATAGACTATTATCACTGACAAAAATCTATAAAAAGCTGAAGTGATCAACGATAGACTTCTATCAGCCATAAGATATCAGCGATAGAAATGACCATATTCGCAAAAATTTTAAAAACATGCTATATTTTTAATTATGTTATTCTAAATTGACATTTGTTACAATTTCCCTTAAATTAGGGTTGGTTGCACAAATAGCAATCGGGCACAAACTAATTGCAAATTTAATATCCAATAAATCCAACACTAATCCCGATCATTCCCGATATACATGATTATGAATCCCTATTCATATTTTCGATATTTAAATCTTATTTAAATATCTTCATCTCTCTATTTCTCAATTCGCAATTGAATGTTATGTCGTTAAATATATCACATATATTTAATGCTTATTCCCTAATTCGAATTCGAACACTTCGAATTCACTCGTCACACTGTTCTAAGGTTTAGTCCGATATGAGCTAGCAGGGGGGCCTCATGGACCTACAGATCATGAGCTCCAACGGTCCGAGATTAACTGATTAAACTCTTTAACCCAGTTAATCAACATTCGTTAACTACCAGGACATTCCACTATAGCCTAGTAGTTGCACTCTCCTCACTGTAGATATATTTATGTCCACTCGATATAACCATGATTAGTAAGTTGACCATTCACAGGTTGTTCGTAATTTACGGTTGGGTCAAATATATGTTTTACCCTTGTAATTACATCTTGCTCCTTAAGTCCCACTGATCCTCTAATGAACAATTGGTTTGTGATCCGATCACTAAACCGATTGGTATGTGATCTAATCATTATACCGAGTCCCTCTCGGGCCAATGGAAGGTGGGGCCCCTTGCTCAAGACCTAGAGTCAGCACTTAAGGGAACAACCTATCTACTATCCCTAGAGACGGGTAGGAGTGAATTTCATCTTGCACCCTATGTCCCCAGCAATCTATCTGGTCTTACCCCTGAAATGGGAGGCTTATTGAGTCGGCGCTGTTGAGCCACTCTCACCCATGCAGATCTAAGGATAATCCCGAATAAACAGGAGTTCATAGTTAGCTCAGGATTAAGGTCAAGTTACCTAGATCATCGTTTTGAAATAGTCAGTCTTTAAAACAGTAAACAGTGTTATAAAGCAAAAGTGACTTATTTCGCGGTCTGGTCTAATGCAAACTCTTTGCATAGGACGCCCTCATTCACATGTCTCCACATGAACGATTCAGGATCACATCGTTTGTACTAAATACAAAATGGGCCGCATCCAATAGTATCTCCAGGATAACGTATTCAGCCTTATCCGTATACTATAGACCGTTTTGGCTATTTACTCGAACTTGATCCACTTTTATATCTCAACATAAAGTTCAAGTACTCATGTTATAGCCATGAATCTTAGTTTATTGGATTTAGGATTTTCTAAAAAGAAATAAGCAATTCACATATTCAATAATTAACTTTATTGAATAAACCTCAATAACACTTTATTAGTAATAAAATATGTTTATCGTTTCCACGAGTTTTAGGACATAAAACCCAACAGGTTGTTGTGTTGTTTCATGTGTTGGGTTTTATGTCCTAAAACTCGTAGTTTGTAAACTGAATGAATGTAAATATTATATTTCAATAAAGTTGTTATTGAATTTTAGTGAATTGTGTTTGTATTAACCTATACCAATAACTAACACCCATGGCGATAGTATGAGTACTTGAACTTCATGTGTGACATGAATGTGAATCAAGTTCAAGTAGACAGCCAAAATGGTCTATAGTATAGGGATAAGGCTGGGTACCTTATTCTGGGGACACTATTGGACGCGGCTCACTTTGTATAGTACGAAACGATGTGATTCGAATCGTTTCATGTAGAGACATGTGAGTGAGGGCGTCCTGTGCAATGAGTTTGCACAAGACCGAACCAGAAATAAAATCGCTCTTTCTTTATAACACCGTTTACTGTAAAGACCGGTTTATTCATTTGATGACTTAGGTAACTCGATCTCAATCCTGAGCTTACTATGAACTCCTGTTTATTCAACCTTATCCTTTGATTTGTACGGGTGAGAGTGGCCAGATCGCCGACTCAATATGCCTACCATCTTGGGGATAAGATTGAATAAGTGGCTGGGGACATAGTTGTAGCAAGATTGGAGTTCACTCCTACCCGCTTACAGGGTTAGTAGAAAGGTTGTTCCCTTTAGTGCTGACTCCAGGTCTTGAACAGTGGGCCCATCCTCTCCTGATCAGGGAGGAATCTGATTTGATGGTTGGACCACAAATCAATTGTTCATTAGAGGTGTCAGTGGTACTTAAGGAACAAGATATAATACAAGGGTTAAACGGTATAAATGACCCGTTGTGATTATGAACGACCTGTGAAGGATCGACTTACTGATGATAGTTATATCAACAGGACACAATATATCTACAGTGAGGAGAGTGCAGCCCTTGGACTTTAGTGGAGTCTCCGGGGGTTAACGAATGTTGGTTAGTTCGGTTAAAAGAGTTTTGACCGGATAATCTCGTATCGTTGGAGCTCATGATCTGTAGGTCCTTACGGTTCTCCTGGCTAGCTCGGATAAAGCCGTGAAACAATATAAAAGAAAAGAAAAGAATTTGAATCGTTCAAATTCGGGTTTGTGGAAGAAGGATAGACATATTTAAATATGATTTAAATATGGCATCGGCCTGAAACATGAATGAGATTCATGTGAAAAAAGTCGGTTTTTTCTGAAAAACCGAGTTTAGTTATATTATTTAATCAATATTTGATATTGAATTAAATAATATTTATTAATTAAAAAGTTTAATTAATAATTATATATATATTTTATTTATTAAAATATTTAATAAATAAAATTATTATTATTATTTTTAATAATAATAATTATTATTTATATATATATATATATATATATATATATATATATATACACATGTGTCTTGCTGCATGCAAGACACATGTTAAAGTATAAATATATATATGTTACGTAACATATGGGCTGATAAGGAGAGTGAACAAAAGTTTGCACAAGATTTTTTGAGAAGAAAGTTTTACAAAATTGAATTTGATTCAATTTAAAAAAACAGTGGGTACACATTTTGAAGAAAAAGTTTTTTCAGCCCTCTGTTCTTCTCTTCTTCCTCTTCCTCTTTTCCTTCTTTTCTTTTGTAAAAGGAGTTCCACCACTCCGTTTCTCGGCCCGAGGATAGCGGGACTACCGTGGGTGGTCCACGAAGGTTTCGTGAGAAGGCTCGGTGAGCTCGTGAGGAGCTTCTGGCGGTGAAAACTGGAGAAATACGAACGACAAGGGTATGTGTTCTAACTTCTCTTTTTCATCGCTTTTGCATGTTTCCGATTTGTTTAAATTGATGAAATTAGAGTGTCCATGATCCAAATTCGCTTCCGCTGCGTGCCGTGGGCGCTCCATCAATTGGTATCAGAGCGTTTTTGGCCACTCAATTTCATCAATTTAAATTATGGTGGGTTTTATTTTAGAAATTGTTTCTGAATGGATTCTAAAGTGAATATCGATTTTGGCATAGTTTCTTTTTGAATTTCATTATTTGTAATTGCCCGAGAATGTATGGGCTTTATTGCATGCTAAAGAGTCTGTATTTTTAGAGTCATTAGAGTCCATATAGGTTTCTTTGTGAAAGAAATTTGAGATTGAAACTCGCCGAAATGTTCGGTGTAAGTTCAATTTCATTCAAGGCAATACGAGAAGAAATTCGAAGAATTTTTGGCCGAAGCGTTCGGAGGAAGCAAGTTGGTCAAAGGCGGTGCGAAGAGTTCGAAGTCCGCTCAAGACGTGGCTTGTTGATCAAGCTTGTAATAAATTAGTTATTGCTTGTTAAATGCCAAAATCGATCCACTTTAGTGTGTTTAATTAATTATGCATTGCGAATGTATGTTTTAATTAAATTTCATGTTTGTATGTGCATAACGTATGCCATATAGATTTAAAATCCCACCGTAGGAAGCATGCTTCATGCATTGAAAATATGTTATAAGTGTTATAATATATCGTATGCATATTTGGCAATTCATTTGTTTTAATATAAAAGTTATATTAATTAATGAATTAGTTGTTGTTAGTTCAAATAGAATAATTGATATAATTGTTATATTAATTATGAAATTGAATCAACAACATAGGTTGTCCTAATTTTATGCACATGGTATATTATAAGTGTTATAATGTATAGGATGCATGTTTATTCATGAGTATTAATATAAGAGTTATATTAATTCATGAATTATATGTTGTTTGCTTAATAGAATAATTGATATAAGTGTTATATTAATTATGAAATTAAACATCCAACATTAGATGCATTTTGTTTGTTATAAGTGTTATAATGTATAGGATGCATGCTTAATTCATGAGAATTGATATAAGTGTTATATTAATTTATGAATTAGGAGTTGTATATTTAAAAACATAATTGATATAATTGTTATATTAATTATGAAATTAAATATTCAACTTATCATGCCTTAGTGTTGCATGTTTGAGAAGCATGTAGAAGTTTGTTGTAGTTAGTCTTAGTTTTGCAAAGTGTTGTAAAATTGGCATAGACTTTTAAAATCTATAACAAAGAAACGCATGTTCATTTAGGGTTAATTGAGACGTCCGGTTCATTAGATGAATAGGTCGTTATCTCGTAAATACTAAGGTTATGAGAAACTCACCCGGTGAAATTCTGTTCGAGGTTGGAGGTATTTAAGTTGACGGTTTACGGAACACCTCCTACCTGGGGACGATCCGGTACTTGAGTAAAGTTAACCTGGTTTTATGAGCGTGCGCGAGAGGTATGAGGTTAATTAAACTTGTTAATAGCCTAGACTTCTCAGGTAAAAAGTTTACCTAGACTTAGGTCTTATTGTCTTAGCCGGATAATGCCTGAGTAATTTACCCATTCCGTCTTAAAATACTTAGTAGAGGTGTTGAGAAGGTATATATGATATGTCCCTCTCCTCCTACGTTCTCTGTTAAGTTCACACCGTGAGAATTATGCTCGGCCTCGTGATGTCAATAGGGCATCCCCATTCGGATGGTATTTGCATAATTCAAGAGCAAGGTGAATGGAGAAAGTATTTATAGTAAGTGGGAGAAGGAAGTATGTCAATACATCCTGCGGTCTCCTCCATTGGATTGAACCGTGAGATTCCTATGTTCCGCCTGCTAGGTGCCCACAAGTGGTACCGATCCATTCGGAGGGTCGTTTCATAGGAATCGGAACATCTCAATCACCATTTATGGATAAAGAAACATAGAGCCATTCCCAACTTTGACATTTCCATTCGGTTGCATCGTTGGGGCCGCCCTATGAATTCTAAAAATGGAGGGTCACACTTACGAGATTTGCTAAGGAGTTAGTAAATCTTGACCAAACAGCGATAACTAAGATGCTATAGGAATATGAGATATTCTGGTATTAGCATTTAGTCAAGAATGTCTTGATTCAGTGAAGGAATGCTTGACTGCCCCTCGGTAGCGACCATTCTGACCCACTGAAGTATCGTTGCAGTTTAATAATGAGTTTTGGGTACATTATTATTCTTTGCTAAATTCTTGATTGGTGTCTAAATTAGGTTAAAACCTTTTCACTAATATTTATTCATTCTCCTTTCAGCATGTCTAGCTCTTTCATTCACTTACTAGCTTCCGATAAGTTAACCGGCGATAACTACGCGACCTGGAAATCGAACTTGAATACGATTCTCGTTCTTGATGATCTAAGGTTCGTCTTATCAGAGGATTGTCCTCCCCCTCCTAGCTCGGATGCGACTCGAACTGTTCGAGACGCATATGATAGATGGACAAGGGCTAATGATAAAGCCCGAGTCTATATCTTAGCCAGCATATCTGATGTGTTAGCTAAAAAGCACGAGGAAATGGTTTCTGCTAAAGAAATCATGTCTTCATTACAGGAGATGTTTGGACTTCCGTCCTCATCGGTCTGTCATGAAGCCCTCAAATTCGTTTACAACTCTCGCATGAAGGAGGGAACCTCTGTTAGGGAGCATGTCCTTAACATGATGGTCCACTTCAATGTGGCGGAAGTAAACGGAGCTATTATAAATGAGTCAAGTCAAGTAAGCTTTATCTTGGAATCTCTTCCGAAGAGTTTCCTTCAGTTCAGAACCAATTTGGTAATGAACAAAATAAAGTATAATTTGACTTCTCTCCTCAGCGAGCTACAGACCTATCAGTCCCTACAGACTTCTAAAGGAAAAGAGAAGGAGGCAAATGTTGTCACTTCTAGGAAATTCCAAAAGGGGTCGTCTTCAGGGAGTAGGTCTGAACTTTCTTCTATTAAGAATAAGAGTATTCAAAAGAAGAAGAAAGATAAAAGGAAGGGAAAAGCACCTGCTACTGCTAAGAGCAAGAGTAAATCTACAGACAAAGGAAAATGTTTCCATTGTGGTGTAGATGGGCACTGGAAACGGAATTGCCCAAAGTATCTTGCAGAGAAAAAGGCTGAGAAGGAAAGACAAGGTAAATATGATTTACTTGTTGTTGAAACATGTTTAGTAGAACATGATTGTCATACCTGGATACTTGATTCAGGAGCTACTAACCATGTTTGTTCTTCTTTTCAGGAAACTAGTTCTTGGCAGCCACTTTCTCGAGGTGAGATAACTCTCAGAGTTGGAACTGGAGAGGTTGTCTCAGCTGAAGCAGTGGGAGCTGTAAAGTTGTTGTATAGAGATAGTTTCATTTTACTAGAAAATGTACTCCTGGTTCCTACCTTCTAGAGGAATCTTGTATCTATATCTTGTTTGTTAGAACAGTTGTATAAAGTATCTTTTGTTCATAATGAAACGTTCATTAGCAAAAGAGGTGTACGTATTTGTCCTGCGAAACTTGAAAACAACTTGTATGTGTTAAGACCAACCGAAGCCAAAGCTATTTTGAACACTGAAATGTTTAAAACAGCTGAGACTCAAACTAAAAGGCAAAAACTTTCTCCAAGTACTTATCTTTGGCACTTAAGACTAGGTCACATTAATCTCAATAGGATTGGGAGATTGGTTAAGAGTGGTCTGCTAAATCGTTTAGAGGACAACTCTTTACCGCCATGTGAGTCTTGTCTTGAGGGCAAAATGACCAAACGATCTTTTTCTGAAAAAGGTCATAGGTCCAAAGAACCTCTAGAAATCGTGCATTCGGATCTCTGCGGTCCTTTGAATGTCAAAGCACGAGGAGGGTATGAATATTTCATCAGTTTCATTGATGATTATTCTAGGTACGGTTATCTTTATCTAATGCATCATAAGTCCGAAGCTCTTGAAAAGTTCAAAGAGTATAAGGCAGAGGTTGAGAACACATTAGGTAAATCGATAAAAACACTCCGATCAGATCGAGGTGGAGAGTATATGGATTTAAGATTCCAGGACTATATGATAGAACATGGAATAGTATCTCAACTCTCAGCGCCAGGAACACCACAGCAGAATGGTGTGTCCGAGAGGAGAAATAGAACCCTGTTAGACATGGTTCGATCTATGATGAGTTATGCTCATT
Source organism: Herpetospermum pedunculosum (assembly GCA_028017165.1). Lineage (NCBI taxonomy): Eukaryota > Viridiplantae > Streptophyta > Magnoliopsida > Cucurbitales > Cucurbitaceae > Herpetospermum > Herpetospermum pedunculosum. The sequence continues at coordinate 6,410,505 of CM051524.1, read as the reverse complement.
TGCCTAGTTCGTTTTGGGGATATGCAGTAGAGATTGCAGTATATATTTTGAACATGGTTCCCTCTAAGAGTGTTTCTGAAACACCTTATGAGTTATGGAGAGGGCGTAAAGGTAGTTTACGTCACTTCAGGATTTGGGGGTGTCCGGCACATGTGCTAGTACCCAATCCAAAGAAGTTGGAACATCGTTCAAAATTGTGCCTATTTGTAGGTTACCCCAAGGAAACGAAAGGTGGTCAATTTTACGATCCTCATGAGAACAAGGTACTAGTATCGACTAATGCCACGTTCTTAGAGGAAGACCACATGAGAGATCATCAACCGTCGAGCAAAATTGTTTTGTCCGAATTTTCCAGGAAAGCTACAGACGGATCAACAAAGGTTGTTGATCAGGCTGGTCCTTCTCAAGAGTTGAGAAAGCCTCGACGCAGTGGGAGGGATGTAAGACAGCCCGACCGCTACATCGGTTTGTCTGAAACTCAAGTCGTCATACCTGATGATGGCATTGAGGATCCATTGACCTTTAAACAGGCAATGAATGACATAGACAAGGACCAGTGGCTTAAAGCCATGGATCTCGAAATGGAGTCTATGTACTTCAATTCGGTCTGGGATCTTGTAGACCAACCAGATAGTGAAAGACCTATCGGTTGCAAGTGGATCTACAAGAGAAAACGAGACCAAGCCGGTAAGGTGCAAACCTTTAAGGCTCGACTTGTGGCAAAAGGTTATTCCCAAAGAGAAGGGGTGGACTATGAAGAAACTTTTTCTCCTGTTGCCATGTTAAAGTCGATTAGAATACTCTTATCCATTGCTACATTTTATGATTGTGAAATCTGGCAAATGGATGTCAAGACTGCCTTTCTGAATGGTAATCTTGAGGAGAGTATCTATATGGCTCAACCAGAGGGATTCATACTTCAGGGTCAAGAGCAAAAGGTTTGCAAGCTTAATCGATCCATTTATGGGTTGAAGCAAGCATCTAGATCCTGGAATATAAGGTTTGATACGGCGATCAAATCTTATGGCTTTGAACAAAATATTGACGAACCTTGTGTTTACAAGAAAGTAGTCAATAATGTTGTAGCTTTCTTAGTCTTGTACGTAGACGATATACTACTCATTGGGAATGATGTAGGGTTCCTAACTGACGTTAAGAATTGGCTAGCGACCCAATTCCAAATGAAAGATTTGGGAGAGGCTCAGTTTGTTCTAGGGATTCAGATCGTAAGGGATCGTAAGAACAAAGTGCTAGCGCTGTCTCAAGCATCTTATATTGACAAAGTGTTGTCAAGATATTCGATGCAGAATTCCAAGAAAGGTTCGCTGCCTTTTAGGCATGGAATTCACTTGTCTAAGGAACAGTCTCCTAAGACACCTCAAGAGGTTGAGGATATGAGACGAATTCCCTATGCATCTGCAGTTGGTAGTCTCATGTACGCTATGTTGTGTACACGACCCGACATCTGCTATGCAGTAGGAATTGTCAGTAGGTTCCAGTCCAATCCAGGATATGATCACTGGACAGCCGTTAAACATGTCCTCAAGTATCTTAGGAGAACGAGAGACTATGTGCTTGTGTATGGCGCGAAGGATTTGATCCTTGCAGGATACACTGACTCTGATTTTCAGACTGATATAGATTCCAGGAAATCTACATCAGGATCAGTGTTCACTCTTAACGGAGGAGCAATAGTATGGAGGAGTATAAAGCAAGGTTGTATTGCTGACTCCACCATGGAAGCTGAGTATGTCGCAGCTTGCGAAGCAGCGAAGGAAGCTGTATGGCTTAGGAAGTTCTTGACTGATTTGGAAATTGTTCCAAATATGAACTTGCCAATCACCCTTTATTGTGATAACAGCGGTGCAGTGGCAAATTCTAAAGAACCCAGAAGCCATAAGCGTGGAAAACATATTGAGCGGAAATATCATCTCATCAGGGAGATAGTGCAACGAGGAGATGTGATCGTCACACAGGTAGCCTCGGAGCACAACATTGCTGATCCGTTTCCTAAGTCTCTCACGGCTAAAGTGTTTGAGAGACACCTAAAAAGTCTAGGGCTGCGAGCTGCTCAGTAGGACAGTGGGAGAGACTTTAGATATTTGATATTCTAGTTCTCTCGACCAGCATGTACTCCACTGACGTTTTAGTCCAAGTGGGAGTTTGTTGGGTTTTATGTCCTAAAACTCGTAGTTTGTAAACTGAATGAATGTAAATATTATATTTCAATAAAGTTGTTATTGAATTTTAGTGAATTGTGTTTGTATTAACTTATACCAATAACTAACACCCATGGCGATAGTATGAGTACTTGAACTTCATGTGTGACATGAATGTGAATCAAGTTCAAGTAGACAGCCAAAATGGTCTATAGTATAGGGATAAGGCTGGGTACCTTATTCTGGGGACACTATTGGACGCGGCTCACTTTGTATAGTACGAAACGATGTGATTCGAATCGTTTCATGTAGAGACATGTGAGTGAGGGCGTCCTGTGCAATGAGTTTGCACAAGACCGAACCAGAAATAAAATCGCTCTTTCTTTATAACACCGTTTACTGTAAAGACCGGTTTATTCATTTGATGACTTAGGTAACTCGATCTCAATCCTGAGCTTACTATGAACTCCTGTTTATTCAACCTTATCCTTTGATTTGTACGGGTGAGAGTGGCCAGATCGCCGACTCAATATGCCTACCATCTTGGGGATAAGATTGAATAAGTGGCTGGGGACATAGTTGTAGCAAGATTGGAGTTCACTCCTACCCGCTTACAGGGTTAGTAGAAAGGTTGTTCCCTTTAGTGCTGACTCCAGGTCTTGAACAGTGGGCCCATCCTCTCCTGATCAGGGAGGAATCTGATTTGATGGTTGGACCACAAATCAATTGTTCATTAGAGGTGTCAGTGGTACTTAAGGAACAAGATATAATACAAGGGTTAAACGGTATAAATGACCCGTTGTGATTATGAACGACCTGTGAAGGATCGACTTACTGATGATAGTTATATCAACAGGACACAATATATCTACAGTGAGGAGAGTGCAGCCCTTGGACTTTAGTGGAGTCTCCGGGGGTTAACGAATGTTGGTTAGTTCGGTTAAAAGAGTTTTGACCGGATAATCTCGTATCGTTGGAGCTCATGATCTGTAGGTCCTTACGGTTCTCCTGGCTAGCTCGGATAAAGCCGTGAAACAATATAAAAGAAAAGAAAAGAATTTGAATCGTTCAAATTCGGGTTTGTGGAAGAAGGATAGACATATTTAAATATGATTTAAATATGGACATATTTAAATATGATTTAAATATGGCATCGGCCTGAAACATGAATGAGATTCATGTGAAAAAAGTCGGTTTTTTCTGAAAAACCGAGTTTAGTTATATTATTTAATCAATATTTGATATTGAATTAAATAATATTTATTAATTAAAAAATTTAATTAATAATTATATATATATTTTATTTATTAAAATGTTTAATAAATAAAATTATTATTATTATTTTTAATAATAATAATAATTATTTATATATATATATATATATATAAATACATGTGTCTTGCTGCATGCAAGACACATGTTAAAGTATAAATATATATATGTTACGTAACATATGGGCTGATAAGGAGAGTGAACAAAAGTTTGCACAAGATTTTTTGAGAAGAAAGTTTTACAAAATTGAATTTGATTCAATTTAAAAAAACAGTGGGTACACATTTTGAAGAAAAAGTTTTTTCAGCCCTCTGTTCTTCTCTTCTTCCTCTTCCTCTTTTCCTTCTTTTCTTTTGTAAAAGGAGTCCCATCACTCCGTTTCTCGGCCCGAGGATAGCGGGACTACCGTGGGTGGTCCACGAAGGTTTCGTGAGAAGGCTCGGTGAGCTCGTGAGGAGCTTCTGGCGGTGAAAACTGGAGAAATACGAACGACAAGGGTATGTGTTCTAACTTCTCTTTTTCATCGCTTTTGCATGTTTCCGATTTGTTTAAATTGATGAAATTAGAGTGTCCATGATCCAAATTCGCTTCCGCTGCGTGCCGTGGGCGCTCCATCATCATGCAGTAGCCTAAACGAAGAATAAAATGTAAAGCAAGCACCTCAAGGCAACACTATAATGTTGTGCCTACATATACTTGCGGTCACCTAAATGTCTCATCCACCATATAATACATCTGGGGGAGGGTTTGTCATATATTTCCCCTGGTACAGTACCGTATTTAGCTGTTATAGTTACCTATTGGCCTTCTACAGCATATCATCAATGTATCGCCCTTCCTCTCTATCCTACGAGAGGTTTTATAACTGTTTGTTCACAACGTATAAGTTTTTACAACACGTTCTCGCTCTTCCACAAGGTTTCCACACATTGAGCTTCTCCCGAAGCATCTATGCATTGCTACTTTTTATCAGTTCGTGACTCAGACAAAAGTAATTTAAATAAAGAACTCTTGAGAAGAAGATATAAATGATGAGTTCAAATCGATTTACGCTAAAGCAACGAGGAAACTGCAACATTAGAGGCCTTTAGTCAAGCCTTGAAGAATAAATTTAGCTACTCACACTCTGAAAATAAAAGTAGAAAAAACAATAAAGGGTTCATGTTGAAAATGAAAGAAATACAAATGTAAAGAAAGTTGTAAATAAACAGTTGCATATAAACAGTATAAATAAACAGTTGAAATTTTTTCTTGAGCTCTCCAATGGTGGGTTGTTACTTCCACCCTTGGATCTCGAGCTTCTCCAATGGAAGAGAAGAATGATGCCCCCAACCGCGAAACTCCAAACAATCAAACTTGACCTAAAAATAGGTAAATGGTTATTTAAATAGAGAATTCTAGCCAATCACAATGTTCCAGGCACCCAGGCAAGATTGCTTTATGGCAGACGCTGTAGGTGCTTTTTGCAAACGCACCAGACAACTTTTGGCTGACGCTGCAGACGTATTTATGAATATTTGCTTTATTGTCGGTCATTATCCATCCGTTGTAAGCTCTGCACCATATTTGTCTGCTTCATGATCTTATTAAAAGAGAAAATCATGTTTTTCTTAACAAATATTCCTTTCATGCGACGCGCTAGGATGCTCATGTGATGTGCTAGACGTTTTCATAAGACACGTTGGCGATGCAGATGGTTTTCCATTTCCTGAAATAATAGCAAAGTGTCAATTCTAGCAAAAATTTAAATGGTTTTTGAATGATTTTCAATAAAGAAAAAAACTTTCTAGCGCACGTAGGTTTAGTAAAATGTAAGATGAAACGATTAATACTCAAGCTCTTCAGATGCAGTGAGGGCAATAATGCATCAAATTTAGGTACTAAATAACAATCCTTCTGCGAATTATCATTTACATTACAATCAAATTCCAACAACAAAAACTTCACTTGTCCATTTCAATTAGCATAACCACAATAACATGTCATATATCTCAAATCGAAGTAAGTCTAGAATCAAAAGAGAAAAGAAAAGAGAAACGCATATGAGATCATTGATGATACTCGAGAAAGGAAGAAATAATGAATGGTGGTTTTTTAGACTCGAGGGTATTAATCACTGACTGTGTATGGTGTTTTGATCGGAAATCAATCTCGTGTGTGAGTAGATTGAAGAAACACAAAAGCTAAAATGTGCAAAGGAGAACATACCTAGTCTTCAACAAAACACTACAAAATAGTAAATAAGACTACATCTTGAAAAAATTTCATAGCAAAACACTACAAAGCCTCGTGTACATTTTTTTTTGGTTAGGTATATTCAACTTTCTAATAAATCATATACTTTTAGGAGATAAACACTCGATATTTATATGTATTTTTTTTTTTTTTTTTTTTTTTTTTTTTTTAGGATGCAATTCCCATGCATCTCATTTTTTGTTTCATATTTCAATAATATTTTTTTTTTTATCAAATCTCTCTTTAATTATGAGGTTGAAATTAAATAATAGAATAGAAAATTTTCATACCCTTTAAAAAAATGACACGTTGCGAAATGATTTAAAAAAATAATATATTTAATAGTGTGAGTCCAGTTGAACAACCATTTCGCCACGTGTCATTTTTTTAAAGACAGTGGTATGAAGTTTTTTCATACCAGGGATGTACTAGAAATTCCCCCGGACCATGGTGGTATGTTTTTAATCATGACAATATTATTTGAATATTTAAATTAAATAGGGATCTGTACTGAAAAAAAAAATTATTAATTGACTAAATGATATATTTAACGTCATTACTTTTTTATATTTTTTTCCCTTGTCACATTTTGAGTTATTAATTCATGCTTACAATGGAAAAGGTAAAACATAAATTTTATAAATGTCAATAACCATTTCTGTAAATACAAATATTTTTTTTTAAACTGATGTATACTTCTCAAATTGGAGAATGATTAATTATAAATTTCATAAAACAACCTTTTATAAAAAATAGATAAGTGTTGCAATTTTTACCTATTGTTCAACTTTTACTATATTCACGTTAGAAAAAGAAAAAAAAGAGAAAAAAACTCTCAAAAAATTTACTAAAAAATTTACTAATTTAAACGAAAACCAAATCCGAATAATTAAATAGACGAGAATTAAGTCCACGAATAAATGCACAAAATTGGTCATTGAACCAAAAATCATAAATTTTCAACCAAAAAAAAATTCAACCCTAATGTATTGAGAATTCCAATCAATTTCATGCCCTTATAATTCATCAAAGACATGTAAGACCATTTGTTTAAAACAATTTGTGCAATTGTGGCACACGACTAACTAAAAGTAAAAATGACTAACTAAAAGTAAAAATTGGGGTAAAAAACAATTTATACCCTTAAATTTTGGAGGTTGTATCAATTAAAATCCTAAACTAATGATTGTATCAATTTAAACCATGAACTTTCATAAGTGTATCAATTTACACCCTCTTTTAAAAAAATGTTAGTTTTGTGTAAAAACTTATAATTTATCAATTAAATTCCTAAACTTTCATATAATTGATTCACTTATAAAAGTTTAGGAGTTTAATTGCTAAAATTATGTCTTTATGTGTTTAAATTAACGGTTTTAAAATAAAATTGATACTGAAAGTCCAGGGTTTAAATTGATACAATTATTAGTTTATAATTTTAATTGATACAACTCCAAAATTTAAGGGTGTAAATTGATTTTTACCCTAAAAATTACAATGTTTATTCAAAAGATAAATAATGCAAAACTAATCAAGTCTTTGAATGTCAAAGTAAGCATTTGAGATTTCATGTCAATCGAAATTCTGACAGACCATCTACGTTGCCAAATTCATATGCAAGAATGAAATGTACTATAAGAGGAGGGGCGTGGTATCAACTCTCCACTGGGCATTTGGGCATTAGGGTTTAAGTAAGCTACCTTGGTACATGATGCACTTTTCGGTAACTGACATCTAGTCTCTCTTTCTTGGAGTCAGAAGTTCAAATTCACATGTTTTTGAAACAAATAAATAATTTTATCTACGATTCATTGGAACAAAAAAAGCCCGGCTAGGTACCGACCAGGCCAGGCCGTATAAATAAAAAGAAAAGGACTTTTCAGATGAAATAAAATAAAAGAGGTACTTTATTTTTAAAATATATATTTTGAGTAATCTTTAATATATTGGTATTTTTATATATTAGGATTGGAGATATCTTTTCTTTTGAGCCCTTACTTTATCTAAATATAATGAATTGCTGATAAAAGTTTTTATCGATTTTATAGACCATCCATCGTACTAAATAAAAAATGGATGAGATTGAAAATGAAAGTTAAAATAGAATAATCAGGTGGTAAAGGCTGTAAGGGTAAAATGTTGAAAAATCCCAAAATCTGATGGGATTATGTTGTACGCTAATTTAGGCATATCTTTGAAGCGTGCATTTTAAAAGAAAAACAACAATTTTAGTTAGATCAGTCATCAACCATCGTTTGATCCAACAACTTTCACCCACTCTACGCCTTTTTCAATCATTTGTCCTCCTCCGCCCTCCGCCATGAAAATAAAGCACAGAAAAGCTCCAAAAATTTCCCTTCTTCCAATCAGAAAACAGAAAAAGATGCTGTACCAACCTGGAAAATGGGTGGCGCTCGTGGCGGCGATATGGATTCAGGCATTTGCCGGCACCAATTTTGATTTCCCCTCTTATTCTTCCGATCTGAAAGCGGCTCTGGGGATGTCGCAATTGGAGCTCAACTATCTGGCGGTGGCTTCCGACGTCGGCAAGGCCTTTGGATGGTGCTCCGGCGTCGCTCTCTTGTATTTCCCTTTGTGGGTTGTGATGCTCATGGCTGCTTCCATGGGGTTTCTTGGCTATGGCCTTCAATGGCTTCTCCTTCAAAAGATTGTATCTTTTCCTTACTCCATGGTTGGTTTCCATTCTCATCTCATCTCATCTCTTCTCCCCCTGATATTGTTCAGACAAATCCAAGATCAAAACCATGTTGACCTAAATTGGATACATTTTCTAACAGATTGATAACCATTTGGTTTTTGATTTTTTATTTTTTCAAATTAAGCTTATGACTTCTACTCACGAGCTTCTTTTTTTTATATATGTTTTCAAAATTGAAGATAACTTGGAAAGTTTTTGTTTTTAGAATTTGGCTAATAATGAGAGAGTAAAACATAGGGTTAAAAAAGGCAGCACAATTTTTAAAAATTAAAAACTAAAAACAAAATGATTATCAAACAGGAGTCTAAATCATTAGTAGTCGATAGACATAATTGTTCATCCCGATTCCCAACTAAATTGTCACATTTTTTAAAACTAAAAACAAAATGATTATCAAATAGGAGTCTAAATCATTAGTAGTCGATAGACATAATTGTTCATCCCGATTCCCAACTAAATTGTCACATATTTGATACCCTTGTCATTTAATGTTTGTTTGATAATCATTTGATTTTTTGTTTTTGAAAATTGAGCTCGTAAATACTACTTCCACGTATGACTTCCTTTGTTTTGTAATAATTATTTTTAAAATCCAAACTAAATTTTGAAAACTTGCTTTTGTTTATGAAATTTGGCTAAGAATTTTAATGTTTCCGGTAAGAAAATAAGCACAATTTTCAAAAATAAAAAATAAAAAACCAAATGCAAACGGGCCTAAACTATAAGAATACAAAATTCAAATGTAGTACAAGATAGGTTTAGAAGAGGAGGCAAACGAATGGGAAAGAATGCTCTCATTTACCTACTTAGTGACAAAGCATTTCTTGTTATCAGGTATATCTTCTGTGCTTGTTGGCTGGATGTAGTATTTGCTGGTTCAATACGGTCTGCTATGTCTCATGTATAAAAAATTTCCCAGCCAACCGGTCGCTTGCACTGTCCTTGATTGTCAGCTTCAATGGCGTGAGTGCAGCTCTATACACCTTAATTGCCAATGCAATAGACCCCTATGATGCAAGCTTGTACCTCTTCCTAAATGCACTGGTTCCTCTCATCATCTCTGTCGTTGCCATCCTCCCAATCCTTCAACAGCCACCGGTTCAGCCTTCCTCTGCCGATGCCACCCGCCATGACTCCCTCATCTTCATCTGCTTATACATTACAGCAGTTATCACAGGCCTGTATCTAATCACCTTCAATTCCATGCCTACCAACAAATACGGGTCCCAAATTCTGTTAGCAGGGGCTTTTGCCCTTTTACTAGTTCCTCTTTGTTTGCCAGGAATTCTAAGTACTCGCAAGTGGTTGTTTCAGATCGTATCCACCAGCTTCAGCTGTCTTATTGACTCTAGATTCAACCTTGTCGATCATGAGCTTCACCAGGAGCTCATCACTGTTGGAACAGCAAGTGGCACGAAGGTCATCATCCCTTTTGATTCTAAAGAGAAGGAAAGCATTTCAAGGAAGGTGATGGAGAAAGAGAACTTGGTAGTGCTTGAAGAAGAGCATTCGGCTAAGATGCTCGTGCAACGGTTGGACTTTTGGCTCTATTATGTTGCATACTTTTGTGGTGGAACGATTGGGTTGGTTTACAGCAACAATCTTGGGCAGATCTCACAGTCGCTAGGATACAGTTCATTAACAAGTTCACTTGTAACACTCTACTCTTCTTGCTCCTTCTTTGGGCGGTTAATCTCAGCAGCCCCAGATTTCATGCGTGAGTATGTAGTAACAGCCAAAGGTTCAAACCTATATATATTCATTTTCCATTAAGTTCAGATAACTCAAAACTTTCCATTTGCATTATAAAGTGTGCATTCATATTCTTTCTTCTAGACTTAGTGTAGCAAATGCAGAAGGTTCGTACCTTCATGTATTCATTTGACACTGAAAGATTTAAGTTCAGATTCCATTTGCATTAGAAACTAGAAACTGTGGGTTCATATTCGTTCTTCTAAACGTCATGTAGTAACGCCAAAACGTTCATATCTACAGGTATTCACTTGATTGAAAGATCAAGTTTAGATAAATCCAAATTTCCCATTTGCATTAGAAAGTGTGGGTTCATATTTTTCCTTCTAGACTTCGTGTAGCAAATGCAAAAGGTTCATATCTACATATATGCATTTGTCAGTAAAAGATTTAGTTTAGATAATTTGAAACTTTTCATTTGCATTATAAAGTGCGGGCTCATATTCTTTCTTCTAGCCTTCATGTAGTAACAACAAAAGGTTCATATCTACGTGCATTCTTATGTATTGAAAGATTAAATTTGGATAACTTCCAACTTCCCATTAGCACTAGAAAATATGGGTTCATATTCTTCTTCTAGACTTCATGTAGTAACAACAAAAGGCTTATATCTACATCATTTTTCTTTGAAATAATAAGTTTAGACAACTTGAAACTTCCCATTTGCACTAGAAAATTCTTTCTGCTAGACTTCATGTAGTTAGATTAAAAGGTTCATATCTACATGTACTCATTTGTCATTTACAATACGAAAATGAGGGTTCATAATTCATATTCTTTGGAATTTCTTCTAGATTTGATGCAGTAACAGAAAAATGTACATATCTACATTAAAACTTCCCATTTGCATTAGAAAGTTCAGCTTCATCAGTGATAAATAACAGAGAAAATAAAATGCTGATGAAGTGATTAAATTGTGTACCTATGCAGAAAGGTGCATTTTGCAAGAACAGGGTGGCTAGCCATAGCACTAGTCCCAACTCCAATCGCCTTCATTTTACTCGCTACATCAGGCAGCAAGATCGCATTACAAGCCGGCACTGGCTTGATCGGCCTAAGTTCCGGATTCATATTCTCAGCCTCTGTTTCAATCACATCAGAATTATTCGGACCGAACAGCTCAGGAGTCAACCACAACATCCTCATCACCAACATCCCTCTCGGCTCGCTGCTCTACGGCGTCCTGGCGGCGGTGGCGTACGATTCAAGCGCCGGAAGTTCAAACCAGACAGCGGCGACTATAGAGGACGCGGTGGTGTGCATCGGCCGGAAATGCTATCTGCAAACGTTCATATGGTGGGCTTGCATCTCCATCGTCGGCCTTGGTTCTAGCTTCTTGCTATTCCGGCGGACGAAACCGGCGTACGACCGCCATTACGAGAGTAACCTAAGCATGATACAGAGACGCAGCTATTTTAGATCAGATCCTGAAATTTATGAAGAAAATTGAAATGAATTTGGGTTCCGAATTCAAATAATTATACCTTAATCAATATTGTAGAACACATTTTTTTTATCAAACTTGAGAAGCAAATTGAAAAAATGGAACGAACTCACTCATAATACATATTCAATTTTTTACATTTCTTTATTTTTCTTTTTTTACATATATTGAGATATAAATCTCGAAAAAAATTAATGTATGCCAATTACGGTTGAGTTATGTCAACTAACAAGAGTGTAGCTCAATTGACATATTGTATGAATTATGATCGAGAGGTCCTAAGTTCGATCACCCATTCCCACACATATTATAAAAAGAGTAAAAATAAAAATATTATTGTAGGCTATGCTCATTTTGCTTATTAGTTCATTTTAAGGTTGTTTATTTTATTTATTTGTTTACAACGAAGTGAGTATCAAATCATTATTTTTAAGATGATAATTGGTGTTTTATTCATTAAGTCGTGCTTAGATTATACTTTTTAGATAATGTTAGATACTAAACTTGTATTTTTTTAGCCAAAGCGAGCATGGCTCAGCGGGCATATGTATGTGTTGATGACCAAGAGGTATGTGGTTTGAATCCCCCCACCCCCAATGTACTCAAAAAAAAAAAAACTTGTATTTTTTTTATGTTTATTTCTATTTGGTCTCTAAACTTTTAAAAAATGTCTAATAGGTCTTCCTTAATAAATATAAATAAGTCTTGATTTTTTTTCTTCTAATTTTGTGTTTAATATGTCTTTGACATATTCAACCTTTTAAAAAATTCATGAACTTAGTAATAAGAAGTTGAAAGTTTAGGGTCCTATTAGACATACAATTCAATTTTATATATGTTAGATGGATTAGTTTTAATATGTTGGAGACTTATTGGACACAAAATTGAAGGTTGGATGACATATTAACTAAATTTTAAAGTTCAGAGACAAAATAGACAAAAACTTAAAACTTTGGAGACTGAACTTATAATTTAACCTATTTTTTAATCCTTTCTCTAACCTAAATAAATACTATAGAACTTGTTTGGGTCTAAGATCTTTTTAAGCTTCTAAAATTTTAAAATATAAATTATAAATTTGACTTCAAATTTTTTAAATTGTGTCTAATAAGTTATAAATTTTAAAGTGTTTAATAGAATTCTAAAATTTTAATAATGTATTTAATAAATCTATAATATTTTAATATTATGTTTAATAGGCTTGTGAACCTCGCAAAAAAAAAGTTTAATGGACTATGAACTTTCATATATATATATATTTTTTAGAGTAAAACTTGGTTGCTGCCTGGGCTACAAGTATCTTTTGCAGCCCAACCACCTCTCATGATTTGATTGGCTAATATTTAAATCATTTTTAAATAATAAAAAAATCTTTCACGCCGTTTATTGTGAGTAACTTTCCTTTTCTTATTCCACCAAATTAACAACTTTTTCTATTTTCTCTCTCTTCATTTCTCTACACTCCAATTTCAAAGCCATGAAATTTCAATTGGGGTTATTTGAAATTTGCAGGATTGATTGTGTGTTATATAGAATAAATTTTCAAGTGGGTTTTAGAGGAAGTGAAGGAAAAAGTGGGAAATTTCACGGTTGGATATGGATTCATCTGAGGTTGGTAAAGGGAAGGTAGATTAGATTTTCTTTTCTATAAGAAAAAATCCAAAAAAAAAAAAAATGATAACAATTTTTTTTTATTTGTCTAGAGATAGTATTGCAAATCTTGCTGCCTTAAAAAATAGTTAACAAAAAAAAAAAAATACTTATTGTAGAGTAAGGAAGAGAGAGTGAGAGATGAAATTGAAAACAAAGGTCAGATAGAAATGGAGGAAAGAGAGAAAAGATAGGAGAAGTTGTTTATCTGACGAAAAAGAAAGAGAAAGTTACGGAAGAAAAAAATCTAAGTAAACCGGCGTGAATAATTTTTTTTATTTAAAAAATAATATAAATATTCAGCAAATCAAATCGTGACACGTGTCGGGCTGCAAAAGATACTTGTAGCCCGGGCTGTAAGCAAGTTTTACTCTATTTTTTAATAACCACTCACCAAATAACTACAACAAACTCTCCTCTTAGAAACAGAGGACACCCACGCTAAAAAACTTTGAAATGAAATCTAGCGTTACTTATGTGTCCGATTGATGATGAAAAAGAAAAAAGGAAGACCAAAAGACACCTAAATCTTCATTACAAATCGAACTAAAATGAGACTCAACCTTCACTGCAGAACGAGCAAGAGCGTGAGCCACCAAATTCTCAGATTTGGGGCAATGCACAACAGAAACATCGCCTTGCAATTTTGCCATCACTTCAATTCCTCAATCACATTCATGATTTTGGACAAATCCTCACCCTCTTTGTTCAAGAGATTGACGACCTCTACGACATCAGATTCAACGATTAATTTTGGAATCGAAGGAAAGAAACGAAGTAAGCTCTTCAACCCCACCAAAATTGTTTTTGCTTCAAGCATTTTAACTTACCAATTCATCTTGATTGTTTGAATTCTAGCATAGATTGGAGACCCCGAAGAGTCACGCACCACCCAGCCGAGACCTCTTTCAAAGCTTCACACCATGAGGCGTCGGTGTTGAGCTTCCAAGCACTCAGAGGAGGAGGGCGCCATCGAGGCTGACTCGTCGGACTCTTCAATCTTCCAAGACTCAGGTAAGGGTTCACCATCTTTTCATCTTCATAAACATAGTCATCAATGGATTTAAACAGATGTTTTATGTCAACATTTGACTCGTTTATGAGTAAGGAATTACGATAATTCCAAATGCAAACCACATAATCAATATCGCCTTCTTTCCTTCCACCTCTTTTAAGCATTCAGCTAACCAGCCCCAATAATTTGTTGTCAACCAGCCACTCATGTCCAAAGAGAACAGATTAAGTGAGCTTGGTAAATAATTAAGCCAAGTTTTCTTAGATAACTTACACTCCCACATAACATGAGTCGTATGTACAGAGGGTTAGAATCGATTAATTTTCCTCGAATATTCACACGGGTAGGAATGATATCCTAAATAATTTTCCAAGCACAAATTTTTGCCTTAGGAAGTGTTTTAATTTTTCAGAGAATCCTCCACCCTTCTTTTGTCTTTGAGCTATCTGAGGTAGCCCCAAGGAAATCAACTCAAGATTTGTGGCCAGGTGGTAAGCGCTTTTAACCGAGAACACTACTTTTGGGTCGCAGTTCCATATAATTTCATCCTTTGATCCTCTTCTACCAGGAACCATGTTCAGAATGTCGCCCATAAACTTTCAATTTTGTATCATTATATCACTGAACTTTTAATTTTATATTTCATGAACTTCTATATTAAATATGTTTTAAAGTTTTGATATATATTCAACCTAAAATTGAAATTTCAAATATTTATTAAACACTATTTAAAGATAAAATTGTAGGGACTAAAGTTTATGAATCAATTAAGCAAAACACCTAAATTTATGAATCAAACTTATAATTTTTTCTTTTAAAAGTAATTACATGTTGATCATCTATTAATTGACATGAGAAGGACGAAGATTAAAATAATTATTTAAATAAATAAATAAAAACTTTTTTTAAAGTTGATATGTGTAGATGAGTGATTAAACTATAACCTTAAATAAATGTTAGTGTTATTTATTATTGGATTCAATGAATATATTGGAATTTTGATTGCAATTTTGGATACGAATTTAAAATGGTTTGTTATTGCTTCTAGGAATAAAATAAAATAAAATTATAAGTTTGGTCCTAATATTTAGTGGAATTCTTTTCCGTTTTGCGAATTAAGAATGTGCACGTTGATAAGAACATAGTTGAACCACATAATGTATCGACTAAGTGACTATAGGATCAATCTCCCACTCCACATGTTGTAAAAAAAAAACTCTTCTTTTTTCTTCTTCTTATTTTTAGAAATTACATTTCAAGATTTTTTTTTATTTATATATTTTTTAAATAAAAAATTAGTTATTTTTTTCCTTCTAAGGAAAAAAAAATTACAAGTTTGGTGCTAATATTTTAGAGCAACTGTCCTCTTAGTGTGTTTTAAATAGTTTGTTTGTTATGAGTGATTAGTTGATTTGGTAGACAATTATAAGTTTCGATTATGTTTGATGTTTTCGGATTCATTTTATCTATCGAATTATATTTGAATAGGAATTTACATTTGAAACTTGAATGATCAAAATAAATAAATAAATGTTAGATTTAAACTTAAATAAATAAATAAAAATTGTTAATGACGAAAGTGAGATTTAAACTTAAATAAAAAAATATTACTTCTTATTATCTAAGGATTAAATATTTAAAATAAAAGTTTGGCACCAATAACGTTAGTATAGCTACATTAGTAAAAACATTGTATTCTCGACAATAGGGTGTACAAATCAAATTTATGTATCTTTTGAATGCGAGGAGAGAAAACCTCTACCCACCTTTTGTGGAAATTAAATGCAAGGTAACAAAACATCTTTGGCCTCCCTTCCTCTCTTATAATGTTGATATTCCGTGTGATGACAATTTCGCTCTATGATGGAAACATGCTCTTAGGAAGAGACTTTGAGAATCGAAAAGACCAAAATGTTTAATCTTATCTGACGAGGTATAAAGAGGCATATACTACACATATAAATGTTTCATTAACTGATCAGGACGCAGGTTCGAAAGTTGAGTGGGCCCCAAAAGAGTTTAGGCAATTACTCACGACAAACCCAAAATCTAAAAGACAAGTCTCACGATGGAAATTCATACCTGAAAACCTGCTCCATGGGAGACTGGATAGGGCGTGCGGTACCTCGAAAGACTGTTTGGACCTCAAGGAGGCCAGGTGGTTATTCAAAGTGAGTACAAACAACCTTCGACAAGGGCAACAAGTACGAGGGCTCCCCAAAAACCTACGTACGTGCTAGAGCGAAATAATACTTCCGAAGTTGAGCTCCTTGCAACTAACCGACAAAATGCTAGCTAGAATGCTAGACCTCGACAAACTTGAGATATGGGGCTTAATGTTATATGCAAAAATGGACTAGCGAAAGACTAGACCGAAAAACGGTCTGGTCTATCACCTACTTGAGAGGAGATCAAGAGATTTATCCTTTACGGACCAACCCAAAGCACAAATTAATTTTGGGCCAACTCACATAAGACCAAGCCCAAAAGTAGGCAGGGCAGACCCGAAAGCACCTATGTCCAGACCGACCCCACCCTAAAGAGGTATACCATGCAGATCAAGGCCCTGAAAGAAAGCTCACGGGTTAAAAGCACAAGAACAAGGGTCAACCAGGTTGAGGTCTCCAAAATACAAACAGATTAATCCTTCTAGGTCAAACCTAAGAGGAAAAGAAAAAGATCACGAATAATCCTTATAAACAATGTTCGATCCTCAAGGAGAAAGTAAGTTCATTCTAGTCCTAAAACTCCTAAAAGCTTGCTACTACTCTAATATTGACCTAAACATCAGAATCATCATGCATCGTGACAAACACCACATCGATACTTTATAATCTTTGTCTTGCAGATAATCTCGTTCTTCGAAGTCAACAATGGAAGTCACGTCAAGGTCGACAACTTTATCCATTCAAATTTTAGCATCAACATATATAAAAAATGAAAAGATGATTATCATTTTTTTTAGTTTTATAATAATTATAGTTTAGTATAGAATTAATTATTAAAAAATAACTTACTAACATTTTAATTTTTTTTTATTCATATTCATTTATATTTTATATATAAAAAAAAAAAGTCAAATTTAAAGAAGAAAATAAAATAAAAAAATATATAATATTACTTTATATTTGTAAATGGTAAAAACTTTGTAGATAGAATTATTTAAAGTTATCGTGACTTACCATTTAAAAGTCGAAAATTAATTCTTTACATGTAGAATCCTTGTACGTTTAATTTAGAAGGGGGGAACTTTGAATCTTCCATCAATTTTGGCATAAAAAACCAAATTAAATATGGCAATAATTAATGTTCCATGAATTTTGCTAATCATAATTATCCAAAAGTCCACCAACCCCACCATCAATTTAGAACATTATTACCATATCATCAAAATTAATTACAATTAGTACTCAAATCGATATAATTAATTATAATTACATCAAATTCATTTCACACGGTTACAAATTTATATCCCATCGATTCAATTCCATTTCTAAAAAACAAAACTCTTCTATTTAAATCAACTTCTGATTCATTCTTCATCACAACAAATTCATCAAAATGCCACTAATTTTCTCTCTAATTTTCTTAATCTCCTCCGCGGTCTCTGCCGCCGCTGGCGGTGGCTATGGCTTCACCGTCGAGCTCATCCACCGTGACTCCCCCAAGTCCCCTATGTACAACTCATCGGAGACCCACTACGACCGCCTTGCCAATGCCTTCCGCCGCTCCATCCGACGTAACACGGTGGCGTTGACTGACATAGCGGAGGCTCCGATATTCAACAACAGAGGAGAATATCTCATGAAATTATCACTCGGAACGCCGTCGTTTCCGATTCTTGCTATAGCTGATACAGGAAGCGACATCGTTTGGACTCAATGCAAACCATGCCCAGATTGCTACAAGCAAAACGCGGCGATGTTTAACCCGAGTAAATCAACGACTTACAAGAAAGTTGAGTGTTCCTCGCCGATTTGCTCATTTGCCGGAGAGGGTCGTACTTGTTCCGTTGAGTCTACGTGTCTGTACTCGATTCGGTACGGCGATCAATCCCACAGTAAAGGTGATCTTGCTGTTGATACCGTTACCATGGGGTCCACCTCGGGTCGCCCCGTGGCGTTTCCTCGCATTGTGATTGGTTGTGGCCATGACAATGCTGGTACCTTTGATGCTGGCGTCTCTGGCATTGTTGGGCTCGGTCATGGTTCGGCGTCGCTCGTTGACCAAATGGGTCCGGCCTCCGGCGGAAAATTCTCTTACTGTTTGACCTCGTTCGGAGCCTCGCCGCTTGAGTCGAGCAAACTTAACTTTGGCTCTAATGCTGATGTTTCTGGAGTTGAAGCTGTCTCGACTCCGATGTATACTAGTGGTAATTAAACTATTACTGAACTAAAATATATATAACTAAAAAAACCGTCACGGCTAGGTATTAAACATCATGGGGTTCCATCCCATATATGTTATATTGTGAGTGAGGTCTCTTCATCTTTCCGATGCGGGATACTCAACACTAAGAAGGATGGGTCATCGACTGGGTATTAAATTAAACTTCATGTGTTTTCATTCAGGTTCCTTCATCTTTCCGATGTGGGATCCTCAATATGTCCCAATTAGGTGATAGGAGGAGTAACCTATATATGTGTTATATTGTGAGTGAAATCCTTTCATCTTTTTTATGCGGGATCCTCAACACTGCGAAAGATGGGTCATTCGTACAAAAACTTTCTTTAAAGTTGTTCGAATTTTATTGTTTATCTTATTTACCGTATTATTCTAACTTTTTTTCCGATGTATTCATATTTTTTACAGATAGTTTCGATACTTTCTATTTACTCAATATAGAAGCGATGAGTATAGGAGAGAACAAATTAGATTTTCCGGCCACTTCAGCATTGAGCCAAGAAGCAAACACCATCATCGACTCCGGCACCACGCTTACTTTACTCCCACCGAAGTTCTACGCCAACTTTGCCGCGGCAGTTTCCGACTCAATAAACCTCCCGAGGGTGAACGACACAAATAATTTCTTAGAGGACTGCTTCGAGACGACGACGGATGACTACGAGGCCCCGTCCATCACGGTGCACTTCGAAGGCGCCGACGTGAGCCTCCGCCGAGAAAATGTGTTCATTAGGGTGGCGGAAAACATCGTTTGCTTGGCCTTCCGTGCCGCTGAAGGCGTTTCGATCTACGGCAACATTGCGCAGAACAACTTCTTGGTTGGTTATGATATTAAGAACAAATTTGTTTCCTTCAAGCCGGCGAATTGCACTTCCATGTGATTCTCACGTGCGTCATTGTTGTTATTTTAATTTCTGTTTTGGAAAGTTTCCCATGCAAAATTATTATGGTTAAATAAAATTTAATACAATTTTCTCTTTGCAATTTAATCACATTTAGTCCTTTTTTATTCATTTATAATTTATATTTATTATATTTGGTTTCTTTCTTTAGACTTTTGATTTTTAATGCATTAAAGTTTGGGTGATTTAAAAAGAAATTAAATATGCATAATGGACTGAAGGTAATTATTAATTTGGTTCTAAAAAAAAATCTTAATTTGGTTTATTAACAAATTAAATTATAATTATAAGTAATTAGTAATTATAATTTGTTTTATCTAAAAAAAAATAGAGATTAAATACCACTTGTTAGAAAAAAGAGATCAATACCAAATTAAAATTAGCTAAAGAATTATGGACCATACGATATTATTTAGCTAACAAATAAGCATGATTGTTTAAAAATACAAAGAAAAAGAATTGTGAGAAATCATATATAAAATGGATGTGCATGATAAATTATTGTCTAAAAAAATTAGACAATAATTTATCATTGAAGAATATTATCTAGTTCTTTTAATTAATAAGAAATCTTAACCATGTTCTAAAAAGAAAACCAAAGTTTTTGGGATTTTTTTTTTTTTTTTTTCTTAGAACATCACTAACTTACCGCTCTCTACTATAGGCAAAATTTTGAACTAAACTTTCCTGCCACAAAAATCGTATTGAAAAAGAAAGAATACCTTTTTATTTCTTTCATTCCTAAGAAGCGGGTAAGGTTGAGACAGAAGCAGCCCCTTACTCACCTCTTCAACATGCGGGATGCAATCGACCATGAAAATTTTGAACGTCCACTTTTTCATTTTCATTTCAAAATAGAAAGTTAGAGGCTTTCTCTCTCTTGACCATAATGCTCCCGCTTCTCTCGAACTCCCATTTTATCGTTGGTGTTCTTAGGAGCTTCCTAGTACATTTCGGATATAACATTTTTTTTTTTTTGCAACGATATTTTAATTAAAGCGAGGATTGAACCCATGCCCACTTAGTCACAAACACAACCTTATGTCAATTGAGTTATGCTCGATTTGGCTAAAATCATCTCTCTTGTATCTTAATTGAACGATGCAAAAAAATTCAGACACATTGTGGTAGTCGAATAATTTTTCAAAAGAGAGGAGAAGGAGAAAGAGAAGGAAAGAGATAAAGAGATAATATAAAAATAAATATTCCTAACTCATTTAAAAATTGTCTAACTCCAACCTAGCTAAATTACTTTTTTTGTTAGTCAATTAATGTTCAAATTAACATAAGGAGCGTTTAGAAATATTTTTCAAACCTCGTAGACTAAAGTGACATTACCTCCAAACTTCACGAACAACTTTATCCCGAACAAAATGACAATACAACTCAACGTGCTTCGTGCATTCATGAAACATGGGGTTTAAAGACAATATTTACATTAACTTGATTGTCACAAAATAAGTGGGCGGGTGATTGTGAATTAACCTGTAAATACACAATAAATGAGATACCCAAACTATAGGGGTGAGTATTGAAGGTGCGCATATTACAAACGCGGAAGCGATTTGGATCATTTGACACTCTAATTTCATCAATTTAGTTAAACAAAAACATGTTCAAAGCTTGGAAAAATAAAGAAATAAGAACACATACCTTTGTAGTTCGAATTTTTTCAATTCTGTTGTTTTATTTACCTCACGAACTCTTCGAAGACCACCTTCGATAATCCCAGCTATCCTCAGGCCTAGCAATCGAGATGGTGGAACCTCTTTATGAGAGAATATTGGGAGGAAGATGGAGAGGGAAGTCTTTTGAGAGAGAGACTTTCTTTCAAATTCTCAGAAAACTCAATAAAACATCACCAAACATAAACTTTTTAAACTTCTCCATATATATAGACATTCTTAAACTTAAGAGTTAAGCTTTGTTTGTTTAGTCATAAATCTAGATGTCTTCAAAATATAAGATTAGTCATTTCCCACTTAACATTATTTTATAATTTAAAATTAATTCATAATTTATTTTGAATAAATAAAACAAAATTTTAATTAATTAAACATTTTAATTAATTAATATTATTTAATTTAATATCAAATATTAATTTAAATAATAAGACTAATTTTGGTATTCAAAAATCGACTTTTCGCACATGAATCTTTATTCATGTTTTAGACCGAACTCATATTTAAATCATATTTAAATATGTCCATCTAACTTCCAAAAACGAATCAAATTCTTTTTCTCTCATATTGTTACACAACTTACTTCGAGCTAGCCAGGAGAACCTAAAAGACCTACAGATCATGAGCTCCAATAATACGAGATTAACCGGTCAAACTCTTTAGTCAAGCTAACCAACATTCGTTAACCCCCACAGACTTCACTAAAGTCCAAGGGCTGCACTTTCCTCACGGTAGATATATTTCTGTTCTTTTGATATAACCGTCATTAGTAAGTCGATCCTTCACAGGTTGCTCGTAATTACAACTAGGTCAAATATACCGTTTTACCCCTGTAATTACATCCTGTTCCTTAAGTCCAACTGATTCTCTAATGAACAATTGGTTTGTGATCCAATCACCAAACCAATGAGAAGATGGGCCCATTGTTCAAGATCTGGAGTCAGCACTTAAGGGAACAATCTCTTTCTACGAAACCCTAAAAGTGGGTAGGAATGAATTTGATCTCGCAGGACTATGTTCTCAGCTCCCTACCCGGTCTTATCCCCAAGATGGTAGGCTCATTGAGTTGGCAATCTCGGGTCACTCACACCCATACAAGTCAAAGGATAAGTCTGAATAAACAGGAGTTCATAGCGTGCTTAGGATTCAGATCGAGTTACCTAGGTCATCATATGAAAAAGTCAGTCTTTACAGCAAACGAAGTTGTAAAGAAAGAGTGACTTATTTCCGCGGTTCCGTCTTATGAAAACTCATTGCATAGGATGACCCCACTCGCATATCTCCACATGAACGATTTCAGATCACATCGTTTGTACTATACAAAGTGGGTCGCGTCCATAGTGTCCACAGGATAAGGTACCCAACCTTATCCCTATGCTATAGATAGTTCTGGCTATTACTCGAACTTATCCACAATCATGTCACACATGAAGTTCAAGTATACAACCTATAGTCATGGGTTCTTTGTTTATTGGAGTTAGGTTAAAAGTAAACGCAATTCACTTTATTCAATAACAACTTTACTGAATAAATCTCAATAACAACTTTATTGCTAAATAGAATATACATTCACTTTACAAACCACGAGTTTTAGAACATAAAACCCAACAAGTATCGGTCGATCGGGGTCAGTTTTCTACATGTCGAAAAATAATTTTTTTCTTGGGGTTCACTAAATCGATCAATCGACTGGCCGATCGGTCGGTCAGTTTCCCGACAAACCGACTATGTTGGATGCATAGAGAGACGATGGAAATCAGAGAATGGAGATTGAGATGAAGGCAGAAGAAAAGCAACATTTGATACGTCAGTGAGAGATTGAAACTCAGAGGGTGGCGTTGGTGTCTCAAACTCTAATGGAAGCTTAGAGGGCGACATGGGATCGTTGATGGAAGGAAGCGAGAGACGGTGAGTGAGGGGGGAGGGGCGACGATGGAAGAGTTTGTGAGGCTGAGGTTGAAGGAGCCAGTGAATCGATGGAGGGAGTTGGATAGTTGTTGCATCGATTTTGAAGAATGAGCTAGAGTTTAGTCAATTCGATGGAAGGAGCTGAAAAGTGGTTGCATCAATTTCGATAGAGGAGACTTATGCTGAGGGTTGAGTCAACTACAAGTTAAGTTAACTCCGAGGGTAGGAAATAATCTGAAACATCAAAAGGGTTTTTGTTATTTATTTATTTATTTATTAAAAAAAATATGTATATTAAAAAAAAATTAAAAAAAGTTTATGTTTCAAGAAGCAAGAAACAATAAATGTTATCAAACAAGTGTCTATTTCTATTTTTTTTTCTTCAAGAAATAAAAGTAGTTATCAAATATGTTTATATTTTTTGTTCTAAAAAAATTAGAAACAAGAAACAGGCCATTATCAAACGAGTCCCAGAGATTAAAATATAAAGAAAATTTGGAATTGATGACTATATTTATCCTTAATTATTTTGAAAATTGGCCAAAAAAAATTTTAGCTAAAAATATGACCACCATGAATTACGTAAGACCCGTTTGATAACGTTCTTGTTTCTTGTTTCTTGTTTCTTGTATTTTGAGAACTAGAAACAAAAATATATTTGATTACTCTTTATTTTTTCTTGTATTTTGAGAACTAGAAACAAAAATATATTTGATTACTCCCTGTTTCTTGTTTCTTGAATAAAAGAACAAAAACATAAACTTATTTGATAACGTTTTCAGTTTCTTGTTTCTTGAAAAAAAGAAACGCAGAAACATCTTGTTTGATAACTATTTATTGTTTTTTTTTTTTGTTCTTATGTTTTGTTCACACAAAGATTTCGACGAAGGAAATTCGACACGTATTTATATGTATGTATCAGTGCGCAGTAGATTACAATCTCTAGTATTTATCCTCTGATTCTTTCTCTCTCAAATGTAAATATGTCTCGAGGGCTTTACAGCTTGTTCTCGATGTTGGATTTGTTTCGATGGTTTCGCAGCTTGTTCTCGATGATGGATTTGTTTCGAGGGCTTCGCAACTTGTTCTTGAATTTGGATCGAGGGCTTCGCAGCTTGTTCTCGATGTTGAATAATTGTTCAGTCTTCCAAAGATTCAAGGAGTTTTCATTGCTTGAGAATTCTCTATGAGTTTTTTAGGAGTATAAATTTTCTGAACCTTGCAAATAAAGAATAAACTCTCTATTTATAGGGTTCTCATGGGGCATAGTGAGCTTGGGCCCAATGAGCTTTTGGGCTCAATCATATGAGTTTGGGTTTTGGGTCAAGTTGTCATTTAAATAGTTTTTTGGGCCAATTTGATTTTGAGCCCAATTGCAATATGACCCAATTTGATCGGTTAAGTTTATTTGATCAAACGGTCATGATGAAGACACATGGCGTTTTCCTGAGACTCGTCAATTTTGTCTTCAAATTTAATCTAAGACACGTGCCGAAATTTCTCGATCAATAGATTTTTCCTTTATATATTTAAATAAAATTTAATATACATAATATAAAAAAGATATAACATGCATTAAAGTATATATACATATAAAACAATTATCCAAAGTTTACAAATCTAATACAAATAAGTCTCTATCCAAAATTAAAAACAACCATAAAATTGTATCTATTATTCAAATATTGCTTGGGTTTGATCTGCAATGTCATCTTTCACTCGAGTCATTCTACCTTAAATAATGTTGACTCAGATTCAACTCAATTATAGATTTGTGTGGTTGTAAACTATTAAAGCCGAGTGAGACTAAACGTATATGTTTTAGTGAACAAAATTCTATCAATATTTAAGTGTATTAAAAATAAAAAAATTCAAATAATATATAAAAAAAATGCAAAATTAAGATTAAAAAAAAATGTTAAACTTAAAATTGGAAACCATGAGTTATAAGGAAGAAAGTTTGCTTTTTTTTTTTTTTTTTTTTTTAAAGAAAATTCATCAGGTTACTCGTTTAAATTGCCCATCGGGCTACAAAAGTTTGCATCGAAAATTAGAGGGTCCACCAACCATTCTGGAAAAAGACAGCCCATTCTCCCCTATTACAATTTGAAAAAGCCCATTTTGCAATTTGATGAGCCACTTTATTGCCTGAACGAGGAGTAAAGCCAACTCCCAGCACATTCAATGAAGACATCGGTTCCTTGGCTTCCTCCACAATAGCCCCCTGAGATGAAGCATACAAATATTCATCCCCAAGGGCATTGATCAACACAGAAGAGTCTGATTCCACCCAAAGCTTGTCGATCCCCCAAGCTTTCGTCAACCTCATCCCTTCTAGTAGAGCCAGAGATTCAGCCGATAGAGCATCCATTTTCTGGGGAATGAACTCCGTCGCCGCCACCACCAGTTGTCCATTTTCATCCCGAATCACAGCTCCCAGCCCTACCTTGAACGAGCACGACCCACAAGCTGCATCCACATTAAGCTTGAACGAATCCTTCGACGGAGGAGCCCAAATTTTCGTTGTTCTCTCATACGAACTAACTCTCTGAATCCCTCGGGGAACGCTAGTTTCCCTCCCATCCGCATTCTGGAAATCCCTCAGGTAATTCACAATTTATTCTGCTTTGTCCTCCATCGGTTTGATTGGATTATTTTTAATTACCTCATTTATGTCGCCCACAAGGCCCAGCAAACTGTTCCCACCAATTCCAGTTCCGACAGAGAAATTTCTCCAGCCAATCTGATGAGGATCTCCCTAATTGTGATGGGGGCCAAAGACATCCTTCGCACATACGGGACAAGCATCTCCCATAATCTCTTTGCCCTTTTGCAGAAAAGGAAGGTATGTTCGACAGTTTCCTTAGCTTTCCCGCACCCTCCACACCAAGGTTGAATCTGTATCTATTTCGTTTGTAGTTTATGATAGGTAGGCAGTATATTGTGAAACAACTTCCATAGGAAAATTTTAATTTTATTTGGAATTTTCAGCCTCCATAAACAATTCCACCATCTCTCAATTCCGTAAGAGCTGGAACTTGATGCCACTGTGAAGTGAGCTACTGCCACTTTGTAAGCACTTTTGGTTGTAAACTCCCCCATTTTTGTGAAATGCCATAGCCATTGGTCAGGGCGATCGGTTTTACAGATAGGGATTGTGCATATCACCTCCACATCCTCCCTGCAGAACACATTTTGCAACATGGGCAAGTTTCATCGCCCATTGTTTGTAATCAACTCGCAGACCTTCATGTTTTCAAACTCAGGCTGCCCTGAGGTGATAGGTTTAAAGCTATGCGCTCGTGGGATCCATTGGTCCTTAAAAACCTCAGTGTCCCTTCCCGATCCAGCCCTCTTTCTTAGTCCCAATTTTAAGAGCTCTCTGCCCCACAAGAGGCTACGTCATATGTATGAGGGTTTGTACCCTAGTGAAGCCTCTAAGATATTGGAGGCGGGATGATACTTACCTCTAATGATACGAGCTACCAGAGAGTGTGGATGCTTCAATATCCTCCATACTTGTTTTGCGAGAAGGGCCTTATTGAATCCTTCCAAACTACGAAAGCCAAGACCCCCCATCTCTTTTGGAATGCACATGCGATCCCAACTCATCCAATGAATCTTCCTGTGAGTATGCGATGATCCCCACCAAAATCTAGCCAAATACCTTGTGAGATCCGCACAAAAATTCTTTGGCAAACGAAAACATGACATGGTGTAAGTGGGGATAGCTTGGGCGACCGCTTTAATGAGCACTTCCTTTCCACCTGCTGAAAAGAGACTCCTCTTCCATCCTGCTACAACTCTTTGAACTCTCTCCTTTAAGGAGTTAAGATCTGTGCTCTTGCTTCTTGAGAAATGAGAGGGTAAACCAAGATACTTGCCCAAATTATCCACAACTGGCATATTCAATACCTGACTCATAGCCATTCTCTTCTCGATCCCCACACATGGGCTGAACAAAATGGCTGATTTAGAAAGGTTTATACTCTGTCCTGACGCTTCCTCATACTGCCTCAGAATATTCTTAATAGTTGCCCCCTCCCTGCCCGTGGCTTTGCAAAAGAGCAAGTTGTCATCTGCAAATAATAAGTGAGATATTATCGGTGAACCTCTTGCGATTTTACACCCCGATATTAGCTTCCTCTGCTGAGCATTTACCAATAAACTGGACAGTCCCTCAGCCCAAAGCAGGAAGAGGTACGGTGAGAGCGGGTCCCCTTGGCGAAGACCTCTTTGAGGATAAAAAAATCCCTTTGGTTTCCCGTTCAGCTTGATAGAGAAACTAACAGATGTAATGCAATCCATCACCAACTCCACCCATTTCATCTCAAATCCCAACTTCAACATAATCCCTTCTACAAAACCCCATTCCACCTGGTCATACGCCTTACTCATATCTAGTTTAATGGCCGTTAACCCATTTTTGTCCCTACGCTTTGACATTACATGTTCAATGCACTCATAGCTTACCAGAATATTGTCAGATATGAGCCTCCCTGGAAAAAAAAGCACTCTGGGACTCTGATATTAGCTCTTGAAGGCACCCTTTGAGCCTATTTGCCATAGTCTTCGTAATTATCTTGTAAACAACATTACAAAGACTTATAGGCCTATAATCAGACACCTTGCTCGGTTTCTTGACCTTAGGTATCAGAACAATATGAGTATGATTGAATTCTTTCACTGAGACACCCTCATTTAGAATTTTGAGACAAACATGGGTGATCATACCATTAACAATATCCCAGTATTTCTGATAAAAGAGCGCAGGAAAACCATCCAGCCCCGGGGCTTTTGTAGGGAACATTTGGAACAATGCTGCCTTTACCTCTACTTCCATAAACGACATCCTCAGGCACACATTCATCCCATGTGTAATCTTCTTTGGCACATGCCTTAAGACATCATCATAGCAATCTGGTGGCCTCCCTGCAGAAGTAAACAAATTAGTGAAATGGGTTAGGAACATTTGTTCCAACTCTTCTTCTTTGGATACCCATGTACCCAGGTTATTTTTTATGCGGCTGATCGTGTTCTTCGAGAAAGTTTGTTTCAACAATCATTTCGCCGACAGAGCAATAAAATATATATATTTTTTTTAAGATAACAAAGCAACAACATTATATTACATCACTTTGACAAAATGAGCATAGCTTCAATTGACATAAAGTTGTGTCACGAGTAAGAAGTCAGAGTAAGAAGTGATCGCATTAATTAAAATACTAAAAAAACATTTTTTTTTTCATTTTTTTTTTATTTTTTTGTAATTTCTCAAATTATTCTCAAAATTTGAAGAAATGTTAACAAATACGCCCTTATATGCATGTTTTTTTTTTTTTGAAATTATGATGGATTATTTATTGAAAGTAATTAAGTTGAGGAGTTAAAATTCGGATAATTTCATGCAAACCAAAACGGCCAAGTCTCAGACTCGGATCGGTTTTTATCATTTTCCGATGAATCAACAAATAACTCCAAAGAATTCAATTAGTTCCTTCTCTTGACTCTTGAGTTTCAAATTCAGTTCACACAGTTACAAATTTATATCCAATCGATTCAATTCCATTTCTAAATAAACAACCCCTCAATTCTTCTCTCTTCTATTTAAATCGATCAGTTCTCATTCATTCTTCATCACACCAAATTCATCAAAATGCCACTAATTTTCTCTCTAATTTTCTTAATCTCCTCCGCCGTCTCCGCCGCCGCTGGCGGTGGCAATGGCTATGGCTTCACCGTCGAACTCATCCACCGTGACTCCCCCAAGTCCCCAATGTACAACCCATCAGAGACCCATTACCACCGTCTCGCCAACGCTCTCCGCCGCTCCATCCGCCGCAACACGACGGCGCTGGCGGAAACTGCAGAGGCGCCAATATTCAACAACAGAGGAGAATATCTCATGAAATTATCACTCGGAACGCCGCCGTTTTCGATTCTAGCTATAGCTGATACAGGAAGCGACATCGTTTGGACGCAATGCAAACCATGCCCAAATTGCTACAAGCAAAACGCGGCGATGTTTAACCCGATTAAATCGACGACTTACAAGAAAGTGGAGTGTTCCTCGCCGATTTGCTCATTTGCCGGCGAGGGTCGTACTTGTTCCGTTGACTCCACGTGTCTGTACTCGATTCGGTACGGCGATCAATCCCACAGTAAAGGTGATCTCGCCGTTGATACCGTTACTATGGGGTCCACCTCCGGTCGCCCCGTGGCGTTTCCTCGCACTGTGATTGGTTGTGGCCATGACAATGCTGGTACTTTTGATGCTAATGTCTCCGGCATTGTTGGGCTCGGTCGAGGTCCGGCGTCGCTTGTCGACCAAATGGGTCCGGCCTCTGGCGGGAAATTCTCTTACTGTTTGACTCCGGTCGGGTCGTCATCGTTCAAGTCGAGCAAACTTAACTTTGGCTCTAATGCTGATGTTTCTGGAGTTGGAGCTGTCTCGACTCCGATGTATACTAGTGGTAATTAAAATATTACTGAATTCAAGAACTTAATTTTAATTTTTTTCATCTAGGTATATTAATTAGATTTATTTTTTAAAAAAATAATACGTAAATTATTTTATTTTTCTAATTTTTAAAATATTAAATGAATAATAATTTATGTATTATTTCAAAAAAAAAAAAAATTACTAGGTGATGGACTATTATCATGATAAAAATTGACATATATTTATAAATCTTTTAAAAAAATGTTATATTTTTTTTTTTTTTTGACAACTGGTCGCTGGATGATACATATCATGTCATTAAACTATGTTTTTGTTGGAAAAAAGTGATATTTTTAATTAGACATATGGTACCATTTCTCTTTTTTTTTTTCTAATATTGAAAATAGCTTATTAATATTCTTTATTTATACTCTTAACCAAAAAAAAAAAAAAAATTAACACGTACTAGTTTTTTAAAATATTAAATGAATAATAATTTATTGTATTTTAAAGGACAAAATTATGTTTCTTTCTTCAAAATTATTAATTTAATTAATGCAAGGATTGAATGTTAGAGGGAATCTTATATGCTAAGTTGTATGCTCGATTTGACTATTTATTTTACTTTAGTCTAACCTTCTTTTCAATTAATTCTTGAATTATTAATATATTTTTTCTTGTAATATTGAAAATAACTTATTAATATTTTTTTATTTATACTTCTAAATTCGGGTAATTTAGAGTGGAGGTCTTTTTTGAAACTATTTTAAAAAAATAGGATGGTTTTGAAAATAATTTGAAAAATGTTGTTTTTTTAAAAAAAAAATTGTAAATTTACAGCTCTAGAATTCGATCGGTAAATTTATAGAGAAAACAAATTTTCTCATCTGTAAATTTATCGGTCGGTTTATTAAGACTTTTAAATTTATCGGTCTGGAATTTGGATGAACCTGCGCAATCAAAGGCAATGCTCCTCTTTAAGAAGCGCATTCGAAGACGTTAGCAGTTGCGTGGATTGAAGACGTGCGGTGGTCCAGTGACAATCTTTGACTGGTTCGAGTGCGCGAGTTGAATCTGCACACTCCTAATAAAACAAAAAAAAACTCCATTTTTTGAATTCTTTTCAAAACCACCCTATTTTTCTTCAAATATTGAAAATAGCTTATATTCTTTATTTATACTTTTAACAAAAAAAAAAAAAAAAAAAAAAATGTACTAGTTTTTTTAAATATTAAATGTATAATAATTTATTGTATTTTAAAGGATTACTTTTTTAAAAAAATTATGTTTTTTTTCTTCAAAATTATTAATTTAATTAATGCAAACATGAGAGGGAATCTTATATGGTCGATTTGACTATTTATTTTACTTTAGTCAAACCTTCTTTTCAATTAATTCTTTGATTATTAATATATTTTTTCTTGTAATATTGAAAATAACTTATTAACATTTTTTATTTATACTTTCAACAGAGAAATTGAGTATCTTCTACTCACTCAATTTAGAAGCAATGAGTGTAGGAGAAAAGAAATTTAATTATCCGACCTCTTCAACATTAAACCAAAGAGCAAACATCATCATCGACTCTGGCACCACGCTTACTTTACTCTCCCCAGAGTTCTACACCAACTTAACCACAGCAATTTCCGACTCAATAAACCTCCCGCGCTCAAATGACCCGAACAATTTCTTGGATCATTGCTTCAAGACCACGGTCGACGACTTCGAGGCCCCGTCTGTCACGGTGCACTTCGAAGGTGCCGACGTGAAACTTCGTCGAGAAAACGTGTTTGTTAGGTTGGCGGACGACATCGTTTGCCTAGCCTTCGCCGCCGGCCAGGATGGTGGCATTTCGATCTACGGCAGCCTTGTGCAGACCAACTTCTTGGTTGGTTATGATATTAAGAACAAATTTGTTTCCTTTAAGCCGGCTAATTGCGCTTCCATGTGATTCTCACGTGCGTCCTTCTTCTTGTTATTTTAAATTTTTTGTTTTAGAAAGTATTTCTATACATTCAAAATTATTATGGTTTATTTAAGTCTCCATAAAATATAATACAATTTTATCTTTCTAATCACATCAATCCTTGTTTGATGAGTAAAATTTGTTTGCATACATATTTTGCAGCTGAGCAACCTGATTTTATTGACTAAATATTTAAATAATTTTTAAAAAATAAAAAAATATTTTACACGATTTATTTGGTTTTTGTCCATAACTTTATTTTCCTTATTCCATCTAATTAACAATTTCTCCTACTTTCTCTCTCTCACTCTCTTCATTTCTCTACACTCCAAACTTCAAGAAGGTCATGGAATTTTAATTCAGGTTATTTGAAATTTGCAGTGCTGATTGTGTTATATAGGCATAAATTAGGAACTGAAGGAAAGAGTGGGAAATTTCACGGATGGATTCATCTGGGTCGGTTATAGTACATTTGGGTCAGTCATGGTAGTGTGATTAGTATTCTTCAATATCGAGTTTAATAATCAATTTCTTAAAAAAAAAAACTTACAATATCAAGGAAATTAGACCACGTGGGGGGAGATGGTAAAGGCAAAGGTCAGTTGAATTTTTTTTCTAAGAAAAATCACCAAAAAAAAAATCGAGAAATGGATTTAAGAGTTTGAGGAATTTCTTGCTTCAAGATAACTCTCGTAACAAAATTGGAAATAACAAGTGTTTGAATTTGATTATTTTTTATAGGAAAAAAATTTATGGTCCAATTCCTCAATTCTTGGTTGAATGATAATCATTTTTCTGGAAAAAATTCTTTAGAGTAGTACAAATTTGAGAAATTTGACTGCGCTTGTTAAAAAATAGTTAACAAAAAAAAAGAAAATAGTTATTGAAGAGAGAGTGATAAATGAAATTGAAAACAAAGATCATGGCAGAGGGGAGTGGAGGAAAGAGAGAGAAAATAAGATAAGTTTATTGGACGAAGAAGGAAGAGAAAGTTAGGGGAAAAAAAATCAAGTAAACGGCGTGAAAGTTTTTTTTTATTTAAAAAATTATATAAATATTCAGTCAATACAGGACTACAAAAGATATTTCTAGTCCGGCAAGTTTTACTCTTATTTTATTTATATTTATATTTATAATTGTTATATTTCATTTTTTCTCTTTTCCATTTTACCTCCTGGTCACTAGTCTATATAACAATATGTGGATTGAGTTATGCTCATGTTGACATTTTGTTTCTTCTCTTTGATAAATAGTTAATCTTAACATGATTTTTTTTTTAAAGTTTGGGTAGGATTTAAAAAGAAATTAAATATACAATCACTAGTCTATACAACAATATGTCAGTTGTGTTATGCTCATGTTGGCATTTCGTTTCTTCTATTTGATAAATAGTTAATCTTAACCTAATTTTGTTTTTAAAAAAGTTTGGGTAGGATTTTAAAAGAAATTAAATATACAAAATTAGTCTATAAATT
Source organism: Herpetospermum pedunculosum (assembly GCA_028017165.1). Taxonomy (NCBI): domain Eukaryota; kingdom Viridiplantae; phylum Streptophyta; class Magnoliopsida; order Cucurbitales; family Cucurbitaceae; genus Herpetospermum; species Herpetospermum pedunculosum. Next base: position 6,377,480 of record CM051524.1, on the reverse strand, counting down.
GGTAAAGTTAGTCTAAATTTGGGCATTCTATATTTAAAAAAATAAAATTAAATAACACATCAACTTTTTTATTAACAAACTATAATATTTTGTAGGGAAAAACTCAATTTATACCTTTAAAAAAGTTGTATCCATTAAAATCCTAAATTAATGATTGTATCAATTTAAATTTTAAACTTTGATGAGTGTATCAATTTACATTTTTTTTTTGTTAGTATTTTATTTTAAAAACGTTAATTTAAACATGTGAAGACTTACAATTTTAGCAATTAAATCCCTAAAATTTCACAAGTGAATCAAATGTATGGAAATTTAGGGGTTTAATTGATAAATTATCTCAACACATATAAAAACTAATAGTTTTATAAGAGAAGGTGTAAATTGATGTACTTATGATAGTTTCAGGGTTTAAATTGATATACATCCTTAAAAGTTTTAGGGGTTTAATTGATAAATTATCTCAACACATATAAAATCCAACAAGAGCATAGCTCGACATGATGTATCGCTTACTGACTATGAGGTCCTAGGTCCAATCCCTCACGCGAAAACGTTGTGATGGGATGCATTTTTTCGATTTTTTTTTATTCAAAAAATGGGTTCATATTGATCATACATTCACAATCCCCACTTTGATTTCGTGCAATTTAGAATGTAACTCAGTTTTTTACCCACGTGCTTACTTCCGTTGAAGATTTTAGGGTTTTGAGATTGGGGTGCACATATGTTGATATAAGACTTGCAGGATTGCCGCGTTGTAGCTTGAGTTTAATAAGCATCTGCGACCATAAAAGAAGAAAATAAGAGAAGAAACGAACGATATGGAAATGACAAGAAACGACCACCAACCCCGTGTCTGTTTTAATTAAATTGCAAGTAAAATTAGATTGAGATTAAACTAATTTTAGTTCCATGTGGATCGACCTGACTTTCACTATCCTATAAGCCATAAAGTACAAGGCAGTTAAAAATATCAATTTGGCGGACCTCGACAACTCGTTTACCAAATTTGACACCGTTGCCGGGAACTAATTAATTAGTTTGGCTTGATTGAATTTTATTTGTTTTTTCTAAATTTTTGTTATGTTAGTTTTTGCTTTCCTTCTTTTTTATTGTATGATCGGTTCTTTTCAAGTTAGTGGATTGCAGCTTATACCTGAGAAGGGACGACTTAGGAGGGAAGGAAAAGAAGGAAGAAGATTGTTTGAAGGAGACGGTTCAAGAACTCTTGAGCGAGAAGTCATATCGAACAATGAATCCCACTCTCAAACAACTGGCAGCGCCTGACTTGGGCCAAGTATCACGTATCCGGTAGTAGCAGTTAATTTCCAACTCAAATCTGGGTTAATACACTTGGTAGCCTCTTTTCATGCAAAGCCAGAAATTCTATAATCAGCCCAGCCCAATCCAGCCAGAAATTTAAGCCCAGCCCATGCAAGCCTACAATCTTCCTCCTGCTCAGTCTTCTCTTCTCTTCTCTTCTCCAAAGTCATTCCTCTGTCCTGCGCGTTGCGAAGTTCAGGACCTGCAACAATGGCTCCCAAATCTTCAAAATTCCTCAATCGCTTCGGCTACGATCTGCTGTTGGGATCCATAGTCGCATTTTATGCCTTCATGGTGCCTTACACCAAAGTTGAAGAAAGCTTCAATGTTCAGGTTCACTAATTTGTTTGCTCTTGTTCGTTCTCCCTGGACTCAACCAAGAATTTCACTTCATGTTTAGCTGCGATAACATAATTTGATGTATTGCGTCCATAATTTAACATTTGAGATCAATTGTAACGATCAAGGACATTGTTCTAGCTTAAGCTGCCTATTAATTGTTCTTCTTTTTCAGGCAATGCATGATGTTTTGTATCATCGGCAACATATTGATAATGTAAGGAATATAGATTCTTTGTTTTTCTCTCTTGGTAGACTATGTTTGAATTTTGAAATGGATTATGTTGGATTTTCTAACGAAATGTTTGAATTTAATTTCTCTTTTTTAAATCCTTAGTACGATCACTTGGAGTTTCCCGGAGTGGTTCCTCGCACTTTTATTGGTATTTTTCATTTCAGCTCATTAATATGTCATCTTCTGTACGTTTTTCATATTTGTTATTTACTTAACGACCTGGTATATTGATATTCTAATTCACCATGAGCTTAATAAGTAATGCTGGTTTTGTAGGTTCACTTTTTGTATCATTTCTAGCATCTCCATTTGTACTCGTAATCAACTTGCTGGATTTGCCCAAATTATATGGGCTTTTAGCAGGTAAGAAATCACTTTGATTCTGGGGCTTACACATGTATTTGTTTGATCATACAAACCCACATTTTCCATTTTTAAACTGATGTAACTTCTGTATGTTCTCTGTCTCTGGGTTGTTTTTGTAATGGGGAAAAACTTTAGTAATGGTACTCAAGAAAAAGAAAGCCTAGCATGCTCTTCCGACAAGTAGCAAGACAAACTTTGTTGTTATTATCATTACTACTTTTTGAAGAAAAACAGATTTGAGTGACGTGCAGAAAAAATAAATAAGCTCTTATGACTTGTTCCCTTCAATCGCGTTAGAGATTCGGTTTTATCGAATGAACGAATGTTTTCTTATCGACTTTTGATAAGTTTGGTTATGATTCCCACTCCCTCTTCTCGGTTTTATGTGATTTTAAGAGGCTTGTCGGTGATGGCTATCCCATAGACCAATTGGTATTTCTGTGTACGAGTAGAAGCAACGTCACACATTATGTTCCTTATGTGCATTTTTTCCGGCTCCCTTTAACATAAGTTAACTCATATATTATAATTTTCTTGGTGCAGTTCGTGTAGTATTAGGTTGTGTTGTACTGTCGACGTTGCGATTCTTCCGTGTTCAGGTAGGCTACGGTATATTTACTCTAACTCTTATCCAACATCATTTTTTACAGAAGCTGTTGATTGTTGGATGACATGCTGGTATTTTTGCACCATATGTTTTCACATGGATAATTTTACCCGAGTAAATTTATGAAGCCTGCATTTTAGTAATCTATTTACCCATATTGTTAATGGAATGCGAGTATGTGGCTGAGAGAAGTGTGCGTGTGTGTATTATAAACGATGGTTTTTGAAACATAGAACAAAATACTGCTGAAGGCCACTAGATAACCATCATGTTCATCAAACATGAGAAATTCAATACAGCGTGGTCGTTGTGACTCTTCGATGAAAGACTTTTTGGTGGATGGCTGCCTTCACGATTTAAGCTAGCAAGGGTTAATGTGTGACGTATCAAGTAAGCTAACTTGGAATCGATTTTAAATATTAGGATCAAATTGGAGGTGCCAAATGATCAAGAATTGAAAACGAGTTTCCTTCCCGTATTATCAGTCTGTCTATCATCTGCTTTGCCTTTGCGATTTTTATATACATCATTAGCATTGATATTGGGTTACTGTGTATATGCATCTGCCAACAGCCTTTACTTTAAAGAACACGATTTCTATTTGTACCCCATTGAAACGGACTCCTTATGTTATTTCCTTAAAGAAATTAACTGAAAACAAACAGTTTCCACGGTGGTTAAAAATTCTTCAGCCAATGTAGACATGACATTCTCAATCGTTTTCTTTCTTCAGCCAATGTAGACATGACATTCTCAATCGTTTTCTTTAAAAAACTAATTATGTGTAATGTCACATAGTAGCTTTTATTCACTGTTTGGGGATCATCAATAGCATTGCCAAATGATATACATGAATTTCTCTCCACTGTTTGGGGGTCATCCTTTCAAGAAAGAGAGGAAAATCCTTTGGGAGGCGCTCGTCAGGTCTTTTTTATGGAGCCTTTCGTGTGAGATAAATAATAGGGTCTTCAATGATTTAATTTCTCCATTTGATGGTTTTGATCTTGTTATTTTTAATGCTATGTATTGGTGTAAAAGTATGTCTCCTTTTAAGAACTATAGTATCACTTCTCTAGTTACTACTTGGAGAGCATTTTTGTAACTCATCTGGGATGGAAAGGATTATAATCCTCACCTTTATGATTATGTGTAATGCAGTGTAACATACTAGCTTTCATTTTTGAAACTGTAGAGAGAAAAGAGAGACTACACGTAGTAGCTTTCATTTTTGAATCAGCTTAGAAGATATTTTCACTGTAGGGGGTTGTATGTGGATGGAATCTGCTTATTGAAAATGATCATAATTTTTTTTTTTTATATATACTTGTACTGATATTTTATTTTGATACTTGACTTTGATGTTCTATTCCATGCTAAGTTTCTGATTGTTTGAACAGATCCGAAACAAGTTTGGACATCAAGTAGAAGCTTTTTATATAATACTCACTGCAATCCAGTTTCATATGCTGTTCTATGCTACCAGGCCTCTTCCTAATGTCTTAGCTCTTTGTGCAGGTTGTTTTTCCAAGCTTCTTAATTCATCATTTGTTCATTCTTCTCAACTTGCATCTATGCAGAGTTTTCTTTGAGTGGCTGTTTCAAATTGATTGTGTTGAACAATATTCTATTACTGCAACCCATCTGCCGTGGCTCATATAATTTTGACCTCTAGTGATATGAATTAAAAAAAATATGTAGTACCTTTTTGCTGATTTTTGATATGATATTTTTGCTTATACGAGCACCATTTCACATTCTTTGGTGACAGAATGCCCTTGTAAACCAACATTCTTTTTCTATGTTCGACCTTTTTTTAAATACTATATTCTATAGATTGGAAGCAATTATTGTTTTTGTTTTTGTTGCAGTTAACATGATGTATGGATATTGGCTCAAAGGGAACTCCTATGCAGCATTGAGTTGCTTGGTATGTGCCTCAAAGGATAAAACGTGATTTTTTTTAGTAATAAAGTATGATGTAAAAGATGGTAAACATGACTTCTCTGCCCTCTTTTCTAGCATAATAGCAAGAAAGTATAATCAGAAATTTGTCTGGAAACTAGAATAAAGATGCAACACATTCAGTCTAATGAGTTTCTGTCACCTTTATGGTAGTCCCAATAATTGTTCTTTTCTCTCTCTCCCCCCTCCCTTTCAGAACAGATTTTCTGCACAAGTTACCATCCATCCTTTTCTCTATTTGGATTTTTTTGCTAAGAATTTCATGTCCAGAGTTTCCTTGACACTAATAGTTCATCCTTGAATGTTGGATTTGTTTTATTTATTTGTGTTGAATTCTATTCTTGAGCTATGTATCTTTCTTAATTGCATTACATGTCTGTATTTGGTTTATCTCAATCCTTTTCACCTCTCTCTCTCTGTCTGTCATCAGATATTTGCTACAATCGTCTTCAGATGTGACATGCTGTTACTTCTTTGCCCTCTTGGCTTGGAATTTTTGATGGTATGTGGATGTTACAATGGTTTTGGTTTAAATTAATTTCTTGATTTTTATTGTTTAACTTATCGTGCTGGATGTTTGATTTATTATTCATATCAATTGCGAATTTTTCATGTCAATTTCCATAGTTCTGTTTTTAATCCATGTAAATAATAAAGGGTTTAAAGTGAATGGGTTCAAGTCATGGTGACCACCTACCTAGGATTTAATATCTTCCGCGTTTCCTTGACAACCAAATGTAGTAGGATCAAATGGTTGTCCCGTGAGAATAGTCGAGATGTGCTTGCCATACACTCATGGATATTAAAAAAAAAATCTGTTTTTCATAGGTAACAGAAAAATATTTCATTGTAAAATGGAAAGTGTTCATGTTCATTCGTTTTATATTTATTAATTCTATCTGTTTTCTTGTTCTTTTACTAAAGGTAGATTTCTTCCCAGATTAATGGGGTTTCAGAATTAAAAATCAATTATGCAAGCTGATGATGTTTCTAGATTTCTATATGTCTACATAATTAATCAATGCATCCATTTAAAGTTGGCTAGTTTTTAGTTCAATTTCTTGTAATTATAGTTAGTTATCTTTCTTTAGGAAGAATGTAAGATATGCACATAGAAATTGAAGTTTGTTAACAAATTCATTGTTGTATATTCAAGACGCCAAATGAGGTGCTATCTTTATTGAAGCCTCACACTTTTTAGTTAGCTAACAACACATATAACATGTTCCCTGAACCAGATCAAGACAATTGCAAAACACTTGTTGGCTCTGTAGGGTGAATAAGTTGGATGGGAAAAAAGGATTAGAATTCTACCACTATCCTCACGAAGATGTGTGCCTACTGCTCTCAATAATTTTGAATTTATTTTCCAAACAGATCAAATCGATATCATTTTGGGGGGCACTAAAGCACTGCCTTGGGGTTGCTTTCTTGTGCATAGGTTGGTAAGCTATTAGTTGCTAGGATTTTAGTTATTCATTTAATTGTAACTCTTTTGGCTTGGGTGAAGTGAGGTTTTGCTTCTTTTTGTACATTCATTTTATCAATGATATTAGTTTCCTAAAAACTTCTTCATTTAACTGAGCCTATTAAATAGTTTATTTTTGTTGTTCGTTCATCTCTATTAATTTTGGCTGATATCTGGATTTGATTCTGTTCATTTCACAGGTCTTACAGTTTTCATTGATTCAATATTGTGGAAGAAATTATTGTGGCCTGAATTTCATGTTTTCTGGTTCAACTCTGTTCTAAATCGAAGTTCAGAATGGGGTGTATCCTTTTAAGAGGGTTTTTTTTTTTTCCTGTTGTTGTTGTTGACTGCTTTTCTGAACTATAGTTAAATGAGCAAATACGCAAAGTTTTTTCAATTTCAATTAACAGGAGATGCTATTTGTTTTTTTGCCTTTTCTACATCTTTAGGTCGTCTGTGCAAATCAGAAAATGTCTCGTTCTCTTTAAAGTTTATTATTATTATTTTTTTTTAAGGAGATGGTTTAGTGGTTTGACGTTGTCCACAGTTATAGTTCAATCCTTTTATGGATTCTTGAACTTAATCATTCATCCTTGTGCGTGAATTTGTTTATTGTAGGTGGAGAGGTTTTACAGAAGTTTAGGGGCTAATTGGGAGGTTTAGTGCCCGAGTCTAAAATTTGTTTTTGTTTTTTTTAAAACAAAATATTAGTAAAAACATGTTCAGCTAATTGTTTCTTACAGTTGTTTTCCTTTAGTTTAGAGTGACTCAAGTTGTTTTTCTTTCGAGAATTATAAGCTTATTAATAATGATTCCAAACCCTGAATCGACCTTCACAACGCTGTTCCATCTCAATGGAACAGTTTTTGAAAACTGGTTTGCAAACCATTAATCAACCCTTACCTCAAAGTCTCCCTTTGGTGTTCTCTTCTGAGTTCCTTTGAAGACTTCTCTACCCGATATAAACTTAAATTGGAATGCTTTTATTTATCCTTTGTAATTCTATTTCTTGTATTTTTGTTTTTTTTTTTCCGCTTTTCTTTCTCTCCTCTGTGAAGTTTGTTTCCCTTGAGCATTAGTCTCTTTTCATTAAATCAATGAAAAAGTTTGTTTCTTGTCAAAAAAAAAAAAAAAACCCATTAATCAACCCCTTGATTTTATTTTTTTATTTTTTTTGGGAAGATGCTTTCCTTGTGTGTAGATCATGATGTTAACAATGCTACCATCAGGTCATCTCTCTGAGATGAAGATTGACCAGTATACTTCCTTAATAACTTTTGACCCCAGACCCACCCTGTGCACTGGTATTTCACTTCAGCACTTCCACGATCATTACTTGCTGGATATCCTCTTTTTCTGGTGAGTCTTTTTGAACAATGTTAACAGAAGACATTACGTCTGAAACTTCTCATCTTGTTTTCTTATGCCTGTAGACTATACCAGTTGTGGAATGCTTCTCTGGTATCTTGTACAAGGCACTATCAATTTGTTAGTGGCTAGCAATTAAACAGTTATTTCTCAATGATAAAACAAGATTTGATAGTTTCTTTATCGCAATACAATATCATTGAAATGTTACATTCCTGTAAAAACAGAAGTACATAAGCTGTTGAGCGTCATGATTTTCTTGAAACCAGTTGCCAATATTTGCTTATTTTTCCACACACGTGTGTTCTGTTGGTTGGGATGTATGTATATTCTATCAGGCATGTAAGTGTCCTTACAGTGTAATTCTTTTATCATGTTATTGAGTTTACCATACTGTGTCATGAAGGATATTTTTGTAAACAGAAAACTATAGATGCATCTTTCTTAACATCTGAAGACAAGATCTATTTTGTAGTTCCAAAATTTAAGTCCACTATGTAGCTCCAACAGAGTAATAAACTATTCTTATCCTAGAGGGTTCATGAGGAGAAAGCCCCTCACATGATCACTGGCATTTGTCTGCATCTAAGAAGCATGGATACGAGACACGGACACGGTGACACGTTAGTTTTTATAAATCTAGGACACGGACACGGCAATGACACGTTTATTAAAATTTGCATGTTTAAAAAATATATCATTTTGGTACAAGATGGAAATTTGAAGTCAATAAATTTATGCACTTATATGCTTAAAAAAAGGAGTTTGATGTATTTCACGCTCATATTATTTTTGTCCTATATTATTGATAATAAATGTTCAATTGTTAGTAACAAATGCTCTCATATTGACTTTGTACAACTAGTGTCCAATAAGTGTCCAATACGTGTCCAACAAGTGTCCAAGTGTCTGACACGAAGACGTTAGTCAAATTGAAGTGTCGTGCTTCTTAGGTCTGCATATTTGAATTTTCTCCAAGACACATATTTCAGTGGCATTTATTCCAATGATAGTACAATTCTGTTCCATAAGTTGAAAACCAATGTTTCCTTGTCTATTAAAATTGGAATAGGATATTCACCATTTAAGTAGGAAATATTTAAGATGAAACTGGATCGACTGGAGGCAAGATTTATCATACAAGTGATGTGAATATATCTTGTTTTGTCTCTTTACAACTTAACTTAATGTGTACTCTTTTGCAGCTCGGCGTCTTTCTTGACAAGAGAGTTTTTCCCTTCATTCTCCCAGTTTTAAGCTTCATATTACTTTACTCTAAGCTTCCTCACAAGGTAACTAATGTGCACGGTTGGTGCTGTAGCATCAATTTCATACTTCTCCTGAAGAACATTTTAAATATCATCTTCTTTTACTTGGCAGGAGCTCCGGTTCATTATTAGTTCGGTTCCAATGTTCAACCTATCTGCAGCAATTGCAGCCAACAGAATGTATGCTTTGATTTTCAATATTCTTTAAGCTACTAGCAAGTTTACAAAAATTTTGTCAGCACAATGCAATGCCTGAGGAGTCTGCCTTGATGCTTCCTAACTTGTCCTGCTGATTTTCTTTTGAGTTTTTGGCACTTTTGTATTTCTATTTCGATTCTTGACTTTTTGATACTGTTAACGGTTACTATATGCAATAAAGTGATTTCCTTGATTGACATGACATATGTACTGTAAAGTAAACAATATGCACGACTTTTTGGCTGTTATTTCAGTGTTTGCCTTATACGTTAGAATATACTATTGAATCTGTAGCTTCTCATGTCGTACTATTTTCAATTCACTAGTATACTTTCCTTTTCCAGTTGTTTACATTCTTCTTTTCTTCGTTTCTGGCTTCCTGATAATATAGTTTCCAATATTATCTTGTTACAGATACAACAATAAACAGAAGACCTTTTGGAAGTTGCTTTATTTTATTATGCTGGGACTACTACTAATCAGGTTGAATGACTTTTCTATGTTGCTTGGAATAATATATTTACGTCTTTATCCACTCATTTCTACTTTGTAGTCTAGGGTGCACCGTCATAACATTCATGGCGTCATATGAGAATTATCCAAGTGGCTATGCATTAAAAGAGTTGCATCGGACTGGTGAGTCTTTCATATCTCCCTCTCCCCTAGTCATTGTGAATATGTGAGGAAGTAATCTGATCATACAATATTTGTTATAGATTCCTATTTTTTCAACTGGGTAGAATACCTGTTTTTGTACTCTGATTATTCTCGTCAGGTCCCTTGCCATTTCTTATCTCTTTTCTCAATGATACTGGTTTTCATCTCCTACTAGTTTTGCCGCTCCTTGTCTACTTTGTTTCCTTATATCACTTCCTTTTATTGCATTTTTTAATCATTCCTTCCTTGAACAGGCCGTCTATCGAACTCTGATGAGCAGTGGGTGCATATTGATTCATTTTCAGCCATGAATGGAATTTCACGCTTTTGTGAAAATGATTTTCCATGGAGGTAATTTAGTGCTGGCCTTGGGCAGGTTGATGTCTTGTGAATAACGTCTTAAATTTTTTTAGAACGTAATAAGAGAGAGCAAGGGAGAGTGTACTTCTAACTAAGAACTGTGATTTTTTTTTTACTATGGCGTTGTCGTTTTGATTTTGTTTTCTTTCCATCATGTTTATGGAAGGTGAAGACCAAGGTTCGTATTTTTTAGCCAAAAAAGGGGGTAAAGCTTAGATGCCTGCTTTTTTTTTTTTTGGTTCCACAGAAATTTACAATTCTAATTCTGATGCACTTTGATGAAACTTTGGTGTCATATGCTGTATTCATGCTAGACCCTTTTGTAGGACTACTCGTTTTGTGAAAATTCTAACCTAGGAAAGAAAAAGATTTCCATGTATATTCATTCAATGATCTTGTTGTGCACCTAATTCATCAATATGGTCTTACTGTTAATCAGAGCACTGTATGTAACACAGGTATTCCAAGGAAGAAGATGTTCCATTGAAAGAACTTCGCCTGAGAAACTTCACCTATCTTATTCAGTGAGTTCTTCATCATCCTTCTGCCTTTTAACTAGAATGAGGCAACTTGTTTTTAGTTTTTATTTTATTTTATTTTATGAATAACCAAACTTTCATTGACAAAAGAAAAAATGAAAGATTACAAAGGACACATAAAAAAAAGCCAAGCCCACAAAAAGAGAGCGAAACTAAAGGGGCTCGAGTCAAGTAAATAAGACCTAAAGGATAATTACAAAAAAGCTTCGTCACCGAAGCCCAAAGAGAAGCATAAAGGCTCACAAAAGACCAAACATCACACAAATCCCTCTAAAGGTCCTATTATTCCTCTCCTCCCAAAGGCCCCACACAGTATTTTAAAAAACCCACTGAGGCGCGCGCCCAGGCCCAAGGCGCGGCCTCCACGCCTCGCTTCAAGCTTCTTGAAGCGAGGCTCCCTTAATGAAGCCCGCGCCTCAGCGCTTGTGGGGTGCGCTTCAGCGCCTCGAGCCTTACTTCCTACCTTTTTTAAAAAAATCTAATTTTTAAGGAAGATCGCATGTATATTCTTTCAATCTCGAATAAAAGCTCTATTTTCTTAAACTTTTCATCATATATAAAAAAAATTATTTACATTTTTTATTTTGCGCCTCGCGCTTAAGCCCCGAAGGGCTATTGTTCTTTAGTGCGCCTTGAGCTTTAAACAACGGCCCCACAAAATTGCACAAACACCGACTTTCCATAAAAACCTCCCCTTCTCTCGAAAGGACAGATGGAGAAGGAACTCCTCGATTAGTAACCCCTATGTCTAGCAAACCGGAAGCCAAACGCCAACTAGAATGAGACAACTTAAGTAACATGTTCTTAGAAACTCATTTCTCCCTTTCATTATATGCATATACCTCTGATCATCCTAAATTTTGGACCTTGTTAGCTAGCACTCTTATATATCTTATTCTATACACCAGTAAAAGAAAGGGTTTATAAAGATACTTGTGTTTATACAATCCTATTCTTGTTATACATGTACAGCGAACATCCAGTTATTGACGGATTCGATTGCTTATTTTCCATAAGTGGGTTTTCGAGGTTGCGCCTTCAGAGTGGGTTTCCACCTATTTTACTGGTACATAACTTGCTCTTGAATGACCGAATCTGCTTAATCTCACATGTAAAAGTTAAACAGCCCCTATACATCAAACTCTAGACGTTTCTTAGACTGTATTTATTATATACTGCAGGTGACAGAACCAAAAGTTTATGTTCATGGTAACTCTGAGAATAAGGATCTCTTGCATAAAAATTGGCCAGGATGCTGAAGTAAAGACTAAAGTAAAGTACTCTTCTCCTTGTCCTCCATATAGAAGTTACTATCAATTAAACTTTATGAAATCCAGTTTGAACCCTCGGTTCGTTCTAGCCTTGGGATATAGTTTAGTTGCATTAAACTAGTTGACTGGTTCATGTACAACGCTTACAATTTTCTTTTCTAGATACTTTGTAATTATTATGTTTTCTGTAAACTAACTTCTGTCAACCTCATGAATTGCCGCACATAAAAGCAAGCACGAATTTATGGATCTTTTCTATTTTCTCATAAAAAAAATGGATATTTTCTATTTAATTCTATATATACATTTTTCGATTACTAATTTATTATGATGTGTATGTTTAATTTGAATGTCAATGACTAAAAGTTTCTGAAAACTTGAGGTTTGATTTAAATGAAAGTTTCATTACTAAGAAGTCATTTCTTTAACGTGGTAGATTCTTATTTGATATACTACCTACTAAAAACATATATGGCATGATTATTTGTTTAGGAAGTGGATTGTTTCTTTTCTTTTTTTGGATAAAAAACAATTTCATAAGGGAGACCCCCATGTCATGAATTACAAAAGACCTCTCCAATTGGAAAGGAGGGACAAAAAGCTATAGAGATGGAAAAGGGGAACATTTACACCAAGAAACAACCAAATTAACAATTGCTTCAAAAAATCTGTGATGGGGTAGTTCCTTAATCCTTAGGTTTCTTTCTTGCCAAGTGATCCAGCAGGAAAATTCTTAGGAAGAGGATTGTTAGGGATGCAACTAAAGTCGTAGAAGTTGAAAGATCATACACCTGAGTAAACGTCAAGAGTATATCCATACGGTAAATTCTTTAGTAGTTATAGTTTTCTTGTGATTATTTCTGATTTGAAGGCTCTTCTTTTGTAGTTATTTTTGTAAGTGGGCAAGATGTTCATCATTGGTTTTGCTATACACAAGTATATCATCAAAGTAAACTACCACAAATTTATTTAAACAAGGAAGGAGTACCTGATTCATGAGGCGCATGAATGTGCTTGGAGCATTGGACAAACCAAAGGGCATTACTAACCATTCGAAGAGGCCTTCATTTGTTTTAAAAGCTGTTTTCCATTCATCCCCTGGTTTTATTCGAATTTGGTGATATCCACTTTTGAGATCAATTTTGGAAAACACCGAAGCACCGCCAAGTTGGTCCAATAAATCGGATAATCTAGGTATGGGAAAACGGTATTTAACAGTAATCTTATTAATAGCACGACTATCGACACAAAGGCGCCAAGAACCATCTTTCTTAGGAGCTAACAAGGCTGGAACCGCACACGGGCTCAAACTAGGTTTAATGTGTCCCAACTCAAGCAAGTCTTGAATTTGATAATGTAAAATCTGGTATTCCTTGGGACTCATTCTATAATGGGGTAAATGAGGAAGAGAACTACCGGGGACTAGGTCTATTTGGTGTTGAATATTGCTTAAAGGGGGTAAAGAAGATGGGGAAGTAGCGATGTTAGGAAATTCATTCAATAAGTGAGAGATGGGAGGAGGAAAATGTGTTGTAGTCTCACTGGTTGTCGTTCCTTTAATAACAAAAGCCACTAAGGTGTCCTTAGGAGTACAAAATATATCTTTACCATGAGTTAACGTGAACAACTGTTTTTTATTGGACCCCTCACTGGTTTTTTTCTTATCTTCCGTAGCTCCCATAGGCAAAAGGACCACTGTTTTTCCCATCCAAGAAAAAGTATGAGTGTTGTCCCTTCCCCTATGCATGGCTTGGGTATCAAACTGCCAAGGACGCCCTAAAAGGATATGACACGCATCCATTTCGAGAACGTCACATACAACTTGATCTTTATAGTGCTGTCCAATTGAAAGAGAAATGGTGCAAATTTCCAGCACTTGTTTCTCACCACCTTTTGAAATCCAACTAACCTTATAGGGATTTGGGTGGGGTTCAGTTTTCAGGTTAAGGGCAGTAACAAGCTTCTTGAAAACAATATTTTCAGAACTACCACTGTCAATTATAACCTGACAAATCTTACCATTGATTGTGCATCGAGTTCGAAAAAGTTTATGCCGTTGGGGATTGATCTCGTTCTTTGGAGTTAGAAGGATTCTTTGAAGAACACAAGAAAGTTGATCCCCATCGGAGTCTGGTTCCGCAAATTCATAACCATCGGAGCCCTCGGGATTGTAAGTGTCATCATCTTGAGTTTGTTCTTGTATAGCCAATGTCCGTCGTTGGGGGCATTCATTAGAGAGATGACTTTGCTGGCCGCACCTGAAACACTTACCAAGAGAAGGACGATTATAAGGATTAGTAGACTTTTTACCCATGGGAGCATCCTAACCTTTATTAGTGTTGTTCTTGGCAAGATGCTCATCCTTTTTGCCTTGTTGGGTGGAGTTGGATGAACTTCCTTGCTGAAAATTTCGGGGAGAATCATTAGTATACTTTCTTTGAGGTGGTTGGTCTTGTTTTGCCCATGCATTCCTTCGTTGGTAGGTTCTTGAAGGCCTAATCTCATCATTTTCCTCAATTTTGGTTGCTAGGTTGATTGCATCCGCGAGGTAAGCTAGAGGATGTACGTTTACCGCTTCTTTGATGTCATCACGAAGACCATTAACAAATCTTGAAATTTGTTGTTGCTCGTTTTCGGGTAGATTATTTCTTGCACCCAATCGGTAGAATTCTTCCGTGTAATCTAGGATATTACGATTACCTTGCTTACATTGTTTGTATTGGTTGTATAGGATTTGTTGATAGTTGAGTGGTAGGAATCGTTTCTTCATTAACCTCAACATCTTTGGCCATTGTTTTATGAGTGTCTTGCCCGAGTATCGACGATTATTTTGGAGTTGATCCCACCATGCTGAGGCCCCACTTTGTAATTTGAAGGCAACTAACTTCACCTTCTTTTCTTCGGGAGTATTGGCATAATCAAAGAAGTTCTCCACGTTCTTGACCCAATCAAGAAATTTTTCAACATCCATTCTTCCATTGAAGTTTGGAAGGTCTACTTTCATTCTAATTTCTGAATTGTCATTAAATTGTTGTTGTCTTCTTGGAGGTATATCTTGATGATTTTGATGTCCCAGATGAAGGTTACCTTGCTGTCCAATATTTCTAAATTCTCCTTCATCTGAAGATTCAGAATCTTGTGCCATAAATCCAGGGATTGGATTTCCAGGAAATCTCCCAAAATTTTGGTTTTCTTGTCTTCTAATTGGATTATGCACTTGAATTTCTTGATTTTCTTGAACATTGCGGGTGACTTCTTGGTTGTCTTGTGGGTTTTCTTGCACATGGTCAACATTGCATTGTTGATTCAATTGTCGAGTAATGAGAATAATGGCTTGTTTGATATCGTCCACACTTGTCTTGATTTCATCGATCGAACTTTCCACCGACTGCAAGCGTCGGTCAAGTTGTTGGGTTGTAAGGGAGGAAGCTTCCGCTGCCATGGTGTAAGGATTCGGAATTGGAAATGAGATTTCCGAGCTAGGATCGGGAGCTCTGATACCACTTTGGTGTAGACAAGAAAAGGGAATTCTATTCAATGATCAAAAGGTAATTCTAAAGGACTGCAACCCCCTTTAAATACAAATAGGAAGGCTGGAAAAGTCCTAACTACTTACAACAAACTTGGAAAACCCAAGTGGTTAAAAGAAATAACTAAAAGAAATAAAGAAAATATAAAAGAATATAAAACAAGAAGAGTTTCAAGAAACTAAAGAATTTACAAGAAACACTCAAAGGAGTCAAGATGTCCTACATCAGCAAGGTTTCCTCTTTCCCCACCCTTGGGTTAGGGTGGTCTTTTTGCTCTCTGTTGTTAATAACACATCTTCCAAAGAAAGAAAGAAAGAGAACAAAAAAAAAAAAAAAAATCCTCCTCCTAGGTTGTCTTTTTGTTTTTTCTAACGACACATGGGGTGGAGGATTCGATGTCGGTTGAGCCATGCTCATGTTGGCTCCTAGGTTGTCTTTTTATTAATAACATGCTTTCTTATTAAAGAAAAAGTAAGTTCATACGTGTTTAGTCTTAAATAAAAATACCATAACAATATAGATATAGACAGAGCAGAGTAGGATTCACTGTTTCGATTCACTGTTTCAATGAGTATGTGAATAATTGAACCAAAAAAAATACATTTTTTAAGTTTCCAAGTAGAAAATGAGAAAGAAAAAAAAAAGTTCAACAAATAACTTGGCAACATTCCCTCATTTCATGTATTAAAGATGTCTTGCCTTCCAATTATACTACATTCAATTTTCTGAATAGAAACCCCAGTAAACTTGAAAAACATCCCTTCTCCTCTTCTCTTCTCCTCTTTTCTCTTTTTTTTTTTCTGTCCCTTTTTGGCAAGTTGAAGCATTTGCTAAGTTGGGAAGCCTCTTTCATGCATTTGTGATGAAAGGTCTTCTCATTTATGTTCATTTGATGAATGACCATTCATTTTTGCTCTCTCTTTCTCTCTCATATTTATTTATATGGTAGCAATTGATTGTAGTGCAAAGCTATATTAGAGAATAGAATAGAGATGATGGGTTGAACTAGCTCACATCCTCACATGGGCACCACATGGTGTTGGAACCAATGCTAGGGCTTCATCATACCAACACTAACTTTTTTGAATATATCCATTTTGTTTTGTTTTGTTTCTCAACTCTTAAAAAAGACATTATAATCTTTTTCCCTTTTGCTTTACTCCAACTCCCATTTGAATACATACGCCGCCACCTCTTCAACTTGCTCCTCATTCCAAGCTTTCACCATTTCCCTTTAATTCCCCTTTTTCTCCTCCACTATGCACTATTTTCCTTTGAATCCTTCACATACAAATTTTATTATGCTTGTTTAATTGCATGCATGTAATAAGTTCAAATTCTTTTTTTTTTTGGCTTAAATTACAAGCTTAGTCCCTAAACTTTCACATTTGTGTCTAATAGGTCCTTGAACTTTAAAAACGTCAATTAAGGTTCCTGAACATTCAATTTTGTGTCTGATAGAACATTAAACTTTCATTTTGTATCCAATAGGTATGAGAATTTTAAACAATATCAATTAGGTCAAGAAACTTATTAGACACAAAATTGAAAGCTTAGGAGACTTATTAGACATAAATTCGTAAGTTTAGGGACTTGCTAGAAAGTTTTTAAAGTCTAGGGACCTATTAGATACAAAATTGAAAGTTCAGGTATCTATTTGACATTTTTCAAGTTCAATGACCTATTTGACACAAACATGAAAGTTTGGGACCTGAACTTGTAATTTAATCTTCTTTTTTCTGGTTTAAATGAGCCATAGAGGATCTAGATCACATAATTGCGATTTTGTGTTACTCCATTTGGAATAGTTTTTTTCTTGGAGATCTTTGACATTTGTTTGGTGATGGGGAAGTTGTTTCATCCCCATTTTGAGGTGAGGGCGAGCTTTTTTTAGGGCACAACTTGGTTCAAGGGAAACAAGAGAAAATTTATGGGGCTTGAAAGTAGGTGAGATGTGGGTTATGTGATCAAGTTTCGCATTTCCCTATGAGTGTCAATGCCTTTAAGGATTTTTGTAACTACTCCTTTATCTCTCATTCTCAACAGTTGAAGTCCTTTTTTGGCATTGTCAAAAGGTGTCCCTTTTGTATAGGTTCCTTTTATAGTGGGATTCATCTTTTTGTGATATAGATTTACTTCAGGTTAAAATACTATTTTGGTCCTTGTAAACTTTGTTTTTGTTTTTGGAATTTGACTAAGAATCCAAATATTTCTTAAAGAAAAGTGAAAACCACAATAAATAAAGAAATGAAGAGAAAACAAGCATAAATTTAAAAAACAAACAACTAAAAACGAAATGGTTATCAAACGGAGCCTTAGTTTTCCTGAAAAAGAAAAAAAACAATGTCTTAGTCGACTTATTCTCTTGAGTTAAAAAACAATGTGCATTTGAACTTTTACCGTGCGGTGATTTGCGGTGATGTTCATTCTTTCTGGCATTCCCTTCACTTTCTTGTCATGTTAAAATGACTTTATGTACAATTTTATGAAAAAAAATATATCTATGATATGTGTTGAGCTAAATTTTTTTTTTATCGACAATTTCATGTATACAATTTGACTAATTCTCTACTAAGCGTATCTCTATATAGATTTTGCAGTTGGATTTGATTGTCACATTGCACTATTTAAAGGGAGCAGGAGCCAAATACATTCGTACCAGGCAGAAAATCTCGAATTCGATCTCGAAGCCCAAAATTTCGGGACCTCTTTCTATAGAATTAGAACAAAAAAGGAGAACTATATTCTAATGCTTTGGACCAACATAGCAAATCCATGTTATGTCACTTAGTTTGATTTAAATCCACAACACATGCAAGATTCCATTTTAAAAGAAAGAAAGAAAAAAAGGTGAGGAATCCATCTGAAGAAAAAATTGCACATGGTAAGCACATGATGGGCAATGAGAAGCTATCACCATTTAGAACATACAATCAACCAATAGATGTTCAATTTCTTTCAAGAAAATGACACCAATTTCCTTGTCAACAATCCCTTTATTTTCCTCTTTCTCTAAATTAAGTGGGAAATGACCAAAAGTATGAGATAGAAAATCATTGCCATTTCCCAATTTCCTTAACTTTTGTGTCAAAAAGGACCAATCTCATTGTCCCTATAAAAAGGCATTATCTATTAGCTCATTAATCAAATCAACCACATTGTTATGTTCAAACTATTCTTGTTGATTTTGTGACAAAATTTGTCATATTGTTAGTGGGAGAAAAGGGAAAAAGTGGGAATCTTCTTCTTTTCTTAATTGTGTAAATTGATAAAATATTTTGAAAAAAATGCTAGTTCCAAAAATTAGAATCTTGGATTTTCTAACGTGATTTAGATAAGTGATCGAAATTTATTGAGCTCAACATAACAACTCAAGTAGTTAGACATTGATGTATTTCTTTATAGGTCGTAGGCTCGGATCACTTCATTACTTATAATTTAATATTATAAAAAGAGAGAAAAAAGACTATTGACAAGATTATTTTTTTTTTTCCGCAAAGATATTTAATTAATGTAGGGTGGGGGGATTGAACTCATAATCTCTTAGTTAATGACACAACTTTATGTTAATTGAACTATGCTAACGATTTTTTTTTAGACGGATCAATCTGATTTCGCATTAACATGATGCAAAATCATACTAATTCTATATCTTCAAGACCGGCAAAATTGTCAAATTGAGTCTAACTCAATTGACATAAAGTTGACTAAGAGGTCAAAAGTTCATTCAATCCCCCACCCTATATTAATTAAATATCTTTCCAAAAAAACCAAAGCGAGCATGACTCAGCTGACATATGTATGTCTTGATGACCAAGAGCTCTGGTTCGAATCCTCCAACCCCATGTACTAAAAAAGAAAAAAATACCTTTCCAAAAAAAAGACAGTCAAATTTATTAACCAAGATTTAAGATGTGTCTAACTCAATTGACATAAAGTTGACTAAGAGGTCAAAAGTTCAATCCCCTACATTAATTAAATACCTTTCCAAAAAAAAGAGTCAAATTTGTTAACCAAGATTTAAGATGTTGCAAAATGCGAAGTTTTGACGATGTATCTAATGTGTCAAAAACTACTATATTTTTTGAAATAGTTTTCAATCACTCTATTCTCTCAAATAAAAAAAAGTTAGTTGAAATATTCTCTCTCATATTGTAGATACCAAAAGTGCCCCACCTCATTACACCCACCACCTCACCTCCTCTTTATATTTATTCAACCATAGACAACAAGAGATTTTAGTAGAACAAAAAACTTTACACACAACACTCAAAACCAACCAAGCAAAAAAAGAAAAGAAAGAAAGAAAGAAGAGAGGACTCCTCTTCAATGGTGGAAGAAGAAAGCCCCTCTATGATGCCAAAGCTCATCACTTTCCTCTCCTCTGTGCTTAAAAGAGTGGCCGAGTCAAACGACGATCTCGACGACGACTCGGCCATCGAAACGCAGAAAAACTCGGCGTTCCATGGCTTGACTCGCCCATCTATCTCTCTTCAAAGCTACCTTGAAAGGATCTTCAAGTATGCCAATTGTAGCAACTCTTGCTTCATTGTTGCTTATGTTTATCTTGATCGTTTTGCTCAAAGGCAGCCATTGTTGCCCATGAACTCTTATAATGTTCATCGTTTGCTCATTACAAGTGTTCTTGTTGCTGCCAAGTTCATGGATGATCTGTAAGTTTTCTACTTTTTTTTTTTTAAACAAGTTTTGATCAGCTCATCACTTCTAAGAAGTAATAATTTAATACGAGTGGAAAAGGCAAAAGTTTTTATTTTTATTTTATAATTTGAGGGAATTGATCCTTTTATTTTAATAAGTTGGATTGTTAACATTTCAAGTTATTAAGTTTTTAGCATGAAGACTCGAATCAAAAACTTTTTTTCTTTTTGTGAGTATTCGAGTTAGTTCACGCACATCTCAAATATTTTGACAAGATAACTACAAGACCTATAACATTTAGTTGTCAAGAAACTTGTAGGATTTATCTTAAGAAAGTGAGTTACAATACGATTTGAACTCGTTCCTCTCAAACGCTCCTTATTTATTTCACATGTCCCGACTCATGGTAATTGAATCCAAAACTTTCTTCCTACCATTTAGACAACTCGAGAAGTTTTCAAAGATTTAATGTATGTGATAATGAATTCTTAAAGTTTTTTCTTTTTCAAGCGACGAAAAATAAATGCGATGATTTTTACCTACTTATACTTATTCGAGTTTAGGGTTTAAACGAAACAAAAAATAAATCTTATCATTATTTTGTTTTCAGGTGTTACAACAATGCTTTCTATGCAAGAGTTGGAGGGATCAGCACAAGAGAAATAAACTTTCTTGAAGTGGATTTCCTCTTTGGATTAGGTTTTCACTTGAATGTGACACCCAACACCTTCCACACTTATAGCTCTTGTTTACAAAAGGAGATGCTTCTACTAAAACCACCTCCTCCTCTAAATTCTCTAATAACTTCTTCAGAAAGATCACTAAATAAAACCCATTTGAGCTTTGAAGAAGATGAAGCTTCCCATCATCAAAAGCATCAACAAGTAGCTGCTTGAAAACCCCCAACAATTATTTTCAAGTTTTAGGTCAAAACCCATTATTGATTTGAGGCCTATATACCCAAATCCACATTTGCTCAAACTTTTTTTTTTTTTTTTTTTTTTTTTTTTTTTTGGTGGGTGTTGGAGAGAACTCTATGATTGGGGTTATAATGTACATATTATTGAAACCCTTTTGATTTGGTAAGAAATTAGAGGGTGTGAAATGCTTCAAAAATATAATAATTTAGCTTAATTAATGGTTTGTGTGTTTGAATGATTTTGGGTAAAAGTGAGGGAATTTTTGTGGTCAATGTTAGAAGGAAATTGAGTGGATGACAGTGACAGATGATGGAAGAGAGACAGTACACATGAGTTCTATATTTTGAGATCACTTTTTGGTGTATAAATGACAATTTGTTCTATTTGACAGTTGTACTCATTCAACAAAGTGGGCAGAGAAGCATGTGCTATAGAGTGAGATATTTTTTTGTGGCAAATGTTTGAAGTTAATGTATGAGAGAGTGGTCAAACCGAGCATGATTCGGCTGACAGATGTATGTGTTGACGATCAAGAGATTTGTGGTTCGAATCCTTCCATCCCAGTGTACTAAAAAAAAAATGTATGAGAGAGTGGTTTAGTTTAAATTTCAATAGGCCTTTATTTGACATTGCCACAATATTACTAACAATTTTTCTCGATTTGATATACAAGAGAGAAAATATAAAAAATACTTTGAATTTGTATCCAATAGTTATTAGAAAACAACATTCAACGGGTATTAAGAGACAGCTACTTCAAGAATATTTTTTCTTAAAGGGGGAGAGAAAATTTATATCTTGAGTTTACTTTGGTTTTCAACTTTCTTATTTGGTTATGGTCATTTTCTCAAAATGCTTTGTTTTGGTCATTAGTTTTGACTTTTGATTTCTTTGATTCGTTTGATATAAATTTTAGGGTTAAAATAAATTTATACCCTTAAATTTTGGAGTCGTATAAATTAAAACTCTGAATTTTCATAATCGTATCACTTTACTCTCTTAGTTATCGTTTGAAAAATGTTAGTTTACACGTGTAGATAATTATAATTGTATCATTCAAATTTCTAAGTTATCGTTTGAAAAATGTTAGTTTACACGTGTAGATAATTATAATTGTATCATTCAAATTCCTAAATTTTGATAAGTCAATTTAGTGTCATCATTATACTAATAAAATAAGTGGCCAACTTAAAACATCGTGATAAATTTGGATTAGTAGAGAGAAAAGGGACTCTTAACTTTTTTTTTTTTTTTTCTTTTTTTACAGCAAAATTACATTGCAGTCTTTAATTGTTAATAAAAATAGTTATTATTATTATTTTTTTTTCAAGGTATTAATTGCGAAGTGAGAGATCATCTTATCGTCAATGACACAATTTTATGTCAATTGAGTTATGCTCGGTTTGACAACTACACAAGACAATGTCAATCTAAAACAAGTGCTCATCACACTTGACTAAAAGTATATTGTTTAAGATTGTGTTTGTTTAAAATATATATAGAAAGAGGGAAGGATCTTAACAGATATGCCATGAAAGGTCTCCTTTAAGAAAACATCATTGATCCATTGAGTTTGGATCTTGTCTATTGACACTACTATTATTATAGCCCATTAATTATCAAAAACTTATACAACACTCAATAGTCAATAATAATGTGTATAGGTTTTTTTTTTCTTTTTTTTTTCCTTCTTCTTTTGATTTATATATATTTTAATTTTGACACTATATTAATAATGAACAAAATTCACTTTTTGTCTTTTGGCTAATATTGTTTACACTATATTATTAATGAACAAAATTTACTTTGACATCTTCTTTGTATGTCAAAAAAAAAAAAAAAAAAAAAAAAAATTCATCATCTTTACTTCTAAATAATTGTAACCATACAAATTTTAATTAAATGTGGGTGAAAAAATTAAACTTTTGACTTCTTGATCGTTAATTTATAGTTTATATCAGTTGAGTTATGTTCGTGTTGGCTACCTTGCAGATTTAGGGTGTGTTTGGTTTAGCTTCCTAAGTGTTTAAATTTTGCAAAAAGTCATTTTGGAATAAATTGAAGTGTTTGGCAACCATCCAAAATGAATTTTTGGAGAATGAGTTTTTGAAATAATGCATTTTGGATGAAACACTTGATATTAACTTTTGAAAAAAATGTTTTTGAGTGTTTATTTGAAAAACCTACATAATTCTCATATTGTATTCAAATTACCAAAATACCCTCACACTCCTCTTTTAAATTTTCTCCACCAACCAACCTCCTTCGACCACCGCCGCCCCTCACCGACCATCTCCGATCGCCGCCGACCACCGCCTCCAAACTCCGACCACCACCGTCGAACTCCGGCCACCCGTCGCAGGCCACCGCCTCCCACTCTTGCCATCCGTCGCCCCGCTCAAACCGCCCGACCCCGGCCACCGCCGCCGCCACCCGACCCCGGCCGCCGCCACCCGACCCCGGCCACCGCCGCCGCCACCCGACCCCAGCAACCGCCGCCGCCACCCGACCCCAGGTAACAGCCGCCGCCCGAACCGCGGCCACCGTCGCCGCCCCCCGAACCGCGGCCACCGTCGCCGCCACCCGAACCGCGGCCACCGTCGCCGCCACCCGAACCCCGGCCACCGCCGCCGCCACCCGACCCCCGACCATCGCCGCCACCCGACCCCCGGCCACCGCCGCCACCCGACCCCGCCTCCCCAGCCACCCGACCCCGACCACTGCCGACCTGACCACCCGACCCCGACCACCACCGACCCGACCACCCGACCCTGACCCCGACCACCCGACCCTGACCCCGACCACCTGACCCCGACCCTGACCCCGACCCTGACACCGACCCCAGCCACCCGACCCCGGCCACCGCCGCCCTATCCCGGCCACCCGACCCCGACCCTACCACCGCCGACCCGACCCGGACCCCGACCACCGCCGTCCCCCGACCCGGCCACCCGACCCTGACCACCCGACCCTGACCACCCGACCCCGACCCCGACCGCCCGACCCCGACCCCGACACTGACCCCGACACCGACCGCCCGACCTCGACCCCTACCCCAGCCCCGACCCCGACCCCGTCTGCCCGACCCCGACCCCAACACCGACCCCGACCCCGATCGCCCGACCCCGACCCCGACACCGACCGCCCGACCTCGACCCCTACCCCAGCCCCGACCCCGACCCCGTCTGCCCGACCGCGACCCTGACCCTGACCCCGAGCCCAGCCTCGGCCCCGACCCCGACCACCGCCGGCCACCCGACCTCGACCCCGACCCCAGCCGCCTGACCCCGACACCAACCCCGACCCTAACCCTGACTGCCCAACCCCGTCCCTGACTCCGACTGTCCGAACTCGACCCCGGCCCCGACCTCGACCGCCCGACCCTGACCCCGACTGCCCGACCCTGACCCCGACTCCGACCCTAACCGCCAGACCCCGACCCCAACCGCCAAACCCCGACCATCAACAATAGTAAACCCTAAACTCTAAACGGCAAATATAAATTTAAACTTATTAATTCATATTGTTTATTAATAATTGTCCTTATAGTAATTTGACATTGAGAGAAACACTTTTAGTGTAGAACAAACCAAACACACTTGTAGATAAAAACACGAAAATGTAACCAAACACATGAGTGTTTTAATTATAAACATTTCTAGAAAAAATGTTTTTAAAAACATTTTTTTAGTAGTCAATCCAAACACACCCTTATACTAAACTATCTTTCTATCACTTTTCTATTGGTTAAAGATTTCACCTATTGCAAAATTTGGTCGGCACTAAATTGATCATTTTTCACCATAAAACTTCAATTTATCAAATTGGACTAAAGAACCCAGTCAAATAGATATTTTTTCTTTCGAACTAAGATATGTTTTGCAATTCATCTCTATTCATTTTCGGCTAATTTATATATCCACTAAGAAAAGACAGTAAAAATCTACAAAAACTCACAAATTTGATTGAAATCAAGCTTGAACAGATTTAAATAGGATCACACACAAAATCAACTATTGTCAAATATGGAGATTCACTCCATATTTCCTAGATTATTCTCTAATCTAATTTGATAGTCGGAACCTGTGTGATTAGTACCATCTCGATGCAAGACATCATCTATATTCTATCTTGCAAGTCCATACTCGTTCCGCCAAAAGATACAAATTCACAGTCGACTAAATTCATGTATCAATAATTGGCGTCATCTATGGGAACGAGTAGTTCAAGGAGAATCGTGCAAAATTCTAGATCTCACCATAGCGAATAGTCACGTGGAAAGAACCAACCATAGACTGATGGGAGAACTGGATCAAGACCAACAACGCAACAAGCAATGCGGGTGGAACCAGATTCGACAGTAGCGTAAGGAGCAAGACCAACAACGTTAAACTCGTCTGCAGTTCCGAAATCCATATTGGATGGGCAATATGCGATTTTAGAAGCAAAAGTTCAGGAGTTAGACCTGAATATGATCGACATTCTGGAGCTTCTGCGAAAGCAAAGACGCACCAGATCTGGAGAACGTTCAGAGAGTTGGGATCAAACTCGATCAACCAAGCTGGAAGTTCATCTCCTAGTAGTCCAATATGTTTGTCTGATTCGAAGATAACGAATAAGAGAGACAACTAGTCAACAGTCGACCGAAAAGCTTGAGACCAACCCCCAAAGGGGTCGGCAAAGCATCATGAAGTCGGCTGGACGACATACACCCGACCCCACAAGGGTCGGCCAAGTGACGAGAATGGTCAACGAAACGATCAACACCAACAAAATCGAAACTAAAATACTTGAGTGAGGCAAGTAACTATTCATTCATTCAAAATAAAAGATTTAGTATTACACCAGATCCAAAAATTTGATACTACTAGAGTTCAAGAAAAAAACGACATTGCTGAAACAACACAAAGACTAAAAAAAGAAAGTCAAATCAGGTGTCAAGAAACTCTAGAACATCATCTAGAAAGTCATCACCAATAGTAGCTCTGTAATCATTTTGAAGTTCCTTGAACTGACTGTGCAGGAACTCAAAATCACAGTCAGAATAATGCTCATTTGCGAGATCAACAGACCAAGTGACTCCAGTCCCCATCAGTTTGTCCTAAAGAGAAATGTATTGAAGACTTTTCTCGAATTCACCAGTTAAGAACGACGGGTCACTCAAGCGGACATTGGCCAAAGAGAGCTTCTTTTTGGTAGTCGCAAAAGCTCCACAACAAGAGAAGTTTTAACACTCGCTAGAGATTGAATGACCTCAGTATGAAGAGCTTTCATGTGCTCTAGCTCAGATTGGGGAAATGAAGACTGGCGAAGATAGAAGATCTAGTCAGGCAGTAGATGAGCTGACGTAGGAAGGCTTGTCAACAAGCGAAAAGTTGGTCAGGGAAGACTCAAAACGAGAAAATTAAGAGACTCTCAAAAAAGGAGAGGACTAAGCCGACCCTCATACTGGTCGACTCAAGATGTCAAAACTGGCCCCATAGGGGTTGGCCAAATGAATAATTGTTGACCTCCGTAGGGCTTAACTCAAGACCGAAGACCACCGACCCCCTCTAGATTGGCCAAAGCACGTCGAGTTTGCCACAAGTCGATCGATTCGAGACGAGGAGGATTCAGCCTCATCATCGGGCCCGAAGCCCAAAGGTCGACCCAAGCCCAACCCAAGCCCGATCCAAGCTCAGCCCATGGTCAACAGTTGACCAACTGGGCCCGACCCAACCCTTCCATGAATTGGATTGGATATGGGTCTGTTTTTTTTAATCGGATCGGCCCATGGGCTAGCCCGTTTAAGCTGTATTTGGATCGACTTGTTGGGTCGGCCCAAAGGCCTGATCCAATATAATAATATTATATATATATATATATATATATAATTTGTAATATTAATAATCATTTGAAGAAAAAAAAAATGAATAAAAAAATCACTCACCCAACTACACTACATCTACAAGTCCATGACAACTTATAGTCATAATCATGTATGACATAGTATTAGAGAGGTGAAAGAGTTTATTGTCCCACATTGAAAATTTGGAGGATGAGAGAGAGATTATCCTCTATAAATAAAGTTTCAGTCCAATTTTAACTTTATAATTAAAAATAAATTTTATTCATAGGGTCAACACAAGCCTGATCTAATTTTTGCCCATTGAGTTAGACCCATGGATTGGGCTATGGACCTTTGTTTTAGGGGTCGGGTCGGCCCAAGCTTGACCCAAACAGTGGAGGCCCGCAAGGTTTGGGCTTGGGTCAAGCTTGGACCTTTGATTATTTGGGTTGGGCTGGCCCGACCCGATGATGAGAATGACCCCCTCGGGAGGAACCGACAAGGATGACCCCCTCGGAAGGAACCAAAGAGAATGATCCCCTCGGGAGGAACCGAAAAGGGTGACCCCTTCGGGAGAACATGCTTGAAAAATAATCGTAAGAAAAATTACTTCTGATGGGAGTTGATTTTACCTTAGGTTGAGGCTCGACGAAGATCCACCCGAGCCTCGGAGCTGAACCCGACAGGGAATGGACATGCAGAAGACCGACTTTGTAAAGTTAGATCTATAATAAAGGAGTCGATCCCTATGACGTCGACCAGGCAAATGGGAAGTTGATCCCTGAAGGATCAGATCTGCTTCAAGGAAATCAATTCTGGTAGTATCAGACCTAAACTAAAGGTATCATGTGTAGAAGGATTGATCATATAAAGGAGTCGACTCTTGTGGAGTCTGCCGAACATATGGGAAAAATGATCCTCGTAGGATCAGACCCACTCCAAGGAAACCGATCTCGGTAGGATCAGACTTGAATTAAAGGTGCCAACCCAAGTGTAATTAGCCAAACAAAGGGAAACTTGCCCCGTAGAGTTAGACCCACCACAAATGAGTCAATTCCAGTGGAATCGGCCGGGCAAATGGGAAGCTGACCTTGGTGGGTGTTGTGTGTTTAATGCATGGACAATATTAATGTAAAACACTCAAAACATGCAAATACAGATGATCTATGCAGCAAGTAATAAGTATATTTATATCTATTTCACAGGGATTTGATGTCTTCTACGTTAAGTTGAGTCGATTCAAGACAAAGTAACTGTAACAAAATATGGTCGAAAATCTGTGTAATTAAAGACATAACACAAACAACGCTAAAAGAAATAAATAAACGGACAAAACAAACGCTCATAAAGAAATATGCTAGAGAAAAAATGATAGCACAATAAAATACTAAAAAAGAATAACATTCACAAATAAACAACTTCAAGAACTTTGCAAAGATGAAAGAACAAGAAAATGAGGCTAACAAGAAAAGAAGGTTACTACGCGGAGAACACATGGTCATGTTAGAAGTATTGTTGAAGTAAAATGCAACACAAAGGCTTTAGCAAAATAAACACATCAGCTAACCACACAAACACTCTCGGTGTTTCACACATTAGAAGCCAACTTTCGTTGTACTTCTATTTATACACGCATGTTGTTTACTAGTGTGCTAGGTGAGTGAATATCTCTAAACTCCTCACTGGTTACCATGAAAGGCTAGCAAAAACATGAATAATCATAAAGCTCCCTACTCCTCTCGAAGATAAAAAAAAAAAAACTCATTAACATATAATGGATGTCCGGTCGAAAATGTATTGTTAGAATTAAAACAAACATGTTTCGAAAGGTTCTGCGAGTATCACATTCATGAAACGTCTACTTCATACTTCTAACCCTTCCCTTTGGAAGTTAGTTTGTGCTACAAGGTAAATGAAAAAAATAGCTTGAAACAAACATTACAACTAAGTTGAAAACAAGAATTTCTACTACAATAGGATGAAGAGAGGGAGGAATGTAAAGAGAGCCAAGTCGTCGGAAGGTGGTCTTTCAACTAGGGATGCTCCTTATGCTTCCTTCCTCCGACGAATGCTTGCAACTTCACTTCCTTCCGGCGAGTTTTCCTTCTTGAATAAAACTCTTTGTAGCTCTGAAAACCAAGGCCTCCAAATGCCCATCAAAGTCTTGTCAAGTTTCTCTCATTTCCTTTCGGAAATTCTTTTCTCCCTCAATGATTTATTTTGGTTCATTTCATCCTATTCATTTTATACCTTTAGGATTTCTCCAAAAAAAATTGCCCTAAAATGGGCAGACTTTTCATTGGACGAAGAAAAACACTACTTTTCTTTGCGTACGGAGGGGGACATAAATTGTCATACCATGTGATCAAGTACGACTTTTGCGAAAGTTTTGCTCGCCCAAATGTTGCTTCGCAAACCCAAAGATCCCAACTTTGCTGGCACATTGCTGAAACCTTCTTTTCCCAACATTTTTTAATATCCACAAAATGTGTCAAATCAACATAATTCAGGCACAAATACTAACAATTCACGCAAAAGCTTCAAAGATGACTCTCATGGGAAATTACAACAAGCAAGGGTTTACTCATGCATTTCAACAAAGCAATTACTCACATAAAAGCTTATTTTAACCTCTAAAAGACCTTAAATAACTCTTATTTGGAGAGTTATCAGTGGGTCAGCCCCACTCTAAAGAGACCGACCCCTATAGGGACGACCCAAACACTAAAGGTGCGTATCTGCTACGGACTGGAAAGGATAAACATGAAACTAACCCTTAAGGAAAGACCTATCCTAAAGGACTACCCATAGATGATTGACCAAAATATTTAAAGAAAAGTCCACATATCTGCGGGGCAGGAAGAGTGCCGACAACCAAGCCATGTTTGACTAGGAAGTCCGGTTGCATCAACCACGAAGCACAGCGAGCCGTGTCAATCAGAAGAAGTGCAACGCTTCAGAAAGATCAGGCTTGGATAGAAGCTACCAATTTTTCGTCGAGTGCATGCAAAAGAAATCAAAATCTTCATTCAGAGCCTACATATGGTCTAGAATAAAGATTGAGGGCAACTGTTATGGGTAAATCAACCATGACAGAATAAAGGCCCAAAGGGTTATGGTAAGAGAACTTTTTGGTTATAAAATTCTCTATGTTCGGGGTGTCGAATCCCGCCAAAATAACATTTATAAATCCGATACTACTGAGCTTTGCAGCTAGTGGAAGTCGGGTGTCAAATCACAGGGAACCTAAACTATTTCCTCTTAATTAAGTTCTACTTGCCTTTAATAAAACTCAAAATAAAACAGTAAAATAAAGGGGGAAATGCTAATGGAGAATTAAACTAAAACAACAAAATAGCTAACGGAAAAATAAAATGCGAGAAAAATTAAATGAAACACGTGCTCCTAATTTGAGTGTCGGGATTGACTGTTGATGTAGTTCAGATCATAGACACAAAAGATACTTAACCGGTTTTTGTTAACACACACGCACATTACAAAGCCTAATCAAAACAAGTAATCCCATGCTTTAATTAGAACTAGTAATCCCAAGTAATTAATAAGGAGTTGACAACTCCTAACTAAGCTTCGCTAATAATTCTAACTTAGGGGCGATCGCTCTCCCAAATTAGGATTAGTTGCGAGCGACGAGCCAATTGATGAAATCTCTAACAATGGGACTCGATTTTATTCAATCTCTAGGATTTATCAGCAACCCAAACAAACATGGCCACATTTAATTCAGAATGCTAGATTTAATTACTCAAAACATGAAGTGCGATCGCTAAGTCATGGATTTTTAATCGAACCAACACACAATTAACTAAACGGGTGTCAACCATAAAGAAAATCATGTTGGACATTAAAGAACGAGGCTAGAGATGAATTGAATGCTAGAACAAGCTAAGAAAAAGATAAAAAGTTCAGGTCTCACCTAAAACATCAACAAAACAAACCCTAAACCCAAATTAGAGCACTTACCTTAGTTGCCCGTTGTGAAAATCAAGAGAATCAACAAGAAATTAGCTCCAATGTATTAAAATGGGTAAGAAATAAGTTTTGAGCTGAAGAACCGAGCTCTACAAGAATGGGGGCTAAGGAAAATTGGGAGAGAATGACCTAAAATCAGAAAATCGGATATTTATACCCAAAACAACGTCAAACTAGCGCCTTGGCGCCATAAGTCAGCGCCTAGGCGCTGCGGGCACGCGCGCACAGAATCGGGACAGCGCCTGGGCGCCATAAGTCAGCGCCTAGGCGCTAACCTCTCTGGAAAAGTTACGATGACGGGCATTTTTTTTACTTTTAATGACGGGCATTGTGGTTGTGCAATGAGTACATGGTGCCTCAGCTGCTTTTAATGACGTGCACTTGGACTTGTAATGACGGCCATGGTGCCTTTGCAATGAGGACATGGTGCCTAAACTGGGACTTTTAATGACGGGCATGGTGCCTTTTGACCTTTAATGACGGGCATTGTGGTCAGGGGCGGATGCATGTAGGGGCCAGGAGGGGCACGTGCCCCCCTCGAATTATTTGGTTTGTATTTTTGTATGTAAAATTGCAGAATTAAATTGATTTAGTTTGTATATTTCTATACCAAAATGCAGCATTAAACAAATATTTTGTTGCTGGAATGATGGTCTTGGGGCATGCCCATGACTCCACCTCCTTTTTGTGCTTGAGTTCGATGAATAATACTATAATAGTTTATTATAATTTTAAAATTAATATTTTTACTATAAATATTATATATCATGTATTTAAAATTATATTTATATGGAGGTAAAATTATAAATTTAGTCATTTAAATTTTAAAATTATGTCTAATAGATCAATGGAGTTTAAATGTATGGTAGATTCCTAATTTTTTAATTTTGTGTTTAATAAATCTTTAAACTTTAACGATATCTAATAGATTTATGAGCTTTCAATTTTGTTATTATTTTTTTTTTAAAAAAAAGTTGTTATAGAGTGATTTAATTTTATCTCTAATTGAACCTTAAAATTTTAATTTTGTATCTAATAGATACATGATTTTGAAAAAAATGTCGCTTAGACACGAAATAAAAAATTATGTTTAATAAAATAATTAATTTTTTTATATTTTTTAATATGTTTCTATTGGATAAAAAATTGAAAATTTATGGATTTATTAGATACAAAATTGAAAGTCGAGAGACTTATTACATACATTTTAAAGTTTGAGGACCAGATAGACACAAATAAGAAATTGAAGACTAAACTTGTAATTTAACCTTATTTGAATGGTGCCCCCTCTGACATAAATTTCTGGATCCGCCCCTGATTGTGGTTGTGCAATGAGGACATGGTGCCTCAGCTGGCCTCTTGGATTTTAATGACGGGCACTTGGACTTTTAATGACGGGCAGACTGCCTGATGCCTCCGTTGGGCGCCTGGGCGCTGCCCTCTCGGGTTGAAGCCCCAATTTGCACTATTTTGGCCTCCAAGCTCCTTTTGGCTTGTCTCCTTGACCCGAACACTTCTCGAAACTCCTAAAATGCCCGATTTATCGCTGAAAATCATAAATGGACTTCCCGAGCTCTTTGCCGCGAAACACCTATAATAAGAAAATTTAATTGAATTAAGCACGACATTTAGCTAGATTTAATGTTATAATTATAACTCTATTTTAGAGCTATCAAAATACCCCCCCCCCCCCCTCCCCCCACCTGAATCTTGCTAGTCCTCGAGCAAGGAACACTTTGATTTATCTCATAAGAATAAGCATGCATGTTGATGACTCGAATCTCAATACTTGCAAAAACAAGATAATCATGCTAACGGAAAACAATCAAGTGTATGCATAAATTGAGAATATTTCAAAAGATTAACTATTATTCCCTAACGTGTGTGTGTGATGCTTAGCGCCTCCTATCCTAGTTTCCATAGACCCGGAATCACCTTAATCGATCCTAATACTCATCTTCCCCCTACTTCTAGCAATGAGAACAGTCTATCGACTTTTCAATGTCGGAAAGAGCAACAAAACAAAAGGCCTAACTATTTTTCTTCTTTTCTTTTTTTGAGAGCCTAACACGTCGAGCTTTGAATTTGCTTCACGTTTTTAAGGACTAGTGCTCACTTCTGTTAGTTGCCCTTTCATGCAGTGGCAACCGTGGGTTACACGATCGCCCCTGGTTACACGGGCAACACAAGAAGGTAGAACACCTCAGAATATATTACAAACATGCTTTAACTCTCAATAATTTTTTTAAGGCATATAACTTTGCTAAAACAGATGAGTCATTACAAATTCTAACACATCAAACCTCCTTAGATGAACCTTTCGGGGTGACAACAAGGTTTCAGACCAAATAAAATTATTCTAAGCCTACAGAGCTAAGAGTAAGAGGTCTACGTGCTCAGTGAATGTAGGGGAATAATCGATTTTTTTTTAAAATATGCTCAAAATATGCATACATTCTCATGGTTTGTTCGAAATGCATAACTATGGAGTATGCACAAATAAATCACAGAAAGTCCTCATCGGACAACATGCATTCAGATTCCTAAATATCTCAAAATCAGAGTATGACATGCTAAAAAACTACAACGAAGTCCAACAATAAACTCCACCCCCCACCTAAAAGACTGCATTGTCCTCAATGCATCTAATCCCACAGATAAACAATGATAATGACAAAAATTAAAGGGAACAAAAACCTCCCCTGAATTTTTGCGGGATCGGTGAGTAGGGATGCGCAACCTCGTCTTCAAAATAGATCCGAAATGCAGGTAATCTCTCGCTTATTACCTAAGAAAGCAAGAAAAAGCTAAGCTAGGAAAATAAAAACTAAAAGTAAAGACATGAATTTTAAATACTCATGGGTTGCCTCCCAAGAAGCGCAAATTTTTAACGTCGTTATGCTCGACGTGTCCTCCACTCTGTCAGGGTACATAGAAGTTCTCGTATTTCTTCGACCCCTTCTTCCTTGAATCAACAAAGCCTGCTAAGAGAAGCAAGCTCTTCGACTTTTGGAGGCAGCCGGACAAAGTTGTTATTTTTTTTATTTTTTTGTTATATGGAAAAATAAAAGATTCAACAGACTCAAACAAAATAAAAGCAAACTCAACTGAAAATAAAGACTCGACGGACTTAGGAGAAGAAGGAAGAAAACATGCATTAATAGAGGAAATTTCAGGAAATAAAACAGAAAGAGACTCGTCAGCCTCAGACTCTATCACCTGGACCTCCTCCTCAGGACTAGGCTCGACATCTTCCTTAATCCCTACGATCTCATCCTCGCATGGCGGAGCACTCTCAAGTTCTTCCTTACGATCTGGGTGCAATTCCTCGAGCATAAAATTAATCTGCTCTCTCATTCTTTCAACACCAAGGTCGTTGAGTAGAGGAAATTGTTTTCGCAGCTCGGGGAGCTCTTGGGCGGGGTAGGCTTCAAGAAGGCCGGCTTGTGGCGACTAAGGACATGTGTAGGAGGTATGACCCCCAACCGAGCAAACGCAACATTTTGCTCTTGCCTGCGTTTCTCTGATTAACGTCCACCAAACCTCGGAGTACAGCTTGTGCATTTGACTCTGAAGTCCTTTTACTACCCTCATTGTCCTTTTACGCCCCTCATCTCTCCAGGAAATATTTGCATCGTCTTGACTCTCAAGCTCGTTGCATCCCCTATCGAAATCAAGAGTGATCTCTTCAGCTTCACGCCTTGAAGCTATCACCAAATCTTCCAAGCGAACACCTGCCATACTAAAACAAGAAGACACAAGAAAAGAAAAATATTTTTGTGGTTTTTAGACAAACAAAATTTAACTAAGAGAATCTAAATGGTTCCCCGGCAGCGGCGCCAATTTTGGTAAGAGAACTTTTTGGTTATAAAATTCTCTATGTTCGGGGTGTCGAATCCCGCCAAAATAACATTTATAAATCCGATACTACTGAGCTTTGCAGCTAGTGGTAGTCGGGTGTCGAACCACAGGGAACCTAAATTATTTCTTCTTAATTAAGTTCTACTTGCCTTTAATAAAACTCAAAATAAAACAGTAAAATAAATGGGGAAATGCTAACGGGAAATTAAACTAAAACAACAAAATAGCTAACGGAAAAATAAAAATGCGAGAAAAATTAAATGAAACACGTGCTCCTAATTTGAGTGTCGGGATTGACTGTTGATGTAGTTCAGATCATAGACACAAAAGATACTTAACCGGTTTTTGTTAACACTCACGCACATTACAAGGCCTAATCAAAACAAGTAATCCCATGCTTTAATTAGAACTAGTAATCCCAAGTAATTAATAAGGAGTTGACAACTCCTAACTAAGCTTCGCTAATGATTCTAACTTAGGGGCGATCGCTCTCCCAAATTAGGATTAGTTGCGAGCGACGGGTAATCATGCGACGAGCCAATTGATGAAATCTCTAACAATGAGACTCAATTTTATTCAATCTCTAGGATTTATCAGTAACCCAAACAAACATGACCACATTTAATTAAGAATGCTAGATTTAATTACTCAAAACATGAAGTGCGATCGCTAAGTCATGAATTTTTAATCGAACCAACACACAATTAACTAAACGGGTGTCAACCATAAAGAAAATCATGTTGGACATTAAAGAACGAGGCTAGAGATGAATTGAATGCTAGAACAAGCTAAGAAAAAGATAAAAAGTTCAGGTCTCACCTAAAACATCAACAAAACAAACCCTAAACCCAAATTAGAGCACTTACCTTAGTTGCCCGTTGTGATAATCAAGAAAAATCAACAAGAAATTAGCTCCAATGTATTAAAATGGGTAAGAAATAAGTTTTGAGCTGAAGAACCGAGCTCTACAAGAATGGGGGCTAAGGAAAATTGGGAGAGAATGACCTAAAATCAGAAAATCGGATATTTATACCCAAAACAGCGTCAGACTAGCGCCTAGGCGCTGCAGGCACGTGCGCACAGAATCGGAACAGCACCTGGGCGCCATAAGTCAGCGCCTAGGCGCTAACCTCTCTGGAAAAGTTACGATGACGGGCATTTTTTTTTACTTTTAATGACGAGCATTGTGGTTGTGCAATGAGTACATGGTGCCTCAGTTGCTTTTAATGACGGGCACTTGGACTTTTAATGACGGGCATGGTGTCTTTGCAATGAGGACATGGTGCCTCAACTGGGACTTTTAATGACGGGCATGGTGCCTTTTGACCTTTAATGACGGGCATTGTGGCTGTGCAATGAGGACATGGTGCCTCAGCTGGCCTCTTGGACTTTTAATGACGGGCACTTGGACTTTTAATGACGGGCAGGGTGCCTGATGCCTCCGTTGGGCGCCTGGGCGCTGCCCTCTCGGGTTGAAGCCCTAATTTGCACTCTTTTGGCCTCCAAGCTCCTTTTGGCTTGTTGATATGAATTATTTTGGCAATCTAATTCATATCCATGATGAAACTCAAGGAGGTCAAACCATTGTTATGGGGCAAGGGTTAAAGTCAACGATGAAGAGAAAGACATGGATTTCAACTTGTCTCAAGTCCAATTTATGGAAGACTAAAGTATTATAATTAAACTAAGTTTAATATGCACATTTTGTCACTTATTACACTAATTAAAAGTGTAACAAAGTCTTAGGCAACCTTTCATATTTCTAGATGACTTTTACTTTTCCAAGATGCCTTTTAGAATATCAAGGCACCCTTTGGTATTTCAAGGTGGCTTTTCATATTGGCATTTATGTTAGGGAGTTAAAGAGTCTCTTGGCTGAATTCCTTGTCTATAAAAGGGATTGGTCATGTCTAATGTAAAACAACAACTTTGATATTTGAATTGAAAACTCCATTGGAGCATTTCCATAGCCGAGAGCTATTGTTACCTTTGCATTTCTTGTTCGACTTGCATGTTTGAGAAGCATTCTATTAGACTTGATCAATCTAATAGTGGAGTGTTTCGGTTCAAGGTTAGGGACAAGTTCCTCATCCTTGGATATTCGATCTAAGGTATTTCTATTCTTCTCTTTATCTTGGGGTGAAACCGATCTGATTAAGGGGTTTTAGTGTTTGTGATTCAAGGGTTCGAATAACCAAGGGGTTCTTGATCCAATTCACTAGGGTTTCGTATCACTTGTCTCCTTGACCCGAACACTTCTCGAAACTCCTAAAATGCCCGATTTAGCCCTGAAAATCATAAATTGACTTCCCGAGCTCTTTGCCGCGAAACACCTATAATAAAGAAATTTAATTGAATTAAGCACGTCATTTAGCTAGATTTAAGGCTATAATTATAGTTCTATTTTAGAGCTATCAGGTTAAAAACCCAAAATGCCTAACCATTGACCTAAAAGAAGATAAGAGAAATGAGTCAAGCCGACTGGTCGAAAAGACCGACCGAGAAATGGGGAAGGAATAGACCTCCAAAGGGGTCAGTCCGAGCAGAGGAACCGTCGACCTCGTCGAGGATGTCGCCCAGTGCGGAGGGGACCGATCTCTCGAGGGATCGGTTGTGGCCGAGGAGCCTGACCCTCCTATGAGTCGGGCCGGAGCACTAAGTGTCGACCCTAAGGGATCGGTCGAATCGAAGGCGAAACCGTCTCCATTTGGGAGGTTTCATATCATTAGTTGCTCGGACGTTACAAACGCTCGTTAATAGACCATTTTATTAGTGTAACGGTCCATAACGACTGTATGAGAGGCTGATAGAAAAAAGGAGAGGCATGATGGAAAAGATAATTCAAATTCTTTTCATATGAACTATATTCTTGCCAAATATGAAAATTCACTCCATATTTCTTAGATCATTCACAAATCTAACTTGATCGTCGGAACCTATGTGGTTAGCACCACAACGATACAAGACATCACTTATATTCTATCTTGCAATTCCATTCTTATTCCACCAAATATACAAATTTACATTTGATCAAATTCATGTATCAACCTAATACATGATTTTTTAAGCAACAATAATTAATTTATTAGTTAACATAAAATTGTTCACTTTTCCACAACTATTAGATAACTTTATTATTTTGATTTATTAGATAAATAAAAAGAAATTAAAAATTACGAGTTTCATCTGATACTCTTAAATTATTTTCTCTACAAATAAAATAAATCTACAATGTTGATTTTTTATTTTGTTGAGTAGTTGAGTTTTTTTGAACTTAATAAAAGATGATGATAAATTTAATTGCCAATATCTGTAAGAGAATTGGATAGTATGTTGTCCTATTTGTACATTTTATAATCTCAAATTTTCAAAGAGTTAAAATAAAAATTTATAGATAAAAAACAAAATTTGATATTAAATAAAATGAAAATTTACAAATTACTCCTAAATTATAAGAATTTTTAAAATTGCAACTGAGAAGTTTTAATTTAAGGATCGGTTTGGGATTGCGTGGAGAGAGTAAAAACCATTTTGAAAAAATCTTAACAATGTTTGGTAATACTGATTATTTTAAAATTTATATAAAATAACCATTTAAATTTTTTGATTTCCAAAATCACTTTTAGCTTTTGATTTTAGCTTATCAAACAATCAGATTTTTAACAATTTTACAACTATATTTTTTTTATTTTCGTATATTTTTTTCTCTTGTTCTTTTGTGTTTGGTTGTTATCATCTTCTTTCAACTATAAACTTCATTAGTGGTGGTTTATTTTAATGGCAACCACCATGTTGCAACTATAAACTTCATTAGTGATGGTTTATTTTGATGGCAACGACTATCTAAGTTTGAAGGTATCCTTTTGATAACCTCTCAAATAACAAAATTATTGCAACTAGATCATGTTGTTATAAATTTGTTACGAAGTTTGAGTTCACTAATAAATTTGTAGCGATAAAGTTTGATTGCAACAATTTCAAAAGTTTAGGACTTCTCAAATTGAAACATTCAAAATGTAATAGTAAATTTGTAACTAAAGTTTTAAATAATAACGTTGATGAAAATATCGATGTCTCAACCATACAAAAAATGTCAATGGATATCTCAATAAAATGTTGATATCGATATATATTTAAAAGTCAAACATGAATCTAGCTCAACTGACATAAATCATTTGTCCCCGACCAAGAGATTAGAGGTAAATATTTCATTATGGTTGAATGTTCAAATCTCTACGTTTTCATTTGTTGAACTAGTAAGAAAAAAAAGGCACATTAAAAATTAGGGTGGAGATTTCAAACTCTCAAATTTACAAAGTATTGCCAACACCGACATAACTCAACCCACATGATTTATGACTAGTGAGTAAAATATTATCGTTCAAATCTACCTCTCCACATATTGTAAAAAAAAAAAAAAAAAAAAAAAAACCAAAATATTTATAATGTCGTCATTAACTGAACTATATTTAACTTATGCCAATTGAGCTATGTTCGGTTTAGCAAATAATTTTTTTTTCTTAGTTCAACAATATAAATGGGGTGGACTAATTTGAAGATCTAACCTTATTGGTCGAGAGAAAATACTTATGACAATTGATCTACGCTCAATTTCACTTATAAATTTTGTTTATACATTTATTTTGACACTACAAATTAAGAAATGAAATGAAAATATTCCAAATATACATACTCAAATACCGGTAAATTTGTTAAAAAAGAAAAAAGAAAAAAAGAAAAAAAGAAAAAAAATGAAGAAAACAAAGAAATATTAGTGGCAAATTGATCCGCCAAATTCTGCCGGCTCTTAGACCACCGTCTTCTTCACACAATCAGATCACTGTTTCTCTCTTTCTTTCCCTCCGATTCCGATTCCGATTCATTCTTCGTCGGAAAATTCCATCACTCAGGCCGATCACGGCGCCGTCTCCTACTAACATCGCATTTGGAACCGAATTCGAACTGAATCGATTCGACTGAGCGTTCCATCTCCATAACAATGGCGGAATTTCTCGATTTGGAAGCACAGGACGGCGTCCGGATGCCGTGGAATGTGGTGCCCGGGACGAAGCAAGAAGCAAGCAACTGTATAGTTCCAGTTTCCGCCATGTTTTCGCCGATCAAAGCCTTCCCGAACATGCCAGTGCTACCTTACGCTCCTCTTCGATGTCGTACTTGTCGCTCCATTCTCAATCCGTTTTCCATTGTTGATTTCGCTGCGAAGATCTGGATCTGTCCGTTTTGCTTTCAGCGGAATCATTTCCCTCCTCATTACGCTTCTATTTCCGATGATAACCTTCCGGCTGAGTTATTCCCGCAGTATACTACTATTGAATACGAGTCGACTGGGGAAACACCGTCTTCGATTCCTCCGGTGTTCATGTTTCTGTTGGATACTTGTATAATTGAAGAGGAGATTACGTTTTTGAAATCTGCTTTGTCTCAGGCTGTTGATCTGCTTCCTGATAATTCGTTGGTTGGACTCATTACGTATGGCACTTTTGTTCACGTTCATGAATTGGGGTTCGGTCAGATTCCGAAGACGTTTGTGTTTAAGGGCACGAAGGATGTGTCCAAGGAGCAGCTTCTGGAGCAGATGAACTTCTTTCTCAAGAAGCCCAAGCCTCCCACTGGTGTCATTGCTGGTGCTAGAGATGGACTTTCGACTGAGAGTATTGCTCGCTTTCTGCTGCCTAAGTCCGAGTGCGAGTTTGCTCTCAATTCAGTATGTACTATAAACTTTGAGATAAAATGACTGTCAGATGCTGTTGAATTGAAAATTGAAAATTGAAAGTGGTGTTCGAATTAATAGGTCTTGGAGGAGCTGCAGAAAGACCCGTGGGCTGTTCCAGCGGATCAGCGACCTCCGAGGTGCACCGGCACTGCCATGAGCATTGCAGCCAGTTTGCTAGGGGCTTGTGTTCCTGGTTCAGGAGCAAGAATCTTAGCATTTGTTGGTGGGCCGTCGACTGAAGGACCGGGTGCTGTAAGGATATCTTTTTAGTATCATGGCACCAATTTTCTTAATCATTTAAAACTAATTGTTCAACTTTGTGAATTCAGTTGGTTTATATATTTGAATGCATTTTGGATTAGCTTCTGGAATTATCCTTATTTTTTCCTCATTTTTCGCTTTGTAGATCGTGTCTAAAAATTTATCTGAACCAATTCGGTCGCATAAGGATCTGGATAAAGATTCTGCTCCTCATTTTCATAAAGCTGTGAAGTTCTATGAAGGACTCTCAAAGCAGCTAGTTCATCAAGGACATGTACTTGATCTATTTGCTTGTGCTCTTGACCAGGTAATTTGCACCATTGATACATCCACTTTATTCTTAATTTTTTTGGGGTGCTCTTAAGTCTCATCCTTCATAATCATGGTTACTTCGTATCGTTTCTTTTATAGTTGAAATTGCGTTGATGATGGGATATCTTAAACAATTGCTATGACAATTTTCCTATGCAATGGATGCTCACAGGTTGGGATCTTATAATTTTAGTGATGGTAACATGTCCTATTAGAAGATACGGTTGGTGTATTGAGAGCCCAAGCGGAATAGTTTTGTTTCCCATACGTTCATTTTTTGGAGGATTTATTTGGTCGTGAGGTAGAGAATATATTCTGACCATTTATTTAGCTTCCGGCAGTTTAAATTTGAAAAATAAATGTTATTTAAGGAAACGTTATGTTCTTTAGGATTTTTTCTTTCTGTAAGATGTTTGTATATATTTTATGGAAGACTAAGCAGCTAGATGAATAAGGTTGTCCAGCGAGGAAGGGAATATAGGAATTTGACTATGACAAGTTCACATTGCAGCTTTAGAATTTTAATTACACTCCATAGAAGATAACTATTGATTTTATTTCTAGTTACTATATCTATAATTGACATTGGTGTTTCATCGTTCATAAGCATTTTGCACATGTTATTAGACTAAGTATTTTTTTTTATGTAAAATATGTTTTTTAGGTCGGTATTGCTGAACTTAAAGTTGCAGTTGAAAAGACTGGAGGGCTTGTTGTGCTTGCAGAAAGTTTTGGCCACTCCGTTTTTAAGGATTCACTTAAACGTATTTTTTCTGGTGAATATGATCTTGGCCTATCATCAAAGTAAGTTTTTCATTGAATATATATATCCAGAAAAAGAGTTTATCATATTTAGTTTAGTCGGGGAGTTATTTTTTTTTTTCCTGGAAGACTTTGATAAACGATTAGAGTTATTCAAGATTAATCAAAGTTTCCACATTTTCTTTCATTAGAGTTATATTGTTTAACAAAGCTGCATGCCTGTAGCTTTTAATCTCCTACTTTTTTTCTTCCTCTTTTAAATATTGTTGCAGTGGTATATTTGAGATTAATTGCTCAAAGGATATCAAAGTCCAGGGAGTTATTGGTCCCTGTGCGTCTCTTGATAAGGTATTGCCTAAGGAATAACTAAAGCCTGCCACTTCTTTTCAAATGTTTTGCATCTTTGAAGTTCATTTTGCTTGCTTTTGTGCAGAAAGGTCCTTTGTGCTCAGACACTGTCATTGGTCAAGGAAATACAAGTGCATGGAAATTGTGTGGTCTTGATAAAGCAACAACTTTGAGTCTCATATTTGAAATTGTTAAAAAAGAGAGCACGGATGCTGCTGTTCAAACTGCCAGCAATCAGTTTTACTTTCAATTTTTGACGTAGTATGGAATCTGAACTTTATCTTTCTAGCTATTTCATCTGTTATGTTTAAGTAGATGGAATCCTTTCTTACTTAATTCAGATTTGATTCCAGTTATCAGAACAACAGTGGTCAAATGAGACTCCGTGTCACAACCCTTTCTAGAAGATGGGTTGCTGGACCTGGAAGCATACAGGTGAGTGTTTGACTCCTGTACTTGAAGCACCACCTATTCCTAGATTGTGTTTGGGACAAGATTGTTAGGGGATGTATGGGAAGTTCTCTGAGTTTTGTCTGCCTTTGAGAATGGCTTCCTGGTACCTCGTAAAGCTTAAGTAAGTTTATTGTTAAATTTGTAATCTTTATCCACAAGAAAATATGATTTTGGAAGGAAGAATCAATTTAGGTCCCAAGTGAAAATAAATTAAAAGAAAACAAGGGAAAACAACTCTAAAAAATAAATGACCAAACATGTTCTCACTGAATTTTTGTTTTAGAAAGCAGAAAGCTGTTTTCCAGATTAACACCAAAGAATTTATAGGTCACTTTACATGTGCTAAGTTTCATCACAAGAAACTTTCCGTAGGCTGAAATAATAGCTGGACTATTTTCTATTTTGATTAAGATGAAGGTACTGATGGGTAGGTTGGGAGTATTTTGGAAGTTTTTAACTATCAAATAGTGGCTCCTAGGATCATTAAGAATTCATAGTCTAATTCATTTTTTTTTTTTTTATAAGAAACACACGTATGTATTATAAACAACGAAAGAACCAAAAGGAGACAACCTAAGGGTAGGGTGGGAAAAAGACCCCCTCTCGGAGAGCGGAGAGCTAAAACAAAGCTTTCCAATTGTGTTGGATCATGGACAAGCTACAATTTCAAAAGAGGTTCTTATGTTTCAAACACCACAATGAAGTTAAAAGCTGAACATTGCTACAAAAAGACAGAATGGAGTAGCCTTATTTAAAAAAATTCTCTAGTTTCTCTCTAACCATAAACTCCACATGGTGGCCCTACCAACCAAAGACCAAAGCACCTGCTTTCTATTTTTGAACCTCCTCCACGAAGTAATTCCACCATCCAGTCATCAACCCTCAAAGGGAGACAGAGGAGTAAATCAAACTCCTTAAAATCCCAAAACCAAGCTCTCTGAGCAAACGGGCGGTGAAGGAACAAGTGATCAAGGGATTCAACATCACCAAGGCATAAGTGGCAAACAATGGGGGAAAAAGACCAATTAGGACATCTTGAGTGAAGCTTCTCCGGAGTGTTTAAGCCTCTAGAAGCCACAAACCAAAGGAAGACTTTAACTTTCTTAGGATAATTTTTTTTCCATTTTGCATCTACCATAGGTATCCTCAAAGAGGGGGTCAGTTAGCTTATAAACAATAGTCTTGGAAGA
Source organism: Herpetospermum pedunculosum (assembly GCA_028017165.1). Taxonomy (NCBI): domain Eukaryota; kingdom Viridiplantae; phylum Streptophyta; class Magnoliopsida; order Cucurbitales; family Cucurbitaceae; genus Herpetospermum; species Herpetospermum pedunculosum. The sequence continues at coordinate 6,333,669 of CM051524.1, read as the reverse complement.
AAAAACAACAAACTTATCGATGACCCACTCCACATTGTCACAATCTGCACCCAAGTGAATAACATCAAGCATGTCCACCAAATTGATCCCGCTGAGAATCTCCCAATCAAAAAGGCCTCTTCTAAAACTAAGGTCCTAATCTTTCGTCAAGTCATTCCAGCAATCGGCTATAGTAGCTTCCTGTTTCATTGACAGGCTAAAGAGATCCTATCACCTCTAGAAGCTTTAAACTTCAAGAACTTAAAGAAAAGATTGCTATTTTTTGCAATATCGAACCATAGTCTACCTTTTGCCCTGCCTTTGGGGGGAGAGAGACCTACCCTTTGAAGTATGGCGGTCTGAGTCTGGGTGCTTTCCAACAAAGAAACAATGTCTTGCTCCTTAAGTGGTTGTGGCGTTTTACTCAAGAAGATGGTGCTCTGTGGAAGAATGTTATTGTTAGCACCACCTAACTGAATCAAGAACTCCAATGTATTGATATGAAAAGATATATGAAATACAAGATTACAAGTGTTTAAAGGTACTTGCACCCTCCCATCTTGAGAACTATCTCAAACCCTGACTACCCTCCTCTAATCTCACTCCCTCTATTTATAACCACATACCCTAACTAACTTCCTAAGTCATTATCCTATATGCCCTTACTACTAATATACTAATATTGCCCATATACCTCTAACTAGGGTCCTTTACATTACTGCGTCCTTCAAATACACCTTGTCCTCAAGGTGTGAGTTGTCCAACAATATGACGAGTACAAAAAAAATATACCCAGCTCCCCCAAAAATTTAAAAAGAAAAGACATTACAATCCATTAATGCAAGCCCAATACAAACTACCCAAAATCTGCCTTTCGTAGTCTTCTCCTCCAATGGGCTAGACCCATATTCTCCATGCACCCGCAGCATAAGTTGGAAGTCAATTTTCTTTTGGACCCATTTAGCCTGTGTGTTTGCCCTCATTTGCTCACCCTCCCAAATGGTGCTTTTTATTTCATTAAGAACAAGAGAGTCCAATGGCCCATAAGACCCAACTTTTTTGAAAAAGTCTTCAAATGTATCTCCCGCTGATTTTCTCCTTCCCTTTAATACTAATAAAATGGTGTCTTTATCCATTTCATCATAATGGGCTTGTTTTGGTGTATGAAGCTCATACACCTTTAATGAATTCTCTCTCCCACGTAACCCTAATCCTTTTCTAAGCCGTCAATTGTCTTTTTCAATTTTCTTCATTTGCATCTCCTCAAACTCTACCGATGTCTCCAGCCTCACACGCCAACCAGTCGCCACTGTATCTGGCCTCACACGCCAACCAACCGCCGCTGTCTCCGACCTCACACGCCAACCAACCGCCGCTGTCTCCGGGCCTCACACGCCAACCAGCCGCCGCTGTCTCTGGCCTCACACGCCAACCAACCGCCGCTGTCTCCGGCCTCACACGCCAACCAGCCCAAGCGCTTTTTACGTCCAACGACTTCGACTTCCCTCCTCGCACGCAACCATGGCGTTTCAGGGCTCTCGTTTCTGACGCTGTTCTTCGATTCTGACCATGGTTTCTGAAGCCCATCGTCCCCGATCGTACCAGCCGCCGTTCATTTTTGGAAAATTTCAGCATTCTCACCGATTTCGACTTCGTCTGTCCTCCGGTGAGTTTCAGTCCAACCTTCGTTTTCTTTGTCCTGCCACCGATTTTTGCCGGTAAGCGCTTCCTCATTCTTTTTTTCTTTCGCCTATCACCACGCCTTTTTCCATTTCTCCTTCTTCGATTCTTATTTCCTTCACCATTTTTTTCAATTTTTCAGAGATCTATCGTTCTTCTTTTGCCTCTCCAAAATTGGGTTGATCGAAAAATTCTCCTTCTCTATTTTTCTTCGCGTTTTCCGATTTTCCTTCACATAGGCTTGACGCCCTCCGACCTTTCTACGGCCTTGTTTAAGAACTTTTTGGACAACTTCGTTGCTCAATCTTGATCCAATCAAATTTTCCTTGATGTTATTCTTCTCCAGTGTTTCTTGATTCTTTCCAACTCGGCTACTGTCTTCTTCCTCTCTAGATTTTTGGTTTCTTTCCACTTCTTGGTGATTGAACATCTCCACCAACTTCCTTATTTCTTCCAGTATTTGTTTTATTGCTTCCCTACTACGTTTGTCTTCTTCGGCCCATATTTTTTGTTGCTTCAATACTGTTTTTTGGTCACGATCTAAACAAACAAATTCCATAGATTTTATTGTCCGGATCGAACTGCTCTGATACCAATTGTTAGGACACCACCTAACTGAATCAAGAACTCCAATGTATTGATATGAAAAGATATATGAAATACAAGATTACAAGTGTTTAAAGGTACTTGCACCCTCCCATCTTGAGAACTATCTCAAGCCCTAATTCACTTAACCAATGACTACCTTCCTCTAATCTCACTCCCTCTATTTATAACCACATACCCTAACTAACTTCTTAAGTCATTATCCTATATGCCCTTACTACTAACATACTAATATTGCCCATATACCCCTAACTAGGGTCCTTACAGAACTTAAAGAAAAGATTGCTATTTTTTGCAATATCGAACCATAGTCTACCTTTTGCCCTGCCTTTGGGGGGAGAGAGACCTACCCTTTGAAGTATGGCGGTCTGAGTCTGGGTGCTTTCCAACAAAGAAACAATGTCTTGCTCCTTAAGTGGTTGTGGCGTTTTACTCAAGAAGATGGTGCTCTGTAGAAGAATGTTATTGTTAGCATGTACGGGGTTAGTCCCTGCCTTTGGGGGGAGAGAGACCTACCCATGGGGACTAACCCCGTACATGCTAACAATAACATTTTTCCACAGAGCACCATCTTCTTGAGTAAAACGCCACAACCACTTAAGGAGCAAGACATTGTTTCTTTGTTGGAAAGCACCCAGACTCAGGCCGCCATACTTCAAAGGCAAAGAAGTCTTCCCCAATTAACAAGATGGTTGCTCGCTTTAAACTCACCATTATCCCAGAAACAATTCCTCACCAACATCTCCATCTTCTTGATGACCCCAATTGGGGCTTTAAGAAGAGAAAAGTAATAAACCGAGAGACTATTAATAACAGAGTGCGCTAAAGTCAAACGGCCCCCTTTGGAGATGGTCAGCGATTTTCATTTATCTAGCTTCTGACTGAATTTATCAATTAGAGGGTCCCAAAAGAAGAGGGACCTATGATTACCACACCAAGGGGGAAACCCAGATAATTGAAAGGAAAAGACTCATCTCTGCACCCAACCCAAATCTAGACACAAAAGCTGCCATATCTTCCACATTAATACCAATAATGGACGTTTTAGAGGTGTTTAATTTCAACCCTGAGCAGCTGAGAAAAAGGGCAATAATATTCCACCAATTATTTAACCATTTTCTTCTGGCTGGGCAAAAAATAATAGTATCATCTGCATACTGAAGGTGAGTGACCCTCAACCCCCCTTTGCCTGCAGGCTGCAGCAACACCCCTCAAAATTCTTCTCTCACAACAATAATGAACAAGTCTACTGAACGAATCCCCCAGGAGAGTAAAAAAGAAAGGGGACAACGAATCTCCCTGTCTAAGGCTCCTTTTAGCCACAATCTTCCCCCTCGGTCTCCCATTTAAGAAAATAGAAAAGTTTGCAGAAGAAATGCAACCCCTAATCCATCTCCTCCATCTAGAGCCGAAGCCTTTTCTAACTAGAATGAAGTCCAAATAGGACCAATCAACCATATCGTAAGCCTTTTCGTAGTCAAGCTTAAGCACAAACCCTTTGTTACCTCTGGAAGAAAAATCCCCCACAATTTCAGCAGCCACCACCAACATGGCATCTAGAATCTGCCTACCTTCAACAAAAGCAGCTTGGGAATTGTCAATAATCGAGAAGCACTTTCTTCCGTCTATCCGCAAGCACCTTAAAAATAATCTTGTAGAGTGAAGTGATCAGACTAATCGGCTAATAATCTCCCACTTTATTCGCCCTCAACTTCTTCGGGATCAAGCAAATATAAGTTTCGTTTGTGTGGTTATTAATGATCCCCTTTTCAAAAAAAATCTTGGAACACCATTTTACTAAGTCTGATTTTAAGATGTTCCAAGATTTTTTTAAAAATTCGTTAGTGAATCCGTCAGGCTGAGGGAACTTGAGAATATAGACTAATTCAGATTAGTGAATGAATCCTCCCTCAAAGAAAAAATGATGTCATCTGCAAATTGCAAATGAGTGAGATGAACCTTGTCTCTTCCTACTCCTTCAACTAAACCTCTTTCCATCCACCCTGAAACTAGTCTACTATAACCAAAGAATATTTGAGGATAAATATCTTTCTTGGTCAGATCATTTCGAGCTTATCAACATCAAAGCCTCTCGTTCGTGCTCTCTTTCATCAATTTTCGAGGGTTACCCTTTTCAGATTATTTGCAACAATTGGGAAGTTTTTCTGTAACTTTATGCTTTCTTCCATCTTTTGCTTGAATTTTTGTTTTTAGCCTTTTCTCCCTCGTGGAGTTTTGTATCTCTTGAGCATTAGTCTCTTCTCATTTCATCAATAAAAAAATTCGTTTCTTGTTAAAATAAAAAGAAAAGAAAAAAAGAAAAAAAAGAAAAGAACATCTATTATCAAAATGAGAAGAAAAGGAGATAGAGGATCACCTTGCCCAAGCTTCCTAGAAGCGAAAAACTTTACCTAGACTTGCCATTAATTAGATTACAAAATATAGTCCAGCATTATCAGCTTCCAAGTTATGTTCTCTATATAAACCAAAATCTTTCTATTCTAAACCTTATCCAAAAATTCTCCATCAGCACGATGGTAAACCTTTTCAAAATCAATTTAAGAAACAATACCTTCCTTCTTATGAGCCCTATAATCCTCAATAACCTCATTGGCAATAAGGACCTCATCAAGAATCTACCTCCTGGGCAAATAAACACCCTAATTACATTACATGAATTGGTGTGGATCAACATCTTTCTTATTCTATCCACTAAAACCTTAGTGATAATTCTGGAGTAGCCAGTAGGCCTAAAATCGACTCTACAGAGTACAGACCATTGACTTAGACTGTGAAAGTCTCTTTCATACCCGAGTAAATAGTAACCAACTTGCAAAGCTCTCACAAATTCTTTATAAATAAGTTAATCTTGGCGATCTCCCAATTTTTTTTGGAAGAAGACTAGCAAAGTTGCCTCTCTGCTATTTTGTTCTTTTAGAATATTTGGTGGTTTAGTAAGGAGAAAGTTTCAATTATGTTGTAGGACTTGATTGCGGGGTTTGACCAAGAAGCTGCTGCTGCAGTCATGGCACGTCTGGTTTCCTACAAGATGGAAAATGAGGTAATCATCTTTTTGTTTTCTGGTTTTTAAATCCTGAATGCTGGTTCTATGGTTTTGGACTTGTATGGGTAAATCTGAATTGTATTAAATTATTAATAATGACATTTTCTGAAATGGTTATACAAAAAGAATGCGTGTAGTAGATGTTTCGTCCTTCCATTTGATAATGCATTTTCAATGATGACAGTACCTACTCCTAAGAATCAGTTTGGTGAATGATGCAAAATTTGAATGGATATTTTCTCAGGACATATCATTTAGTTATATCATCAGCTCTTTGTTTGGATTTCGGGCTTCATAATTCAGGCTATTTCACAACTTACAAGAATACACATTCTAACACCTGCTGTATAAGCAAACAATTGAACACAAGATAGAGATAACAAACTTCAAGTCGCAAAGCAGCTGAATTGGAAAACACCATGTTTGTTGGTGAAGTTCTCTGAACATTATATCTGGTAACTGAATAGTTTTTGACATAGGATGGTAGTAATAGCTATATCATTATATCTAGTCCTGAATAGTATATATATATATATATATATTTATTTTTTATATCTATGAGTGTCCGGGCCAGCTTACGCGCACCTTGACTAATCTCACGGGACAATCGCCTGACCCTACAACATTTGGTTGCGAAGGAGACCCGTAGGAAATTAATTCCTAGGTAGGTGGCCACCAAGGATTGAACTCATCCCCTCTAGGAGGACTTTAATAGTCTCAAGGCCCTTCATAACCACTAGGCCAACCCTTGATACACGATGGTAGAAATAGCTATATATACTTGTAACTTGCATGCAAAGTTAGTCTATTCTGTTCTATATGCTTCCTTGTTGTATGTAACAATTTATTTATTGCTATTATGTTTAATATTGGAAAGTTTGCTGGTATCCAGGCAGAGTTTGATCCTATAAGATGGTTGGATAAATCATTGATTCATCTTTGTTCCCGTTTTGGAGATTATCAGAAGGATACTCCATCTTCCTTCAGCTTATCTCCACGTTTCTCAATATTCCCTCAGTTTATCTTTCATTTACGACGATCTCAGTTTGTGCAGGTACTTTATTTGTTTATATATTTGCAATCGTTTTCTATATCAATTAGGTTTAAGATTTTTATATCCAATGTCAGAATATGTCAGTGACATTTTTCTAATTCAATGTGAACTTTGAAGGTTTTTAATAACAGTCCTGATGAGACTGCGTACTTCAGAATGATCCTGAACCGTGAGAATGTTGCTAATTCTGTTGTAATGATCCAACCGTCATTGATTTCTTACACATTTCATTCAGCCCCAGAACCGGTTCTTCTTGATGTAGCTGCCATTGCAGCTGACAGAATTCTTCTATTGGATGCATATTTCACTGTTGTTATCTTCCACGGGGCAACTATTGCTCAATGGAGAAAAGCTGGGTATCATAATCAGCCTGAACATCAGGTATTTCTTTTTTTCTTTTTTCTTTTTCCTAGTTATGTAGAAACTGGAAAAGAAGGTGGCACTCTTAGAAGTTAGAAGTACTGAATATTTCTTTAATGGTGCTGCAGAATTAGCGTGTCATTTTGAACTAAAAGTAACCATGAAGAGTTAATTTAGAAACAACATTAAATGAATATTGTACTTGTTGATGATCCGATCTTTTGTCGAGACGTCTATTTCTCCGCTCACCTACTTTCTCAACCAAGTTAATTCTTGAAATTTCCTTCTGGCATTTCCACAAGAGTTTGGGCAAGTAATAGAATCATTCAGAGAGTTGTTTCTCCATGTTGGATGGAATTATATTTCCACATACGTATTTTCAGGGATATCTCCTCTTCCTTTGACCATTTTTTGGACACGATTCTATCTAGAGCATTACTTTGTAGCAAAAATAAACAACCATTTATTCATTATTACCTTATCTTATTTAATCTCCAATTGGAGAGCTTTCATGTAACTCATCTATAGGTGCTCGGAGTTTCTACTCCTTTATTTCATCCATCAATAAAATTGTTTTCCTTTCAATAAAAAAGAGTGTCTGCTCTAGATGATTATCCCGTACTACCTAGTACCTATATCATCAGTGTCAATATGAGAAGACTCTTCCCTTTCTATTTCTGTTGACCTTTTCATATTTATTTTGGATTGATATTGGGGAAAATTTCAAACTGAGAAGTGGCTATCAAGTTGATGGGGATTCCTTTCAGGTCCATTGAATTTTGCTAGTGTTTATGATGGTAGACCAAGGTGCCGATTATTAACTAACAACAAATTGCTTATGTTTGTTCCTCAAACACAAACCTCACTGTTTTTGCAGGCGTTTGCTCAGTTGCTGCAAGCTCCGCGTGATGATGCAGATGCAACAATTAAGGAAAGATTTCCAGTACCACGTTTGGTGATCTGTGATCAGCATGGCTCGCAGGTTTGTCCCTCTTACTTCTCATCCACAGTTCAGTGAATCTTTTATTTTTTTTTTATTTTTTAGTACAACAAATGGAGTATGAGGATTTGAACCTATGACCTCAAGAGAGGTAGTACATGTCAATTACCGCTGAGCTAAACTCACTTTGACACAGTTGAATGAACCAGTATATACCTATTTAGTTTTCTTTATTTAGCTTTGGGATCTAATACAAAGGCACTCCTTATAGTATCAAGAAACAGTAAAAAGTGGGCTCTTTAAGTCGATATCTTGTTTGACACTAATAAACCGTGGGGGTTGCCATATTAATTGCATTAACTCTAATTAGCCATCCCATATAGTATAAAGAAAGAGAAAGAGTCTGAGGATTTAAAAGTGGCCCGATTAGAGCTCGTTAGGTAATGTTCCCGTTTCCCGTTTTCCGTTTCCCGTTTCTCGTTTTTTGTTTATTGTTTCTTGTTTCCTATTTTCTAATAAACAAAAATGGAACTGCGTTTGTCAAGGGCCCGTTTAATGGAACTACGTTTTTGTTCTCCTTTCTCCTTTCTCCTTTCTACCTTTTTAAGAACTAGAAACAATAATGTTTGATAATCATTTATGTTTCTTCTTCTTTCTTTTTTATCGGAAAAAAAAACAGAAACATGTTTGATAATCATTTTTCGTTTCTTGTTCTCGGAAATTTTAAATTAAAAATTAAAAATCTCAAATTTTTATGTTATATTTTTTTTTAGGTATTTTATTATGCATTTTACAAGTAAAAAATGATAAAAATAATGCTTTTATTTATGTTTTGAAAATAACTAAAAAAAAGAAGCAAGAAACTTGATTTTATTATTTCCAAAATTTCTACACAATTTTGGAAACGTTTCTAAAAAATGAGAAACAAGAAACAAGAGCAGTTACAAAAGTATATGTTTCTAAAAAACTGGAAACAAGAAATAGAAATGTTACCAAATGATCGTGTTTTCGTATAGATGCTCTCCCCTGTTCATGGAAAATGCTTTTGATAGGAACCCATGCAGAGGCATTGAGAAGGAAAACCGAACTTGGTGAGTATTAAACTCCACGAAGAATACAAATTAGGGAAGAGGCTCTCCCAAGGCCAATCTAATTCAACCAATTACTCAAACAAACATACAAAAACTAGCTTTCATTGGAAAAAAAAAATGAAGAAAAAGGAAAGAAAACCCAAGACTAAAGGAGCCACTAAACAAAAGATACAAAGTACAAGACTACAAAAAATAAAGTTGAGATAAAAGATAATCACTAAAGTTAATATTTGTTAGGTTAAATTACAAATTTGGTCCCTATGGTTTGGAAAAAGAATTTTAGAATTTTGTCCCTATAGTTTTAAAAGTTAGAATTTCATCCCTATAATTTGATGAAACCTCATACATAGTCCCTACCGTTAGAAGCCACTAACAGATTGAATATGTGATAGTTAGCTATCCATGTGTCAATGAGGTGATCTTTTGTATTTAGCTTATCCATGTGTCAATGAGGTGATCTTTTGTATTTAGTTTATCCATGTGTCAATGAGGTGATGTTTTGTATTTAGCTGACTGTGTGGGTTTAAGTAGTTGAATGGATAAGAATAAGGTTGAAAATTGACAATTTATTACAAGTTCTTTGGAAGTTTGCAAGTCATTTTTTATCTAGTTAGTTACTTAGCTCACACAATTAGCTAAATACCAAATATCACTTCATTGACACATAGTAGCTACCTGCCACGTACTCGATCAGTTAGTGGTTTCCAACGGCAGTGACTATTTACGGGATTTTATCAAACCATATAGATGAAATTCTAACTTTTAAAACTACATAGACTAAATTCTAACTTTCTCCAAACTATAGGAACTAAATTTGTATTTTAACCTATTTTTAATCATGGAAACAGCAGGTTGCTGTCGCAAAATCTAAATAACTGAAGGATACATAGAACAGTGTCTCAACTCTTAGATGGAATTCCCATCCTTTCTGGCTTCATTTCCATCTTACCAAAACCCACTATTTCATGACCTCATACAAGTAACAACAATCATTATTTACTCATAACAAGAACTTTCGAATTCGATTTTTTAACCCGGGTTTCCTCTTCTAGTCTCCTGAAGAATCTATATCATCTTCCAATCAATTTAACACATTTTTTCTTTTCTTTGGGCGCAGGCACGTTTCCTCCTGGCAAAGCTGAATCCATCAGCCACCTATAACACTGAATCTCCCCTTCCAGGTGGAGATATCATCTTCACTGACGACGTCAGTTTTGAAGTCTTCTTGGATCATCTACAGAGATTAACGGTTCAATAAAAATAAAAAACAGGTTGGGATTTCTGCAGTTTTGTAACATTGCCTTCTAGTTTGTATAGTAGTTTTTTCCATTTCTATCGAGCGTATTGCATTAGCTCGCCGCTCTTTTACATGGAAAAACTTAGATGCTTTCACCCTTTGATGGTTTTAAATTTATGAACGTTAGGAGGGTACTTTTAGGTTAGTGTTCTGATCAAATTTGCTCTCTTTATAATTCATTGCATGGTGTTATCATCCAGCAATCATAGGAAAAAAGGTATCTTGAGTTTTGTAATTTTGGTTGAATAGGAAATTTTATGAATAAGATGGACTTTGCTGTCACAACCCTGAATTTTTGTAGTGATATTCTTTCCGCCTTTATCGTATATCCAAATGGCCAACTCGAGTATAGCACAAGAGGGCATTAATAGCCATTTCTATAGCTCGTAAGTTCAGAATTTTACTTATTTGTTTGGAAGAAAGAAAAAAACCTCATTCTTATTTGTTTCTTACTTGAGTTCAACAATTGCGGGGTGGGAGATCGATCCATGAGATGGTAATTAGTGCTTTTATTGAGCTATGTTGGATTTTTTTTTTTTTTTTTTTTTTTTTTTTTTTTTGACAACATGTTGGGGTGAGAGATTGAACTTAGGATCTCATGATCACTAGGCGATACATCATGCCGTTGAGCTATCCTGTGGTTGGCAGTTATGTTGGAATTGTTTATTTGTTTCTTACTTGAATCATTACATATATTTTATAAAATCTCTGTAATTTCATTTCTACATGGATGTCTTCATTATCTGAAATGTCTAGAGCCATCCATGAATTAGAGTAGGGATGGCAAAGGAATAGGTTGGGTTGGGCCATCATTTTGGATTCTATATTGGGCCATGAGAATAGTTTTCTTAAGCCCAATTCTGTGTTTGGTATAGGGAGCATGAAATCCTTGGTAAAGCTTTTACTTTTAGTTTCCTATTGGTTTTAAATTATGCTGGTCTAATAAGTGTTTTAATTTTTAAAAATGTTTTCTCAAATTTCAAAAATTTAATAACAGGTTTTTGAAATTATGATTTTGAAGAGGAAAATAAGTTTTATTTTAGGCAACAAGGAGAATGAGCATTTTTAATAGGATAAATATCCATTCATGTTTTTAATATGATAAATGGCCAAAAGTTAAAAATAGAGAATGAAGCCAAAAAAAAAAAAAAAAAAAAAAGATCCGGACTAAAATGGCTGGATAATGTAAACTCAACTAAGAACAAATTTAAATCAAACAAAATCTTCCATCCCATAAATTAAGAGATCGTTTGAACTTAATCTACTAGGATTACAATCCTACTAGGGTAAAGATTTTCTATCTCGGATCTGAAAAATAAAATAAAAAATAAAATAACAATTTGACCCAACAAAAACTATGAGCAAAATAAAAGGTAAATACATGGTATTTGTAAGTAAAGCGAGGATTGAACCCATGACTTCATAGTCACGGGCACAACCTTATGTCTTGCCAATTGAGCTATGCTCGGTTTGACTTGGTTGGTAGTCTTGTAGAGTTAAAAATGAAATTGAAATTGGATGAAATGATATGAATACTTGTTGAGACCCATAAATTGAAACCTAAATAAAAGTAAATACGCTGATCACATGCAAACCTACCCTAATTGACTCTTTGAATATAGGGTATTTGCATCAGTGGCGGATCCAGAAATTTAAGTCAGGAGGGACTGAAATAAAATAATGTAAGTTGGGGCTTGAACCTGGGTGGTGAGGAGGGGCTAAACATGCGTTTACCACTAAGCTCAAAGGTAATTTTAAAAAAATTACCACAGATTATATACAAATTAAGTAAGCTCTCATAGTTGAGGGGGGGCTCGAGCCCCCTCTGGGCCTAAGGTAAATCCGCCCCTGCTTGCATGAAGTGTGGAGTTGCCCACTTCATCACCTTCTCGGATAAATCTATCTCTATTTAAATTGACTTACAATCAAGAATTTAAATGTCGATATCGAAGTCTCAATTTTATGGAAATGTCGATAAAAATATCGATATCGATAGATATTTCTGAAAGATTTTTAAAAATATTTTTTTAAAAAATAGATTTAAATTAATAAATAAATATTTTAACCTTTTAAAGGAGTTAAAATACACCTATTATAATATTATATTCGGGTTATGTTACATTTTGTTGTTGTTTTTTTTAATATTTCATTGATTTTGTACGATCGAAATGTCGATTCACCCCTCATGCGATGTCGAACCTATGGATGTGTGAAAATGTTGATGAAAATGTCAATTTAATACCATGCTTGCAATTGGGTGAACTCCAACCCCATAGTCACAGGCAAATAATGACTGTCATCCCCAGAAACAATATAACTCCTCTAATGAGGAGATTAATGAAGCATAAGTAAGTTAAAATTGTTGGATCAGAGGAGGGTTTGGAAATGAAAGAAATTAATTAAGCATGAAAAAGGGTAATAAATTGGTTTATGGAGTTAATTTCAACTAAGGGTGTGTTTACCTCTCCGTAATGTAATTTCCTCAACAATCGTAATAAATCAATTGTAATGGATTAAGGCTTCAATCGTAATCGGGATACCTTTGATACTGCTTACTTAAGGTCAATTCAAACGTAATCTTAATTCCATTGATAGTGTTTACTTAAGACCAAATCAAACGTAATCATTCGTGAATGTACCACAATACCTTTGGTTATAATTAAAAAATGAAATGGAAAAAAAGATCGCCAGTCTTCGTCATTCGTAATCATTCGTGAATGTACCACAATACCTTAATTCCATTGATAGTGTTTACTTAAGACCAAATCAAACGTAATCATTCGTGAATGTACCACAATACCTTTGGTTATAATTAAAAAATCAAACGTAATCATTCGTGAATGTACCACACTTCTCCTCTTCTTCCTCCTTCGTCTCCGTGCAAAAAGTCGTTGGACTTCTCTTCTTCATCATTCTTATTTCTTAGGTATGGTCGTTTGTTTATTTTGTTTTACTGTTTTTTTGAAGAAGCAGATGGTGATTGCTTCACGTGGAAAATTTAGATGAAAAAAAAAACTTGTTCTGTTTGGAAAAGTGTGGACGCATGATACTACTCGTGTTTTTTATGAAGTTGTTAATCATTTGGCTGCTCGTAATATAGATCATGATAGTTTACCGAATCGTGTAAATATGTTTTTTTTTTCCAACTTCTGTGCATTAATCCGATCAATTACGAGGTTGAAGACGATCTATCTGCTACGTATGCGAATGATTAATATCCGGAAAATATGAAGATCTCCTTGCATTTCGTTTCCGTAAACACCTTGAAAATCGTAAATGAGTTTTGTGGAAGGAAAGGTAAAAGTGTTGGATGAAAAATAAATTAGGGATTGAAGAACAGAGGAAGAAAGGAAAAAAAAATGGAGTGTCTCAGTTGAAGAAATGAGAGAATCGAGGAAGAGAGAAAAGGGACATTTGTAGAAGGAAATGACTAAAAAATGAGTGGGCCCCACGTAATATGCCACGGTAATCCCATTGGGGGTAGCACCCCCAAGGTGTAGAGAAATGGTAAATGCCCTTAAACGTAATAAATGTGGGTCCCACTGTCAAAATTACCATTGATTCATTACTTTTGGAGGGAAGTAAACACATCCTAAATTGGTTGCTTCTCTGCATTTTGGGCTGCTTCTCTGCATTTTGGGCGATGGCGATGACTGTCAAACCAAGAAATCGGAATCCCTATCGTTTGTTCAATCTCAGTTCATAATCTCTTAAACGATCCTCTCTTTGTTGCCTCTCCCTTTGATCTTGTCTTCATACTCTGTTTATCAGGTCGTCGATTCTTTCAACGAACAAAGACGGGGAAGAAACACATTCCCTTCAACGAAGCCAAAATCCAAGCCATCGCTGCCGCCGCGGTCTGCTCCACCATTCCCGGCTACTGGGTCGTCGACGCCTTCCCAATTCGATGCTCTTCATACTCGTTTTTCTTCATCCATTTCTCAACCTCTTCGAAATTGTTGGTTGTTCTTATAACCCACGTAAAATACCGTGAATAGTAAATACTCAGTGTAGTTATGGATTATAATAGTCGGTGGGCCCAACGTTCAATCCACCCAACTAAGGTGTTACCCCAAAAGAAGTAAGAAAGGTGAGGAAAAGAGGATTTTTTTTTAGAAATACAAATTCTTGGAATAGAGAGGTATTTTTTTTTTTTAAATACACAAATTGTAAGCGGAGAAGAATTTTGAGAAATTTGTAAGGATAAAATGAGAACAAAAAGTTAAGGGGAGAGATAAATGAGATTTGAAAAGGCCATTTATCATATATATATATATATATATTTTTTTTTTTTTTTTTTGTATATAAGAACATTTTTTCGATTTGAGTTATTAAAAGGGGTCATATGCTATCGGTTTTTTTTTTTTTTTGGTTAAATAAAGGTGGGAGATGAGTCGGACCTTCAACCTTATAGAAGGTACTGACGTCCATTCAACTATGTTTTGATAATTTTTTTTTTTAAAATAGAATTCATTAAACCAAACCACCATTCATAAAGTTTACACCAACCTTCTCGAGGAGAGAGGAGACCCAAACAGGATAATTAAAATTCCAAAAGACACCCCTTTCTTCCAATAGGGAGGAAGACGACTAACACAAAATTCATCCACCGCAACCCTGGCAAGGGCGTGAGCAACGTTGTTGCCGGAACGACTGAATTTCGAGAAGGAGACTACCACGACATATGGAGCCACCTCCTTGATTTCGTCCACAATAGTTCTTAGCTCTGAAATATCTGCTTCCTCAACGGTGAGAGCATGAATTAGCTCTACAGAGTCGTAATCGACCATCAGGGAGAAATGACCATTGTGCATGTTGAGATAGGACTTCAGACCCACCATCATTACTTTTCCTTCGAGAGCTTTGATCGACCATTTCCTCGATCACAAAAGGTTGGAGCCCGACGCAAATCAGAGATCCTCGAGAGTCACAGAAAACCCAATCGAAGCCACCTATTCTCTGATCATCATACCAAGAAGAACATCAATGTTCATCTTCCAAACGTCAGCCGGAGGAGGAATCCAACAATTGTGACTCGCGTGGCTCTCAAGGCTCGCTGAAGGCAGGTTTGCTCTCTCTATTCCTTGCATCTCTATGACGTACTTGTTGATGTCTCTCTGAATTAAAAGGACATCTGGTGAGATTGAGGTGTTGTTGTTGTTTTGGTTGAGGCGGTTGGGGTAATATTCCATAGACACCAAAGAACAACTATGGCTTTAGAAGTATCCTCCTTGTTCAAGTTAGTAGCTAGCCAATCCCAAAACACCATCAAACTCCAATTAACCCGGCACAGAAAACAACCCTAATGAATTGAGGATATTCTCCAACCAAATGCTTTTAGAAAACTTACACATCCAAAGGGCATGGCTTGCTGTTTCCAGATGTTTCCGGCAGAAGACACAAGAAGGATTAATGATAATTTTTCTATTAATTATATTATTCCCGTAGGGATCGAGTCGTTAATAATTTTTCAGAAACAAATCTTGGCTCTAGGGATAACTTTTAACTTCCAGAAGTTTTTCCCCTTAGCTTTGAAAAGCTCACGTCCGACGCCGAGGTTGTAGCGAATGAGCTCATATTAGTAGCAAGGTGATAAACGCTTTTCACATAGAAGATTCCTTTGGAATCAAGGCCCCAAATAATTTCTTCATTCAAGGTTCTTTTACTAGAGGGGTGCACGATTTTGATGGTTGTTGAAGGCCATCGCTTGCGCGACACGAGTTGCCGTCGCGCGAGATCGCCAAAAATGGAAAAGGTGTCGCTCGTGGTCGGAGGAGAGGGAGAACGATTTTGAGAAAAATTTGAGTTTTTTTTTTACAATTTTCATTTCATTTTTTTTCTTCATTTTTCATCCTTTTATGTTCTTTGTTAATTAATTTATTTTTTAGTTGTAAATTAATTTTAATTTTTTTCTAAGAATTTTTAGTTTCTATTTTAATTTAATTACAAATTTATTTTATAAATAAAAAAAAGTTTGAGTAAAAAAACATAAACAAATTAATGATAGCTAATAAATGTAAACGATTTAGGACATTTTAAAACTGCCATCCATTTGATGACATTAGAAAACTGTCATTAAGTTTTGGAAATCTGAAAAATTCCGTTTTTTCCTGCAAAAAAAAATGCGTCCCAAACGGAAGATGACACTTTTTTTCTTCCCTTCCTTAATTTTTTGATGTCCCACATGTTATCTATTCCCATTTTTCTAGTAGTGGTGTTAAAAATATCCTCCACATCAAGGAGCGTACAGTTAGCTCTGACGACCGGATTTCCTGTGGCCATTCTCATCCAATAGCTCTTTGACCCTTCTAGCTCTAAGATTCTCACCAACCCACATGGACCTCAGACCGCCTACTCTGTCGATGCAAGGATCTTCATCAATCATCACGCGTCTTCCATTGCCTACCTTCCAACGGTAACCTCTCATGAAGAGATCTCTCTCCCACATAATGCTTCTCGAGATTAACGAGGGTTTGCTGCCTACCGGAGCCTTTAAGAAATCTCCATCTTTGAAGTACCCGCCTCTGAGAATTCGAGGGAGAACGGTTAAGTAAGCACCAATTTTTTTTTTCTTTTCTTTCTTACTTAATTCCAACTTTAATGTTCTCTTTAGCTTATAAATTTGGATAGAAATGATTTCACATTTCAAAATTTAAGAAGATGAAAATGATTTCAGATTCTTATTTGCGTTTGGAACCAAAATGATTTGAAATCATTGAAATTATTATTTTTTTATTTGGAAGCTCACTAAAAATAAAAAGGAAGTATAACATTTTAATGTTATGTCCCTATAATTTTGTAGGATCTCTATTACATAATATATATTTGTTCTTTCTCCAAATTAAAAAAAAAAACTTATCTTAATTTGTTTTGTTGATTTATTTTGTTAAAGAAATATAAACAAAAGTTTTTGTTTTCCTTTTTCTTTTTCTTCAACCAATCCAATAAAAAACATAAAATTTAAAATGCATAAGAATTTATGGAAAAAAATTGAATCAATAAATAAAAAAAACAATAAATTTATTATTCTCTTATGAATCAACAAATAAAAATAAAAAGTTTAAGAAGATGAACACAACAAAAAGAAAAGAACTCATAAATAGTTTGATTTACTTAAAAAAAACTAATTAGAATAGAAAAATTGTATTGAAATTTGAAAATAGAAAAATTGTATTGAAATTTGAAAATATGAACTGATTTAAGTATCCACAAATTTAAAAAGAAAGAGGGAGAAATTTTTGTGGAGGTAAAATTGAAAATATATTTTTTTAAGTTTGAAATCATGCCACCAATTTGAAGAGGAAATTATTTAAAAAAAAAAACAAAATTTCAAATCAATTATGATTTCAAATTCTTATTTTATTGTGCTATCCAAATAAAGGAAATGATTTGAAATCATCCTCTCAAATTGGAAGGTTCCAAACAAGAATCCTAAAAGGGTTAATACTATGTTGGAATAAAACATATCATTTAAAAAAATATGTTGATATGTATAATACTAATAAGGATATTAAAAATACTAATTATATATTGATGTTTGTAGGAGATTTAACTAAACTATAGAGATTCAATTAAAAATGTCAAGACTATAGAGCTAAAATTGAAATCCAACGGTCAACAAGAGCATAACTCAATGACATGATGTATTGCCTAGTGACCATGAGGTTCTAAGTTCAATCCCCCACCCCAACATATTGTCAAAAAAAATTGAAATCCAACGTCCTAAATCAATTAAAACAGTAACAAGTTTACTATTTTGTTTTTAATTGATTGCAATAAATTAATAATTAAACATAGATTAAGCATACAACTTAAACATTAAACACAAAACTAAACAAACAAAAGAAATTAATATTATATTTTTCACTTTTTAATATTTATTTTTTGCAAATAATATAGTAATTTCTATAATTGCTAGTAGTCCATCACTTTAGTTTTTTATAATTTTTTACTATTACCTTAGTTTTTTATAATTTTTTTGTCCGTGACTATAATAGTCTACCAATGATAATCATTTTATCAATAAATATCAGCAATAACAGTCTAGTCACTAATTCTTTTTGCCATATTTGCATATTTTTTTTTTTTTTTAACAACATATTGGGGTGGAGGATTGAAACTAGGACCTCCTGATCACTATACATCATGCCGTTGAGCTACGCTCTTGTTGGCATATATATATATATATATATATATATATATATATATATATATTTATTTGTAAAACTATTTTTTTAGAATTTGTGATTCAAATAATATATTTTATATTTTAGATATTAAGGGCAAAGTTGAAACAAACATAGATTAATGACATTTTTTACATAATTTATCCAAAAAATAATATATATTTCAAGTGACAAATTATGTATTTACTTTTTTTTTCTTCTTTTTTTTTAGCTTAGTCAAAGAGAGGGAAACCCTAAACATAGATTAATAATATTATTGTATCCATTAAATAAATCAAAGTGTAACTCACAATTGACACCTTAGTTAGAATATAGTTTTCTTAAAAAGGTGTGTGACCTAACCAGAATCTTTTAATCAAGATCTCACAACATCATCAAAAGTAAATAAACAAATATACATTAGTTTTATCAAAAAAAAAAAAAAAAAAAAAAAAAGAAAAAAAAGAAAAAGAAAAAAGTACATTAGAGTAAGAGGATCCAATAATTAACCCTATCCCTCATTAATTGTCATTAAAATGTATTCATTTTTGTATTTACTTAATAAATTATTATATTTGATTCAAAACCCTAGGACTCATCTCTCCTATATGTTTAATTCAGTACTCTTTGGTCCATTTGGTTGTTTATTCCCCATATGCTTCAAGAGTTGTTGGCTTAATTATTAAATGCAACCTTACAAGTAACTAATAAAAAACCCTAATTAATTAATCAAATTTAAAACCACTCCCACCAAAGCTAAATATGTCCATATAATGCTGCATCAAGTATTGTTTTGTGAGCTTAAGATAAGACCCTAAGCTCATCCAAAATTGTCCTAAAAAAAATGGTCAAACTATTTTATAATGTATTTTATTTGAGTTAAATTATATTTTTGAACCTATATTTAATCTTAAGATATCTTTGATTAAATCTTATAAGGCATTCCTACTATTAGTGAAAAATAATAAAAATATTTCAACATATGACAAGTTATTTGTAGCTCTAACCCTTAATAAAGAAAAATCATAAAAATTCTATAGCATTTAAATATTGCACTCCAAAATTTTATAACCATAGGACATAGTTCAACTAAATTAATATATTACACGAACATATATCTTACAATAAACATCCACATCCCTACCCTACATTAATTGAAATGAAAAAAAAAAAGTTATAACTAGGATATCAATTTCATCTTTTTTAAGAGAAATATTTCACTTGATATTAGAAATGTTTGCGGGACGAGTTGGATAATACCTTCCCGCCTCTATTCCAATCCCTCGTTCCATTATATGTACCTGCAAAATTTTCTATTTAATTTCGCAGGAATATGGTGAATATTCTCTAAGAAAAATTTGCAGAGATCCAATATTCTCTCAGATAATTTTTTTTTGTAATGAAAATGTGGTTATTGTAGTGGAGTTAGTTATTTTGTTTTTATATAGGGGCGGGTATGCTATTTTATTCATCCCGTCCCGTTTAGCTAACAAGACAAAAAAAAATTCCGTTACCCGTCTCATTCTCTACCTTGTTCGGAGTAGATTACGGTAAGTAAGACGGAATAAATGAACATCTCTATTTGATATGTCAATTCTTGATAAAGTTAAAAAAGGAGATAAATATATAAAATCTAATTTCTTGATTATTTACTAAAATTAGGAAGCAAAGCGAGTACTTTAATCGTTTTCAAGAATTATTGACAACATACCGAGTAGATTTAGTAATTATTGAAACAATTTATCACACATGTTAATTATTTAATTAACATGCCCAAAGTACTAAAAAAATTGCATTTATTTAACAAATAATTTATATAGTCGATGAGTGGCTATCTCTTGTTGTTATAACTTATTATTTATGATTCAATATGCTCTAATGTTGAACTTTATTTAATATCTTATTAAACTATGTGATATTCATATTCAAATCAATAGAGCTATTATTTATATAATTATAACATTTGAGCTCTTTTATTTATTTATAGATAAAAGAGACTACTTCATTAATAAAAGGTATGTGAGGTACAAGCAACAAGAGAGACTCAAGTACTTTATGGATTTTTTTTTTTTTTTTTTTTTTGATTACATTGGGAGTGGGGGATTCGAACAACAGACCTCGTGGTCGTCAACTGATACATATGCCAGCTGAGCTATGCTCGCTTTGACAGTACTTTATGGATTAAAACAACTAAACCTCGACACCATATACAATAATAATAATTGCAACCGAGGAAATTAAAGGTGTATTTAGATTTCATTTTCAAGTATTTAATTAAAAAAAATATCATTTTAATAAGATTTGTATTGATTTTTAAAAATTGATTTGTGAGTGAAAACACTTGAAACAAATTTTTAGAAAAAAAAGTTTCAAGTGTTTAACTAAGAATCCCTCCCAAATTTTTATTGATATGTATTGAAAAGAGTGAACATAAGTGAAATATTTTTAAATATATTTTACAATCTTAAAATTTCTCATTTTTTTTTTATTAACATTATGTTCTTAATTAATGTCATCTCTCCATAATGTTATTAAATTTCTTCCTCTATTTTGTATATTAAATTTTAATTTATAATAAATTCTAATTTTCTCTCACTATTTTCGTAAGAATATTTTATAACATTTTTTTCTCTTTATTTTGATTCCCATAATTTTAGGGATTTCTTACAACTTTGTTTCCCCGATTTTAGTATTCCCTAGTGTTATTTCTTTCTCAAACTTTCTTTCCTCTCCTTCTTTTCTCCCTATTTTTATTCATCTTCTTCATTTTCTTCATTTCACAAAAACAACATTTCACAACATAGGTATATATAAGCATTCTCCTTACATGTTCTTTCTTTTCCATATTTTTCTTCCTCTCCATTTTCATGAGTATATACTCATATATACTGCATATAAATTTATAGATAACATATTTGTATTTTAAAAAATATATATATTTATATATATATATATATCCACCATATATATACTTTATATATACTCATATATACTCATATATACTGTATATGAGTATATACTCATATATACTGTATATATATTTATAGATAATATGTATTTATTTGTTAGAAAATATATGTATTTTTTATATGTACCAATCATATATATATATACTTCATATATGGGTATCTATGATATATTTCATATATACTTATAGATATTATGTATTTTTTTAAAGAAAATATATGTATTTCTTTATATATACACCTTATATATATATATATATATATATATATATTTTGCAGAGAGAAGATTGTTTAGGTCTGATTACGAGGAGTAAGAAGACAATTTTAATGAGAAGAGAAAAACGTGATTAATGTGAGTTATATGATTTCAAGTATTTTTTTTTTCCTTAAATGAGTTTGCTTTACTCTATTTTTGTTTTATTAAAATGTTAGAGATGTTGAAGGTTTTGAAAGTAATTGCAGCCTAATTTTTATGAAATTTTGTAAAGTGGTTGGACATTTTTGTTAAAAATAGAAACAATGAACATTAATATAAAATCATAGGCATAGGGAAACTATTTGTGTACTTATCCCTATTGAAAATGACCAAAATATCTTCACACTACCTTCATTTCCACCATGGCCGTGGCTCACCACTAGCGACCACCGCCCTCACCCTACTGTTGCAGCTGCCGACCACTCTACCGACCACCATTGGTAGTCAGTGACCAATCATAGTGCTTTGAATACAAATTTGAACTTATTAGTTCATCGTGTTTATTAATACTATCTTTTATAGTAATTTGACATTAGTATAACTATAGAAACATTTTGAGTGTAGAGTAAACCAAACAAAATTTTGTATAAAAACACTTTTGAGAAAATGTGTTTTATCAAACATACAAGTATTAATTTTAAACAATTTCTTTTCACGGACAATTCAAATAGGCCCTAAGTTCAACGATTAAGAGTCCAACTCCCTTCCAAATAGACATTGATGTTGCAAATGAGTTTCTCTTTCTGGCTTAAAGAGAGACTAAACACTTATATGATAGCGTATTATTGTCTCACACTCCTCATCTAAGTGATTAAGAAAAAAGCTCAAATTACTACATAGTCCAAACCAAGATCAACGCACTCTAATAGAAGTTTCAAACAATCATTGATAATCGTTGCCTCAGTATCATTAAATACTAATTTTTCTTTACGAGAGAGGCTAGTTATAATCACTATACTCACCTACTTCACTTGTTATTCATCTAGCAAAATTAATTCTTTCAATATACTGAACGAGTGACTAAACAATGGAAGTAGTGTCAATCTGAACACATAATTAAACTCGTTGATGAATCAAGAGTCAGATGTTCAAATCTTTCTATAACCTAGCACATAATTAAACTAGTTGATCAACCAAGAGTTAGGGTTTAGGGTTTAGATTCACAAAGATTTAAACACAGCAGAGAAAATGCAAGCTCGTCTTCCAGGGATGTGTCTTAATCCAAATTGGTGTATGCTTTGCAAAGGAATGCAGAAATTATGGATCATATTTTTCTTCATTGTTCCTATGCTAAAAGCCTTTGGACCACTCTTTTAAATGATTCTGATATGTTATCTATTCTACCGAACAAACTTGAGGATTTTATATCTCAATGCCTTGCTATGTCACAGGTAAATGTCAAACATATTATGTGGTGCAACATCTTTGGGGCCATTTTATGGTATATTTGGTTGGAACGAAATGACAGAATTTTTAGTGATAAATCAAAGTTCATTCATCAATTATGGGAGAAGATTATCATCCATGCTGCTTGTTTTGTAATTATGATACTTCTACTATAGCCTTTAATTGAGAGATTTTCCTCCTCTAGCCTATCATTTGTACTATTCTGTCTTGATCATTAAAGTATTTTTTTTTAAAAAAAGAATACCTAAAAATATCATCTTATTATTGAATTAAAAAAAGATCAACTAAGAGTTAGACAGTTCAAATCTTTCTATAAGCATTGTTCACACTAACTTTCACCCCAAATATTTTTGTTCTTAGTTTTAGAATAATTGCCATTCCACTTATAAAGCATAACACTTCTTTTTTCAAAAGGAAAAAGAAATTATAATATAAAAAAAAACCACAAGAGAAACATAGCAAGGTGTTGCCCTATGGGTGTAATTATATATTGAGATAAGCATTCAACTTTATAATAATCCCACTTGTGATATCAAACAATAAAATATCTCTAAAACCCACAATTAAATTTGAGTAATTTTGCCTACTTAAACTTTGTATTATAATAATAACAACACTTTAGTTTATGCTTTTTTCATAATAATGTTTTCTCTCTCTTCTCTCTTTCCTCTATCCCTTTCCTTTTTCTATTCATTCTAGGGTTTCAACATGGGACTGATCTGCTCCTCTGTTCTCTCACACACATCCATATAAATTTTTAATAATTCATTGCTTTCGAAAAAAATAAGAATAAATTATATTGTTGTCCCTTTTATTATTTTACATTATTTTTTCACCCCCTGGTTTTTTCCTGTTCATCTTTGAGTGTTTAAGTTTCTCTCACTTTCTTCTGTTTATGGCTACTTTAAACTTAGGCTCCGCTTCTCACTTTGTTGACCAGCTTCAGCAACGCCCTGATCTCCACTTAGAAACGCCGCCAAATTCCGACCATGTCACTAATCTCAACCACTTCAACGGAAGCGGCGGTGGCGGTGGCGGCTCTGGCGGTAGCGGCGATCTCATGATTCGTCGCCCTAGGGGCCGCCCGGCCGGGTCCAAGAACAAGATGAAGCCGCCTGTGATCATCACACGCGAGAGCGCCAACACGCTCCGAGCTCATATCTTGGAGGTTTCTGGTGGATGCGACGTGTTCGAGGCGGTCGCCGCCTACGCACGGCGGCGTCAACGAGGGATCTGTGTGTTGAGTGGGAGTGGGATTGTGAATAATGTTAGCTTGCGGCAGCCGGCGGCGGCGGGGTCGGTGTTGACGCTGCAAGGGAGGTTCGAGATTTTGTCGCTTTCGGGATCTTTCCTGCCTCCGCCTGCTCCGCCCGGTGCTACCAGTCTCACGATCTTCTTGGCCGGAGGACAAGGACAAGTGAGTTAAATTACCACACTAAACTCAAAAGCTTAACCTAATTTTCTTGTTCAATAAGATAATTATAATAGTAAGGATGATATCTCAAATATCGCTTTGAACTGGATTGGGTTCATGTAATTGGGTTTCGGCCCTTCACATACTAATGAAGTTTCTTTTTTCAAAAAAAAAAAATTTCTATCCCTAAGGAAGTCGATTTTAATAGTTGAGCTCTAGATTAGCGAAAATCTAATCTTTTATATATATTCTTAACCAGGTGGTGGGAGGGAATGTGGTGGGAGCTTTGATCGCGTCGGGGCCAGTCATCGTCATAGCATCGTCGTTTAGTAACGTTGCTTACGAGAGGTTGCCGTTGGATGAAGAAGAATTGCCGATGCAGGCGGCTGGTGGTGACGGTGACGGAGGGGACGGTGGCGGCGACGTCCACAACAACCCTTTTCCTGATGCAGCATCCGGTTTGCCCTTTCTAAATCTGCCTATGAACATGCCCAATCAGAATCAATTTTTCGGTTGAAGGATGAACTGCAAATTCTTCTGCTCCATTGTGTCTTATTCACTCACAGGTTTAATTCTCAATAATTTTCAGTCCAAAATCTCTCTCTTTCTTCTTCTTTAGTCTTCATCTTTACCTGTTTGTGCTGTAAACTTTGTTAAATTTTCTGATTTAATGTTCTATTAATCTTGATTATCAATTTTTCTTCTTTTTTTTCCCTCCCTATTTTAAGATTTGGTCCATTTATAAGAGAACCACTTGATTATCAATTTGTTATATTATGTTTTTTTTCTTTTATAAACTTGAGAAAAATAGAGAACATATAATGAAGAAAAAAAAGAGAATTTTTTCATATGAATTTTGAGATTGGATAAAATTGGGATCTAAGTCATAGAATAATAAGTTACCCTTTCACTTAGTTCAAGAGGAATTATGAACCAAAATAGAAGAATTTGCGAATTTATGTTAATTGATGTTACGACATTGATATTGATTTTGATTTAGTCTTTACGTCTTTATTTTTAATATAGCTACGACTTTTTTTCTTATTTTGTTCTGATATCCGTGACCGTAGGTGGCTACTAAACATTGAACCCATTCCTTTTAAGAGGGTAGTCCGAGACCTTTCATGACCACTAGATCAACCCTTGATGGTTTGGATGCAGTTACAACTAATTTATAATCGGATATATTGTATACATAATGAACAACTTCACTCGTAAATTTACAAAATTATTTTATACATTCAAATATTTCATTTTTTCTTATTCTTTGTGGAATTGTATTTGTCTAAATTACTCCATATCCTTGTTTATCTTCTCTTTTTGTTCTAACACTGGATTAAATGATTAGATTTGCTCTATTCAAATTAAGCTTCTAAGTTAAGTTTTAATTTAACATTTTCAGAATCATGCCCCCGACTTATTCATAGTGAGTCGTTGTCCCCTTATAAGTGGTATCAGGGTCATGCTCCCGACTTACGACAAAAAATTTCGTGTCGATAGAATCCTCTGGTCAAGAACAAAGAAGTGAGTGAGCTAAAATGACTTAGTCATAGTGAATCCGTGGTTGAACTTACAAAAAAACAAAAGTAATAAGCTCGAGACAAGTAAAACACGGAAGATTCGATAGAACTTGGAGATATCTGGAGTAGTTGTCCCTTACCGTTATAAAACATTAATTTTTAAAATTTTGTAAGAATTTTAAAAACACTAAAAAAGTAGTTTATAAGAAAAAAGTTATTATCATATAAACCAAATGTTTTAAAACAGAAAATAAAAACAAAATTGTGATCAAATCAATTGAAAATTATTATCAAACTTAAACCTAAATTACTCATTCTTTCCATTAATCACGTTGTTGTGAAGTTATATTGAGGTATAATTTGGAAAAGAAAAGTAAACATAATTGTGAGTCTTGATCCTCTAATTATACTGAATTTACCCAAATTCCATTTATTTAATTTTCAAATTCAGAAATTCATCTCCCCAATTTGTTGCAGCTTAAGTTAGTAGAGTCATTTGTACTAAAAAAAAGAGGAGAAAAAGAAAAAGAAAAAAAAATATTGATTTACAATTTTTTTTGGTAGACATACATCCCCAGTTAATAGTTGGAATTTTTTTATTTTAGATTCTGTCCGATTCATTTTTTTTTTAAACGGATATGTTTGATAACTAATTCAGTTTTTTAGTTTTTAAAATTTAAAAAATATTTATAAAAGTCTTTAGAAAAACTTAAAAAAAAAAAGTTTTAAAATTTTAAGTTAACCTTACTTTTTAAGATATTTTTTATTTTATTTTAAGAAAAATGCTTTTTAAATAGGTTAAAATTGTATAGAGTCTTTGAAGTTTTGAGAAATGTTTCTATTATTCTCCTAGACTTTGAAAGCTTTCATTATAACCTTTTGAACTTTGAATTAATTGTTTAAAAGAATATCCTTAAAAATAAACCTAACACTTTCCGATCAATGATGTTCAACGTTCGAAACAACTTCAGTCGATTTTTGCCGGTACGTATATTAGATGAAATAATATTATAAAAATAGTTTGCTATTCATTTTATAGAAAGCATAAAATAAAATAAAAAATGATCATACAATTTTTTTCTTTTTTTTTTTTCCTTTTTAAAAAAATATTGAAAAACCAAAAACATATCAAATAAGTTATAGTTTTTTGTTTTTTAAAAACATAAAACAAAATCAGTTATTTGATATATATAATTTTTGTTTTAAAAAAATATAAAACATAAAAACAAAAGTCAAAAATTGAAATGTTTATCAAATAGACCCTTAATCTTCAAATAACAATTTTTGTTAATGAAATAGTAAAGATTCTGTTACGAATCGAATAACAAAGAACAAAATGAGCGCAAAAGAAAGATCGACACAAATTTACGTGATTCCCTAACGTCGTGTTAGCTACGTCTACGTGCAGAAGGGAGAGAACAATATTATCACGAATAGAAGAGAATTGCAAATGACAAATTAGGGGTGGCTGAAGTCATTAGAAAATTTATATATGACACGATCTAATACAAAATGAGCCAAAACCCAAAACGAATAAGTAAAATTCAAATCAATCATAGAGAATCATAACAGATTCAAGACATTCCAATAGATTCCATTGACGAATCAATGAAATTTTTATAGGTTAAAGTTTTGAATAATACATGTAAGTTTATTTATATTCTTGTATGATATGACAGCAGTTGAAAATAATCATCTCCCAATTATACGTTGACACAACCATAATACTCATCCTTCAATGTATCCCAAAATGTTATCAAAGAGATGCATATAAAAATGAATTTCTAGAAGTCAAAGAACTAATCAATAAGTTAACACAATTTGCTTCTCGAAATATATGTACGTAACCCATATTTTTTCTATATATATGTCTTGATTTTTTTTTTTTAAAACATGTTTTTTGATTTTTTTCGTCATCAACAAATTTCCTCTCTCTATGAAAAGTCATTCGTACCCTTCACTGAGCACGATCCCGAGAGACGACTATAGTACTCTCATGCTCAACACTCGCGATTATGCTCAGCATAATGCTGATGACATCAACAAAAAGGTCAAAAATAAACATTTTCGAAGGGGTGAAAAAACATTGCGACTCCAAAAAAAATTATCTGTGCAAATATCTCCAAAACAACTCATTAGAATCATGATTGGACAGTGACCAACTAAATTTATAGAATCAGTTTTTTCTAACCTTAGATCTCTTATGATGTCTACAATTTCCAAACCAAAGACTAAATTCCAAATACATGTGGCTTAGAATTTTAAATAGATTTTATACCAAATTTAAAAGGAGCTACATTAAATGAGATCACAAGATCTTATCATGCACTAAGTGGGGTTGTGCTTTCGTCGTAATAATGGACGGGTCTCATGAGATCTATACCGGTCGTCAGAATAATGAAGGTCGCAGCAGAACTGCGAGACATTAGCGACGCCTTAGACTTTGTGAATTAAGGAGTATTCATATGATTTTCCTTCCTCGACTCCGACTTCGGTTCTATCTCCTAGTTTTCAATAATCCAGAAACATAAACTAAATGAGCTATATAATTTTAAATAGATTTTACACCAAAATTTAGGCCACATTTAAAAGTTTAGGTCAATTATCAAACCATAACTTAACTAGTTAATATATTAGTGTTCACTTCTATCCATATTTTTGAACTAAAAAAAATAATTAAATTATAGTCAATATTTTTGGAGTGCGATCAAAGTTTCACGTTGGTTAAGAAAAAAAAAATTCATATATATATATAAGAGGGACAATATCTCCATTAATATACGAGTTTTTAGGCGTGGCCAATCAGACGTTTGGTTGGATGACTTTAGGGTGAGAATATATTTTTGATGGCTACAGTTATTCTCCTAATCATTTTTAGAGATTTTTTTAGTTGAAATGTTTTAGAGAGTTTAGAATCTAATTAGACCGTGAATTAACTTTTAGGGAAATTGTGTACTAGGCTAATTAAAAATCATATTTTCAAAAATCTCAAAATATTATTTTCATTTCACTATTATGCTTTTTTTTTATTTTCTCTTTCCCTTCTAATTAATTACATTTTATTTATTTATTTTGAATTACTTAGAAATTTCATAATTCCACATTTTGAGCAGTTTAATTACTTCTCTCATATTAATTAATTACACGTATTTATCCTATCATTTTAATATTTTTTTTTTTTGTCGATTTGTCTTTATCTCTCTTTTACTAAGATTGATTGATATCATTAATGCCTTAATTTTTAGAATTCACAATTGTATTAAATTGTTGATTTATACCTCAGATGATTAAAATAATTTTAATTTATTTAATAAAAATTTCAATAGTTATATGAAGGTTTTAATGTAATTGAACACTAATTTTTATGAAACATTTCTAATGTATTTGGTCATTTGTGAAATAAATGAGATTTTGATAAATATTTGTAAAATCATAGTAATCTTAAGATTAAGACTAAGTACGTACAAAATCTAATTTTTATTAATTAATGAAAACTAAATAAAAGGTCAAAATTAACGGAATTGAATGATATGAAATTTAATTATAGAAATAATGTAATAATTAGACCTACCTAATATAAAATGTATTTTTAGAATATTAATATAAAATAAAGAATACCTTAAATGAATTTATATTATTTATTTGAATTAACTTTATTTGATTATATTTGCTCAAAAAAAAAAAAAAAAACTTTATTTGATTATAAATATCAATCCATATTTATAATGTAATAAAATTCATATTTCTATCTGTAATCACACAAAATACAACATATAACATCTATTTCCATGCCAACATAAGCATAGCTCAACCAGCGTAATGTATGAACTATGAGCAAGATGTCTCAAGTTCGAATCTTCTTCCCCACATGTTGTCAAAAAAAAAAAAAAAACATCTATTTTCATAAATATCTGATGTAATTCTCATGCACAATCGCAAATATATGTATTCATTTTATTAAGTTAAAAGTTCAAAACTTCAAGCTCCGATCTGAACATAATTCAACTAGTCAAGATATTATAATTTTGATTAAAAGATAAATTAAAAGGTTTGAATCTCTATTTTGTATGGACGAACTAATAAAAAAAAAAAAACTCAAGTTTGTGACGTGATATTTTAAAAAATATATTCAAATATAAGAATCAAATTGAAAATTGGAAGATTAGACTTAAATATTTTGATAATTAATTAGTATGCTTCCCACGTGATTACCCTAATTGTCGGATTTTGCTGGAACAGCGGCTTTCGGCTTGAGCTGCTTTCAATGCTATGAATTCTTTTATCTTTTTCTTTCTGTGGGATTATGGATTCCACAAAGTGGCTGGTTTTTTATTTTTTTTATTTTAATGAATAATACAACGAAAATAGGTAATGAAATAATAAAATATATATCATCAACCTTCATTTATCAACCTTCATTTAACAAATATTTCTCTACGATAGATTCATCGAGACAACACAAAAAATGCTATTTGATATTGTTATTGGAAAAACATTCACTAAAATTCAAAGTCTAAAAGTCCAAAGTATCCAAAGGATTGAACTTTGCAAAGGCTGACTCAACACGTTAGACCGACACTATAGACGTCGGATTGATCAAGTAGGGTCGACCCCTATGACTATGAGGGACATTCAATTCAAGGGAGGCGGACCCACATGGGGGCCGATAAGAACTAACTTGACCCCATAGGGGTCGATCAAGATGACAAAGTCGACTCTATAGGGATCAGCCGAATAGAGGAAAGTCGGTCCCCGTAGGGGTCGGACACGACATGTAGAAATAGACCTCCATGGTCGGTTATACATCAATAAATCACCGACCATTTCATAAAAAGGCAATGAAAGTGCCCATTAAGTACATTAAACACACCATTAAGGGCTCCAACTGTCACACCCAGTCTCACATTACCCTACCAAACCTAGGACGAGTTGTGACGACAACAGATCTCGAGAGTGCAATGAAATTTATTGTCATGTCTCTCTCTAGCTTATAATTTAAACTTCATCTCAAATAAAAACAAGTTACACTCTTTACATACAATACAATGAATGATATGCATTGACTTGATGAGACTGATAACAAGTTTTGATCTCGACTATCTTTGGTTGATAAAGTCAAGAACAACCCTGGTGGAAAAGTAAAAATAAAAGAATGAGTTAAAAAGTCTAGTGAGTGGTTACATTACTTGTTATGAGTGAAATCAGTCTAGGCCCAACGCCTAGGCCCACAGTGTTGGGTCCACCATACTCACACCCTGGGGCCAGCACCCTCAGCGTCGGACACACGCCACTTACTAGGCATACAACGTCTGACACACGTCATCTACTAGGCAAACAACGTCTGACACACGATACACCTCCAAAGCGTATGACGTCTCCACCATACGTCACCTCCTAGGCCTATGACGTCGACACATCTCTCCTATAAATATGGAGCTCCACCCTTCATTGAAGACACGCGACATACGATACACATCACTCTCTCACTCCTACTTATGCTTAGACTCCCCCTCTCTCTAACTTAGGCATCAAAGTGGTGTAGGGTCAGCCCCACAGCGGTGCAAGCTTCCTCTCTCTCGTTGCAGGTCGGCCTCGGACCACATGACGAACCCGACCTCCGTATCCTGCCGACCGGGAGGTCCAGATTCCTGCATCAACATTACTAATAAAATAACTTTTTCCATACTAATTAAACATAAATTCAAGGTAAAACCAACGAAAGTAATGAACAATTTAATAAACTCTAGATGATTACAAGATTGATAAATCTGTATAATAACACATTTAAATCACCAACACAGACTAGTAAAAATCATAAAGATAAAAAATCTGTAACAATAACTCTTGAAAACGTAAACAAAAGTTTGTAAAATTGATCACCAAACTCTAGTCATACTGGTGTACAATAATCTCAATACGCAAAGCAGAACAATCTCTATCATACTATGCACCGAGTAATCTCCATGTACATAGTAGAGCCTCTGTCATACGTGCACGTAGAATTACCCCCAAAGCCAAAGGGCTTAGCACCCTAGCATACGACCCAAAGCCTATGTGTGTGCCAGAGTGAGTCCCAAAGATCTCTCTCTATCGTTTCTGGTATATCGTGGAAACACATCTAAGTACATAGCATATGGGTAATCACCCTGAGTACATAAATCTAGTGGTTTGAAAGTCACTCTCTCGATAAAACTCTTAACCTCCTCTAAAATCATTTTCTCTGTATGAAATAACATTTCACAAACTTTAAACCATTAATAAAATAATGTTTTCTCTAAAACAACATTTCATAAAATACTTCTGATTTCTCAAATAATATAAACATTCATAAACTCTCAAATATTCATAAAAATACCTCAAATATTTCTCAAAAGAAAATTTCAGCTCAAACATGAATAATTGGAATTTCAAACAATTTATGGAATTTCATGATAATTTCTAAAAAAAAGAAAAAACATCTTCACAATTTCTCTTAAATCTGCTAAGAAATACTCTAAAATCATAAATAATAATAAATATTTTGAAATTTCATAAAATCAACTTGAAAACATTTCATAAAATAAATCACTCACATAATCATTGTCGGTCGACTCACAAGCTATTCCATGTTTTGTTGGACATAAAATCTCAATAATCAAACAAATAGTCATTTCCCAACTAAGAAATTAGAGAATGATAACCAATTATTATTCCAATTTCCAACTTCTTCCTTTAATTCAATCTACAATTAAACAATCTCTCTTATCTATTAATATTAATATCGAAGTACAATTTGTCGTCTCTTTCAATTAAATAACATTTCACCTCTCTACACATAAACCATTAATTTCCTATATCATTTTTTATTCCAACCTACAATTTTCATGTAAAAATATTATACTGCCAACAAACTTCATCTATCTTTATTTAAAATTTTCAAAAATACTCAACAAATTTACTTTCCCTTTCTTTAATTTATTAATTTGCTTTCTTTCTCCCCTCTCAGTTTATTTTTTAAACATCACTAGATTTCATCTTAAAATCAAATCAATTGAGATAAGATAAGTAGTTCATGTATGTTATATTGTGAGTGAAATCCCTTCATCTTTCCGTTCTGAGAATCAAATCAATTGAGATAAGATAAGTAGTTCATGTATGTTATATTGTGAGTGAAATCCCTTCATCTTTTCTGAGATCATCAACATTATTAGATGAATATACCAAAAAATTAATTTTTTTTTTTTTTTTGTTTATTATTTTATGTACACTTGTCAACTTTTAGTAATAAAACCATTAAACAACTTATTAGCAATTAACAGCAAATTATAGTAATTTTTTAATTTAAAAATTCAGATTCAAATGTCTCTATTCTAAACTTTATTTTTTAACAAAATGTTATTAAATAGATAAGAAATCACATTTTTTCTTGGGAAATTGTAGTAAATGACAATTTAAGACTTATTGTTTGCAAATATAGCATGTTTTTAAAAATTTTGCGGATATAGCAATTTCTATCGCTGATATCTTATGACTGATAGAAGTCTATCGCTGATCACCTCAGCTTTTTATAGATTTTTGTCAGTGATAATAGTCTATCAGAGATAATAGTCTATCACTGATAGAAGTCTATCAGTGATATAATAAAGTCTATCAGTGATAGAAACGGGTTTTTTTGCCATATTTGCAAAACATTTTAAAGTTTGCTAAATTTGCAATTAGTTTGGGCCTGATTGCTATTTGTGCAACCAACCCTTTTTTCTTTTCTTTTCTACTTTTCTATTCTTCATGGTTATTTTTTTTAATCTTATTCTTATTCTTTTCTTGGTGACTAAGCAAACACTAGAGTGAATTTCACATTATTTAAATTCTAATAATGATGATAAAATGTGACTAATCCATTGTGGTGCATAATTCTTATACGAATAACACTAAAACTAACTGTATAGTCAATTGCAAATTTTTATATTGGAACGAGATTGTGCCTGAAAGATATACAAGTAAGTTAATGTCTTGCACGAATGTAGTTGATGGTTTTATTTTAGACGGAGTAAAATAAGTTATTTTTGAGTTAGTTTGTTGGTTTACTTGTACATTTATCAACTAATTTAATAGTATATTGTTTATTTTCATGGTAAAGAAGCAAATTTAAAGAAAGTTGAAATAAAAAGAATGTTTCAAACAAAAATCAAACAGCACAACGATATTAAAAAAAAATTACGGAACCTAGGCGCCACAAACAATTTGGAAGGCATAATACACGGCGCCTAGGCGCTACAACTACTAAGGCGAAGTTTTGTTTCATGATGTTACAACGCCTAGGCGTTGGGACGACTTTTACCCTAAGTATAAAAACAATTTGTTAGATTGTAAAAAGGGAATCGGAAGGAGGATTAAAGAGAAGACATATAGAAATGGCTGGGTACTGGTTTTGAAGTTGTGAGCACCCAAACGGAGCGAGAGCGACACTAAGAAACTCGTGGAATCAACGAGATTTATTTTTTTCTTTTTTGCCTTCTCTTTTCTCACTTTTTATGTTTCTAATGTTGAATGTTGAATGTTGAGATTGTTTTGATTTTTTCGTTATGAACTAACTTCTTTATCTAGAGAGTAGATATAATCGTTATTGAATCCTATTCTTCGTAGTTAATTGTTAGAACTTTGATTTCATATTGGATTGTGAAAACTTTTATGAGCTTAATGCATGTTAGGATTTGAGCATTCTTACCTTGGATTTATATCAATGATTTGAGGTCGAGAGACAATTATCATTGATGGTCCTGAATTATTTTTCTCAATTTATATTAGAGATAGACATATCCTTATAGGTTTTGTGGCCGTTGTAGTTTTACATTCTTCATAATTGGATTGTTCGAATTGTCATAAAAATATAGACAATTTACTTATTCAATGAATATTATTATTGTTATTACTCGAGAGAGAATAGCAAGTCTATAGGGTAGAACTTGTCAACAATCTAAAAATTAAATAATTATAACTCTTAATGATTGAAGAGTAGGAGGAGATAGCGATGAAATCTTTGCTCTAGAGTTTCAATCAACTGAATTTACTCATTATTTTTTTTTTTATATAGTTTTAGTGTTTTAATTACTTTAGTTCAAAGCATTTTAATAATTCATTTATCCTCGATTGATCGATTGTTCAGATAAAATTGACGCTAAATAATTTAGTAATTAGTAACTTTAATTCTTTATGAAGAACGATAATTGATACTTAAACTATTGTATTACTTGGGACGATTCGTACAGTTGCGAAATCGAACAACAGTAGTGCAAACCATTGAGACTCCGACGATCAAGTAAGTTTTGAAAGTGATGGGACAAATATGAGAATGATTCTTTGAAAGTGATGAGATAAATAGGTAGCCCTCGTAGAGCATTTTTGATATTGATTGGCTTGTAATCGCCTAAAAGGAGACCGTTTCCACTTGCTTTAGCCAACCCCTTGAGGTCCGATTCTTAACACCTTTTCTAAACGAACTAGAGCCAATCCGAATTGATCTTGTAAAAGATCCGCTACAGAACGAATCCGAACCGACCCCTTAAGGGTCGTTTTTTTCGTCAACTTGAGTCGTTCCCCATTGAGGGTTCGACGCCTTGATGCAGACCAACCCCTTGGATTCTGCGATTTAATCTCTTGGAGTCGGCTTTCTTGTCCTTTGGTCAACTCCAGGGTTATATACAACTTCTCTTCCTTTTGACTATGCCCTTTGAGATAAGTAACCAATCACAATCCATTTCTCACCTGCCCTCTTTTACCAGTTATTTCTTTAATAAAAAATATTATTTTGAAATTATTGAATTTGTTAACCTAATATAAAATTATGATAAGGTTTACTAATGTGATAATAAGAAAACTTCATTAACAATTTACCTTCTTAGTTGAGTAGAAATTGAAATGAATTTAAGAGATTCTCAATTTAGGAAAAATGAAAAAATGGAAAAATCTAGTTGGTGTATTTGAGTGTGTAATGTTGGTAAACCCATGTCATCCAACATTGTCAACTCATTAAATAGACATTATTATTATTATTAGAGAAATTGTAACAAATGTCTAAAGTAAAATAATTAAAAACATAGCACTTTTTTTAAAAAATTACAAATATGACAATTTCTATCACTGAGAGTAGTTTATCACCTCAATTTTTTATAGAATTTTTTCAGTAGTCTATCAGTAATAGTCATATATAGTAGTCTATCCGTGATAGTCACTGATTTTTTTGCCATATTTGTAAAATGTTTTAAATTTTGCTATATTTGCCATCATTTTGGGCTAACCCGCGCCCTTATTATTATGATATTTTTATTTTTAATGGAATACACAACTCCTGCCAAATATTATTAATAATGGAATAGTCACAACTCTCCTGCCAACTAAAAGTCCTTTTGGAGACGTCACAAAATAACGGTATTTTAATTAAAGCAAGAAATTGAATCCATGATCTCTTAGTTACAGGCACACTTTTATGTCAATTGAACCCTATATGTTAGTATCTCTTTAACATACTTTTTAATATACGGTAAAAAAAGATAAAAGAGAAATAGAATCATCTGATTTAATATATTCTCAATAGCTTGTGATGATCAATACTTAGTAGGTAGAAACAATGAAAGATGATATAGTAAGCATAAAATGCTTCAAGAAGCTGATAATAAGTGTTGGTTCAAAACTAATTTTGAAAGAAGGTTAATCTTGCATATTATTGTTGATTGTACTAGGGTGGGCAAGAGATAACTTTAAGACAAATCAAAACACCTTTGCTGGCTATAAAAATATAGTGTTGTTGGGAGAGCGGTACAAACATTTTGTTTTTGTTTTTGACAATAGATGAGTGGGTGGCGATTAGAACCTTTGAAATCTTGCTCAATAATTCATACTTTATGTCAGATGAGATATGCTTATATTGACAGCGATACAAGCATTTAACTAGATAAAATAATAGTGTTACCTTCTAGGATGATGAGAGTCAAATAACTAAAAGACACCAGACTCCTAGAGTCTATTGATTCTATTTGGTTGGTGATATGAAAAAAAAAATTTAAAAATAAAAAAATTAATGAAAATAAAGATGTATTTTATGTTTTCAGATATGTGTTTGGTAGGAGATTTAGAGCCCGTTTGATAACGTTTTCGTTTTCTGGTTTCTGTTTCTTGTTTCTTGTATTTTGAGAACAACTAGAAACATGAACACGTTTGATAACATAACTACTTCTTTTTCTGGTTTCTTGAAAAAAAAAAAAACAGGAACATAAACTTGTTTGATAACGTTTTCTGTTGATTGTTTCTTGAAAGAAAAAAGAAAAAAACAAAACAAAAACTTCTTGTTTGATAATTTTTTTTTCCTTCTTCTTCTATGTTTTCTCCTTTTTATAGTTTATATATAATTTAGTTACCTAATCTAAAAAAATAATTATCCAAAGTTTACATAATCTAATACAAATAAATCTCGATGCAAAATTAAAAATAACGATAAAATTGTATTGATCCTTCAAATGTTGTCCACATTTGATCCCAAATTTGATCGGCAATGTCATCTCTCACCCGAGTCATTCTATCTTAAATGATGCCGACTCGCCAACAAGAGCATAACTCAACTGACATGATGTATGGACGTGACTAAGAGGTCCTAGGGTTCGATCTCTCACCCTCACATGTTGTAAAAAAAAAATGATGTCGACTTGGGTCCAACTCAATTATATAGCTCTGTAAATGTCGTGGTTGTAAAATATTAAAGTGCGACTAAATGCATGTTTTAGTGAGCAAAAATTATATTTGCAAAATTTCAACGGAGTTTAAGGGGGCGTTTGGCCCAAGGAGTTGGGGGAGTTGAAGTTGTTTTGTCTGGAGTTGTTTAGTCTGGCGAGTTGTTTAGTCTGGGGAGTTCTGAGGTATGTCTGTTTGGGGCAGGGAGTTGTTTAGTCTGTAGTGTTCTGAAGTCTGTGGTGTGTTTGGGGCAGGGAGTTGTTTAGTCTGTAGTTGTGAAGTCTGAGTTTATTTTAGTTGTTTTCTTCTGCACAATTTTTTTTCTACAAACTTTCAAAATTTTCTTATTAAGAACTTCTTCCAATTTCTATAAATTCTAAAAATGAAATTTTTTTATTTTATTTTATCTATCCTTGACAATTTTTTTTTAAGACAACAAAAATAATTTTGAGCACAATACTTTACATTATTTTTTCACATTGATTATATATAGATATATATATATATATATATATAGATATATTTTGTTAGGACTCATCTTTAATTTTATGAATTATAAGATTGTCTACCTATAAGTATAGTCTATCCATGTATCAAACACATCTTTCTCCGCCTCCACCATCTTAAACTTGTCATTCCATCTGAATCCACTCCACCCGTAAATCAGTATCTCAACAATGGTGGTTTATTTTAGCTATTTTTTTTTTTGTACAATTTGTTTCTATAATTTTTCATATTTTCATTGTTAAAGACTTCTTTCAATAAATTTTAAGAATGTGATTGCTTTTTATTTTATGTATCCTTCACAATTTTTTTTTTTGAATATAACAAAAATATTTTTTACCACAATACTTCACATCCTTTTTTTCAATATCACTCACATTAATTATTCATTTTATTTGGATAGTTTTGAAATAAAAGAAATTCGTACAATATTGTGTTAAATATTACATGAGAATTTAAAAGATTTTAAACTATTAATTTAAACGGGTCCAAATAAGCTGATGTTTTTTATTTCTCTCCATGGTAAGAAATACTACATTTTGAATTTGGTTTAAGTACCAATTTTGATTGAATAACCTAATTTATATTTAAGATAATAAAAATAGGTTGAATTGCATTTTTAGTCATTTTACACATTTTGTTTAAATTACGTTTTTTTTAAATAATTAAAAATATTGTGGGAGGGAGAGAGAGGAAGAGAGAGAAATGTGTTACCTCGAAAAATGGGACGGACTTGAATAGTAATTACTGTAGAAGTCTGAGGAGTTCAATAGTAATTACTGTAGAAGTCTGGGAAGTTGATATTTTTTATCCGAGTTCAACAAGTCCGTGAGCCAAACGGGGAGTTAACTTCTCCTCCCAACTTCGTGTCAAACAACTCCTTGAGCCAAACATGCCCTAAGTGTACTAAAAATTAAAATTATATATAAAAATGATGCAAAATTAAGAAATAATAATAATAAAAAAGTGTTATGCCGAAGTTTCAAACCCATGCCAGGAATGGGGGAGCTTGAAATGGGCGTTCAAATTGACAAACGAGGCAACATCAAATTTTTGATTTTGTAAGAACGAAATTTTTATAAAAAAAACGGAACAAAAAGAAAGAACATTTTGTAGTTTCTCAAAAGTTGCCCCTTTTTTAGAAACGTTTCTCAAAATTTAGAAATAAGAAACGGAAACAGTTATTAAACAAGTTCGTTTCTTAAAAAATGAGAAATAAGAATAATAGGAAACAAGAAACGGGAACGTTATCAAACATACTTTTAGAAATTGGACATCAACTTAAATAATTCTTCAAAATGAGTTGGATAAGATTTTTATAAATCATAAAATTAGTTGTAGTTTTCAAATAAATATTAAGTTAAATATAAACTATTATTAATTAGTTTATTAACATATTTTATATTATAAATTTTTTATAATTATTATTTTATAATATCATATAATTTATAATAGATTATATTATACATATTTAAATTTAACAAAAATGAATTGAATTTATTCAAGTTTTACCATTTTAATATAATTCCATTTTAAAATTTTAAATTTTAAATTTGAATCCACTAAAAACAAAATAAAAATGTTGTTTTCAGAATTTTTCACAGTTTGGATCACAAAATTCAAAAACAGAATTTAAACTCATACCAAATGCATACTCGTTGGACTTAATAAATTTAAAAACATAAAACAAAATTTGAATTCTCTACCAATCCCACCTTTAACTTCGTATTAAAGTAGCATGAGGCACGTGGATTCCTTTATGAATTAATAAGTTTTTTTTTTTTTTTTTTGAAAAGTTATGAATTAATAAGCTTCACCTTGTAAAGTGAAATATGCTTACAAAGTATCCAACAATAAAGTAGTATTTTATTGCAAGAGAGTAGATGGAAAACAAAAACTTCCAAGTGGTAGGAGACAGTGAACTCAAACCACGTGCCCATGAGGAGGATTTCAAGAAGGACAAGAGAAAAAAAAAAACCTATGAATTATTATTATTTTTTTTTATTTTTATTTTTTTGCAACGAGGAAGGATTGAAGTAAGGGCACAACCAACCTTATGTCAACTGAGCTAAGCTCGATTTACATTACTTAATCTTTTCTAAAAATAAGAATATGAGTTTTTGATTGGCCAGTCTAGGTGTACTTTTTTATTAGTTTAATTCTACAAATCATTTTTTAACACCTACAATATTTTATCTTTGTTCATTTCCCAAGAGCATAAAAAAAAAAAAAAAAAAACTTATTTTCCATTAACTTCAACATAAATTCTATTGATTTATCAACTTCAAATAATCCCTAAACTCATGAGGAAAACAAGGAAATCTCCTCCAAAAACTCCCATGGATCTTCATGATCTTCATGACCTTCTCCTTGGTAGAGGATCTGCCATGGCCATTCAAGATCCCTAGAAGCTTTTTCACTGTCCCACACCCCATCATCTCCTCTAAAACTCTTTCGCTAGGATGATATTTGCAAATCAACCACATGATTTTCACCCCAATTTTCGTCGTCGTGTTTGATATACTCATTTTCTTCGTCACCGTTGCTATTCCCATGATATGCTCCGCGATAGCTAACCTTCCCTCCGCACACTCGCTTAGAAGTTTGAGTATTTGTAATATTTTTTCGCACTTTGATCGATTGGAGTCGGGGAGAAGGTCGATCATGATGCAAACAGTGCCGGCTTCAATTGATAGAATGCGACTTTTTTTGGAGGACTCCATGATTTCTATCAAAAGCTCTAAGGCTGATGAGAACAATGTTCCGTATCGACTAGAAAAGGAAAATATTTGTAAGGAAATGACAATATCTCCATTATTTTGGGTGGAGCTAAAATGAATAAGGTGTGGACAATATCATACCATTGTGTAATTATGGAAGAGTCTGTTGTCTTAATAGTACTTGCATTCTTGATTATCTCATCTGATGCAAGCTCCAAGATTGATTTGAACAAGTCGATGACTTGATGTTTTGTTAAAGAGTGCCAATCGTAGCCCTTTTTGGATATTTGTTGGAGCATTTCCATGGCATAAAATCGTCCTTCTATGCTTCCTCTTTGTAAAACTATCGCCATTGACTTGATGGCTTCAGGTTTCGACAACAACTCGAATGGCTTCTCGATTTTGGAAAATGGGAATTGAGACAAGACCTGTTAAGAATAGAAATAAAATATTAAATCTATTGTAGTTTATCAACTTAAATTTTTAGATTTAGAAGCGGTCTAGGGTAAGGTATCATAGTAGGAAGTTCAATATTTGAGCTTTTGTATGTCAATTCATCTCTAATTATTCTAAGTATTGTTACCTATTGAGTCTTGTCAAACTCTCGAACCTTGGTATTAATAATATAAATGAAAAACTTAAATATATCATAAACTATGAACTTAAACGCTTTGGTCATCCTGAACATAGACTAGTTTCTTGTAAGATGGACCAAAAGGTTAAGGGTTTGAATCAAGGTTGTACTAAAAAAAAAACATAAACTTTTGAGTTTAGTGTTAGTTTAACAATACCCCTAAAGCCTCCTCACAAGCTTCAAAATTAGCGAAATCCGAGCGGTCACAGATGGCGACTTGGGTGACCATTTCGACGAGAACTTCAAACCCATTTTCTCGAATGAAGACGGGTTTCACTCCAGCAGCGACTACATCATCCACCGCCATGAGCAACCGCAGTTTCTTCAAAGAACTCGCCTTGAATGGTGACGACTCAATGTTCTTCAAGAGAGCCACAACACCATCGTACTCCACCAGCGACGGTAGCGGCGGCGAAGACGACGAGGCAGAGCAAGATTCTTCCATTCTCCAAGAATGTAAGAGCCTTTTGAGCGTATAATTTGGTGTGATATCAAAGTTGACGATGGTTTGCATGGTTGCAGGGCAAGTTTTCTTGTTGTAAGTGAAGAACCACTTCTCAATATTGGCTCTTTCAAAGGTGACGCCGGTGGAAATAGTGACAGGATCTTGCATAAGCTCCATGGAAATAGGGCACCGGAAGTACGGAGGAAAATCCACGGCGGCCGGTGGCGACGGCTGCGGCGGAGGAAGAGGGTTTTGGCGGATATCCTCCATTGAAAACGGTGGAATTGAAGGCAGCATCAAGCTCGTGGATCTTGCAAGAGAGAGTTGAATCTTTAAAGGGCCAAAAAATCAAAGTCAAAGAAAACAACTTTTTTTTTTTTGGAAAAAAATATTTATAGCTGTTGCCTGTTTGAACTTTAGAACATGGAAAATAAAAAATATATATATATTTTTTTTTTCTTGAATGATTCAAGTAAAAACAAGAAGAAACGAGATTCTACTTCTACCTAATCCAAAATAAATTATTTTCTATTCATTATTCCTTAGAATTGTTTTAGTTAAATTGTTGATTTGGTTTATGAGCTCTAGTTAATTCATCTCTTTAATTTTAAAAAGTATTCCGTTAAAACTTTATACATCATCTCATAGATTGCACAAACGACAATCAAATCTAAAATAATTGTAAATTTAACAAAATTTAAAACATTTTGTAAATATGACAAAAAAATCAGTGGCTATCACTGATAGACTCTATCGCTGATGATAGACTATTATCATTGACAAAATTCTATAAAAAAAAATTACTATCTATCACCTATAGACCATATTATTAGAAATTGTCATATCAACAATTTTTTTTAAAAAAGTGCTATATTTTTAATTAGTTTACTCTGAATTTACATTTGTTACAATTTTCTATCTATCGATTTTAAATATACTCTAAAATTCAACTACTCTTTTATATTTTTTATTCAGATGTACATATCAATACTTTTTTTTTTTTTTTTTTTTGATTTTTTTGATTTTTTTGATTTTTTTGATTTTTGACAATGAACAAATAAAAAACATCAACTCATTGTCGCATACGTGTATCACATATCTAATATGGCAAAATTTATAGTAGGAGAAACAAATCATTGGATTTGACAAATTATATAGGAATCAAATTAAAACTTCAAAATCACAAGATCTAATTCGAAACTAAATTTAGGACAAATGGGTAATTTTAACATCTGTAATTTTTTTTTCATTTTTTCCCTCCAACCAAACAACATCAACTTGATGTATTGATAAAAAGACAGAGCTCCATGTCGATATTAAAGTATTTTTTTTTGTTTTTTTGTTTTTGTTTTTTTTTTTTTGGATAAAGGACGATATTAAAGTTTGAACAGAGGTGATATATATAATTTAAAAAATAAATCAATTGCGGTTGGGGCAGCGAGAAATTGGTGAAATTGATTGCCGACTGTTTAAAGGGGTTGACTTCATCATTTAAAATTTAGTTGATCAACTTGACCAATGGGAATTTATACCAAATTTACATATTAATCTCTCTCTCATTTAGGTGGTTTTTTTTTTAATAATATAATTTCATTGCAATCAAGGATCAACCATATTTGTTACCGTACTAATATTCCTACATGGGAGCGCATTTTTCAGATGGCGTAAGAGCCAAACTGAAAACTCACTAAGCCAAGCCAAAGGGGAGATTGTCTAAGAGCACCATGTTGTGCTAGCTCATGTGCCAACACATTAATAGCTCTAGAAATATTAAAAAACATAATATTGTGAAATCTCATCTTCAATGCCAAAATATTTGTAATGGTAGTACGGACTTGTTCAAGGATGTCAGAAGACCCATTAATCATTTGGATGTTGGCCAATGAATCAGAATACACCAAAACCTTAGTAACACCCAACCTGTGTGCTAGCTGAAGGCCTTCAAGGATTGCTCGAGCTTCAGCGCCGACTAGTGTGAAAGCATTCAGGTAGTACCCATACATAGCCGCTAGTGGATGACCATCAGAGTGTTTTAATAAGGCTCCAAAACTCGTAGTATGCACCTGATCCCGACAAGCCGCATCCACAAACAATTGCACCTCATCGCCGACCAAGCCAGAAACTAAAGAGGAGAGGGAGTTAATCGTTGGAGAAATCAGCCCATTAGCTCGTTGATAATCGCGCAGATAGTCCCAAACTTGTTCACATCTAAAACGAACCTCAGGCACTTCCTCATTATGAATGAATTTGTTCCTGTCATTCCATATGGCCCAAGCCCCTATACATGCCACATTAAACTGGTCAGGTGGGAGATCGTTAGAAAGAGCCAACCATCTATTCTGAATGTTGATATAGGGACTAAAATCCCATTGGTAATATGGGATGAGAGTCTTCCAAATTTCCTTCGCTCGCTTGCATAGAAAGAGGGCATGATCAATGGTCTCTAGCATCTTAAAGCATAAAGGACAAGCAGTAGGCGTGTCAATATTCCTATGACTTAGATTTGCCTTGGTGAGAATGCAATTATGGAAAGAACGCCAAATAAAGTGGTGAACTTTAGAGGGGAGTTTGGCTTTCCATAACTTTTTCCACCAAGCATCACAATTATTCCCACTCGAAGCTTCCAACTC
Source organism: Herpetospermum pedunculosum (assembly GCA_028017165.1). Taxonomy (NCBI): domain Eukaryota; kingdom Viridiplantae; phylum Streptophyta; class Magnoliopsida; order Cucurbitales; family Cucurbitaceae; genus Herpetospermum; species Herpetospermum pedunculosum. The sequence continues at coordinate 6,289,237 of CM051524.1, read as the reverse complement.
AGGTTGCCCTTCCAGAACGCCTTGTATCCACTCTTAACTGTGTATCTGCCATACCGATCAAAATGCCAAATCCACTTGTCTTTCGACCCTGATTCGCTAATCGGAATGCTAAGAATCTCATCAACATCCACTGGGCCAAGGGTCTGACAAAGTTTTTGTTCGTTCCACTACAGCGAGGGAATAATAAACTCAGCCACCAATGGGTCGTTTGGGCCCATGTTAGGCGAGATTACCTTGAAAGAAGATGGTCTGGGAAGCAAGAGGTCATTAAACATCTGGATGGACGCTTCCCCCCCTCTTCAAACGCTCACACCCCCAACTGAACCCCTTCCAAAAAAGCGAGCTAATCGATGTGGTAGGAGCTTCAAGCAGGTCTGAATTAGGGAAGTAACGGCCTTTTAGTAGTTGAGAGACCTACGAGTTTGGATTTTTCAGGATCCTCCAAACCTGTTTGGCTAACAATGCTTGATTAAAACCTTGCATATCTCGGAAATTAAGACCCCCTTCCTCTTTTGGTTTACACATTTTGGCCCAACTTTTCCAATGGATTCACATTTTTATGACGTAGAGCCCCACCAAAATCGGGAGATCGGCTGAGTGACCTGCAAACAAAAGGCTTTAGGAAGCCGAAAGCAACTCATTACGTAGGTTGGGATTGCTTGAGCAACACTTTTAATGAGTGTCTCTTTTCCCCCAACCGAGAATAAATTACCCTTCCAACCTTGAAGGACTTTCCAGATTCGCTCCCTAATCGGTCGAAAATATGAGCTTTTACACCTTGAGAATAAAGATGGGAGACCCAAATAATTCCCAAGGTTAGGCACGACTTTCATCTGAAGAATACTCTGAAGATAGAGTTGAGAATCTTGGTTAACGTTTGGAGAGAAAACCATTGCAGACTTGCCAAAGTTAACACATTGACCCGATGCCTTCTCATAAATATGTAAGATGTTTTTCAGTTCAACAAGCTCAGGAGTTGTAGCCTTTAGAAAAATCAAGCTGTCATCCGCAAAAAATAGATGAGAAATCTTAGGCCCCGAGCTCGAGATAGATAGACCTGAACACTTGCCATCCTCGACACCCGACGTGATCAGAGCAGATAAGCCCTCCGCACAGAGAAGGAAGAGGTAGGGAGAAAGGGGGTCCCCTTGTCGGATTCCTCTAGTAGGAGAGATAGAGCCATGGGGTTCGCCATTAATAAGGATTGAGAATGATATCGTCGAAATACACTCCATAATCAAGTCAATCCATTCTAGTTGAAATCTTAGTTCTACCATCACTTGGTGAATAAACTGTCATTCCACTCTATCATAGGCTTTGCTCATATCCAACTTTAAAGTTGTACATCCCAACTTTCCTTTTCGACGCTTCTTGTTATAGTGAAGACATTCATGTCCAATAATCAGATTGTTACTGATCGATCGCCCCTGAACAAAAGCCGACTGGGATGTCGAGATCACATCCTCCATAATAGGTTTGAGTCTATTGGCAAGTACTTTAGTGACTATTTTATATGAGACATTACACAAGCTAATCGGTCTAAAGTCGCCCACCTCCAGTGGGTTCTGAACCTTGGGAATCAATACTATATTTGTCTTATTCCACTCCCTGACCGATGCCCGTCTGTTCAAGATGTCCAAACAACTTTCCACGGTACTTGTACCAACTACATCCCAATATTTCTGATAGAAGAGTGCGGGAAAACCATCAGGACCTGAAGCGTTTGAAGGGTGGAACTGTCGCACCACTCGCTCCACTTCTTCCTTTGTGAATGGTCTCATAAGAGAATCATTCTGTCTATGAGTGACCTGTCTAGTCAGTTTATCAGTTACCTTGGAAACATCAACGAGAGACGAAGTATTGGAAGAGAAGAGATGAGCAAAATAAGTCACAAAAGTTTGAGCAATCGATGCCTCATCCTCCTGCCAAGAACCTAATGTGTTTGTGATGCATGTGACCGTATTCAGTTTTTTCCTGCTTATTGCCTTTTGGTGGAACCATTTGGTATTCCGGTCACCCCAACGTAGCCAATTCTCTCGAGATCGTTGCTTCCAAAAAATCTCCTCTTCCTGGAGTAGCGAGTTCAGAACGCGTTCAATCCCATGGATAGTCATGAAATCCAAAGGGGGCGGCTGGTCATAGGCTACTTGCAACAATGCTTTCTGTTTTTTTTTTATTATTTTGAAAGCCAATTGACTATTAACACCTTTCCCTCAATAGCCTAGCGCCTTAGCACTAGGCTCTAAGTTCTTGTGCAAGGGATGAAAGGGTGAATGAGACTCCTGCCACTTTCCATTTTGACGGATGAGATCCTTACATTCCGCATGTAGGGTCCAACTTTCCTCAAATCTAAACTTTCATCTTCTCACTCGTTTCCCACCTCTTCCCTCTCTACTCAAGAGCCGAAGTTCAATCGGTCGATGGTCTGATTTTGCCCAATTTAGATGATTAACATTGAGATGTGGGAATAATTTGCAGAAATTTTCGTTAGCTAGAAAACAGTCAAGTCGAATATGAACCTGAGTCTCTAGATCATGACGGTTGCACCAAGTAAAAAGACTGCCAATGAACCCCAGATCACGAAGGGAACAGTCATTTAGGGCCGTCCTAAAATTAGAAATCAAATATGGCTCCCGAGCGGGCCCTCCCAACTTTTCGCAATCTGATAGAATTTCATTGAAGTCGCCGCCAATTACCCAAGCTGAATTGTCAAAATTATAAAGACGTTGAATTAATTCCCAAGTTCTCGTTCGAAGGTGAGTTTCTGGTTGGCCATAAACTCCATTAAAACGCCAATTTAAATTATTCCATGAAATATTAACATCAATATGATAAGGAGAGAAAGATCGGACAAAAACTTCAACTTCCTCTTTCCAGAGTAAACAAATGCCCCCACCTAATCCAATTCGATCAACTGGTAAACACCCAAAATAATTCAAACGTTGCTTCAATTGATTTATTTTAAAAGCAGTACATTTAGTTTCCATCAAAAAACAGAAATGGGGATTAATGCGAATTAATTCGTCGCAAACATCACGGAATTCCCATGGACTCCCAAGCCCACGAACATTCCAACAAACTGTTTTCATTGGGCTCGGCGGAACTGTTCCACGGTCCTCGCCAATACATTTTCTGAACCAATTGTTGCATCTGACACCACTGCCTCTGAGGTGGGGAATAAACAGACTTTTTGTTTTTTTTTGTAGCTTCATCATTGTCAGTGAAAGGCCATTCTTTACGTTTGTCCAACAATACAGGAGGTAAAAGTTTTCCCTGAATCCTTGCACGATCCTGCTGTTTCCAATTGAAACCACGAGGATTTTTAGTTTTCAATTTTCCTTCAAAAATCGAATTCAGTGGCCCCACAGGATCTGGAGCCTCATCATTGACAAAAAGTTGGCGTTGAACTTTATTCCCCATAACATCCTCCCCACGATTTATGGGATGGACTAATAATGGAGTAGCATAACCACTTTTATCTCTCTCATTGATTATTTTCCTAATCTTTGGCCTCTCATTATTGTTGCTGATATCTTTTTCTCTCATCAATAAAGTTGAACGGTTTCCTTCCTTGTTGAACGCCTCCTTCAAAACCACATCTGCTATCAAAGGAGGATTAATAGGAGAATTAAATTCACCATCGCGTGAAGATCGTGGATTTGAATTGTTGAGCGCCTCCTTCAAGCCCATACCTGCAATCAAAGGAGAATCAATAGGGGAATTAAATCCACCATCGCGCGAAGTTCACGAATTTGAATTCAGAATTAAATTCCTCATTGGCACCGTTTTGGAATGCATCTCAGTTGTCGGTGACGATAGGGTGCTCATCGGCGATCCTACAATTGTCGTCGGGCTTGACAGAGGGTTCTTGCCCGTCGACTTAACCATATTCGGAGACGGAACAACCCCCGGACTCCTCGGGCCCCTGATCGGGGTCGAATTAATGCTCATTGGAGAGGCAAAATAAGATTTTTTCGGCAGTGGTGGAGGAGCCATTGGGGGAGCTAGATCGATCCATCTCATTTAGGTGGTTGATTAGTGACCAGACATAATCCATGGACTAATAACTTTTAAATTATGATAAAATTAAGAGATAATCTCCCAAATAACTACCTTTAAGGGTAGTATTTTCAAATATGTCTTAAAATCTTGAAATTTTCATTTCTATTTTTGATTAAATTTAAATACTATTATGCCCCTTATTAATGTGCCTATTTTCATATAAAATAAAATTATTGAGGTATTAAATTTCATTTCCGTAATAAATTTTGATTATCTCTCATTTAGTGTATTAATGTGTCCATTTCATGACTCAATTTTATCTCTCTATGAAAAAAAAAAAAAAAAAAAAATCTTGTCAAATTTGGTGTATTAAATTTCATTAGTGTAAAAAAAAAATCTCTCTCCAAATTAAGTGTATTAAATTTCATTTTTTAAATAAATTTCGATTTTATCTCTCATTTTTTCTTACCATTTATTTCTTCACCATTTAATATTTTTTATCTATAACCACCATATATACTTATATATATATACTGCTTATATATACTGCATATATATATATTAACATATGTATTTTTTATATATATACTCACCATATATACTCATATATACTGTATATATACTTATAGATAATATGTATTTATTTTTTTATAAAATATATGTAATTTTTATATATATCCATCATATATACTGATATATACTTCATATATGGGTATATGTGGTTATATACTTCATATGTACTTATAGATATTGTGTATTCTTTTAAAGAAAATATATGTATTTCTTTATATATATACCCACCTTATATATTTCATATATGAAAATATATATTGCGAAAAAAAAATTGTTTAGGTCTGGATACGAGGAGGGAGAAGACAATTTAAATGAGGAGAGAGAAGACAATTTAAATGAGGAGAGAGACGTGATTAATGCAAATTTTATGATTTCAATTTTTTTTTTCCTTAAATGAGTTAGTTTTACTTTTTATTTTATTTCATTAAAATGTTAGAGAAATTCACTATAAAATATGTTAGAGAGGTTGCAGGGTATAAAAGTAATTGCAGTCCAACTTTTATGATTTTTTCTAAAGAAGTTAGACATTTTTTATAAAAATTGAACGTGAGGACATTAATATAATATCATAGACATAAATTAGTTATTTGTGTAGCTAAAATAAAAAAAAAAAGTAAGGTCCTTTGCGAAAAAAAAAAAAAAGAAAGAAAGTAGGTGTAATTTGAGAAATTATTGGAACCATTTCTGTAATTGTTTTGGTGTATTAGTTATGTAATATTTTCTTGATATAAAAGTTGTTAAGTTGATATAATTTATCTACCAACAAAAACACAACTCAACTGACATGATGTTATGAACTAGTGATCAAGAGATCTTAAGTTTGATCCCTATCCTCACATATTGAAAAAAAAATCGAGATAATTTCTCTTTTAAGTTGAACTTACGTAAGTGTATCAATAAATTTTCCAGCCTCATATGAGAATGGAAAACTGGAGCATTTTCTGCATCATAACTCATGAAGTACCTATACATACAAATCCATTTACGGATCTATATGCTTCGAGAACAAGTGGCTCGTATACCAACATAATGAAATTGCCTTTTTTTTTTTTATTATTCGGATAGGATTTCTGTTGGTTTCGTTGGGAGACTCGCGTAGTTTGTTACGTCAGCTCCAAAAGGATAAGTTGCGTTGAAATTGATATAGTTTCATGAAGTTGATAATTGCATAAAAGGAGGAGAAGTAGTGGTTGCGACGCGCCAATGCACTTCTTTGACGATCCCCATCTGTCCGGCCTGCCGACCCGCTCTGAAGAATTCATGAGCCGACGAGCTTCCATGACAAGGGGGCGGGCACTACTAACCAAGTCAAGCCTAATTCTCGCCGATAGGATCATCTGTTAGATTTCATTTGAAAAACGTTAAATTAAACGTGTGGACATTTATAATTATAGCAATTAAACTTCTGAATTTTCATAAGTGTGTCGATTCTATGAAAATTTAGAGTTTAATTAAAATAACTATAGATCTTCATACGTGTGAAAACTAACATTTTTAAAAAAGAGTCTAAATTGATTCAGTTATAAAATTTAGGTTTTTTTTTTTTTTTTTTTTTTTTTTTTTTTTTTTTGGTAATATATTACTTTTTTGAAAAAAAAATTAATTAAGTAATCGATACAATAATTAATTTAGAATTTTAATTGATACACCCATATATATATATATTTATTTATTTAATAATTAACTCTAAATGGATGCTTAATCCAATTTAATATTTATATCCGTCGTCCAAAATTTGAATGTAGTAAACTTAAAAAAAACTCAACCCGACTATTGTTGTACATAGTGTCCATTAATGAGATTATTTATTATTATTATTATTTTTTTTGGTTATTTAATTGAAATCATCTTATTATTTTTTAGAACAATTGAAATCATCTGAATGTTATTTCAAATTAATTTTTCTTATACTCATCTTTATGATTGACATTTTTTTTTTTTTAAGTTCAGGTAAAATCGATTTTTGAACAAACAATTATGCTAAAAGTTAAATATATCCCATCATAAATCAATCAACAAATCACTTTATTTTAGAAAATGTTTGGAAATGTATCATTCTATGTACAATATGATGAAATTTCCGGTATGTGACCATTTTGAGGGCTAAGTATGTGTAGACACCTGCTTTATTTATTTATTTTTTGAAATAATATTCCAAGTCAACACATATTTTTAAAACAAATTATTGTTGGTAACATTAAACAAATTATTTTCTTATGTGAGGTAGCTGAAATCGAACATCCACTTGCTTAAATTAATGATGTTGAAGTGAAATCGATCACCCACTTGCTTAAAATGATGTTAATGTGAAATAGAATTTCAAATTCAAATAATACATTTATAAAATTGTAAAATAAAAGATAAATTATATCCAATATATATTGATAAGATTAATTGAAGCTTGAAATATTTTATATATGATACCCGTTGATATCAAAATTTGGATTAATGATGAATTTATATGGAAAGAGATCGAACGAATAACCGGAAAGGAAAAGAGAGAATTATGCATCGATGTGGTGCTAAGCCACCTACACTTCAATGATCAATTCAGTATCGAGTTCGTAAAATAACTTAAACAAGAAGACTGAAGTTATTTTGGATGTACATTTTCTATAGACTATCATTCTTTTTATTTATAGAGGGTTCATATGAGTCACGAAAACCGTTATTTAATTGGCTTCCTCCTGAGGTGGTCGACCCCCTTGGCTTGCTCTCGAGGGGGTTGACCTTTCTTGGCTTTCCTGCATGTTGAGGGGGTCAACCCTTTTGGCCTCCTCCAAGGGGATCGACCTTCTCGCATGCCACCTGAGGGGTTGACCTTTTTGGTCTCTTCCTAAGTGGGTCAACCTTTTCGGCCTCTTCTCGGAAGGGTCGACCTTCTTTGCTTCCTCGTCGATCTTTTTAACTTGTACTTTTGTAAAACAATTTGCTTGATTAGTACTAGGTGATGCTGAAGAAATTTTCATTAAGTAAAAGTTGAAAGTGAATAGGCATTACATTACTCAATTGCCGACGAAATAAAATTTCAAGTGCTCGACATTCCATAGATGGGGCTTATCAGACTTAAGGAAGAAGACATTAAGTTCTCAGTGGTAGTCGTATACTATGTCACTCAATGGACATAGGTTGAGGCCTTAGACATTATGACAAAGCAGAGGGCCACCAAAATACGTTATCATTCCTCGAGGGAGCGGTGAATCGTCATCTCCTTGGTCTCTGCTTCGTCGTTCCTTGTACAACCATCTAGGTCGTTGAACCATAAACCCACGTATTCTTTCAACTGCCCCTTGGATTTCTGTCTCGGTCACCTCTTTTAAGTCAAAACAATATGATGTATAATGGTCATGGTAACAATGAAACAGATAACACTTATCTTTGTTATTTTTGTGTGATCCAACTTTAAGCTTTGTTGTCCATTTCAACACATTCATGTCTCGAATTTCCATAAAAAAATCTCTAATAGAACAACAGTAGGGGTGTAGCATTCAAACTTACAGTGGGAGAGACCCTGGTGGATCGGTTGATCGAGTCGGACCTCGATCCTCCTCTTATTTGCCTCGGGTCGGTCGTTCTCACCTCAGCTCATCCCTTTGTTGTGATCAAGTCAGTTACTCTTCTCCTTTGGCATCCTTCTTTAGTGAAGTAGTTCTCCACCACTCATGTACTTTTGTGCCCTTTATGAGAGCACTATGTAGGTGGTTGATACTTTTTCACCAATGACCAAAGAAAATTCTCATCTTTCTGCCCGACCACAATGGATGTGACGGTTGTTCCATCTGTGTAGTTTTCAATTTGAAGCGCCTCACTATTGAAATGAGACACATATTCCCTTAATGTTTTGTTGCTTTCCTACTTTATAGAAAAAAATGAATTGGTGATTTCTGCTCATCTCTTCCACCTAGGAATTGGGTGACAAACGCCTGAACCAACTAAAAGAAGGAATATATTAACTTTCTATTCAACTGTCGGTACCACTTCCTGGTTGGACCCGTGAGAGGGAAAGAGAATGATTGACACTGAATAACATCTCGAACTTCGTGACGTTCCCACAGATGACACCAACTATTGATACCATAATTTGGATCAACGATGAATCTATATGAAATAAGAGTTAAAAGAAATATCTTGCAAGGAAAAGAGAGAATTATGCATCGGTATAGTGCTAAGCCACCTACACTCCGACGATCAAGTTAGTGTCGAGTTTGTAAAATAACTTAGAGAAGAAGACGAATGTTGATTGGACGTACCTTTTCTATACACTGTCATTCTTTATCTATAAAGAATTTGTTTGACTAACGGAAATTGTTATTTAATTAGGTCGATATCTCCATGAGATTTTTTAGATGCTTTAATCAAGAAAACAAATAATGAACCCAAGCTCTAGCTGGAGTCCGGTCTCAGGTATTGGTGACTTAGGAGGGTCGTGGTCGACCCCCATGAGGCATGCCCAACCCTCATAAGGGTCAACCTCCAGATATCACACAAAATGAGCTCTAATTTGATAGCGCACAAAATAACTTACCTTTAGGACTTATTTTATGCTAGTTTTAGAGGATTAAACGTGTAATTTCACGATTATATTTAATTATTTTGTTGGTATCGAGCATATGGAGTAAATCAGAGTTTTTAACTTATCTTAGGACTTATTTTATGCTAGTTTAGAGGATTAAATATGTACTCTCACGGTTATATTTAATTATTTTGTAGGTATCGAGCATATGGAGTAAATAAGAGTTTTTAGATGTAATATGATGAAAAAAAACCAAAATGCTTCCTGTTGAAAAAATGAACCAGAAAGAAAAGGAAAATCTGTTAGCTTTATAAGCCTCAATCATACCATATGTTTTGATGATAACAAACCTTTAAATTACTAATGATTTTAGTGTTTCAATGTATCCATAGCATATAGCTCATAAAGATGATTTCAATGCATCTTGAATTGTTCGAATTAGAGTTCAGACGAGAAAGATATTGACCAAAGAAGATTGGAGGCAAAATCCAATCTGGTGTTGACACGTGGCACTTTGCTGATGTGGCAACTAACGTGACAATCATTGTATTCGTAACGTAGAGCTCGGAAAGACGATTCCAACGCATTTTCAATCGCTTAAATGAGACATCAAACAAAGAAGTTATGGTCAAAAGAAGATGAGAAAGAATTACCAACAAGATGATGGCGTGGACGATTGGGAAGGCGATACATGGCACGTGCACAACACGCCCAAACCCGACAGACCAGACTGTCGGCCCAGCTTCTTCGCAGGTCGCAGCCTAGAAACTACAAAATAAATTAAAAGAATATAAAATAACGTTCAGACTCGAACTGAAAACCCCACATGTGTGCCTATTCAACCATCTCGTCTCCACTATCACGACCAACCACCGAATATGATCATTGAGCCCAACACTTTTAATTAATTCTCTTGGCCCATCGCCTTTCAACCGCTGCACCTGGATGATCTTCACATGGACGCGCGTCATACCTGATTCCACCCATCATATTTGTCATATTTGGCCTATATACGATTGTTTTTCCTTATTTTACCCTATATATACATCTTTTTAGTCTTTGTTTGGGAGCCGATTTGAAGAGTTAAACGACAATTTCGAAATTACATAATTTTTAGAGTTAGAAGAGATTTTTGGGAGTACAAGGTAGAGATCATGCTCAGGATCGTGGAGATTGCAACGGAAACGTGGATCGACACTCCAAATTATTTTTTATTTTTCTTTCTCTTTTAATTTGTAGTTTTGTTATGAGTTTATTATTGAGTTTATATTTTGTAGTATTGAACATGATTAACTAAACTCTTTTGACTTAGAGTCTTGATGTAATTGTTTATCAAATTTTATTATTCGTAATTAATAGTTGGCATTTTAATTTTATATTGGTTGTAAGAACTTTTCTGAGCTTTATGCATGAGTATCGAACCTAGGACCTTTTGATCACTAGTCTTTACATCATGTCATTTGAGCTAGACTCTTGTTCGCTATATCAATGATTTGAGGTTGAGAGACGATTATTATTGATGATCTTGAATTTTTTTTCTTAATTTAAACACGAGATAGACAAATCCTTATCGATTTTGTGGCAATGTGTAGTTCTACATTCTTCATATTTGAATTGTTTGAATTGTTATAGAGATATAGTCAATTTACTTTCAAATAATATTATTATTGCTAGAGAGTATCAAGTCTATAGGGTAGAACTTGTCTACAATAAAAATTGATTAATTTCATCTTAATGAAAAACAAGAGGAGATAACCGTGAAGTCATTGCTCATGTCCATTTTACAGGACATTTTTCATATTTTTTTTTTTTTACGTTTTTATTTTTTGTAATCATATATTTTTATTTCATGCTCTAAATAAATCGAGTGATGGTATCGTAGTAATTATGTGAACTAGAAAACCAATCTTGAAGACGATATTCATATTTACATACACTATATTAAAACTTGACACGTATATTTGTGGTATTACATTGCATAAAATTACACAACACCTCCTTAAAATTGTGCAACACCTCCTTGGACTTAGACCTCTTGCCTCATCATGGGACTTTTCATCGTTTATGGGCTTTTTGACTCGTTGATAATTGTGACAACTACACAAATAGTCATCTTATGTCAAACCGAGCATAGCTCAATTGACATAAGGTTGTGCCCGTAACTAAAAGATCATGGGTTCAATCCTCGCATTTATTAAAACACCGTTGCAAAAAAAAAAAAATAGTCATCTTATGCCTATGATATTATATTAATGTCCACAATTCTTATTTTTATAAAAAAATGTCCAACTACTTTAATATTTTTCATAAAAGTTGGGCTGTAATTACTTTCAAACTCTTCAACCTCCCTAACATTTTATATTCAATTTCCTTTAACATTTTAATAAAATAAAATAAAAATTAAAACAAGCTCATTTAAGGGAAAAAATTTGAAATCATAAAAACTCGCATTAATCACATCTCTCTCCTCATTAAAACCGTCTCCTCTCTCCTTATTTAAATTATCTTCTCCCTCCTCATATCCCGACCTAAACAATTTTCTCTCTGCAATATATATTTTCATATATAATGTGGGTATATATATAAAGAAATACATATATTTTCTTAAAAAAAATACATAATATCTATAAGTATATAAGAAGTATATATTAGTAGATATGATGGGTATATATAAAAATTACATAAATTTTATAAAAATAAATAAATACATATTTATCTATAAATATATATACAGTATATATATGAGTATATAATCATAGATGAAGTATATATATATATAAATACATATGTTATAAATATATATGCCGTATATACTCATATATGAAGTATATATAAGTATATATCTGGTGGTTATATATAAAAAAAAAAAAATAAATAAGATGATGAATGAAAATGAAGAGGAAGAAAAATCTGAGAAAGAAATAACACTAACGTAAGGAGATGCTAAAATCGGAGAAACAAGGTTGAAAGAATTTCCAAAGAATAAATAGTGAGAGAAAATTTAAATTTATTATAAATTAAAATTTAATACAGAAAATATAGAGAAAAATTGAATAATATTATGGAGACACATTAATGAGGAGCATAATGATAATCAAAATTAATCAAAAATAGAAATAAAAAAAATAAAAATCTTAAGATATATTTAAAAATATATTATTTTTTTTTTGCAACGATATTTAATTAATGCGAGGATTGAACCCATGACCTCATAGTCACGGGCACAATCTTATGTCAATTGAGTTATGCTCGATTTGGCAAAATATTATTGTTAAAGAAGTTGATTTGAGAGAATTTCTCTTAATAATTTCACCCACAATACTCACTTTAGGAGGTTAGGGTAATAAACAAATGGTTCCCTCACAAATATACTTTAATTACTAATTAATTATTAATTAGTGTGGTGTAAGTAAATATCCGTTCATTCTCAAGCATGAATGAGGGGTAAATTTACTTTAATTAAGAAGTGTCTTGCTAATTGTTATAATTTATAATCTGACAAAATTTAGTTTTGCATTTTTTTAGATGATTTTTTTTTAATTATTATCACGACATATTGTTAGAAAATCAATTATTGGGAAAAATAATTGAAAAAACAATAAATTAGGGTGTCGGTTTTTTTAATTCTGGCTAAAAACGTAACATGTGGGGAATCAAACATGTGATCTCTTAGTCACGAAGTCTACATTATGTCGGTTGAGCTATGCTCATATTGACACGTTTTTCTTTCTTTGAAAATATACTATTACAAATTGAGATGAAGATCGAAACATTCAATATTGATTACACCTTTATTTGATTTTTTTTTTTTTTTTGATAACGTGTAGAGTGAGGGATCGAACATTCGACTCCTTGGTCACTAGATCATACCATTATGTCGGTTCCTGTTGTTACATTTATAATATTTAATAAAAAAAATGCAAAATGAAAATGAAAAACAGAATAATAAATGAAAGAGTGATGGGTCACCCTTCTAATACTATTATTGTAGTACAAGCCTCCATAAGGCAATAGTCATAATATCACCGCAATTTTGGACCAAACTTTTGAATGTTGTATAATTGAACTTGAAGTGTATATATGGGCATTCATTTGAAAAAAAAACTCTAGGGTCAGTGGGTCACCTGATAGCTATTATAAAATGAAATATTTTGATTTGTTTGTTTATTTTTTTAATGATTTTACATATGACTTTTTTTGGTGCAGGCAGTCACATGGATCATGGATGACATAACCCCAGTTAAACAATAATATAAAAAATAAAAAAGAAACTATTAAGCCATTAAATTAAAATGATGATTCAATAGGGTTATGGTTTAAAAATTAGTTCGGTATGTTTGATAATGTTTCTGTTTTTTTTTTCTCTTTCTCGTTTTTTGTTTCTTGTTTTTTGTTTCCTGTTTTTTGAGAACTAGAAAGTACAGGAACATGTTTGATTCCTGTTTTTTGTTTCTTGAAAAAAAAAGAAACAGAAATAGAAACTTGTTTGATAACGTTTCTTGTTTTTTTGAAGAAAAAAAAATAAGCAAAATAGAAACATTGTCATGTTTGATAATTATTATTTTTTAATTGTTTTTTTTTCTCTTTATATATTTTTTTTTTTATATTTTAAATAGAATTTAGTATACATACTATAAAAAAAAATATAACATGCATTAATTAAAAAAAAAAAAAAAATCTATCCAAAGTTTACATAATCGAATACAAATAAGACTCCATGCAAAATTAAAAACAACCATAAAATTGTATTGATACTTTAAATGTTATCCAAATTTGATTTGATTTGGTATATGTTTTTGTGGCTTGACAGGGTAAGGAGACATTTATTTAAGAATAGGGAAGCGAGCCTCCAACACGCAAAAACAACGTTCAATAACATTTCGCAGTGAAAAAATGTCGATAGTTAAACACGTATTCCCTACCTCGAGGATGATGGTTTCCTTGCTCTAAAATCTCGAAGTCGTTGTCAATTCGTCATTGTTTTTTATGGATTGTGTTTTAGATTTTCGTTCGCGTGTGGACATTTCTACGTGTCAATGAGCTCAATATCGACATGAGAGGTGAATCGACATTTCAATTATGTTATAGATAAATTTATGTTATATAACTAAAATATCACTTTTGTGAACTTAATATTTAATAGTGGGAAATTTAAACTAATTTAAAAATATTGAAATGCTAATTTGCAAAGTTTAAAATGTCGATGTCAATAGATATTTATGAAAAAAAGTGGTTATATTAAGGATTGAAATCAGGACCACAGAGGTGAAGAGCTTATTTGAGTGCTTCCTTTGCCAATAAGCCAACACTCATTTAAAACCATATTAGTAAAAGAATAATATAAAGGAAAACAAAATTGGGAGAAACATCTTTTTGAAGTTTCTCAAGGCCCGTTTGGTAACGTTCCCGTTTTTTGTTCCCTGTTTCCTGTTTCTTGTTCCCTGTTTTTTTAGAACTAGAAACAGGAACATGTTTGATAACTACTCCGATTTCTTGTTTCTTGAAAAAAAGAAACAGAAACAGAAACTTGTTTGATAACGTTTCTTGTTTCTTGAAAAAAAATAAACAAAATAGATTGATAATTATGTTTTGTTAATTGTTTCTTTTCTTTATGTTTTTTCTTTTTTATAGTTTAAATATAATTTAGTATACATAACATAAAAAGGATATAACATGCATTAAAATATATATATAAAACTATCCAAAGTTTACATAATCGAATACAAATAAGTTTCGATGCAAAATTAAAAACAACCATAAAATTGTGTTTATACTTCAAATGTTACCCAAATTTGATTTGGTATATGTTTTTGTGTGTTAACCGGGTAAGAAGACGTTTGTTTAAGAATAAGGAATTGAGTCTTCTACCCACCAAAACAACATTCAATAACATTTTAGAGTGAGAAACATTGGTAGTTAAACATTTATGGATGATGTCTCTTTTCTCTAAAATCTCGAAGTCATTTGCCAATTTGTCTTTATTTGTTATGAACCTTGTCTTTATTTGTTATGAACCGTGTTTTAAATTTTCGTCGACGTGTATACATCTTCATCGACATTTTCATGTGTCAATGAACTTAATATCGACATGAGAGGTGAATCGTCATTTCAATTATATTTTGGATAAATTGACGTTATATAACTAAAATATAATTATTATGAATCTAATATTTAATAGTAAGAAAATTAAACTTATTTAAAAACCGTGAAATGCTTATTTGCAAAGTTTGAAATTTGGATGTTGATAGAAATATCGATAAACTTTATCAAACCGGCCCTAAACTTTTTGTTATAGAGTTATATCTATATTTGTTTTTTATTTTCAATGTCTCAATTTTATGAAAATGTTGATAAAAAATATCAATATCGATAAAATGCCGATGTGGATAGATATTTATGAAAAAAATATATATATTTTTTAAAAATATATACTTAGATAGGATAAAAGACTTATTATTAATATTATGTTCACATTACTATTAATATATTCTCAAACAAAACAAAAATAAAAAGTGACAAAATTAAAAAAAAAAAAATACTCCAAAATTAAGAGGAAAAGATTAAAAAAAAAAAAAATGAAATTTCTCAAATTTAAACCCAAGACCTTAAATGTAAAGGGCTTAAGTAAGCACACCTCTTGCCAACAAATCAACCACACTTTTTTGATTTAAATAGGAACATAAGTTTATAAATCGGAACGGAACTGAAGAAACAGTTTTTTGGTGTTTCTCAATTTTTGCCATTTTTTTAGAAACGTTTCTCAAAATTTAGAAACAAGAAACGAGAATAGTTATCAAACAAGTCTGTTTCTTAAAAAATGAGAAACAAAAACAAGAAACAAGAAACAGGAACGTTATCAAACGAGCCCTCAAATTTTGCCTGTTTTGTAGAAACGTTTCTCAAAATTTAGAAACAAGAAATGAGAATAGTTATCAAACAAGTTCGTTTCTTAAAAAATGAGAAACGAGAACAAGAAACAAGAAACGAGAACGTTAGGGCCCGTTTGATAACGTTCCTGTTTCCTGTTTCTGTTTCTCATTTTTTAAGAAACAAACTTGTTTGATAACTATTCTCGTTTCTTGTTTCTAAATTTTGAGAAACGTTTCTAAAAAAATGGCAAAAATTGAGAAACACCAAAAAGTTGTTTCTTCTGTTTCGTTCCGATTTATAAACTTCAGTTCCTTATTTAAGCCAAAAAGTGTGGTTGGTTTGTTGACAAGGGTATCCTCACCTAAGCTTCTTACATTCAAGGTCTTGGGTTCAAATCTTAGAATAGCATGTTATTTTTATCCTTTCTTCCTCTTTAAGTATTTTATCCTATCTAGCTACGTTAAATGTTTATTTATTGATTTAAGTATATACATATATTTTTTTTTTCATAAATATCTATCCACATCGACATTTTATCGATATTTTTTTATCAACATTTCCATAAAATTGAGACATTGAAAATAAAAAACAAGTATTATCGATATTTCCATCAACATCCACATTTCAAACTTTGCAAATAAGCATTTCACGGTTTTTAAATAATTTTAATTTTCTTATTATTAAATATTAGATTCACAATAATTATATTTTAGTTATATATAACGTCAATTTATCTAAAATATAATTGAAATGTCGATTTATCTCTCATGTCGATATTAAGTTCATTGACACATGAAAATGTCGATGAAGATGTATACACGTCGACGAAAATTTAAAACACGGTTCATAACAAATAAAGACAAATTGACAATAACTTCGAGATTTTAGAGAAAAGAGACATCATCCATAAATGTTTAACTACCGACATTTCTCACTCCAAAATGTTATTGAATGTTGTTTGGGTGTGTAGAAGGCTCAATTGCTTATTCTTAAACAAATGTCTCCTTACCCGGTTAACACACAAAAACATATACTAAATCAAATTTGGGTAACATTTGAAGTATAAATACAATTTTATGGTTGTTTTTAGTTTTGCATCGAGACTTATTTGTATATATATATTTTAATGCATGTTATATTTTTTTATATTATGTATACTAAATTTTATTTAAACTATAAAAAAGAAAAAAAAAAATAATTATCAATCTATTTTGTTTATTTTTTTTTCAAGAAACAAGAAACGTGAGTAGTTATCAAACATGTTTCTGTTTCTAGTTCTCAAAAAACAAGGAACAAGAAACAGGGAACAAGAAACAGGAAACAGAGAACAAAAAACAGGAACGTTATCAAACGGACGCTTATCAAACAGATCTTTAGAGTATTAAAATTAAAATTAGGAATTAGAACATATATAAAAAAATATCTGGATTAATTTAACCATGTAGGATGATTATTGATCGAGAGCAATTATAATGACATCAATTTGAGCATAGCTAATTCAAATAATTGACATTTTTTTATTTTTTAAATATAAAAATTTAAATTCTTACTTTATATTTGTTGAACTAAAAAAATTTATAATAAGTCAAACATAATTATTTGATATATTCAATTCTACTAATATCTTCTAATTCTAATAATCCTATTTTTTTTTTTAGTACACCTAAATAGAGTTCATTATTTCCTATAAGCTAAGTTTTTTTTTTTTTTTTTTTTTTTGAATATCTTTCATTTAAAATTAAAAAAAGAAATTATAAAATCAATTCAAACCGTTAAACATACCTTTAAAATATCCAAGATTATAATTTGAGGTTTATTATTTTTCCTTTCTCATCCAATCACCAAATCACAAAACAATTATATATATATATATATATATATATAAACCAAATATGTCAATGTTGCCATTTAAAATATATATATATATATATATAGACCCTTCTCTCAGTCAGATTGGTTTTTCTTTAAAATAATTATAATCTGATTCAAAATGAGAGAAAAATAAAAAATAAAAAAATAATGTCACCCATTTCAAAGTCTGAATTTCAAGGATATCAATAAAAGATGGTTATTTGTCTGTTTATTCCATTATTATTCTAATATATTTTTTTGGGGTTTCTTAAAAGACAGAATCAAACAATAAAAAATAAAACCGCAAAAGAGAATTAAGACAGAATTGACGTGATTCACTAATATTGTGTTAGCTACCTCTACCGACAAAAGGGAGAGAACAATTGTATTACAAATATGAGAGAATTACAACAATGACAGATTAGGATGTAGTTGAAGTCTTTTCTAAATTTATAAATGACATCTTTCTAATAATCTAATAAATAATGAGTCAAAATCCAAAATAAATAGTAAAACTCAAATAGTATTTTTTCTTAGAGCCGTTGCCTCCATACTCTATATCGAACCCGTCATAGCAGATCATAATAGATTCAAAACATTCCAAGAACTATAATAATTAATTGATCAGATGTCTTCTTCGATTTGTAATACTCTCACATAAAGAAAAAAATATATATTTTACACTTTTAGCAAAAAAAATAGAGAACCGACGACTTAATTTATTCTTTTTTTAATTTTTTTTTTCTTGATAACATCTAGGGAGGGAGATGTTAACTTAAGACCTCTAGTTCATATATTATATCGATTGAACTATGTTTATGCTGACTTATCATTTTTCAATTGAAAATTAGTTTTTTAAAATACAAAATTGATTGTCAAAATAATCAACCAAATTAATTAAAATAACTGATATACTATATTTATGGCTATTAGCACCCATTTTTATAGGTGTGATAAACTACTTTGATGTCCTTTGAAAAAAAATAAAAATAAATAAAATCAACTAATCAAACTGACTAAACATTATTGTTTGTTAATGAATAAAATCGATTGGTTTTTTTTTTTTTTTTTTTTTAAATGCAAACCGACACAAATTTATTAAGAAGGTAAATTGTCCAAATGGCTACAAGAAGAAATATCGAAAGTAAAAAATTAGACAACCAAACAGTTGGACTAGACTCCCAAACAGAGCATCCCCATGGACAAAGCATGACCCGCTAGATTATGGGAACTTTGTTAGTCGTTTTCGGGCTAAAAATTGGGTCCGTAACACCAATTTGAGCTATCAAAAGTTTAATTTCTCCCAACAAAACTACTTCAGCAGTCCTAAGAAGACCATTAGAACGGAAAGCTCGAACCAAAATTTGGACTCCAATTCCACACTGAGATTTGACAAGCCCAAAGACGTTGCGATGTACAACGCTTTAAGCAAAGCTAAAGCTTCAACTGACAGGACATCGATTAGACTTTCCACCACCTCCGCCATCGCAACCACCATCCTCCCATCAGCATCCCGAATCACTATCCCCAGACCCGACCGCCACCTTTCGAGAGAGACCGCTGGATCAATATTTAACTTAAGCGTGCTCAACACTGACACCTCTCACCTAAGCTCTCCCCCACCCCCGCCATCCCTGTGCACTCCCGCTAACACCCCAACATCACTCGGAACTCGCACCTGGTCTAACTCCAGCAAGAAAGACTTGATTCCCTCCACTCGAACCGCTACACAAGGAATCACTTTGCCCAGATTAACTGCGTTCCGATCATTCCAAATGGACCAACAAGTAACATAAAAAAGTCTAGCCGATTCTGCACTCAGGTAGTCCGCCACCCACGCACACATATCTTGGATTGAAGGGAGCAAATTTTGTTGTGAACACACAAAAGGGAGAATAGAAGACCAAATCGCTTTAGCCTGTTTACAGGAGAAAAAAATACGCCATGTTCATTCCCTCTCCCGTTGACAATTTACACACCAAGGGTGGACAGACACACGCCTCCTGCATAAATTATCATTTGTTGGCAATATGTCATGAAAAAGACGCCACAGGAAGACTTTGATTTTGTTTGGTAATTGACAACTCCATAGTCTTTTCCATCATCTCGCCATACCACCCGGTTGGGAACACGAAGCTTCTTCCTAAGAAGATATAAATAGCTTGTATGCACTCTTCGTTGAAGAAACACCATCCTTACTGAAGTGCCATAACCAACTATCTCTCATGTTCGTTCGACAAATCAGAATCGCTAGCACCTGGTCCACATCCACCTCCCATAATAACTCTCGAATTTTTCCCTCGTCTCATCGACCTTCCCCCGTCATCAGTTCACAAACTTGCATATCAACTTTACCCGGTTGAGAACGCGTAATTATCTTAAAAGAATGTTCTCTAGGCACCCACGGGTCACCAAAAACCTTTGTTTCCTCACCATTCCCTACCCTTTTGCGCACACCCTTACAAAGAAACTTGCGACCCCACAAAAGGCTACGCCACATAAAAAAGGGATTCCACCCGAGTTCTGCCTCCAAAACTGAGGAATCATAAAAATATCTCCCCTTATACACCTGAGCCACCAGCGAATCCGGAAACTGTAGGATGCACCATACCTGTTTGGCTAGTAAAGCTTTATTAAACTCTTCCAAACTTCTAAAGCCCAAACCCCCTTTCTCCTTCGACCAGCACACCTTATCCCAAGTCTTCCAATGAATCTTTTTTTTCAGCGATGATGATCCCCACAAAAAACGAGCCATACAACTGGTCAGCTCCTCACATACATTCTTAGGGATCCTGACATAAGACATAGTATATGTAGGAATATATTGTGCCACTGCCTTTATAAGAACCTCATTGCCCCCAGCTGAGAAGAAATTCATTTTCCAACATGCTAGAAGCTTATGTACTATTTCCCGAAGAAAAGTTAGATCATTTTTCTTGTTGCACGAGAAGTGGGACGAGAGGCCTAAATAGCGTCCCAAATTTTTCACTACCTGAACCTGTAGGAAACTACTTAACAAGAGATGTGATTGCAACGAGATATTAGGACTAAACAACATGGCAGACTTGGAGAAGTTCACACTTTGACTAGAAGCCTTTGCATACAAATCAAGAGCCCTTTGAACAGATAAACATTCAACCAGATTTGCTTTGCAAAAAAATCAGGCTATCATCAGCGAAAAATAGATGCGAAATTTTTGGGCACCTTCGCGCAACCTGGCAACCCGAAATCTCCCTACGCTCCATAGCCGATGACAACAGACTAGACAAGCCTTCTGTGCAAAGCAGAAAAAGGTAAAGCGATAGCGAGTCACCTTCTCTCAATTCCCGTTGAGGCCGAAAAAACCCAGTTGGTTGACCATTAATGAGAAGTGAGAAGCTCACAATCGATATACAATCCATGACCAGCTCGATCCACCCTGGTAGCAAAGACAAACTTTTCCAGAACTCTTCGTAGAAAAGACTACTCTACTCTCTCATATTCAGCTTCAGGGCTACAAGTCCATACCCACTTTGTCGCTTGTTCATGATGCATGTGATGTATGCATTCATAACTCACCAAAATATTATCAGAGATCAACCGACCTGGTACAAAGACACTTTGGAACTCGAAGATTATGATTGACACGATCTGTTTCAGCCTGTTTGCCACCACTTTCATTAAGAGCTTATAACACACATTGCACAAACTGATAGGACGGAAGTCTGCAACCTCGACTGACTGCTTCTTTTTGGGTATCAGAGCAATATGTGTGTGGTTGAAATCCTTAACTGACCCCTCATTATTTAGAACATTCAAACAAACGGCAACAGTTTTGTCCTTGGTGGTTCCCCATAATTTATGGAAAACAAAGTCGGTGCCATCTGAAACAAAGCCTCTCGCACCTCCAGCTCAGAGTAAGGGGCCATCAAAGAGTCATTCATCTCCGGAGACACCTTGCACGAAATAGACTGGATAACTTCCTCAATCTCAGGCTCAGCTGGGCGAGACGAAGTGAACAAACTTTCAAAATAACCCAAGAAGACATCATCCATTGCGACACCTTCTGACACCCATGCCCCTGAGCCCCTTTGATCTGGGAGATATGATTTCGTTCTTTCCGAAGAGGACTTTTTCGATGAAACCACATGGTGTTCTGATCTCCCCATTTGAGCCAACTCTCCCGGGAGCGCTGTTTCCAGTAAACCTCTTCGGCTAACAAAGCTTTCTCTAATCGCTGCTCAATCAAACGAATCTCACCAAAGTCATGATCATCCTCTCTGTCATGCATAAGCTGTAACAAAGCACGTTGCGAGTCAATCTCTTTATGGAATGTTTTTTTTCTGTAATCTCCCCCACTCTTGGAGACCCTTGCGACAATCTTCCAAAGCCTCCTTGAAAGATCGATCCACTAGTCCACCTGGCCCATCATGCTCCCCAAGACCGGACTAAAATGCTTGAATCTGGTCCCCACAGTTAGGATCCAAAGTCCACATCTCCTAAAACCGGAAATTAGGCACCCATCTCGCTGCCCGCACCCTCGATACCTGTACTTGAATCTCAACACTAATAGGCTTGTGGTCAGAGGCATACCAGTCCTAGTGACTCACACTAATCTGGGCAAACAACCTCTCAAAAGCCGAGTTCCCCAAAAATCGACCTAAACGTTTGAGAATCATCATTCACCGCTGCCCGCACCATCGGTTAGACCAGGTAAAAAATCGACCTAGAAAACTCAGATCCCTCAGATTAACATCCTGAATAGTCTCGCGAAACCTCTCCATTGACCGAGTGTTGCAATTTTCCTTTTTTTTTTTTTTTTTTTTTTTTTTTTATCCTTTGCCCACATACATTCATTCAGATATCCTCCCACCAACCAGGGAGAATCGTGAAAATTTGCTAGACGACGAATAAATTCACAAGTCAACCTCTTATTCTAGCTTTTCGGACACCCGTAGATACCCGAAAAATGGCACATCAAACCAGGCCAACCTACACAACAGTCAATATGATTTAAAGAGAAAGAACATACCTTCACCGAGATCTCCTTCCGCCAAATGAGACATAACCCCCCACTACCCGCACCCCTTCCATTCTTGCCACACCACACTTTGTTTCAGACAAAAAAGCCATTATGGGATTGTTAAGACGAACTACGTCTTTTAGATCTTTGAACGTCCTCGAGTTTCCCAGACCTCGAACGTTCCAACATAGAATTTTCATTGCGAACGGCAAGACTGATCCACAACCTCCGCCGATAAAAAATCCAAATTTGAGGCTTCAAATGGCCTACCCTTATTTGCCAAACTCGCATCGGGGCATTCATCAACAACCTTTCTTTTCCCACACAGAACAGGCCTGAACCCACTATTTTCCCCAGTTGTCCTTCCTGAAACCTCAAATTTACGATATCGTCTCATTATGGTAGACATCGTTTTACTACCGCTATGTCCCCCCCCCCCCATCCACCTCCATCTTAGAACCGATCATATTCCAGAAATCCTTCTAACAACCTTTCCCCTATCTGTCCGTCCAGACTCACCCTAGACCCTTCAGCTTCTCCAGACCTGATCGCTCGTTCCTTACCCTTCAAAACAACCACATTCCTGAAACCCACCCGCCCCTCCACCATTTGTGACCTCCACAACCCCCTACCCCCAAACTCGCCCCTGCCCCTACTTAATTTGTGCCTTCCACCACCCCTTACTGACTCGAGGCAAAGAAACCTCGGTCAACACCTCAGACCCATCCAACTTCATGTCCCAAATCAAGACCTCCTTCTTCAACACATCACCCCTACTCTCTGGAAAATCAGGAGTAACCGCAGCCCCTGGTCCCGTCGCCCGCTAACCTGATCACTCCTACCCCGTCCTCCCCATCTGTCGACCCGACCTCCTCTGCCCCGAAACTTTCCACCCGAAAACCCCTCCCCACTCACCACTTTTTCCCATGTACCCGCGCCAGGTTTCTTAAGTATTGTTGCTCGCATCCACTCCCCATACTGATGTGGGCTTGTACCTAAAGTATCAAGACTCCTACATTGACACTCCCGGTGAGGATGCCCTAGTACCCCACAATTGAAACACAAATCAAACAATTTTTCATACATAATAGGACACCATACTGACCTGCCCTCAATTGTTCTGCACTTCTAACCTCGTCGTAGTGGCCGAGTGACATCAATACAAATTCTCATTCACATATAAGGGCCAGTTCAACTGTTTAAATCATCACATTCAATCTTGCCCATTAGCTTCCCAGCCAATTCCGCCATATCACGGGTCATACAATTTGTTGGAACATAGTGAATTTGAATCTAGAACGAGGCCCTGCTAAAATTCAGATCACCTAACTGCTCATAAGCCGTCGACGACACAATAATGATCAAAGACCGGTCAAAAGTTCAAGGTCCCTCATTCAACACTCTTGTCTTCTCTACCACAGTACAAAAATAGACAAAAAATATTGTCGTCGGGTCATTCGAGTATTCACATGGCACCTTCCAAACAACCCTCATAACGGATTGGAATGATTCCACATTTGCTTTCTTACTAGACAACAACTTGACCACAACACACCTCTGAATGTTAACCGATGACCACAAAAGACTCGTGTCCGATGCCACTATTTCGACATCCTCACTCTTTGTTAACGTGAACATTTCCCACCGTCGAGACAAATCCTCCACAACTACCACCAAAGGATTGCAAGAAGAGAAGAAAATTCGTACGTGAACAACCAAACCGAACCACCACCACACTACAAATTTCACTAAAATGAACCCTTGTTATTCGAAATTAGTACTCCAACAACCCACCCCCACAACACCGAATACAAGCCCGCCACACAAGCCCTACAAGGCTGATTGGAGAGAGAAGAGGCGTACCCTCTGTTCGGTCCTACCCTCACCGAGAAACGAAAATCATTCTCCTCTCCTTGCCGTCGGTAGCATAAGTGAGAGGCAGTAGCCCACCCTTCCCTTTAACCAATTTACGTACCTTCACTTCAGCGTCGTCGCCCAAAGCCGCCGTCAATGCTCTCGCAGCAAACCGACCCTCGCAGCAAATCGACTCCCCAAACCAACAACCCACACCTCGCTGAAAGCAACTCCCCGAGCAAGAAAACTAGCCAAGCCGATAACCTCCCAAAGCCGTTGTCAAAGCCCGAACCCAGCCGTAAAACCCTAGCCGTCAACCCACAGATAGAGGGAACACTCTCATATAGAGAGAATAATCCCAACACTTTATTCCTGCATAAAATTGAATCAAGTTACACTAATTCGTGGTCAACTAAATACATGTTAATCAAGTCAACTAAATTGATTAACATGCCAATATAACATAAATCAACTGACATAATGTAAGAACTATTGACCAAGAGTGTTGGCGCAATAATTCGGATCCTCCCCTGGTGCCAAAATCTTCGGACGACGGCGCTCCGACGCGAACCTGCAAAAATAAAACAGAGATAAACTTGCACCGGTGTGGGGCTCGACCCAACACGTTCTGATTCCTAAGTCAGTCTGAGGGTTGTGGAAAGCCAAACAGAGACTGTAGTTCGTCTAATAGTGGAGAATTCCACTTACCTCATAAAGAAGGATGATACTTCCTTATATAGTGGTTAAATGGCGCATCAGGTGCATGTGTCTTGTTAGATCAGTCGCCCTTCTCATAATGATGAGAGGACCGACGTCGTTTGTCAGACTGAGCACTTGGGACAGTGTCGGTTGATCATCGCGCATCTATGGTGACGGTGATCGCATGATTTCTTGGGCGTTGCCTTGGATGTGACCGCCCGATCAACTATGTCCCCTCTGCCTGACCCAAATCAAATTTGGTAACCTCCGATTTTAGGGTATCGGGGCGTGACTCGAGCGTGACGTCAGGGGTTGATGTCATGATGACCTCACCCTCATTGAATCCTCTCATAACAAAGAGGTTAGAAGTTCAATCCCTCATCCCACATGTTGAAAAGAAAAAAGAAAAAAAAAAAAAAAAAAAAAAAAAAAAAAAAAAAAAAAAAAAAAACTAAATTGATTCACATTAATCCATTGTGTTAATTTGGTCCATTTATTGGGAAAACATTGTTTTAGTCTATCAAGAATTTTATTTTTTTCTTTTAAGTACAACAAATGTGGGATATGGAGATTTGAAACTCTAACGTCAAATAAATGAGTACATGTCAATTACGGCGTAGTTATATACTCACTCTTGCTAGAATTTAGCTTTGTTGAATTAATTTGAATTTGGACTTATAGTTTTAATTTGGGTGAACCATGAATTTGGATGATAATTGTAATGAGTGGCAAAATTGTTTGTCATATTTACAAATATGTCACACAAATAAATAATTTACAACTATAACAATTTTTTAGAAGTTTTCAAATCTATCACTAATATATATATACCATTTTTATAGTGTGATAAACCATTTTTATAGTCTATGGATGATAGACTTCTATCACTAATGAATCTTTTTTTATGTCTACGGTAGATAAACAATTTTTATGTCTATTGTCGATAGACCATTAATATATGACGATAGTTACTTTATTACTCATATATTCCTTTTTATGGCTATTAATTAACACCCATTTTTACATGTTTGATAACCTACTTTTATGTCTATCACTTATATCACTTATAGAATATTTTCATGTTTATCATCGATAAATTATTTCAATGTCTATCAATGGTACAATGGTAGATGTTTATCAGTGATACACATCCGTTGATAGACATAAAAAAAAAAAAAAAAAGTATATATATTGGTGATACATTGCTAAATTACTATTATTTGTTACCAATTTTCTTTGTTATTGATTTTAAGCAATCACTAATTCCCTACTTTTGGTATATTGATATGATAAACCCAAATGAGCAACAATCACTAAAAGAAAGAAAAAAAAAAGATTAAAAAAAGTTAAATATTAATGATAGAATTAATAGCAAATAAGTGCGCTAACTATAACAAATTGAAAATGAAAGTTAAATGCTATAGATATACCATCTTTTCTCCTATTGATAAAGTATATAAATAACATACCTAATAGCAAAATAAGCATGCAAACAACAATTGGTATTGTTGTCAAACCGAGCATAGCTCAATTGGCATAAGGTTGTGCCCGTGACTATGAGGTCATGGATTCAATCCTCGCTTTAATTAAAATACCGTTGCAAAAAAAAAACAATTGATATTGTTGAAACATAATCTAACCTCAGTTTGGTGAATTTACCATTAGCTACTAAAAAATGAAACCAAAATGGATAATTGTTTGTCATGAGCTTAGTAGCATAGGAGAATTTAATTTCATTCAATTCAAAACTTCAATCAAGTTCACAATTCTTTATGTAATTGAAGATTAGCATTGGCAATTGGTCCTTAGACTTTCCTTGAATTCCTTGTTTATTATTCGTTCGTGCAACTGTCTTTTTAATGTTAGGTAATGGAGCCAAAAATGAAGCAAAGACCCATTTTCTCCTTTTTATTGGCTAAATTAGAGGTCATTTTCTCTATAAAATGGAGATGTGTGTAGCCTTCATTTTTCTCATCAACCAAAAGAAGAGGTCCTCTAGTGGGTTTGAGCGGTTTTCTTTGTTGTTGATCTCGAGCTATCGGGTTGTGATACTTGGAAGTCAATAGTCATTGTTAGGCTATTCAGGAAAGTTTGTAGCGTTGAGTTCTTGTAATCGATAACTTATTTGGTTCTAACCTAACATCATGAGGTTCCATCCTGAAACCAATTGGTGATAGGAGGAGTAGTCCATAGATGTTATATTGTAAGTGAGGTCCCTTCATCTTTCCGATGTGGGATGCCCCTTAAGATGGTGCCTCTTTGGGTCCCGTTCCCTTAAGATGGTGCCTTTTTGGGTCCCGTTTGAGCTTCGTGGGCTCTGATACCAAATTAGACAACATGGAGTTTCATCCTAAAACCAATTAATTATGATCAAACTTTGAGATATAATCTTGTTGTTATTCCGCGTTATTTATTTTTTTTCAACATTTAAAGGGATTAAATCTCAAGTGTAAATGGTTATAAAAAAAATCATAAAGTTTTTCTCTTGGCAAGTTCTTGCAAAATGATCTGAAATTTTTACATGGTATCAAAGCTTTAGTTGTAGAAAAAATTCTCTCATTTTCATCATTTGAATTCAATCAACCATGGCCAAAATTGAAAACAGCCTTACCAATCAAACCTTCCATTAGTGTTCTAGCCTCATCTCCATCAAATTGAATGTCAACAACTATCTCATGTGGAGGTCTCAAATTTTGCAAATTATTCAAACAATGGGATAGAACAACTATTATGAAGATTAACCACCTCAATGAAGAATGAATTACCTCAATGAAGCTTAATTTAGAAGAGTTTTTGAAGAAATTCAAGGCCCTTTGTGACAAATTAGCAACAATTAAAAAGCCCTTGGATTATACAACCAATGTATTTCATTTGGCAAGGGGACTAGAAAACAAATACAAAGACTTGAGTGGAAATTATGGATCTGAAAAGTTATATGTAGGAGATGGAAAATGTCTTGATATATTTCATATTAAAAAATGCATGTTAAAAATAAGATCTAATGAACTGAAACTTAGCAATGTTCTTGAGAGAAAAAAAGTGACACAAGAGAATATTTCATATTCAAGAAGCTTTCAAGGTCTTTACTGTTGTTTCAAGTTGCAATAATGCCCCTTACTCCATATGACACAAGAGAATGTGGCATCCAAATGATTTAACTTTACTCTCATTTTCTCAATATATATATCTAGTTGGAAAGATATATAGTAGTTCTATTTGTGATACTTGTCAAATGAGTAAGAGTTGTAAGCTTTCCTTCAAACCAAATATTGAAACTTCATCTTATCCTTTACAAAAAAAAAATTCCATTGTGACTTATTGGAGCCCTTCTTCTATTCCATCTTGTCAAAACTTTTAAGTATTATGTGAGTTTGGTAGATGACTTTTCAAGGTTTTGTTGGATTTACCATCTTGGAAAGAAATCACTTCTCAAAGTGATGGAGAATGAGAGTTTATTTTTTTTTAGCCCTTAACCAACTCTTTGAAGAACAAGGAATATTTCACCAATTCTCTTGGCCACACGCACCAAAACAAAATGATGTTGTTGAGAGAAAACATAGAGAAAACGTGGGGTTTTTGTACTGATGACCCACCCCTCGGAGGCCGCAAGGTTTTTTAACCTAGTTTTTGAAAACTTATGTTTTTTGATCTTCCCTCGTGATAAGGAAGTACACAAATTCATTCGTACCCTTCGCTTATCACGAGGAGATCACAGTTGTCTCCTCGTGATCGTGATAAGCGAAGAGTACGAATGACTTTATGCACTTCCTTATCACGAGAGAAGGTCAAAAAACATAGGTTTTCGCGACGAGGGTTAAAAAATCTCGCGGTCCCCGAGGGGTGGGTCATCCGTACAAAACCCCCGAGAAAACATAGATACATTATAGAAACATGGCTAATTCTTCTCTCTCTAACTCTTCTTTTCATTTCATTTTTTTCACTCTTTATATTTTTTTTTCCTTTTCACAAGGAAAAAATATAAATGTATAGCTCCTCAATGAAACATTACTAACTATAGTGCATCACGGTTTTGAATGATACCTTTTGAGATGACAACAAGAATACAGGCCAAATAGCACATTTCTAGGCCTTCAGGACTATATGAATAAAGAGGATCATGTGCTCAATATGTATACGCTCTATCAACTTAATCTTTTTCTCGAGCTTAGGCTCAACCTCTTTTTTAATCTCACAAACCTGATCTTCACATGACACAACATTCTCAAACTCATCTTCATTGTCAGGGTACATCTTCACACAAACTCTTTCCTCAATGGTATATTCAATGTGTTCCGCTACTTGAATCTTCAATCTCTTCAAAATCAACCAAACGGTCGATTTGGTCACCCGGGCTTTGCATCTCAGCTCGAGTTGCCCGTTTAAATCGAAGATTATTATTATATTTTGGAAATTAAAACATGATAATTAATTAATGGGTAATTTCACCCACTATATCAAATTCTTACTTTATTCTTAAATTTAAGATATGATTAAGCGAGACATTTTTTTTTTTAATTTAATTCAATTTCTTTTTTCTAAAATTAAAGACATTCTTAATAAATTTAATTGGATAATAAAGATAAAATTTGGCTACCATTTTTAACGGTGTTGTAGGGTACAAATATCTTCCCTACACTCAAACGACCCCCGAACTTGATTTATGTTTTCGTAGACCAGTTTTCTTTTTAAGGTGACCAATCACACTCCAAACGATTGGTGACGACTACAAACTCTTTTATTTTTAAACGAAACCCTTAAAAGAGCTTAAAAGAGACGTTGGCCGCTCCGCGTTGCGACACTGCCATGATGCTTCTGCAGACAACCGTTTCAGGCCTCCACGTAGGCCAAATAGGATACCAATTTGCATCTGCATCCTAATCACTTAGCAAGGTTACTCAACTCAACTCCCAAGACCCTATAAACTTGCCTTATAGTGTTTAGGCTCAAGACAATTTCCTATGGGTATTTAGGTTCTTTTCTTATATACTCGAAAAGTTAAAGTAAAATCTATAGGCATGCCTTTTGGTGTTTAAGTGCAAACTAGCTAGTCTTATGGCGTTTAGGTACTTTCTACTATATTAAGGGTATGAAAATTAATTTTATCACCCAACCCTTTCAGTATTGAGTTTTTACCTATATGCTCTTCTAGGTGATCAACAAAGAAACACAATAAACTTTATACGGAATAAAAGTAAACCAAGCAAACGTGCATGCAAAAGTATGAGTGATAGACTTCTCAATCATTGGATAGGTCTATTAGATAAAAGGTCGGCTGGACCTCAGTTAGTGATAGGTCTATAACACTGACAAATAGGGTTTAAAATTGTACTATATTTGAAAAATATTTTTAGATTTTTTGTATTAGATGGTTATATATATAATTTTCACTAAATTTAAAAGGGTGAAATTATCAAATTCTCTTTAAAAAAAACCACCCAAGTTTGATTTATGTCACTTTTTAAAAAATAACCCAATATTCAAATGAAAATAAAAAGGGCAAAGAGACAGATGACCATTTTTTTATTTATTAAAATAGATAGATGTCACTTTTTTTAAAAAAAAATTGATTTATGTCATTTTTTAGTTTAATCTCTCTGCTCCATATTTTTCATTCCGTATTACCTCCTAAAATCTCAATCTCTTCCCTCAATTATAAGATTTAATAATTAAAAACTAATTAAACTCTCTTTTATTGTTTCAAAAAAAAAAAATTAACTTCTCTCTCCTAAGATTTCCTCCTTTTTCTCTTTCCTCCTACTAATCTCATAACACTCTCTCCATTTTATCTTTCCTAATCTCATGACAAAAATTCAATAAATATTTATGTCAAAATATTGTCTTTCCATAATCTCCCAACAAGACTCCAATAAATTTTTTTGTCTACAAAATCGACTTAAAAAATCAAAATTTGAAATATGTTTGTCAAAAAATCAAAATTTGAAAAAATATTATCTTTCTACCATAATCTCCCACAAAAATCCAATAAATATTTTGAAAAAATATCGTCTTTCTACACTAAATATTTCTTTCTAAAAAATCGACTTAAAAAATCAAAATTTGAAAAAATATTGTCAAAAAATCAAAATTTGAAAAAATATTGTCTTTCTATCCTTAATCTCCCACAAAAATCCAATAAATATTTTGAAAAAATATCGTCTTTCTACACGTAATCTCCCAACAAAAATCCCATAAATATTTATGTCTAAAAAAGTGACTTAAAAAATCAAGAAATTACAGGTATTGGAAATTTTGCAAATTGAAATTATAGTGTAATTACAATTTTGCAAATTAGAATAAAGTGTATTTGCAATTTGCACATTGGAATACATTGTATTTGCAATTTGCACGGAATTACTACTTTCAATTATAATAAAAATAAAAATAAACATAATATGTAGAAAAAAAATATAAGTTTGCAAATTGAAATTACACTGTACTTGCAATTGTGCGGTATTTGCAAATTACAATTACAGTGTATTTACAATGCACCAAAATGTACTTGCAAAATCTATAAAATAGTGTAAACTAAAAATATACAACAATCTAATAATTCCTAAAAAAAATGATACACTTGCAATTACAGAATACAAAATTACATACTTGCAAAATCAAAATTGCAAAATTATCAACAACTTATAAACTAAAAATCTAAAAAAAAAAAATAACCTACAAAATGTCAATTAGAGTACACAATTACTTCTGATTGCAACTACATACTTTTCATTTCGAGATGTCTGCCGAACAAAACATCTAGTCTTACGCCTCTACACCAAATCTCGGACACACAAAAGAATCTCGAAACTCTTGAAAAAATTGGTTCTTTAAAATTCTCAAATCAGAACCTGAACCTTCGTTATCGCAAGAACATAGCGATCGAATAGCTACTTGAAAACTACATCCCATTGAAAACTCTTAGCTTCTCCATCTTTCTTGGAGAACTGGAATGTGAATGGATTTCAACCATGAAGGAGGAAGACCCATCTGAGAAGTCATTAAAAGAAAACACAATTTCACAAATCACAAGAAAACAATTGTGAGCTTGACTTAATGACAGAAAAAAATTCCCTTTGCAATTTGTGAGTTGCTGGAATGCTGGGAGAATTTGAA
The DNA here is from genome assembly GCA_028017165.1 of Herpetospermum pedunculosum. Lineage (NCBI taxonomy): Eukaryota > Viridiplantae > Streptophyta > Magnoliopsida > Cucurbitales > Cucurbitaceae > Herpetospermum > Herpetospermum pedunculosum. The sequence goes on along the minus strand of CM051524.1, from coordinate 6,256,766 downwards.
GACAGAAGCATGGCAGCCCAAGAAGATAGAGGGAAGATGAGTTTGGGTAATACGAGGAGGAAGAATTTGTAAGTTTGGATTTTATTGACGTTTTAGGGGAGAAAAAATAATTTTTAAACCCTATTTTTTTTTTTTAAATCGGTAGAATAAAATTAGAATAAAATCTAACATTTTTTTTTATAATTATTTTTAGGAGGATACAGAATAAAAATAGGGAAAAAAAGATGAAATGATTTTTTTTAGGAATCATTGTTACGAGGGTAAAGTGGGGAGAAAAATGTTAGGGGAGAGGAAGAGTAAATAAAAAAGGGACACCAAACTTAATTTTAAAAAAAGGGACATCTGTTAAAATGAGTTCTAAAAAAGGGCTATTCATCATGAATTTCCAAAAAAGAAGGTTCAATTAGATTGATCGAGAAATTTTGGTCAATCAGCGGTTGCCACGTGTCTCTTCATGAATCAAATAAATTTAACCGATCAAATTGGGTCATATCGCAATTGGGCTCAAATCGGGCCAGTAAGTTATTTAAATGGCAATTTGGCCCAAAGCCCAAAAGTCTATTGGACCCAAGCTCATTGGATCCAAGCCCAAGCCCATTAGACTTATGAGCAATTGGGCTCAAAATCAAATCGGCCCAGAAAATTATTTAAATGACACTTTTGCCCAAAGCCCAAAAGTCCATTGGACCCAAGCCTATTGGATCCAAGCCCAAGCCTATTAGGCTCATGAGAACTCTATAAATAGAGAGCTCATTCTTCATTTGCAAGGGTCAGAAATTTTTTTTCTTCTAAAGCACTCAGAGAGAATTCACAAGCAACGAAGACTTTTTGAATCCCTGAAAGACTGAACGCTTCTCGAAGATCAAACACTTGAAGACTTCACTGCTACACGACCTCGAGAACAAGCTGCAAAACTCTCGAGTCAAATCCAACATCGAGAACAAGCTGTAAAGCCCTCGAAACAAAACCAACATCGAGAACAAGCTGCGAAGCCCTCGAAAAGCCCTCGAAACAAAACCAACATCGAGAACAAGCTGCGAAGCCCTCGAAACAAGTCCAACATCGAGAACAAGCTGCGAAGCACTCGAGATACATTTACATTTGAGAGATAAAGAATCCAGGATAAACATTAGAGATTGTAATCCACTATGCAATGATACAAATACATCTACAAATTCAATACAAATCAAATTCATTTACACGTGTCAAATTTCCTTCATTGAATTCTCGTGTGAACAAAATAAATCAAACAATTAAAAGGAAAACCAATTTAGCATTGAAATGCCCAATATCCCAAACCAAAATAAAGGCTCAACAATGTCATCACACATCCAATTACAAAGGCAACACCTACCGAAAAAAAAATAGTCCTACATTACAACCATAAGAACAATTATCATACTCTTAAAAAAATGAAAACATAGTTATAATTTAGAATTTTTTGTACTCTGTTTTTTTTAAAGGGAATGAAGGATTTGACCCCTTTGCATATATCATTAATATGGGATAAGTTTCTTGTTTCCATAGTCATCTTGAATCTTAAAGTAAAGAATTTTGTAACTACTCTTCAAGACAAATTCATGACTTCCTGCTCTGATACCATGTTAAATAGGAGAGACTAGAGAAAAACCTTTCAATTGAGTACAATGATAGATAAATCATACTTACAAAATAATTTAGATTTTGAGAACCACGAAGCAACGTTGAGGATGATATCGTCCCAAAGCTGAGAAAAATTCTTCGAACTATCATTGAATTCGGTTGTTACGTTCCAACCATAAGTTCCATAAAATGGCCCCAAATATGTAGCTCCAAAGGATGTTTGAGATATGTCAAAACCTTGAGATAAGAAAGTATTGAAATTGTTTGGTCTTGAGGCGAACAATCTTGATTCATTAAATAAGATGGACCAAAAGTTATCGACATAAGAGTAATGATAGAAAATATGATCCAAAGATTCAGAATTCCTCTTGCAAAGAACACACCAGCTTGGATTCAAATTCAACTTGGGGAAACAGACTTGCATCTTGTTAGCAGTGTTTAAACTTTGAGCTTAACTTTCTAAAGAAAGAATTTGCATTTTTTGGGAGTTAAAGAGGAATTGACTTGGCAAGCAAAATATTTTTCATTGATTTAACTGAGAAAAAACCTTTGAAATCAGGGATCCAAAATATGCAATTTGTACCTGTCGAAGGGGAGGGGACGCTCCAATCAGCCGAAAGAGAAAGCCATAATTTCAGTTCTCTATTCAACAAAGCTCTTCTCGGTAGAAAGTCCCCTGATTCTAAGTCTCTTTGACGGTTAAAAGCTTATTAGTAGCTAAAGCATAAAATCTTGGATATAGAATGTGAAAGCTGTCATTTTGTGTCCAGTGTGGAACAAAAAAAGTGTATTATTGACACTGTTTACCTTCCAAAGAAGATCGTTCAGAGCAAGATCTTTAAATTTGCTGATATGAAACCAAGGAGCTCGAGAGCTTTTGAATTTACACTTACTAGAAATATCTCCAGGTAAAACACATTCATATTTGACTTCAATAACCATCTTTCATAGATGGTAAATTTAATCTTATATCAATACTTCAACAAAAAGGTTTCGAGATCGATCCAATCTTCTCGACTTTCATTATTCGAACATCTAAAAACTAAATATCGAAACAACTTCTAGACTAGACTAATTATCAAACATTTATTTTACTATATCTATTGAGTATGCTCGATAATATATATCTAGCATTTAAGGTTCATATGAACAAGACAGCGAATTACAACTATTACTTTTGATCCAAGTACAAGTCTTTATAAACAAACTAAAAGTTCACAAGCAACAACTTTGCCTTTTTATTTTTAAAATCCATGGAAGGATTTCGATCCACAAGTTTTACCCTTCTGCAGAATTATCAGTTTTCAGCAATGATGCGAAGAATTCATCCAAAACCTGCCATATAATTAAAAATATTGGAGATTAATTAATACACAATAAAAATTAAGTATATAATTTACTTGCTAATATTTGGATCATCCATTGTTTTCTTTTTGTCCCTAATCTATTAAAAGTTTCAAATTTATCTTCTATATATTGATTTGTTGTTTTCAAATCAAGTGTGTTTATTATCAACAATATGTTCAAATTTATCCACCAAATGATGATGCTAATGTAAAAAACACAACACATGTTAGTTATTGAGTTTAAAATACTCTTAAATTAATAAAATAGATACATTCACCTATGCAAAAATGAGATATATAGGCATTCAAAATTGGTACCCAAATTATTATATCTTGTATTATATGTGATGATGGATGACATTTCTGGGTTTGGATAAAAGACTTTGAAAGTCAATTTCTGTTAATGTCTGGGGTCAGCTTACGCGCACCTCGTCTAATCTCAAGGGGCAGATTGTTCGACTCTACAACATTTGAGTGTCAAGGAAAATCCGTAGGAAATTAATTCCTAGGTAGGTGGTCACCAAAGATTGAACTCATTCTCTCTAAGATGGCATTAATAGTCCCAAGACTCTTCGTAACCATTAGAAAAATCCTTGATGGTTAGTTTTAATATAGTTGACACACATCCAATATGATGTAACTGTTAGGAGTGCTAACAAAGTCTCACATTTGTTAGGGAATAGATTGATCCATAGTATATAAGTAAGGACAATTATCTTCATTGGTATGAGACCTTTTAGGTGAAACCAAAAGCAAAACTATGCAGGTTTAGGCTCAAAGTGGACAATATCATACCAATGTGGAGTTTTGTTGTCCTTAACACTAACCACAACAGTTTACTAGACAAAAATGACTTGCAATTATAAAATGGATCCATTACTATACTAAAGAACTAATAGTCATTTATGTCAATAGAAGCCCTCATTCCCACGAGGTTAGAGATTCAAATTTTCATACCTAATTTGTTGTACTAAAAAAAACATTTAATAGTTATATAAAAGTATCTTTAATTTGACAAATTGATCATTCTTGTAACATTTAATGACAATAATAATGAAATTAGGGCAAATTAAGAAGCTTGCCTTATCATCAATGGAGAAAGGATCAGCTGTTGGACTTTCTTCATCTGCAGTGTACATATTGTTGGGATGGTGGTTCTGGTTCTGGTCATTCATGAAAGCATCATTGCCTTGTTGCTGCAAAGTAATGATCTTAAAGTTAATAATTCTTTTCAAAATTTTGATTAAATGTTAATGAAAATTAATAGTTAATTAACAAGTTGATGTCTTGGTTTTCTAATCGATCTGTAAGTTTTTGTTTTCTGTTTTTAGATATTTGTAAACTGTTTTTTAAACACACACAATTTCATGATAAAAATAAAATAGAATTTTTAACCTAGAGTTAAGGATTTTCTATGAAGTACTTTTACATTAGTAAAAAAATAAGGGTGATTGCATATAGCACAATCTAACCTAAAATAATAGCAAATTTAGTCCAATCTAAAAATATTTATAAATATGACATAATTTATCAATGATAAAAGTTATCGGTGATAGAGGTCCATGGCTGATAGACTATAAAAATTGTCTCAATAATAAAGATATATCAGACCAAATGGTCTATGAGTGATAAAATCTATGGTTGATATAGACTATAAAAAACTTTTTCAAAATAAAAAAAAAAATATAGACCATAAAAAACTATCATATTTGCAAATCTTTTATAAATGTGTTATATTTGCGGAAAAGTGAAATAAATAATGGAGATTCATATATGAAAAGTTTGAAAATCTAGATTTGCAAGGATTAAATTTGATATGTTTTTTTTTTTTTTTTTTAGCTAAATTATAAGTTTTGTCCCTAAACTTTTACGTTTGTGTTTATTTGATCTTTGGACTTTAAAAAGTGTAATAGATTCCTGAATTTTTAATTTTGTGTCTTATAGGTCTTTAGAACTTGAAAAATGTCTAATTAGGTTCCTAAATTTTTAATTTTGTGTCTTATAAGTCTTTGGCATAACAAAAAATATTTAAAAATTAATTGAACTATTAGATATAAAATTAAATTTTATGTCGGATAGAACCCTAAACTTTCAATTTCTTACTTTGTAGATTCGTGAATTTTAGAAAATGTCGAATAAGTCAATGACCTATTATACACAAAAAAAAAAAAAAAAATGAAACTTTAGAGACTTATTGAATACAAAATTGAAAAATGTAAGGATTTATTAAATATTTTCTAAAGTTAAAAGGCATATTCGACATAGAATTTGAAAGTTCAATACCCTATTAAAGACTTTTTTAAAATTAAGGAATCAAATATACACAAATCTAGAAGTTCATGACTAAACTTATAATTTAATCAAAAAAAAATTCAACTTCTTTATTACTACCAAACCGAACATAGCTCAACTGACATAAAGTTGTGCCCGTATAACTAAAAGATCATGGGTTCAATCCTCGCATCAATTAAAATATGGTTTCGAAAACAAAAAAAACTTCTCTATTACTAATTGCAGATCATATATATATATATTCCTTTCATATATTATAAATAAATTAAAGTATATGCAATAATAAAAAAAAAATGACATTTCATCACTTACTTGATTAGGGATCGGATTATCAACAAAGTTCTCCATCTGAAACAAAGAAGCAAAAATACCAGAATCTTGTTGGCCACCATCCTGTGATTTTACAAAATAAAAACAATAATCCAATTATTATGTCTTTTATATGGTTTTGTTTCTGTATAGATAAACAAAGGAACATAATATTATAAGCCCAAAACATAATTTTAACTCACAATAATCTAAAGGCTTCAATTAATAAAATATATCCCATCTACCAAAATTATCTCTTTTACACTAATAGAACTATATATGTCATTAATTGTCCTCAATCTGAATTTAATGAATAATTTTATTTTAACACAACAAATGTAGATGTAGAGTTTGAGAATTTGAACATCCGACCTCAAATGAATGAATACATGTCAATTACCGTTGAGCGATATGCTCATATTGGCATTTGAATCTAATGAATAAGATGCATGAAAAAAGCTATGCTCGAATTTAACTGAGACAATGTTTTCATTACTTTTAATGTATTATCCCTAAAATAACATCCCTTCTAAAGTAATAATAAAACTATAGGATATTTTTAATTACTCAATAGAAGATAAAATTATCTCCAACCAAAATAGCCTCTTTGGTTAAAAATATCTTGATTTCTAAGAAACAATTGACCCAAAAATATATATATATATATTTTTTAATATCTTTATTTAAAAATATATTTATTGATGTATGTGAGAAACATACCAGCCTTAATTAGATTTTTTTTTTTTTTTTTAAATACCATTTACCTTAATTTTAAAAATACATTTTCAAAGTTGTTTCTTCTTTCCCTAAAATTTGCTCACATCTCAAAAGAAACACTAAAACAAAACCCCTCAAAAACAAAAGAAATTAATATGAAATTGAATAGCTAAAGAAATGTTTGAAATCTTACATACCTTATTATCATGAGCATGAGTTGAATTCCTCTCTGTCATCTGAGAATCCCCACCAAAGTTAACACCATTATCACACATTAAACCCCAATTGTAACCATTATCCACTCCAAATCCAATTCCATATTGACCATATTCATCTGTTTGGATTGCCTCAGAACCCCCAAAATTCCCCATCCCCATTCCATCAAAACCTACATAATTTCCATCAAATCCATTCGAAACGTCCATTGGAGCCATCAAAATCTCCCCGCCGGCACCGACCGAGTACCCCGCGTAGTAATTATTGTCATTGCTGGAGAAGTTTGGATTCTGATAAGAATTTTCAAAGACAGGCAAATTCTGGAACTGGGATCCAGAAAAGTTGAAAGCTTGAGCATTATTATTGTTTTGGTTCATTGGCAATGGACCGACGATATTCGAGAAATCCGTCGTGTTCCCCGGACCGTAGGGCAGGAGATTCGTCTCGTAACTTGACCGCTCGCGCGTGGACTGGAGGTCGCCGTTGTTAGGGTTTGAATTTTGGTGGGTGGGAGGATTAGGGTTATTAGGGTTTTCAGAAGAATTGAGTTCTAGGGTTCTTTTTCTATGGATTTTTTCTAACACGAGTGAAGCATGTCGGGAGAGGAATTTCGACCATAGGATTTCTTCAGATCTCTTGTCGGTTGTGATCATGCATCTCTCTGCAACTTTTCTAAGGAAAATTCTATATTTCTGCTTAAAACAATTAAAACAAACAGCTTTAAAATATGAAAAAAATATATAATAATGTGAAAAAAAATTATCTATGAGAGAAGAAATTAATAGAACTTTAAGATGGGATGGTTTTAACAAGTTCAATTCAATACAGAATCTCCCTCTAGTTGACTTCAGGATTTTCTTCCCAAATTAAGAGATTAGCTTTTATGAAATTCCCATATTTGCAACATTTTCTTTTTCAAAAACTTGACTTATTAGGAAGAAAAAACAGATTTTGCTTCATGCATTTTTCGACGGGAACTTAGCGTAATAAAATAAATAAACTCGTAGGTAAAAGTAGAGTTTATAAGTTTAATTTTTAGAAACTAAAAGTAAAAAAATCGAATGGTTATCAAACGGGAACTTAGCGTTATAAATTTAAGATGATAATCAAAAAGAAAACCTGCAAATGGCTAGCAACATTTTCCCTTGTCAAGCCAGGCACATTCATGACTTCAAGGATTTTCTTTGGAACAGCTTCTGCACATATATCAAATTATTGACCAAACAATCACATAAATTTTTACAAAATATCAATAATATATATTAAAAAACCTTAAAAAGAAACAAGTAATATGATGTTCTTACTCTCCAAACCAATGTAATGAACAGCTTGCAAGAATCTATATTGAAGGAAATCTGTCCAAACCACCTTTGCCTTTTTTTTAGTACTGGTCAATCCCTTCTTATCATTTGCTCTCTCTCGATTTCTCCCTCTCCCCTTTGAATCCTTCGTCTTCTTTTCCAACATTACTAATTCGTTTGAATACGGGTCCGAACGTGCTTCAACCGCTCGAAATTCGACTCCATGGCTTCGAGTCTCTTCGATAAAAAAGTTAGGGTTTGGATTACTTCGCGGTTTGGTGGTTATGACATATTGCCAAATGTTCCTTAGGTCATTTGAAGAGAAGGGTTTCAATAAGTACAGTACAACCCCTTCTTGCATAGCCCTAAACATGACGCTTTCTCGATCATCAGTCGAAAACACTGCATTCAAAAATTGATATTCGAGTGATCATTAAAAACATTATACTAATTGAAAATTCGGGTAAATGAGCATAATCATACAACTATATAGCTAAAGGCTTAGAAGATTAGAAGATTAAAGATATGAACTATTTTATTAGAAGTAAATAACTCAAATTAACTCACTAATCACAGGGAGCTTGAATTCATCATTGACTCTCCTTGTTAACTCAAAACCATCAATCTTTGACATATAGAGACCTGTGACAATGATATCAAAATATTGTTTCCTCGTCCGAAGCGTGCACAAAGCGCGGATCGGGTCGTTACATGAAAAAACTGAAATTTGGAAAATGAAGAGTCATTAGAACTAAATAATTCTATAATAATCAGAATATCATTGAAGAATGATACAAGTTAATCCAAAGATGTTTCATACAAAAATTAACTCAAAGCAATAATCTATTGAAGTTATATACAAGGAAAAGAGACAAAGTATATAGTTATATTTTATATATTATGGAGTTATTTCATAGAAAAAGATTAACTAATTGGTTAAATGTTTGCTAAAACGTCTTAGAAATCCATTAATGATGAGACAATTATTTTAAGTTCATTTAAAATATCTATTTAGAGTTTATATTTTCTTATAATTGTGAGAAACAAAAGAACAAAAATGAAAAAGGAATATTATATATATGGTAGCCTGCAAGGAGAAAACTATTCCATATGTAACGTGAAACAAGCTTTATCTTCATCATCACCTTAAGCTGTCATTATTTGTTCATCTCTACAATATCACTAAAAAATAAATTTGAAAAAATGTATAGATAATTTTGAAAGCTTAACTTTACAATCATTTTTTTTTTATCATAAATATAAAGCTATCTTTTCTAAAGTGATTTTCTAGCTAGGGTTTGATATATAAATTATGTTACATAATCGTCGTTTAGTTTGATAACCATTTGGTTTTTGAAAATTGTGTTTGTTTTCTCATCATTTCCTTACAATTGTTTTCATCTTTCTCAAGGAAACACTATAATTTTGAGCTAAAATCTAAAAACAAACTACCTTTTTTAGTTTTCAAAACTTAATTGGATTTTGAAAACACTTGCATGCAAAAGGTTATATAACTAAACAAATGAGTGAAAATAGCGTTTATAAGCTCAATTTTTAAAAACCAAAAATCAAATGGTTATGTATCTTAGATGATTTGAAAGGCACAAAATTGCATGGATGATTGAAAGATTTGGGGGAAAAAACCTTTACATGAGTTCAAATTACTCATAAGAGGAAAATTTATAGTGTCCATCTACATCAAGGGATCTAAGAGTGAGGATTTGATCCAATCAAACCAATAATTTCATCTCTAAAAAAAGAAATTTGATTTTCTTAGCTCGCCCAAAAAATTAATGCTAGCATATAAATCCCGTCTACATCGATACGCATCTACACGTGTTTATGTGATACGTATCGAAAAAGAGCTATAAAAAATCTACTTAAAAGACCCCGACAAATATATCGTTTTAATGATTGTACGAACGTAACGAGAAAATTCAATGTTGAAATTAAGGTATCAACCGAAGATTTTTGGTTTAAAACTCTCTAGACCTTTAAAGAAAAGCCATAAACAAAGAGAATAATTAAAGATCCAAGCCAGATTCTCTACCCCTCTTTCCATTAGGTTTCCCTTCAATTCAATTCTCTTTCTTTTTAAGAATTTTTCTTTCCTTAGCACCAAAAAACATGACAAGATAACAACAACACAACAACAAGAAGAGAAATCAAAATTAAACCTAGTAATTTTAATTTGTTTGACCAAGGTAGTTTTTACCTTGATAATTCAAAGTTTTGAGCAAGCCTGAAACAATAGCAAGAGAAGTAACATCATCATCAACAACCATGACATGAATGCTGACAGGAGAAGGAACAATAATGTTGGAGGCTTCAACTTGCTGATGCTGACAGTCCATGGTCTTCTAGAGATCAGAGCTTTTTTTCCTGAAAAACTATAATGTTTGGGGAATCACTTTGTTTCAGTTTCTGCAAAAGTTAAATAGATCAGAGCACAAGCAAGGAGACAAAGAGAAAGAGAGAGAAAAGAGAGAGAAAAGAGGGAAAGCTGTGAAAAGCCCAACTTTTAACCCTTTAAAAAAAGTAATAAATTGTGGCAAAATCTAGAGTAAAAAAATTACATTGAATGCATAATGCAAATTACCAAAGCTTTAAGAGTTAACCAAATTGTTAATCTAATTGTATATCATCTTTGATCACTATGTAAACCATTCCATTTCATATATCTTAGGAAAATATGTAAATGAGTGAACTTCATCTTATTAGTCCTTTTTAGGATTAATACATATTAGTATTTTACAATTGGAGTTAAAAATAATAAAGTGATTTGAAAACTTCCGACTAAAGGGAATGAGTACATGTCAATTATCACTAAGTTATGCTCGTGTTGACAACAATTTTGTTTGTTATTGCTGTTTAAAAATAACGATTATTTACTTCGCTTAATTATGGTATAATTTCTTAACATTGTTAATGAGCATATTTGTATACTACTTTGTGTTAGTACAACTCTGAATACAGTGTTTAACACAAGTCTTACAATCATTATATTATGTCCTTTTTTATGGAAAAACAAGTATGAAAATAAGTTGTTAACCTAGTCGAGAATAGCTTTACTGGTTGATTAAGGCATTCAACATCGACTAAGAAACTAGAGGTACAAATCTTCACTTCCATGGTTGAACTTATCTATATATATATATATTATCATCATCATAGTTTGAATCACTTTCTTCTTTTTGATTAACTTTTTATTTTTTTTAAATGTTTTCCATAAAAAATTGTGTTTTTTTTTTTTTTTTGGAAAAGTGGTAAAAATTTGTGTTATCAAATCCTTGAGATAATTATGTAATTAGAGCAATCAAAAATATTAGTCTATGTAACACATGGAGAAAAACACATGGACTATTTGTTAAATAACTCTTTTATTACACTTATTTTTAGTTATAGCCTATAGGTCATATTGGTCTAGTTGTTAGGTCGTAATATCCTTCGACAAAATTGTATGCGTTACGAGTTAAATTGAAAATTTACTTTGATTGAACAAATGGGATCAAGTTAATTTAAGAGTTTTATGGTAATATTTATATTTCTTTTTTTCGGAAGAATAGCTAGGCGGGTTCAGTAACCTTTATTGTTTCTCGTTTCTTATTTTTTTTAAAATGTTTCCATAATATACGTGTAAACTAATTTCGAAAAGAAAACATTTTGATCTATTGTTTCTTATTTCTATTTTTTCACATGGTTATCAAACATATATATTTTATATTTCTTTTAAATTCCACAATATATGAGAATGAAAATTCAAACCTCTTGATCAATAGCATATATATTTTTCTTAACCATTCATTACAAGATGATTAATAGAAATGGGTATTAACACATTTTAATTTCAGCCTCTATGAAAAAAAAAAATTAAACAAAGGAAAACAAAAAAACTTTACTAAAACAAATGCTTAAATATGCATCGTTAACCTAAATATATTCTTTGAAAAAAAAAAAACTATGAAAATTGAATATGGGTCGTTAACCTAAATATAACTCAATTGGTTAAAATATTTTATACATACATCTGTTCTAAAGGTTCAAATCTCTTCCCTCTCACATTGTTGAACTCACACGGAAAGTGATGAAAACAATGTGCGGTGGAATAAAAATTAAAATTTAAAGAAAAAAAAATTAAAAAATGAATGAGAGTTTGTGTAATATGCTTAGCCAACGACCAACCATAAATGACTCTCTAATAAGCGTTATGAAAAGATGATCTCACCATTTTTGCAAAGAAACAACCATTTCTCTGCACCACAGCCTCACTAATGGCTACTTGTACTACATGCAAATAGCCAGTTTGGGAGAAAGACAAGATTTTACAAAAAGACAAAGACTTTGAAATTTTAAAAACCAATAAAAAAACATGATTAAGGTTTTAGACCTAAAAAAAAAAAAAAAAAACCCACAGTTCTATGTATATGTTCTCTCTTTTGATCTAAGTTGAATAAGAGGAGAAATGAGAAAAATAAGGGTTGAAATAAAGTGATTAAAGTAGATTCCTCAAATTTGTATCTTAATGAAATAATATATAGACTTTTCTTTTCTTTATTTTTTTTTAATTACAAGTTTAGTCCCTCGACTTTGATGTTGTATCTATTTAGTCCCTCAACTTTCAAAATTGTTTAATAAAACCCTAAACTTTCAATTTTATGTTTAATAAGTCATCGACAAATTTTTAGTGATAATTCAAAGTTCATACATCAGCAATGAGAGGAGATTATCATCAATGCTGCTTCATGAACTTTCAAAATTGTTTAATAGAACCTAAACTTTCAATTTTATGTCTAATAAGTCTTTGACAAATTTTTAGTGATAAATCAAAGTCCATACATCAGCTATGGGAGGAGATTATCATTAATGTTGCTTCATGGTGCTCCAAATCGAAATTGTTTTATAATTATGATATTTTTACTATAGCGCTTAATTGGAAGGCTTTTCTCTAGCCTCTCATTTGTACTTTATTCTCTCTAATCAATGAAGTGTTTTTTTTAAAAAAAAAAATTAAAAAATTGATTAGATATGAATTTAAATTTTATGTCAAATAAAACCCTTAAATTTTAATTTTATGTCTAGTAGATCCGTGAATTGTTAAAAAAAAGAAAGTTAAAAGACTAAATTTATAATTTTAAAAGTTTAAAGACCAAATGGATATATATCAAAGTTGAGGGACTAAATTTGCAAATTAACTTCTTTTTTCCTTTCTTTTAATTGAGAAATGAAAAGAGAGAAGGTTGTTTGTAATTTGCAAATAGACTTTTATTTTCTTTATTTATTTATTTTTTTAATTATAAGTTTAGTCCCTGGACTTTGAAGTTGTATCTATTTAGTCCCTCAACTTTCAAAATTGTTTAATAGAACCCTAAACTTTTAATTTTATGTCTAATAAGTCCTTGACAATTTTTTTAAGTAATAAATCAAAGTCCATACATCAGCTATGGGAGGACATCACTGCTGCTTCATGGTGCTCCAAATCGAAATTGTTTTGTAATTATGATACTTCTACTATAGCGTTTAATTGAAAGACTTTCCTCTAGCCTCTCATTTGTATTTTATTCTCTCTAATCAATGAAGTATCTTTTTAAAATAAAAAAAAAATTATTAAATATGAATTTAAATTTTATGTCAAATAAAACCCTCGAATTTTAATTTTATGTCTAGTAGATTCGTGAACCGTTAAAAAAAGAAAGTTAAAGGACTAAATTTATAATTTAAAAAAAGTTCAAAAGACTAAATGGATAGAGATCAAAGTTGAGGGACTAAATTGGCAAATAAACTTTATTTTTTTGTTTCTTTTAATTGAGAAAATGAAAAGTGAGAAGGTTGTTTGTAATTTGAAATTATTCAGTGGTTTTCATGCCCAAGTTGAGATGGGTTTTATGTCGTTTTTTGTTTTGAGTTCAGAAATTTGTGTGCTTGAAATCGCTCAGTTACAGATCCCACTCGTGTGTCCATGCTGATTGAAATATGTGCTTTTTCTCTTTGATTGGAAGGTTTCAGAGTGATCATGTACTGAGAATGAGACAAGCTTGTAGCCCTAAAATGAGAGGGAATGTTTTTGAATCTCACTTAGAGATATTTTTTAAATTATATTATTTTCGGGATGCGAGTATAGTCTCACACACCAGCTGAAAATGAGAGCATCGTCATAGTAACACCTCGTTTTGAGCTCGAGAGGAGGTAGGGATGTAGATCTGAACTTCTAACTTTTTGCTCGAAGTTATATTTGTTTTAACAAGTCAGGTTGAAAGACAACATTTAAGGACTCATAATGCATGTTTAGCCGAGCATGAAGCATCTGTTATCTAGATGATATATAGTGGTCGTAAATGGGTGACTATTTGAAATAGTCGCTTAGTATTCAGAATTTGTTCATGAAAAGAAGTGTTGAAAATGAGAACAGGTTCCTCTCGCTCGGCTTAGGGTGGGGAAAGATTACTAATATATAAGGACACCAAAACCAAACATTTTCTTTATATGAGATGATAAATAAGGGTTAGTTTGAGATGATAAATAAGGGTTGGTTTGGGATTGCATTTGTAGGGTCAAAAGCAATTATGGTAGAATTGTTTGGTAAAAGTAATTGTGTTCATTAATTTGCTCAAAACCACTTCTCAAATTTCTCTTGCTGGCAAAATCACATATCTAGCAGCTTTTACAAACAACTTTCCTAAAAATCTGCCATAATTTCTAACAAATTTTTTTAAGTTCCAATCATATCCTTCCACATCACTGCTTTCTCTCTTCTTCACATCTATTTCAACATCTTTCAATGAAATTTTGATTATTCATTTTTTTATAACACTTTTGTTTTTCTAAACATTTTTTTTTTTTTTTGACAACTTTTCTAAACATTTATTAAAATAATTTACTTCTTCCCAACTATTTCATCATCTTTCAATGAAATTTTGATTGATTCATTGTTTTATAACACTTTTTTTTCTAAAAATTTATTAAAATAATTTAGATTTTTCAAACCGATCCTAGTTCAATTAGCATATAGTTGTGGCTTTGATCAAGAAGTTATGGGTTCAATACCTCACCCTACATTAATTAAATACTTTTGGTAAAAAAAAAATAGTTTAAACAAAATAATTTTCAATTTAAATCACATAATTTAAAATATATATATATGTGGAGAAAATTGTAACCGTCAATTTAGGGTAAAATAATTAAAAATATAGCATTATTTTTAAAAAATTACAAATATGACCATTTATATCCCTGATAGTAGTCTATAACCTCAGTTTTTCTTTTTATAGAATTTGTGACAATCACTAATAGTAGTCTATCAGTGATAGTCATATATCATCCATAGCAGTCTACCCGTGATAGTCACTGAGGTTTTATCATATTTGCAAAATGTTTTAAATTTTGCTATGTTTGCTATTATTTTAGGTTTGATTGCTGTTTATACCATCAGCCCGCTATATATATATATACTTAAATAGATTACACATTTTTCCATTAACTTCATCATTTACTCTCATAACTCTCTTGTCCCCAATTACATTGATTATTGTAATCCTTGTCTTCACAACCCTATAAATAAAGGTGGTAGAGAACATTTGTAAGCACTTCAATTCAAAAGACAAAGCACATTGCTCTCTACTATTTTCTATCTTCTCCAAGTGTTCATATTCTCTTCTTTTGCCTCAATTTTATAACTCGTTATCAGCACGATAATAAATTATCAATATAATAATAATATGTCTACTTTAGTTATTGTAGCTAAATTACAACAATTTAATATTATTTTATAAAATATTATAATATTCTTTTTCAAATTTAAAATTGAAATTTATCAAAAAATTAATTAATTTAAAAACTATTGGAATCTCAAACTAAATCTAGCTAAAACGACATAATAGAGGTTTTTGCCCCCAATTTTTTTATAAATAAATTAAACAATTTTAATGATTAAAAAATTATATAAATTATGTTTATTAAAAATAAATAGAAAATACATTATAATTTTTATATACCTATTAATTTTTTAATAAAAAATATACCATATGATTTTTGTACTACCTATTAATTTTTTTGAATAAAAAAATTTCTTAACTCGCGATCTTATATAAATTAATTACAGTAGCTCTTTTATTTTTTATTTATCTTAAGGAAATGGGCTGGTTGCACAAATAGCAATCAAACTAATTGCAAATTTAGCAAACTTTCAAATCTTTTGCAGATAAATATGGCAAAAGAATCAGTTTTTATCCGTGATAGACTTTATCATATCACTGGTAGACTTCTATTAGTGATAGACTATTATCACTGACAAAAATCTATAAAAAGTTGAGGTGATCAGCGATAGACTTCTATAAGCCATAAGATATCAGCGATAGAAATTGCCATATCCACAAAAAAATTAAAACCATGCTATATTTTTAATTATGTTATTCTAAATTGACATCTGTTACAATTTGAAATTGTATAGGTGTTAATTTAGGATTTCAATTTTGTAGATATAGCAATTTTTGAAAAGTTCTCCAGTAAATTTGTAAAATAATTTTTTTTATTCTCGTATTAACTAAATTAAATTAATTTAGTTTCACGTATATTTACTCTCTTCCCCCAAATTGGATACTAAAATTCACTACAAAATTCTGAATTTTTATGGTGAAGACGAAACTTTCAATTGTTTGTCGGCATGATCAGCGTTCTTCTTCCTCTTCCAACTTCATTCTTCCCTGGAACTACATTCTTACCTTGTTTTTTTGTCGAACTCCTGGTGTTCATTGTCTTCCATCGTTCATCTGATTTTTCGAACGATTTCTTTTCTTGTGATTTTCGATGAGAGAGGAGCAAGGTGGAGGAGCCATGGTGATGGAATGGCGAAGCGGAGCGGATTGAATCGGAAGAGATTTGGATCTTACTTGCAGTATGATTCGTCGATTTTTTTCGGGGACGATAATGATTTCTCTGCCCGACACAGCAATGCCTCCGCTACGACGAGTTCAGTGTTTAACTACGACAAATCGCCGGCAAACGGTGATGCTTCGCCATACTTGATGTCGTCGTGGAATAAGTTTGCTTCTTCGTATTCAAAATCGACTGATTTTTATGTGTGTTAGAGATAGATATTTGAATATGAATATTATCAATATGATTGTTAAATATTGTTGTTGTGATTTCAAGTCTATCGCGGATATGTGTCTATCACTCATAGAATTTATTTGCAAATATCACATTTTTTTTCTTGGTTGATTTGATTAATTTAGTCTTTAGAATCGTATAAGAGAGACTACCATTGTGATTGAAGTCTATCAATGATAGGTTTCTATCCCTGATAGACTTTTATCACAATTATAAGTCTATCAATTATCGAAACTTATCACTAACCGACTTCAATCTCAACTACTATGAGAGACTATCATTGTGAATGAAGTCTATTACTTATAGGTTATGAAAGTCTATTAGTGATAGAAGTCTAACACTGATAGACACAACAAAAACTGCATAACAACTCAAAGAAAAATAAGACTCAATGAATAAAAGCTTAATTAGACACAACAAAAACAAGTATGAATAAAGTTAAGAAAAGTGTAAGAAAATGAAATTAAACACCTAACGTCCAATTTGATAACCATTTGGTTTTTTGTTTTTTATTTTTGAAAATTAAACCTATAAATAATACATCCAACCTATGAATTTATTTGTTGTGTGTTATCTATCTTTTACAAATGTTTTCAAAATACAAGCCAAATTTTGAAAAGAAAAAAAAAATAGCTTTCAAAAACTTTGATTTTGTTTTTAAAATTTGACTAAGAGTTCTACTCTTTTCTTAACAAAGATGAAAATCATGGACAGTAACAAATAACGAAGAGAACAAATTGCACGAATGAAGGAAGTGAACCAATTGTGAGTTTTATGCTTTGAATTGAAAACATAACAAGTATTTATAGGGAAATAAATATTAAACCACTAACCCACAAACTGACCTACAAATTATCTCACTAACCTTATAATATTCTCCATAATCATCTTATTAGGGCATGTTTGGGAGGGATAATTGAATTATTGATTTTAGAAGAAGAGGTTTAATAACCATTATTTTTTATATAATCATTTTAATGTTTGGATTGTTTTTTATGATTAGAAATGATTTTGAATAATTAATGTTTGGTTTGCTCCAAGTGATTTTAAAATTACATTATATTTGAGAAATTATTACTATGATTATTTTGACATTTATTTGAAAAATTATTTAGGAGCAATTAATGAAAAAAAATTATATATATAACTAAATAATTTTTTTTCTTTAAAGAATTATTATTTTATTCTTTTTTTTTTCTGTAATTTAACATTCTTGTAAATATAATTTAAAAAATATTGATATATATAATATTGATATTAATTTACAAAATTGTAATAAAATTAATTACCTAAATATATATAATCAAGGGAAAATGTAACACATGTCAATTTAGAGTAAAATAATTAAAAATATAGGATTTTTTTAAAAAAATTGACAATTTCTATCACTCATAGTATGGTCTATCGCTGATAGAAGTTTATCGTTGATAGAAGTCTATCGCTGATAGTAGTCTTTTTTATATAATTTTGTCAGTGATAATAGTCTATCAGTGATAGAAGTTTATCACTGATAAAAGTCCATCAATAATAGTCATAAAGTCTTGATAGTTACTGATTTTTTTGCCATATTTGCAAAAAGTTTTAAACTTTACTAAACTTGCAATTATTTTTTGTCTGATTGCTGTTTGTGCAACCAGCCCTATAATCAAATAAAATTTTGAAATTTTTATCAAAGTTTTTTTTATTATTTAATTTTTTTAAAAATAATTTATTAAAATTTTAAAAGTATATATATTATATTTCAAAATTGGAAAGAAAAAAACTGCATGAAGTTCTCCTCAGGAATCGAACCTGAAAAGTGATTTTGGTCATTTCAAAATCACTCTCAAACATGCCCTAAGTTACATCTCTTCAAAATGGAAGGCACCATAAATATGGTGCGACTGAGTAGTTTGGGCTTCGATATCATGGGATTCGGAGGAGGCTATGTTATATTGTGAGTGAGATTCTTTCATCTTTTCGATGTGGGATTCTCACCAGCTCGTCCTCGATGGCCAAATTTCTTGTAAAACTCTTTCACACTCTGATATTAAATGATGAAAACTTTGACAAAATAAGGGTCAGTCGGATGTGTGATCTCCCACGAGGTTCCTAACAGCTCCAAATATGGAAAGTTTTCTGGACATAAAGTTCTAGTCTTTTGGATGATAACTTTCTTTCCAGAACTGGGATTTAAACGTGATGGGTAAATGGTTGAACAGTTCTTCCAATAATCTAAAATTTGGTATCCAATTTGACTAATTTCAACCAAGTGGTCAGCAAAATATAACAAATGAAAGGCAGACTACTCGCAGACTCACACACAGCAGTTTTCGAGTTCAGCAGTGTGCAAACAAACAGCAATAACTTTTTACTCAAAGGTCCAAAATTATCGAAACAGGTATATATGATTGGAAAGTTAACTTAGAGAGCTACAATTTGATACCTGGTGTGACTATTTTGAATTTGGAAACAGAAAGGTACAGGTTGTCGAAGTTGGGAAATGATTCTGAAAATTTTTGGAACTCTCCCCCATGGTTGTGGCTTGAAAGAAATCCATCTCTTCTGCGTTTAGCTTGGCAAAGGCCAAACCGATCATAGTTCAATTGGCATAAAGTTGTGTCATTGCTAAGAGGTCAGGAGTTCAATCTCTCACCCCGCAATAATTAAAAACTTTTACAAAAAAAAAAAAAAAAAAAAAAATTGTCTCGTTGTAAAGCCTACCATTGGTCCAAAGAAAAACAAATATCAAAAACTTGATGAAAATTCAACATCAAACACAAACAAGAACAACATATTAGTATCAAGATCAAAATCAAGTACTAAAACAAAAATCAAAAGCAACACAAGACTTTTTGTTACTTTTGAATAAGATGAAAATAAAAGATAAGATTGAAAAATAAATGGATATACCCGACCTAGAGTCAAAGCTCTGATATCAAATGATGCGTACAAACCTAGTATTTAACCCGTATATACTTTCGAATAGTCTGAAACATAAACATTAAACCACGCACGACAATTAGTACAACTCAAAGGGAAAGTAGGATTCAGATTACCTTTGGAATAGGTGGTCAAGACCATGAAGCAAGACAACTTCAATGCCTAAAGCACATTCACTGCGGTAAAGGAAAGGAGTTGGCTCTGGGATAAGGCACATCTATTTGAGGGGAGGCTCAGTGGTACTTTGTTGGTGGAGATTCCGTGCGGTAAAGGAAATAAGTTGGCTCTGGGATAAGGCTAGACGAATAGATGACTATTTGAAGGGAGATATGATGAGACGTAGTCATTGGTGGAGATTTGTGGTTGAGTTCTATCGGACTGGCGGTGTGTTGACCTGGATAAGAGTTAGACGAATAGATAACTATTTGAGGGGAGGTTCGGTGGTACTTCGTTGGTGGAGATTCGTGCAGTAAAGGAAAGGAATCTCGGTGATACTTCGTTCGAGAGGAAGATTGTTTGGTTAGAAAAGAGAAAGATCATGGGTATATAACTGAAGGACAACATCTCCATTAGTATGGTTTCTTTTGGGTGGAACCAAAAACAAAGTCGTGAAGGTTTAGACTCAAAGTGGACAATATCACACCAATGTGGAGAGTTACGTTGTCGATCTCTAACACTCACCTCTATTTCTCGAGGAATAAGAGAGATGATCTTTGAATCATAAGGAGCGTTTGTTGACAATTGAGTGGAAAGGAGTGTTCTTTTCTCTACAAGTGGTAAGGAAGTATATATTGATTAAAAGTGTGGTCCAAGTCATTGCTACATATGTTATGATTTTTACTACCAAAATCTATATCACAAACATCACCAAAGCGATGGCAAGAATTAACGTCAAATTTATTGGAAGAGTTGAGACCAACTATATGTTGGGAAAAATACATGAGATATAAACAGCGCAGAATAACAACAAGATTATATCTCCCGTTCTCACTTCACAGGTTAGAACTAAATAAGTTATCGATCACAAAATACAATAATAAAGATAAAGGAAAGAGAGAACGACACCGAAAGTTATACTGGTTCGCCCCGATCTCAAGACTACGTCAAGTTTCTGCAACTACAGATTCAACTATGATGGAGATTACAAGAAAGTCTCAACTCAACGCTACAAACTACCCTCAATAGCCTAACAATGACTATTAATTTTCAAGTATCACAACCCGATATCTTGGGATCAACAACAAAGAAAACCATTTAAACCCGTAAGAGGAATTCCTTCATTTTCTTCTTAGTAGCATACTGCAACATTAAAAAGAAAATAAAAAAGAAAAAAAGAAAACACAAAACTTCTATTGAAAATGAGCACATTATGTTTCTAGATTTAAGCTTCTTAAAAAAAAAAAAAAAAAACTGGGGAATTAAGAGGAATGTCTACAATTAATTACGCTTAATGGAAAATGTCTAAATATTTGTATTCTTTGAAGTCTATGTATTTTTTAGGAAGAAATTTGTTTTAGTTGGTTCCTCATTATACCCTTCTAGGATTCCTTACTTTATAAATTATTAGTTTTGAAATTAGTTTATTTGATTTTAAAATTTAATTAGTTTTAAGAGTTTATTTGGTGAGGTGGATCATTTTCCGTTAAAAGAAACTGATTTTTTTCTTTCTAATTTCTAGCATTTTGTATCTCTATGTGTTCTTTTGAGTAGAGACGCTGCACACACCATCTGGCAGGGTATACGCTTGGACACACCCGTAGAGGTATACAGCGACGGCGTCGCACACACATTCGGGGAGGGTATACAGTTGGACACACCCTTAGGTAATTACTAGCACCCTTTTAATTATGAATCTTCCCCTAAAAATAGGGAACAACCAAAACTCTCCACCCTACAAATGAGGAGAGATCGGTCAATATCATATCGTTAAACAACAATACCCCTACAATTACAATTATGCATTGTCTACCATTTTTCAGAATCTTCCCCCTAAATCTTCAACCTTCATCTATCGCGATTTTATTTTTCCCTTTTCCTTTTTTCAGTTCTTCTGCAAGAAATAATTGTGTCTTTATCCTCTCACCACCAGAAATTAACATCAACGCAGAACAAAATATGCTTACTCCAACGTTCCACCACATAACACCAACCCATGTCGTACCTTTCTATTATGGTAGCATTTTATGGGATTTGGGACGAGATGAACCGTTACAGTAATTTCAAAACTTTGACAGTTATTGTCACCCCGAATTCAACACTTGCGGAATTCACCAATTCAATCTCCAAGGCTCTAGAGCTGGATTCCCACCACACGATTTCACAGCTGTTTTCGGGGAAGGATGTCGTCGAATCGAATGTCTTTTAAGCCTCACCGAATCGTCTACTCAACACATAAATTCTGAGGAACAATTCGTTTTCGGTGGCGTGTTGCAGGTTTTTCCCCCTTGAGCCGTTAAATGAAATTATTTTGAATTATTGGGAAACGTTCACGAATATAAAAATCGAGCATTCCCTCTTTTAAGTTGTTGGTCGACCATTTGTCTGCCTCTTTATTACTCTGTGTGCAGTCATGCACACACCTCTAGTGGTGGATTCTTCGTTGGTTGTATCACTTCCTCAGGTATACATACTCGGTCCCCCAGATTTTTGTGTGTTCATCAGGTATACATACCCAGTCCCCCAGATTTTTGTGTTTATATTTATCGGTGAGGGTTTAGAATAAGTCACATACCAAGTCCGTGTTTCAAGTTTTTCCCCATTCAGCCCTTAAATGTAATTATTTCAAGAAATGCTCACTGTAAGTGGTTGATTTGCCTTCCCTTTATTACTTTGTGTGCATGCATGTGCCTTCTATTTATTACTCTGTGTGCAGGCATGCACACACCGCCACTGATGGATTCTTTTGTGGTTGTATTACTTCCTCAGGTATATAGACCTGTTTCTTAATTATTTGGGGTGGGAAGTATAACCATGTAACTATCATGAGTGTCAATTCAGTTTTACCATTTTTAACTTCACTGTTAAATCATCTCGGTTAAATCCACGTCCAAAAAAATTTTCTCTCTCCTCCCAACATTTTATATTTTTAAATATTATTTTTTTTCATTCTCAAAATTAAGAGAAATTGTGGAAGGGTAGGCTTGTCCATTTGGTTGTAAATTGTCTTACTAAATATAGGATTTATACATAATTCAAAAAAAAAAAAAATTAGACATTTTTCATGTTGTCTTCCTTTGTTTTAGACATTGTTCTGGTTACCCCTTA
This sequence comes from Herpetospermum pedunculosum, assembly GCA_028017165.1. Classification (NCBI taxonomy): domain Eukaryota; kingdom Viridiplantae; phylum Streptophyta; class Magnoliopsida; order Cucurbitales; family Cucurbitaceae; genus Herpetospermum; species Herpetospermum pedunculosum. The sequence goes on along the minus strand of CM051524.1, from coordinate 6,233,695 downwards.
AATTTTTTGCTTAATGGGATTAATTGGGCTTTAATGGGCGCAGAGATTATTTTGGCTTCATTATTTCCTTAACACTATATGCTCATGAGGAATTAGAGGGATTAAAATTTTGGGACCTCGAAGGCTTCAATAAAGGCTTGTTGGAAAAACAGGTTTTGTTGATATTATGATGAATCCAAATTTGTTGGTCACCAAGGTATTGAAAGGGATTTGTAGAGATTTCAACGGGAGTATTGTGCCAGCAATGACAAAAGCTAGAGATGAAGTTTATGCCTATGATGAAAGATTCAATGGGGTTCGTCTAATTTTTTTTTTTTTTCCTCTCAATATTTTATCTATATTTGAAACAAACATCCAACCTCAAAAAAAAGGTTTGGATTCGAGAAGACAAAGAACGAGAGTGAGAGTGAGAGCAAAAAGGAACCCGACCGAGAGAGAGAAAAGATAGAGAGCTAGAGAAAGAAGAAAAATAAGAAGCTAGAGTGAGAGCGAGTAAAAAGAATATTAAAAAAATGTTTATTAATACAAATAAAAAAGTTATAAAAAAAATCAGGTCAAATATCATTTTTATTCAAATTTTAGGTCATTCAAAAAAAAAAAAAAAAAAAAAAAACTTTTATGGTGCCACCTACAACAATTTTACCTTTCCTTTTTAGTATGGAATATGAATTCTCGCGGTTTTTTGTACGGATGACCCACCCTTCGGGAGGCGTAAAGTTTTTTGACATTCCCTTGAAATTTTATGTTTTTTGACCTTCTCTCGTGATAAGCAAGTGTCTTCTCCTTGTGTGAAAAGTCATTTGTATCATTCGCTTATCACGAGGGCATCATAGTTTTCTCCTTGTGATCGTGCTCAGTGAAGGGTACTACAGACTTTGTGCACTTGCTTATCACGAGAGAATGTCAAAAAATATATGTTTAAAAAAATCGGCTCAAAAAATTTTACGACCCCGAAGGGTGGGTCATTCGTACAAAAACCTGATAAATTCGGATGTATGGTGATTTATTTTTCGGTCAACTCCAATTAGTCAACCCAAATATTTTTTTAATTTGACAAATTGATTGTTCTCTATTTTAGTTTCTATAGTTTTAAATCCTAAAAGTGTATTATTTTAACATATTTTTATATTTTTAAATAAATTATTTAATAGAAACTATCAACTGTGAAAATGACTAAAACAGATTTTAAAAATTAAAACAATTTAAAAAAAAAAAAAAAAAAAACATCCAAATCTCTCTTAAAGTACCCATGAAACTTGTAAAATCAATCATATCATACTTAAAACTCTTAATAAATTTAGTGGAATTAAAGACTCTGAATTATAGTAATAGATTTGTTTACACCATTAACAATAATTGAGAACTTAACAACACAAACAATAATTGAGGTAAAAATCATCTCAATTGTCTCAAGACCATTCCTTTCATCCAAATCTTCAATCAAGTGGATTACCAACTCTCTTGATCCTTGCCAAACAATTATCTTTGGGCCTTGAATGGGGTAGATACCTCACTGGGCTTTTTGGATTATCCCTTTCCAACCTGTCCACAAAAACAACCCTAATCGTAAGCTAATATCGGCTCGACACGTTTCTAGTCAACGTGAGTATAATTCAACTAGTTAATGTATATATCATCGATAAAGAGATTAGAGGTTCCAATCCTCACTCCCACAAGTTGAACTAAAAAAGTAAACATTATTTTCGAAATGTGGTCAGAAAAACAATCGAAAAGAATAGCAAATTTTTAGGAGATCTCACTCATAACCGAGGAGAAAATAGTGGAGAAATATGGAGATTTCTAGCTTTGCAAGATCATTTCCAGGACACAATCTACTTCCTGCTCCAAATGGAAGAAAGCTTCCTGCTTTCGGCGTGAAATCCTGAACTCAAATTGTGTATATACGTGAGATTTTACATATGATTTTCAGGACTCGTACAATGTAATAGATAATATCAAGTTGAATTATGCTTACATCCCATCTTGAAGGGTTAAATTCTATTGGATTCGGATAAATTTCGGGATCATGGTGAACACTTCTAAACCAAACTAGGACTTTCCAACCTTTTGGAATGATATAACCTACAAAAGAGAAAGCTATATTTTTAAGCTACCAAAGATACAATGACAAAAAGAAAACATTGAAAACCATAAAAACTAACCACCAATGTTGACATCATGTTTGGCCTCTCGAAAGACAGTGAGTGAGAATGTTATCACTCGTAAAGTTTCATCAATCACCTACAAAGGTAAAAGTGTAGCTCAAATGTCAAATGAACTAAGTCTCCATTTTTTTCATATCGTTATATCTCTCTAAAAAAAAATTGACATCCGTAGACGGACAACCGAAGTGAACCTGCAGAAATCAATAACTTAAAAGACAAATGCCGAGTAGCAAAATTAAGAAAGAAATGTGTTAAATCACCACTTCATCATAGTATTGATTTAATTAAATTTATCGTAAACTCATTCATTTAAGCTTTTAGGTTGGTTAGTAATTTAATATGGTGTCAAAGGTCTCCTGTTTGAACTTTCTATAATATCATCTTCCTTCCTAATTAATATTTATTTCTATTTGTTCGTTTTTACAAATTTTCAAGCCCACCTGTGAAGAGAAGTGGTTAGAGTATTGATATAAGATTAAATTTACTATAATCCTTCAATTCTCTCTCTCACTGGTGGACTTGAAAATTGGTAGAAGATTGAACCAGTGGAAATCAATATTAATTGGAGAGAAAATAATATTAAGGGTTCGAACACAAAACTTCCTGCCCTGATAACATGTTGTATCACCATTCAAACTCAAAAGCTTAAACCGGTGAGTTATGGTAAATTCAATTTTATATCAATACTTTAACAAAAGGTAACGTACCTTTGAAAGATAGTCCATTTCTCGTACTTCCTTGAGAGTCAAACCCTTTTGCCCGGGAGGTCGCTTCCTTAGTATTTCTTCTTGCTCTGCCTATTTTAAAATTAGGTCATATTATCAGACGTTTACGATGTGATTCATAGCATACGAACCCTAATTTGTATATATACCTTGGCCTTTTCGAGAAATTCGGGATGTTGTTGTAAGAAAATCATCGCCCACATCATAATGTGACCTGAAGATTCATGGCCTGCATTCAAGTACATCATCAAGATATCAATAATTTCTTCATCACTCAACCTTCTACCATTCTCATCTTCAACATCTAGCAAAGCATCCATCATATCTCTCCTCTTTGTTGCCAAATTGCACTCTCTTTCCTTCCTTCGATCGCTCACAATTGATTGAAATGTTGCCACAAGATTTTTCCGTGCCTACAACAAGATGTGTTTGATTGAACTCTTAACTAATATACTTCTAAGGATAATATAGTTCTAAGGTTAAATTACAAGCGAAGTTTGTGTCTATTTGGTCCCTAAACTTTACAAAGTGTCTAGCACGTTCTAGAAGTTTCAATTTTGTGTCGAATAGGTCCATAAACTTAAAAACTATTTATTAAGTTCCAAAATATTTTCAATATGTGTCTAGTAGAATCCCCCACCGACATATTTGAAATTTTAAAAAATTAACTAATTAATCTACTAGTTATAGAATTGAATTTTATTGCTAATTGAACTCTGCACTTTCAATTGTGTGTCTATTACTTTCGTGAATTTTAAAAAATGTTAAGTAGGACATCGACTCCTATCAGACACAAACATGAAAATTTGGAAACCTATGAGACATAAATTGAAAGTTTAAGGACCTATTATACACTTTTTTTAAGTTTAGAGATTTATTGGACACAAAATTTAAGATTATTCAAAGTTTTTTTTTTTAATTTAACAATGAGGAATTTGAACATTTGACGTGTTAATCGAACGTATATATGCCTTAACCAGTTGAGCTAAGGTTGACTTAAAATTCAGAGACTAAATAGACACGAATTTGAAAGTTCGGAGACTAAACTTATAATTAAACCTAGTTCTTATCATGTCTGACCTTGAGTGCTTTATGGTAAGCAAAACCAGGAATGTCGATCGCCATAGCTCTCACACCATAATTCAACGTTGTGTACTCCCTCTCCAAAGCCTCCATAACCTCCTGATCGCTCTCCGAGCTAAGGAATATGTACATAATGATCTTAAAGGTAAGCTTTCGTAGCTCGGTTAAGAACTCTATTTGTCCCATGGTAGGCCATTTTTGCAAGGAAGCAACGACGATCTTTTCTATGTATGTGAGGTACGTGGTCAATGCCTCGTAGCCGTTGACGGGAGCAGCGGTTATGCGGCGGAGACGCTTGTGTTCTTGGTAAGAAATGCCAATGAACGACTTCTCTCCGATGAGTTTCATGGTGGAACGAGGCCATCCCGGGACAAACGCGTCGTCGTCGTTCAAAACTCTTTTACATGCTTCTGGTGAAGTCACAATCACACTTGGATTTCCAAACATGAAAGCCTTGTAGATTCCTGTATTTCCATACCTGAAAAAAAAAAACATTAAGATTTGCTTCATAATCTTCTTAGTTTTGAACTTTTTGACAATGTTTATATGACTTTGATAGACAAACTTCTCAATGTTTATATGGTTTCGAATTTTCGTAGACATTTTCATTATATCATACAAAAATCAAGAAGCGAATATAATAAAAATATCACTAACATAGATCTAATATTAATAATAAGAAATATAAACTTATTTAAACAGAGTGAAACACTTAATTATTTGTTAATTTAAATATTTTTATTATATTTTATATTTATACTTTTTTTCTGAAAATATTCATTGACACATGGACATCAACATTTATGTCGACATCCATAAGTTAATATCTTGTTCGTAACAAAAACCTCTTTAAATTACTAAGGTCGCGTTTGGGATTGCGTTTGAAGACATAAAAAAGATTTCAAAATAATTTTAATTTTTTTTTATGTTTGGTAAAACTGATTCTTAAATAATTTAAATAAAATCACTTGATTTACAAAAGCTATTAATGGTAGCTTTTAGAGTTAGTTTCTCTCCAAATTTGTTCTAACTAACCAATTTTTAAAATCTTTTTTTTATTTTATGAATTATTCACAATCTAACTAATTTTATTTCATCCTTTTTTTTTAATTTAATTTGATGCTTTTTAATTATTGTTCTTACTTTTTTTTTTAATTAAAGTTAGATTTTATTTGGCACATTCTTTATATATCAATTTTTTTTATATAGTTTATAAAATTATTTAGAGTAAAAAAAAAGGTTGGTTGCACAAATAACAAACTAATTGCAAATTTAGCAAACTTTAAAATGTTTTGCAAATATGACAAAAAAAAATTGTTTCTATCACTGATAGACTTCTATAAGTGATAGACTATTATCACTGACAAAAAACTATAAAAAGCTGAGGTGATCAGCGATAGACTTCTATCAACCATAAAATATCAGCGATAGAAATTGTCATATCCGCACAATTTTAAAAAACATGCTATATTTTTAATTATCTTATTCTAAATTGACATCTCTTACCATTTCCCTAAAAAAAATATCATTTTTAATTTAAATTATATAAAATTTTATATAATTACGTTATAATTTTTTTGAAGTTAAATATTAATACACTCCTACTTAATTATTGAAATAGATTTATATTTGGGTTAATATAGCTATTTCATAAAAGTTTAGTAGTAATTTACCACAACACTGTAACCAGATTTCATGCTACACCTGATTTTTATAAAAGCACAACTCACAGCAATTATTTTAGAAGCTATCCTAATCCCAAACTAAGCCTAAATCAGTTTCAAAAATTCAAAAGAGTAGTTTTTTAAAAGAAAAGAAAAATGAACTTAACATCTATTATTAGTCAAAACATTAATAACCTCGTTTATATATTTTGGTTTGAATTATTGATGGCTACTCTAGAATTATTTGATCTCATCGTCTCATAATCTTTTCATTTAATTAAAACACGAGCAAGCTTAATTTTTAACCATACAAATATCTAAAAACAAAAACGTTAGGGTTTCGTTGTCAAGCCAGCCACCAACTAAATTGTTTTATAAACCGACAAAGTTAAAAGGGAACAACAACGAAAATAAAAAATGAAAGTAAATGATTTTGTTTATACAAAAAAAGGCAAAAGAATCAAAATCTTCATAGCACTAAGATTGAGAAAAAGACCAATTTAGAGACATTTCCAAATGCAAATAGACATAAAAGCATAGACAAACCACACAATTTTAAATGGTACAAAGAAAAGAGTGGTTTACACAAACTTGGTGCACCCACAAAAACAAAAACAAAAACAAAAAAGAAAAAGTATATATTATTAATTTATTACTATTGTTATTTATCCCAACAAACATCTTTTAACAAATTGAAAAAAGGTGTTTTGCTTATTATTAGTAAACGACAAACAGAAATAAAGAAATAAATAAATAGAATAAATAAGAATAAACCCCATTTTTTAATTTTAATAAAATAATAACTTATGAAGCTATTGATGGGCCAAGTCAAACTTTGTTGGGCCCACGATGGAGTGGGCCGAGATGACAAAGTTGGCCAGAGCCGAAACCACACCCATTGGAGAACCGAAACCGACAACCGAAACGACAGAACAAAGCTTTGTCTCGGAGCTTAGATATATATATATGTTTTAGCTAACTTTTTGTATTTTTTTCAAATCAGTCTCTTATTTAATTTTTTTAATTTGAGTTCTCCATGTATTAACATATTTCAATTCAATCCTTTTTTTTTCTTTTTTTTTTTCAATTCAACATGTGGATGGAAGAATTCGAATATCTAATCTCTTGGATGGAAAAATTTCGAGTTTGTTCACTTTACATGACCTATTTTCTTTTTTAAATTTTTGTTAATTTACTAAATTGTTAAGTAAGTTTATAAAAAAAAAAAAATTAAATATAATTTAATTAATTATGATATATGTATCAGATTAAGAGGTCCGATGTTCGAATTCTTCCATCCAAGAGATTAGATATTCGAATTCGAACATCGGACCTCTTAATCTGATACATATATCATAATTAATTAAATTATATTTAATTTTTTTTTTTTATAAACTTACTTAACAATTTAGTAAATTAACAAAAATTTAAAAAAGAAAATAGGTCATGTAAAGTGAACAAACTCGAAATTTTTATCAATTTTTAAAAAATTTAGAGAAGTTTGAACTTTCTTTTTTTTAGATAATCTTTTTCTTCCATCGAATTCTCGTTGATTCGTTATTATTATACTATGTTTTAGCATTAGTTAATTTCAATATTTACCAATTGTGAATTATTAAAATTGAAAAGTGTGAAAAGATAAAGGACCAAATTAAAAATTAAAAATAATAAAATTAAAATCGAAAGAATACATAAACATTAAAGGGTTGTTTAAATGCAGAGTGAATAATTAGAGTTATAATAGTTGTGAATAATATTATTGAAGTCAGTTATTTTATTGATCGTAAGTTATAATAATAGTCGGTGGGTTAAACATAGACTAAGTTATAATAACTCAGTCCACTCAATTCTAAGTTGGTATCCAAACGTCCTTAAACTACTTAAACATATTCGGAATCGACCACCATATAATTAATTTAATTTTTTTACATTTTTTTGAAATATAATTTAAATTATTTTTAGATAAAATAATAAAAACTTTTGTTGAGGATTGGCAAAAACGAGACAGCAGCAGAGACGAAACGACCGTTTCGAAGCGGTGACGTATTTGCCTCTGCCGCTCTACTCTTTGTTTCCGTTCTGATTTTCAATTATTCCAAAATTATCGATTTTCTCCCTTTTATTTTATTTTTTTTATTTATGTTTAATTAGTCTACAAACTTTAAAAAGTGTTCGATAAATATTTAAATTATCAATTCTTTAAAAATTCATGAATTTATTAAATACAAAATTAAAAATTAGGATTTCGTAAATAAAAATTTCTTTCAATGACAGTAATTTAATTATGTATTTTTAAAAGTGTTATTATTTTTAAATATGAGTTGATTTCTGATTATACTGATTTCATAAAATTGTAAACATTACATATTTATCTATTTATGTAAATAGCTATTAAAAGACACACCTGCAATGTTATTTTTTTTATTTCATTTTTCTTAGGGTATAAAGATATGAATTAAAATGAGATTTAAGCTTTATTTTTATTTTTTTTGAAAGTGTATAATGTTGCTGTCACAAAATCTAAATCTAAAAAATATACTTATTTATTTACTGTGGCATCTTATCATTTCTAAGGAGACTTTTTAAAGTTATAAAAAAGATATTGTTTTCATTACAGTGTTAGTATTCTGTAGAGTGTACTAGGTTTTTTCTTTTTGTTTTTACTTTAAAAATTGTGGGGTCGATCTATGGATCTTTGAGATAGTACCGAATATCTTATCTACCGATTTATGTTCAGATTAACCGAGCGATATTAGATTTAACAAAAAGTACTGTAACTTTTATGATATTTCGTATAATTCTTTTAAGGGAAAAAATCAATTTATACCCTTAAACTTTGGAGGTTGTATCAATTAAAACCCTAAACTATTGATTGTATCAATTTAAACCCTGAACTTTTAAAACTGTATCAATTTACACCTTTTATTAAAAATTTATTTTAAAAACATTAATTTAACTTATAATTTTAGCAATTAAACCTTTAAACTTTCATAAATTAATCAATTATATGAAAGTTTAGGAGTTTAATTGATAAATTATAAGTCTCCACACATGTGAAAACTAACATTTTTTCTAAGAGATGGTGTAAATTGATACACTTATGAAAGTTTAAGGTTTAAATTGATACAATCATTAGTTTAGGGTTTTAATTGATACAACCTCCAAAGTTTAAGGGTATAAAGTGATTTTTACCCTTCTTTTAAATATGATTGGTTAAAAGGATAAAGTTAATTAAATTCACTTCTTTTTATGCATAATTCATATTTTTAAAAAGAAAAAAAAAAGTTCGGTCAAAACTTTAAAATTAGAATAATCTATCACCTCAGTTTTTTATAAAATTTTGTCAGTGACTATCACTGTTAGTAGTCTATCACTGATAGTCATATATCAACGATAGCACTCTATCAGTGATAGTCACTGATTTTTTGTGATATTTATAAAATGTTTTAAATTTTATTATATTTATCATTATTATTTTGGACTTGATTGTGGTTTATGGACTCAACCCTTTAAAAAATGTGTGATTAAAAAGAATATTTTGGTATAAATAGAAAAATCTTATGATGCATTATTGCATACTATTGAATATTTAAATTTAGTACTTAAAAAAAAATTAAATATTCGTTCTAATTTTTTTTTTTTAATACTAACTATACTATATTAATCCTATAAAAATCTATCATTGTCCTCTCAGGAAAGTCTTAATCTCGTACAAATTATTTTTGTTCGAAAATCATGCTTCAACTTTTATTTGTATTTTTTGTCGAGTATTTTTTGTCAATAAGAACATAGCTCAATTGACATGTAATGATTAAAGATCAAAAAGTTCTAAGTTCGATCTTCCATCCTCATATGTTGTTGCAAAAAAAAAATTCTTATATTTTAAATCACACTTGACACCACATGAATTATATGATATCTCTGTTAAAAAAAATATAAAAATAAAAACTATATGGTACCTCGAATATGCATCCAAACTATAAGATTAAAAAATAAATACATTGTGACGAGTTTGATTTCCAAACCTTTAAGATTGTGTTTAATAGGCTCTTAAACTTTAAAAATATGTCTAAATAAATTCTTAAGCTTTGATATCAAATAAATCAACTTTTAATTTTTGGTCTAATAAATTTTGACCTATTTAACAAATTAAAAAAATGTAGAAGGAAGAAACTTGTTGAGTTGAAATGAATTTATTTGAAAATTTTCAATACTGGTATCTACTCTCGTTTATTATCACGCTACTATCATTTATGAATGTTGTCGAGTCCAATAACATTAAAACAATATTTGGTTTAATATGTTAAAGGATACATAATTGTTTCAATAGTATAGGTATCATGTTGATTGATTATTAATCATGTCAGCATCATTTATAATCGATGTGGGGTCGAACAACATTAAAATATTATTTATAAAATTTAAAAAAATGTTAAAATTATTAGACATTTGAGACAAGAAAGACGACAACAAATTTTATAATGGGTAGTTAATTGAATATATTAGAGAAAACGCCATTGAAGCTCCCATAGTTGCAGAGAAACGAAGAAGAAAGAGAAAGAGAGAGAGAGAGACCTGGAGACGATGGAAGCCATGAAAGAATCAGGATGAGAGGACTTGAAAGCTTTGAGAAAAGACCACATATTGCCGATCAACGGCCAGCCCAGATCCCCCGGCGGCAAGGCGAACCGTTTTGAACCCAACCGCAAGGTCTCGAAGACCCACCGGTTGGCATTCTTCAACAACCAGACCGCCGCCGCAGCTGCTGCGAGCACCACCGCCAGCACCGCCGTGGACATGATTTTACGAGAGGAGAAGAAATGGGATGGAAGTGGAAAGGGAAGGTTATGGGTGGGATATTTATAATGGAGAGAGAGGGATTGGGGGTTGTTTTGAGGTTGTCGTTTAGTGAATTGGAGTTTGATTCTTTTGGACTCAATTTTTTACAAAACAAACATGTGAAGGTTAAAAAAGTAAATAAAATATGGAGAACAACAAGGAGAGAGATATCTCACGGAGTTGATTTCGTCAATTAGACCAATGAATCAATTAATTAACGACTAAGAATCATGCAATAAATCATAAGTCAGGAAGTCATAGGTAAAAATTACATCTTTCGAACACAATTAAATCTCATGCAAAATTATAAAATTAACATATATGTATAGTTTTTAATAACATGCCAGACATTACGACCCTTCATTTAACAACCTCTAAAGGAGTACCGATTAATTACTTGTCAGAAACCTCTTCAGTCATGCAATTAAGTTCTAGTCTAAATTACAACTTATCAGAGTAAATTCAGACCAATTAAACAAATAATATGTGATCAAGAGATTATAAGCATTAAACACATAAAAACATGAATGAAAATAAAAACAATCAATCAAAGACATTTAAATTAATCAAAACATCAATCCCTAAGATAAATGAGTTTAGTTAATCATGTTCGACGCTACAAAATATAAAGTCAAAATTAAACTCATAACGAAACTACAAATTAAAAGGGAAGAAGAAATAAAACTAGTGTCGATTCCACGTTCCCGCTGCAATCGCCACGATCTCGACACTGTAATTACCTTCTTTTTGCTCCCAAAAATCTTCTCTAACTCTTAAAATTATGTTCTTAAAATTATGTATTTTCGAAATTGGAAATGACTCTCCAAATTGGCTCCCCAAAATCTCCTAAAAAATATGTATTTATAAGGAAAGTTAGGACAAAAGTCGTGTATAAAGCAAATAAGTCAAATTTGGGGGCTACAAACAGCTGTGGCGCATCTCCATAGACTCTAATGCAGGTGCGGAGTGGGCTGAATATCAGGCTACGATAATAGATTAATAAAACTCGGTGAGAATAAATAGTATATTTGTGAGTTGGCTGAGTGCTCAATAGAAATTTGTAAGCATGCGTGATGGCCTAATTTCGAACCTTGCCAATGTTAGTTTTACATATTATTTTTATTTTCAGCGTCTAGACGCTGTCCCCTCGGATTTTTGGCTTCACTTCACTTGGGATCTCATCATATTTGCATAATATTAATTTATTTTTCATCATATATCTATTAGACATCATGGGGTTCCATCCTAAAACCAATTGGTAATAGGAGAAGTAGCCCAACATACCCCCTCAAGATGGTGCCTCTTTGGGTTCACCATCTAGGTCGGATCCCATTTTTGGACCGAATACCCGTTTGGGCTTCATGAGCTCTGATACCATATTAGACATCATGGGGTTTCATCCTAAAACCAATTGGTAATAGGAGGAGTAGCCTAACAATATCTTCTAAAAGCTTCGGTTTGTTCCAAATGATCGATATCTATAAAATAATCAAATATAAACGTAAAATTAACCGTGTAAGTCTTTAAACTAGCATAAAATAGGTCTTAAAGATAACTAATTTTGTGAGCTATCACTCACTTTCATCGTCTATGTAGTCTTTATATTTTATATAAAGATTCGATTATATATTCAAAATGATTCTAAATTTTGAGGTTACTTTCAATTGTACTCCTATCGTTTAAAAAAATTACGTTTACCTTTGACGTTTAAATTTTTTTCAAATATGTCCTTTGAGCAATCTTATTGTTGAAAAGAGTGACGAGAACTAATGTAGTTATTAAATTGTAAATAAAGTAGGGGTGGACATGACTTTTAAAACATGAACAACAAAACACTAGATAATCATTAATGTGTAGTGGATTAAAAAATGAACAACATCATGGGTTGAAAAGTGATTGGGTAGTGAGGTTATCGAGACTTGCCACATTTGTTGTTCATTTTCTAAAAGTCACGTCGGCGAATACTTAGTTTTCAACGTAATTCAAATTGTAAAATTGCTAGAGAAGGGATTTGATTGAATTTAACTTCTGTTCAGATTCGACGTGACTTAATGAATCAAGATCGCACCTACAATAGATTGAGAATAACAATAATAACGAAGAAGAGAAGGAATAACACATGATAATTTTACGTGAAAAACCCCTAAATAAATTAGGATAAAAAACCACGGAGAAGGATAGAAGAATTCCACTATAAAAATAGAAGTTACAAATTTTCTCTCTGACCGTGGGTGGAAGTACAAACTCTTCAAACTCTCTCATTAGAAGAAACTCACTTTCTATTTTTATCTCACACTTACTTTGGATTTGAAAATTTTAGAATATATGCCAACAATGATGTTCCACCTATTTATAGTCCAAAGAGCTTTGATCTCCAACCAACTTGTATGACTATAATTTTGCCACATATTGCTTTGGATGAAGTGTAAGATCTAGTGGCCATAATTCTTCCTTGATCTCCAAGCAAATCTTATGGCCATCACCTACTTGTCTGGATGAAGTGTAAGATCTAATGACCATAAATCTTCCTTGATCTCCAAGCAAATCCTATGGACACAATTTTTCCACATATTGTCTTTGATCTAATGGTCATAAATCTTCCTTGATCTCCAAGCAAATCCTATGGACACAATTTTTTCACATATTGTCTTTGGATCAAACTTCATTATTTAACAATCTCCCACTTCTAGATTTGATTGATAATCAATCACATCTCCACACTCTTCTGTCTACCTTGTCAGCTTCACGTTGTTTATGTTTTTGCTAGGTCATTCGAGGATCGACACCAATTGAACTTGTCTGCATTGACTACCTTTGTTAGGTAATCTGCTAGGTTCAATTGGTGTCGATCCTCGAATGGCCTAACAGAAACATAAGCAACGTGAAGTTGGCAAGGTAGAAAGAAGAGTCTGAAGATGTGATTGATTATCAATCAAATCTCCAAGTGGGAGATTGTTAAATAATGAAGTTTGATCCAAAGACAATATGTGGCAAAATTGTGTCCATAGGATTTGCTTGGAGATCAAGGAAGATTTATGGAAATTAGATCTTACACTTCCTCCAAAGACAAGTAGGTGGCACAATTGTGGCCATAAGATTTGCTTGGAGATCAAGGAAGATTTATGGCCACTAGATCTTACACTTCATCCAAAGCAATATATGTGGCAAAATTATGGCCATACAAGTTGCTTGGAGATCAAGGCTCTTTGGACTATAAATAAGTGGAGCACCAACATGGCATATCATCCCAAAATTTCCTTTGCGGTTGTCTTCTCCTCGACAATACTTTATCTGCAAGTGCTAGATGAAGATTTGCAATAGCATTCTCGTCCATCTCGTTCCACTTATTGTCATCTGTGATTTTCACCGGCCTTTCATTGATGGTTGTAAGGCAATTATATTTTCTCAAGATAGCCTTCATCTTCAACTTCCATAACGAGAAATGAGTCCCGTTAAACTTCTTAATCTCGAACTTTTCCGCCATTACTTCTCTCAAGAACGGTAAACAATCTTCGTTCCTTTCAATAAGGGTGAAAAATTTCTAACTTATTTTCTGATGTGGAGGATCCACTTAGTGGCAACCACAGAGCATACGATAAGTAGATATTAACACCCAAAATTTGGCTCTGATACCACTTGTTGAGATTGGACGTGACTTAATGGATCAAGATCGCACCTACAATAGATTGAGAATAACAATAATAACAAAAAAGAAGAGAAGGAATAACACGATGATTTTACGTGAAAACCCCCTAAACAAATTAGGGTAAAAAACAACCGGCAAGGATAGAAGAATTCCACTATAAAAATAGAAGTTACAAATTTTCTCTCTTATGATGGAAGTACAAACTCTCCAAACTTTCTCAGAAAAAATTCATTTTCTATTTTTATCTCACACTCACTTTGGATTTGGAAATTTTAGGATGATATGCTCCACCTATTTATAGTCCAAAGAGCCTTGATCTCCAACCAACTTGTATGACCATAATTTTGTTACATACTTTGGATGAAGATCTAGTTTGATCTCCAAGAAAATCTTATGGCCACAATTGTGTCACCTACTCGTATGAAGTGTAAGATCTAATGGTCATAAGTCTTCCTTGATCTCCAAGCAAATCGTATGGACACAATTTTGCCACATATTGTCTTTGGATTAAACTTTATTATTTAACAACCTCAATGTTTAGAGGTATTTTGAATAATTTAGTACATTTTAAAATAATGTTAGAATTTTGTTCTTGAACTTTTTGCTACTAATCTTTCTAGCTAATGGATGGGGAACTTGATAGATCATTTATGGAGTATGTGGTTACTCTTAATAGTTATTTGGTACAGATTAAAATTTATTTTGCCTCAAAATAATGGTTTGATATATATTCAAACAACGTTAAAGCAGGGGCGGATTTACCTTAGGCCCAGAGGGGGCTCGAACCCCCCCTCAACTATGACAGCTTACTTAATTTGTATATAATATGTGGCAAATTTTTTAAAATTATTTTTGAGCTTAGTGGTAAATGCATGTTTAGCCCCTCTCACCACTCAGGTTCAAGTCCCATCTTTGTATTTTTTGTGGTTAATTTTATTTTAGCCCCTCCTGACTTAAATTTGGTTAATTTTATTTTAGCCCTTCATGACTTAAATTTTTGGATCCGCCCGTTAAAGTGTTAATAGACATGCACTTCTTTTCTCTAGATCAGAGTTCGGAATCAAAATAATAATAATATCTTGTTTTTAAATTATATCTCATACATCTAGTGGAGTAAAATATCAACCACATTTGTGTGAGAGGATCTGTTTGATTAATTACTTTTGGCCAAACTTAATAATGTTGTTTAATTTATCTTAAAGAATTGATACCATGTTTTTCTTAACAAAAATTGATAAAATAATCCAAATTTATTTATTTATTTATTTATTTTTTAATTCTGCAATATGAGATTAAGGGAATCAAATCTCTAATTTCTTAATTAATGGATGGTACTTTCTTATTCAAGTTTAACTATGTTTTTGTTGACCCTAAAATCCAACTAATCGAACTTAATTAACAAAAATTATCCAAACTAAACTATTTGTGACAACACAGCATATTCAAAACACGGTACAAACATACTGATTGATTGAACCTTTGTTTTGATTGATTCGTCCTTTTCTAATTTCAACTTTCAGGTCGATTATCAAGATAAAATTGAGTGACAACCTAACAAGAAGATGAATTAAAAAAAATATATAAAAGTAGATAATAACAATGAATAATTATTGCATTTGGATTAGACTTAGATTTATAATTAAGGCTCATTCTAATTATTTGATTATTATGATGAAAAATAAAAGGGAAGACATATTTCATTATAAGGTTTATAAAGAGTTTACATGAGATTTTCTGCTTGGCTAAGTCGGGGGCATGATTCTGATATCACTTATAAGGGAACAATGACCGTGATATCTCTTCAATGGTATGATATTGTCCACATTGAACATAACCCTCGTGGTTTTACTTTTGATTTTACCTAAAATGTTTCAAATTATTGGAGATAGTTGTCATCACTTATATATCCATAATGTCTCCCTTATCTAGTCAATGTGAGACTCAGAATTCTGTGTCGATAGTCAGATTAACTATCTTCAAGGGTATGAGATCTTTTAGGTGAAACCAAAAGCAAAGTCATGAGAGTTATGTCTAAAGTGAACAGTATCATATCATTGTGTAGATATCGAAGTCGTTGTCCTCTTATAATAAGTGGTATCAGAGTCATGTCCCCGACTTAACTTTATCGACAAAAAATATTGTGTCGATAGAATTCTCTCTAGTCTAGAACAAAGAAGTGGGTGAGCTAAAAAAAACTTAGTCCTAGTGAATCTGTGGTTGAGCTTAAAAAAAGTAATAAGCTCAAGATCAGTAAACCAAAGAGGGCTCGATGAAATTTTGTTCGAAGAGAGAATTGTTTGGGAATACAATCAAAGTCTCACATTGACTAGATAAGGGGGAGATCATGTGGGTATATAAGTGAGGACTACCATCTCCAATGATATGAGGCTTTTAGGGTGAAACCAAAAGCATAGTCATGAGGGTTATGCCCAAAGTGGACAATATCATACTATTGTGGAGATATCTATAGTCGTTGTCCTCTTAATTTAATTATTGTTTGAACTTAGCTGATTTAAGTAGCTCAAATGATGTTAGACATATATTTCTTTATTATAGATCGTAAGTTCAAATTTTCACTCTCTATAAACGACTACTTGCAAAGTTCTCGTGTTGCATTCCACCCTTTTGAACGAGAGACTCATACTTGGCTTGTTGACATACTTTCACTTGCTCACAACTTTTATTCCATATTTTTCGTATGTGTTTAGGGAACGCAGCAAATTCGTTCATGCAACATTATCTTTTTTATGATCGATAGACTTTCTTCCTTGGTTATTGTTCTTAGGTCATGTTTACATCCCTCCAAACGTAATCAATCAAGGATAATTCTGACGGTTGGACTCACATCCATTACATTTGATGGCGTTTACCAAAATGCAAACGTAATTAAAGTGTGGGCTCCACCTCAAAATTTGCAATCCAATTAATTACCCCATTTTTCTACCACCTTAGGGGTGTTCAATCAGATTATCATTGAAGATTACATGAGTCCCACCAATTTATAACTCATTTCATTCCATAAATGCTCATTCTCTCTCTTTGCATCACTTAGACTTTGTAAAGCAGAGCAAATAGGCAGCAAGACAATGAAAGGGATAAATTCCTTCTTGTATCTTTTGTATTGGTATGTATTTCTATATATTTGGCCTGTAGCCTAGCAGTGGTATATATACAGGAAAAGAATGAGGACAATGATACAAGAGAGGGTAAAACCCTAGACACGTGTCAGCTACAACTTGTGAGAAAAGTCTTAAATTCATCATTCCAGGCTCGTGGCGCTTGTTTGAGGCTATAAAGAGCCTTGTGAAGCTGACAGACATGATGCGGTTTCGAAGGATCAACATAACCTGGGGGTTGTGTCATATAGACAGCTTCTTTAAGTATGCCATTGAGGAAGGCGTTATTGAAATCCAATTGGCGAAGTGACCATCCATTTGAAACAGCGAGAGCCAAAACGACTCGGATAGTAGACGCTTTCACAACAGGACTATATGTTTCAAAGAAATCAATACCTGGGTGCTGATGGAAACCCTTAGCAACGAGACGTGCTTTATGTCTTTGAATCGACCCATCAACATTTTGCTTCAACCGAAATACCCATTTACACCCGACAACATTTTGATGCGCAGAGGGGGGGACAAGAGTCCATGTGTTGGAGCGATGAAGAGCGGAGATTTCTTCATCCATGGCCACACACCATTTGGGTGTAGCAAGAGCAGTAGACACCCTCGTCGGTTCAACAAGAGACCAGTCAGTAGTTTTAGAAACAGTCCATGCTTTGGGGCGAAAAACACCAGCCTTTCCTCTGGTGACCATGTGATGATCATTGACAACAGGTAACGGGGTGGGATTATCTGGAGAGAAAGGCTGTGTTGGAGAAGTAGAGGGGGGGATCGATGGTGAAGATAGTGAGAGGTTAGGGCTCAGTTGTGAACAAGATGAAGTATGAGGTGCAGATATTGGTGTTGGGCTGGGAGTTGACTGAACTTTCGAAGGTGAAGTTGGGCTATGGACGGATGTATGACGAGTGGAGTTAGTGGGCTGAGGAGTTGGGCTTGGAAGCACAGGTGTTAAGAGTGGTGCGGATGATGTTGGGCTGAACCAATGTAAAATGGAAGGGGTTGGGGATGGCACTTGAACCGGCAAGGATCTGTTGGTGAAACCGGTTTTGAAAGGAAAATGGTCTTCGTTGAACCGAACATGACGAGTGATGAAGATCCGTCCTTCGACATTCAAACAGCGATGACCTTTGTGAAGAGGAGAAGGACCGAGGTAGACACACTGCTCTGAATGTGGAGAGAACTTATGCTTCTGAAACGGTCGAAGATTTGGATAGCAGGCACATCCAAACACTCGAAGATCACGAAGATTCAATTGTTGATCAACCAAGACGCTCATCGGAGAGCAGTGTTTTAGGGTTGGAGACGGTAGACCATTGATGAGAAGAACTGCATTTTGAAATGCAAACCACCAAAAATGCAGAGGCATTGATGCCTGAGCTAGCAGTGTGAGCCCAATTTCAACCACATGCCGATGTTTTCGCTCAGCTCTGCCATTTTGAGCGGACGTATACGGGCAGGAGAAACGTGTGACTATACCCAGATGTCGACATATTTGGGCAATTGGTTTAAACTCACCACCACCATCCATTTGAACGACCTTGATTGAGGTATTAAACTGGGTTTGTACGAAATTTTGGAACTCTTTAAAGGCTATTACCGCATCACTCTTCTGTTTTAGGGGAAACAACCAGGTGAAACGACTGAAGTCATCAACAAAAATAATATAGTATCGATATCCATCTGAAGACAAAACAGGTGCTGGTCCCCACAGATCTGTGTGAACAAGGGCAAATTTCGTTTTGGCATGAGATTGAGACAACGAGTATGGTAGAGCACACATTTTTCCAAACTGACAAGCTTCGCAAAAGGAGGTATCCTCATTTACTGAAAGTTTCATATTACATTCATTAAGTACTTGATGCAAGGTTTTAACAGACGGATGACCAAGGCGCCTATGAAGAATGACCTTGGTGATCACTACATTAGCCTGAGGAAACTCAACTGGAAAACAATAAGCAGAATTGACAGAAGAAGATGAGAAGCCAGATGGCTGGGCAACTTCAAACTTGGTTGAGTGAGAAGCAGCACCACTGCCATTATTTATAAACGATCCAGCTGAAGCAACACGGTAGAGACCATCCTTAAGAGTTCCCCTCAGCAGCTCCATTCCCGTAGATTTGTCCTTAATCACACAAAAGTCAGAATGAAATTCAATATAGATATTGTTATCCTGAGCTAGCTTGGACACACTGATAAGATTCTTAGCAATTGTAGGAACACATAAAATGTTTTGTAATTGTAGAGAGCCAACAGATGAAGCAATAGAAGAAGAGCCTATGTGAGAGATTAGTAACTTGTTACCATTACCAACCACAACTGATTCTGTACCTGTGTAATCTGTTTTGTTGGTGATGAAATTTGGATTGGCAGTCACATGGCTTGAAGCTCCACTGTCGGCATACCAACTGGGATCAACCACACTCTCAGGGGTAGCTATTGTTGAGCTTGTAACCATAGCAGAGGGATGGGGCCTGAACAACTGATTAGTAGGAGAAACAGAGGGAGTTTGAGGTTGATTCTGATGGTACTGATTTTCCCTTTGATGAGTGTTGTGTGGGTTGTTGACATCCGGGAGAAATCTAGAGAAGCAGATGGCTGCAGTGTGGCCATGTTTGCCACAAACTTGGCACTGAGACTGACGACCAGTGGACCCATTGTTCCAGCGACCACGCCCTCGTCCACCACGGCCTCCTCGATATCCTAATGATGTGGAGTTTGAGTTGTTCATGGAGGACTGATTTGGAGAGCGATTTGTTGCCGGATAGGAGTTCTGTCCTCGAGTTTGGGTCAGATTCACAGAACTAGACCCACTCGTTAGAGAGAGGTTGGAGAGTCCGGTCTTGAGGGCTACTTGGTATTCTAGTCTTTTCTCATAGGAAAGAAGATCTGTCTGCATTTCAGACCAACTGATGTGTGATTTTCCTTGAAGCATTACAACAACCGGGTTGTAATCCTCATCGAGTCCAGATACAACTTGAGAAATGAGATCAGTGTGGGAAATGGGACTCCCAGCTAGTGTCAGTCCATCAGAGAATTTCTTCATAGTGACGAGATACTCACTCATTTTCATAGCACCCTTGCGAGTTTGTTGAAAGAGTCGTTTGAGGTAGTCGACCTCTGCTCTTGATTGTATCCCAAAGAGATCATTGATAGCATCCCAAAGTTCTTTTGAAGTGTAAAACCCCATGACCTGCATTGCAATTTCTGGTGACATTGAATTGTAAAGCCATCCAAGGAGAAGTTGATCAATTGTTACCCATCTGGTGAACTCAGGGTTCACTTCTTTTTTAAATTTTGTTTCCACAGCAGCTTGCAGTTGGACAGTGCTCGAGCTATCTCCCGATTCTTCAGCTGGAGTAGGCACGATCGGAGTTAAAGTGTATTGTTCTGGACAGAGGTCTGTTCCATTTAGGTGCCTCTCAAGTTGATAGCTCCTGAGGATTGGCCAAGCAAGCGTTTGCCATAAAAGGAAGTTTGTTCTATCTAGTTTGATAGAGGTGATCTGATTAACCAGCTGGTTTAGGGGAGGTCTGGAGTAACCACTGTTTGAGCTTGAAGGAGAGAAAAATAAGGGAAGGGACCGATTGACGTTTGCCATTTGTTGGCTCTGATACCAACTTAGACTTTGTAAAGCAGAGCAAATAGGCAGCAAGACAATGAAAGGGATAAATTCCTTCTTGTATCTTTTGTATTGGTATGTATTTCTATATATTTGGCCTGTAGCCTAGCAGTGGTATATATACAGGAAAAGAATGAGGACAATGATACAAGAGAGGGTAAAACCCTAGACACGTGTCAGCTATACAATGGTGAAGCTATAACAGAAAAATACATAGAGAATAATTCCAGAACATTCTTCCAGCTATGATTCCACATCATGTGATGATTCATTTGATTGACTGTGTTGACTGCCATGTAGATCTTCTGTAATAGCATCACCCACATGCAACTTCTTCAAGGGCTAGTGGAATCGAGACCACAATCGCAAACCCATTTACGATGAGACTTACCCTTTTTATAGAAACGTCTGGAATTATTTGAGGAACCAGAGTGACGATATTGGTTCGATCAATTCATGGAAATGTGTGGCCCAATTGTCGCACATTGATCCGTTCAGATTTTTGGATCTGTTGAGAAATAGGAATATTGAGTTAGTTGGTGACTCTTTGAAGGAGAATTTCTTGACTTCTTCCTTTTGTGTAGTCTTAGAGATAAGTGGTAAAGGAAAGGAGTTTGGCATAAATAAACCCAGATCGTCTTCAACCTCCTTGTCGTCGCAATAAGACACAGAAGATGAAAAAAAAAATCCAGACTTACACGATTCGCCAAAAGTATACGGTTCCAATAACAATCATAATCACGATTGTACACACGATTATATCCGAAGGTATTATGGTAAATTCACGAATGATTACGTGCAAGTAGACACTACCAATGAAAATCAGACTACGTTTGAATTAGCTTTAAGTAAACACTATCAAAAGTAAATCAATTATGATTGAAGCCTTAGGGCATGTTTGGGAGTGATTTTGGCATGACCAAAATCAATTTTTTCATTGCCAAAATCACTTCCTTTCAAATAAATATGTTTGGCAAAAGATAAAATTGATTTTAACTAAATTTAAAATTATTTAAAATTGATTATTAAAACATTAGTTGACAGGTGATTTTGTTTGAGGTGATGGACCGAGAATCACCACTCAAATTTGACTTCATTTTATTCAAATGTGAAAATACTAATTTATCCTTCTATTCAAGAAAAAATTTTAATCTATAGATAACAGGTAATGTTCGTCATCGACACAAATATATATCCCAAGAAATGTGAAAATTGTTAATTTGCTCTCATTCTATTCAAATGTGAAAATACCAATTGATCATTCTATTTAATGCCCTTTCGATAATTTAGCAATTCTAAAATTAATTTTGAAACCAAACATTAATAATTCAAAATCACTTATCATTCAATGAAAATCACTCCAACCAAACATGAAAATGATTATATGAAAATCAATTTTACAAAATTAATTATACTTAAATCACTAATCTAACAATCACTAATTCAATAATTACTCTCAAACATACTCTTAATTCATTAGGATTATTGGAGAAATTTCATTACGTTTTAGTAAACCTGAACAGTTTAGTGGGATGGGAAAGACTGTTCTCATAGCCCACATGGCAAGTTTAATACAAGCATTATTTCAACCAAAAGAAAAAATCTCACTTTCTAATTTATGATGTAATATTAAACTAAAAAAAAACTATTTTTAGTGTGATCATGCCAATAAAATTATATAGTTAGAGAAAACTTTTTAATATATATAAGAAATTTAGACTTTTAAATTATAAAAAGGTTAAATTATAAAAAATATCCTTAAATTATGGATTGATTTTAAAAATACTGTTTGTATTTTCAAAAGTCTAAAAAATATTCCTAAACTAAACTTTCAAATGTTTATAAAAATACTTGTAGATTATGAAAAATGCTTAAAAAATACCCTCAACGCACACAAAAAATTGATGTGAACCATTCAATTTTAATTTATACTTATGTGACATGAAAAAAATGAAAATGAAAATGTAGACGCCTAAAGTGTAAAAAAATCCACATTTTCATTTTTTACACAAGTACAGGTTAAAATTTAACCGTCCACATCAATATTTTGTGTGTTGTTAATGTTGAAGACATTTTTCATAGTTTAAGGATATTTTTGAAGCATTTTTCATTATTTAAAGGTATTTTTAAAAAATTTAAAAGTTTAAGAATATTTTTGAAATGAAACGCATAGTTCAAGAGTATTTTTACTAATTTAACCTTATAATATTGATCCTCTAGTTTTGTTGTAAATACATATTTAAATTTTTTTTAAAAAAAATTGTTTAAAAAAACATAGAGAAACTCAACTCTTTAATTGCTACCAAGATTTGACACTTTTTTTTTTTTAGATTGTAATAATCAATAAACTCAAATAACTATTATTAATCAAACCAATCTATATCATATTTTATTTCTTTTGTCGCCAACACAAGTTGTTTGTCGCCAACACAAGTTCAACTGATATAGTGTATGAACTATGAGCAAGAGGTCTCAAATTTGAATCCCCTTCCCACATGTTGTCAAAAAAAAAAATATATATATTATTTCGTTCGTGAATCAATTTTTTAGACGGCACAATTTTCTAATTTCTTTTAAATAATTTTTCATTGTTTTGTGCTCTCACTTTTGATGGATTAATTACGTAATAATTGTGTCATTTCACATTTTACCACACAATTTAGAAGAAAAAAACACATAAAAGAGAAGAAAATGCATCGAAAATTAGTTTATCAATATGATTTAGATTCTTTATTTTTCATTTCTAAATTTAAAATTTTGAAATAAATTCAACATCCATAAGATAAGATTTCATCCATACATTATCACATTTTTTCATTGAAGTCAGTCGAGCTAAATGATCAGCCACTAGATTCCCTTCTCGAAACGTTCAACTAAACTGCACCACGAGAATGTCCAAAATATGCTCAAGAATGTTCGCAATAAGCACACCTACCTCTGAAACATCTTCTCCTCCGTGAGACTGAAAGAGTTCAAACATACAAGAGCAGTCAATTTCTACAATAATAAACGGTCGAAAACTCAAGCTACAAGTCACCTACACATCCTCGGCCATCGCCACACTCCCGACATTCCTCACCCCTTTCGAGGCTGCAAACAAAAACTATCTCTGCCGCATCTCGAACCACCACCCTAGTCTTCACCCTTTCTTGCCTCTTGTCTACCGCCGGCCGCGGAGACCACCTTACCCCACCCCACCCGTAAAATAACAAATTTAGGTGCACAGTATATACAGATTTCTTAATCAATTAATACAATTTTGTTATTAAACAAAAAAAAAAATATATATATAATATTTATTTCTAAAATTAATAATAATATTGAAAAGACAAATATGTAATATGTGATAGCCTATTATATATACCATTAATGTGTTTTAACATGTATTTCTTATTTCATTTTTTTGCTTTAAACATTTATCACTTTTTTTTAGTTGGTATTTTTTATTTTATTTAAAAAAATAAAAAAAAAACTCTTTTTTACCCTAAATTTTGAATATAATTTCCATTTGGTCCTTAAATTTCAAAATGTCACATTTTTACCTAGGAGTTTTGAATTTAGTTTGCATTTGATCCTATGTTTCATGATTTTACACTTTTACCCATAATTTTTTACTAATGTCCACTTTTGATCTTTTGCTTAAATTTTTTATTAATTAATTTAGAATAATTAAATTAATTACAATTAAATTATTTTTCACCAATTTTTTGGTCACTATTTTAAAATGTTTGTGGTTGTTTGCACGGTGCATGATCAATCAACCCTCACTCTGCGCCCACTCACCCGTTGCACCAAGTGGTTGTTTGATAATTTTTATGATGAAAATCTTCCCTAGGGCAGAATCGCTCACCCACTCTCTACTATCTTAGGCGGAGCGCTCACCCACTCTCTACTATCTTAGGCGGAGCGCTTACCCACTCTCTACTATCTTAGGCGGAGCGCTTACCCACTCTGGGCTATCTAGGTGATGTGCCCACTCACTCGTTGGTGGTTGTTTGATAATTTTTATGAAAATTTGCCCTAGGGTAGAATCAAACCCCCACTCTCTGCTATCTTAAGGCGGAGCGCTCACCCACTGCACCAAGTGGTTGTTCGTTAAAATTTGGCTCAATTTGGGCAGTAGGTAATAATGCATGCCTCGTGCGTGGTATGCAGGATCAATAATCAACCCCCACTCTGGGCTATCTAGGTGATGCGCTCACTCACCCGTTGCACCAAGTGGTTGTTTGATAATTTTTTTTGAAAATCTGCCCTAGGGCAGAATCGAACCCCCACTATCTGCTATCTTAGGCGGAGCACTCACCCACTGCACCAAGTGGTTGTTCAAAAATTGAGCCCAATTTGGGCGGTAGGTAATAATGCATTTAAATTCATGCCCCGTGCGTGGTTTGTTGCACATGTGCAGACTTTAAATCATTCATGCCCCATGTGGTTTGTTGCCCAGGTGCAGGATCAATCAACCCCACTCTAGACTATCAGGTGCAGGATCAACTATTTTAAAATGTTCGACATCATAATTATTTAAAATTAATTAACAGTTAAAACCAGGGACCAAAAATGAGTATTAGTGAAAATTGAGGAGTAAAAATGTAAAATCCTAAAAATCCAAATAAAAATTAAATTCAAAATTCAAGAGTAAAAATATAACATTTAGGGTGTGTTTGGGGGCACCAACTTAGAGTTAAATGAACTGAATTATTATAGTTATTATAATTTCGTATACGTTTGTCCTACCAACTATTATAATCCTCTGTAACTATATCTTCAATAGTGTATTATTCTCAAATATTATAACCTATAAACTATTATAATCACGTACTATAATAATCAATTAAAAACGTCTCAAACACTCCCATAGAACCCGAGCAAATAGAAGCCATAATCAAAACTTAGTTACCAAAAATGTATTTTTTTTTTCTTTAAAGGACACTTGATGTCACTTACTTTTTAGTTATTATTGACCTATTTTTTCTTACATGGTTTTATTTTACACATGCACTTAGACCTCGTATTTTCTTTGAATAATCTCTAATATTTCTCTAGCTTATATTTACATCAAATTGTTACTAATTCATTTTACGGATATACCTTTTCTCACGAGTCTATGTCTAGGTCGGCTTACTAACTTATTCTCCACATACATTTTTTATTTTTTTATTAAAATATTTTTTTAAAAAAATTAATCATCCAAAAAGGATAACTTTAAATTTAAATGTCGATATCGACGAAAATATCGAGATCTCAATTTTATGAAAATTACGATGAAAATATCGATAAAAAATGTCGATGTGGATGAATATTTATGAAAGATTTTTAAAAATAATTTTTAAAAATATATATATTTCAATTATTAAATTAACATTTTGTACTTTTAAATGAGTTAAAATATACTTATTATAATATTATATTCATGTACAATTTTGTTTTTCATTGATTTTGTACGATATGATAGAGATGTCGATTCACCCCTCATATCGATGTTGAACTTATGAATATGTGGAAATGTCGACGATTTTTTTTTTTTTTTTTTTTTTTTGAATAAAGAAAGACAAGTTCATCAACTAAAGAAGCAAAAGGTCAGAAGACAAAGTTTCGGAAAGCCACTTAGGTGGGCTTCCTCCCCACTCTGCTGTCATCCCCTCCGCACTAGAATGACGAGCCAAAACATGAGCGGCTCGATTCTGAGACCTAGAAATATGACTAAAATAAAAAGTTGCACCAGAGGCAATCTGTCGATGAATTTCGGCAAAAAAAAGACCTACTTCTGAGAGGTCCTCTTCTACACCCTGGATGAGTTTAATCACTTGTAAGCAATCAGACTCCACGTGAATAAAATCAGGATAACTCTGGGAAATAGACTCAAGACCACAAATAGCTTGAGCTTCAAGAACACTTATCAGCCATTCTTCTTTGGACGATCAACAACCAGCCGAAATGACCGACCCTGTTGAGTCTCTCGAATGACCCATGCAATTGCACCTCGCTTCTTGGTCGTATTCCAAGACGCATCACAATTTAGTTTCCAATGACCTCGCGGAGGACAAATCCATCGATCATCCCTTAAAAGCATTGTATTCGCCACCTGCTCAGTTGGAAACTCTCGGTTCGTCTCGACCTTGTCTCCTAGTTCTCAGATACTTGACTCTATTAAGGCCAGTAGCGATTGGAAGTTTTGATTCCCTCCTCCATGAAGTATTTTGTTTCGATACTCTTAAATTTTCCAAACTACGATGAACAGAATCTTCCTAGTCGAATCATCTGCCTAAGCCCACATCCAATCAAAATGATCCTTCTCGGTCCACCTGTCCCTGTTAACACCAAATAAACACAAATTAGGAGACCAAAACTTAGTCTACAAATGTTTTGTTAATTTAAAATATCTACGAAAATTTAATACTATGGCTGCAATTTTTTTCATTTCTTGTCGTTTAATAGGAAAGGGATTAGGTTGAATACATTTTCTTTAATAAAAATGAACTGTTTTAATATAACAATAATGGAGTCAAGATTATTTTAAATAATAATAAATACAACAATGGAGTTAAGATTATGTCATGTCAACTATGAGTTCTTTTTTTACATGTTTAATGTGTTGATTTCCTTCACTTTTTTCTTAAAGGAAGACGAAGAAAAAAAATGAAGACGCAATATATTACATTAATAAACAAGAATGAAAGGGAAAAGAGAAAAAATATATATTATTTTTTTTATTAATTAATTCCCTCAAACAGAGAAATATCATCTTCCCCTTTTCAACACAGTCATTCCAAGTCGGTAGAATGCCTTTAAATGGATGACACGTCGCGAAATTGTTTAAAAAAATAATATATTTAATAGAGTAGGTCGAGTCAAACAACCATTTCGCCACGTGTCATTCATTTAAAGGGATTGATATGGAAAAATTTCATACCGATGTACTAGAAATTCTCCCACTTCTCAAACGAAGGGACAACTGACACAATAATATTATTTTTTATTTTAAGAAGTCAGTCTCTGTATATTATTATTATTTTTTATTTTAGTAAATCGATTTATTATTATTATTATTTATTTTAGTTTTAGGCTTTTATTGAGCTCATCGATTTCAATTGTGAATGTAGTAAAACTCACCGACGTTGATTTCGATCCGAGTTAATTTTCAATTTATTTGGGTTGACCCCTAGTTTCTAAAGTCCTTGATTTTGATCTTAAAAAGAATAAAAACATATTTGATCATTTTTTTTTAATTATTGAAAAAGGAGAGAGAATTGCATTGCATTTGGTAATAGCATCTTTTCCTTTTTATTTTTTGAAAAAAGGTAATAGCTTTTTGTTGTGTTTCGTTGTTCTCTCAAATTTTAAAAATTAAATTTGTACTTGAATTTGGTTAAATTAAATATTTCTTATGCATTTTATAATTCAAAAAATGGTAAATAATAATTTTATTTATGTTTTTGAAAAAGTGGTAGTAGTTTATTATTATTATTATTTTTAAAAGATTAAAAAAAACAATATTCACTTAATCATCATTTAAATGTAAATAGAGATATATTTTTGTCAAGTGAAAAATTAAGATATTTGATAGAACTTAATAATCTACTATTTTTATAACTTAAAAAGGATAACACATAATAAAATGTATCCAAGTCAAAATCAACTTTCACATCACTCCAAAGACACTCTGATTTTTCATTATATGATCTATATTCTATTTATATCTAAAAGGCTCTAGGTCCAAATATAAAATTAGTAGAGCATATCTAAAGAGTTTAAGTATGAAGATTCTTTTATTGACAATTATTTAAGATATGACACTTAAATAAATAAAATCAAAAATCAAAAGGGATTTAATTAATGCAAGGTGGAAGTTTGACGTTCACCTCTTTTCGATCATTTTTAAACTTTTGATCTTATGGTCGATAATGCATATTTATGTCAATTGAGAACTATATTCGATTTGACGATAAATTATTATACGTAAAAGTTAAACCTCATTGCATTCAAATGAGAAGATTTAGTTAAGTTGTTGGGTTAATTTATCTTATGCTAATACGGTATATTTATGATTAATTGAACCATCAAGGGTTGGACCTAGTGGTCATGAACGAACTTGAGACTTCAATGCCCTCCTGGTGGGAATAACGAATCGGGAAACATAATAATTTCTGGTTGACCATGTTAATCCTTGATGGCTACCTACCTAGAAATTACTACGGAGTTTTCTTGACCCTACAAATATAGGATCGTTGATAGCTAAGTTAAATAACTTAGAAATTACTACCGAGTTTTCTTGACCCTACAAATGTAGGGTGGTTTGATAGCTAAGTTAAATAACCTAAGTTTATTTTCTTTTCTCTATTTGCTTCACCTTAATCCAAAAAGAAAAGAAAAAAAAATCAATCCTTCTTAAATTAGATTCCTTTGATTTGAACATTTTGATCTTCTCGTAGGATTGAAGAAAATAGATACAAGATTATTGAATTGCAATTTTTTTTAATTGTTGCAACTTAGTTTTCCAAATTACTCTATAAGAAATATTGGTTAATTCACACAAAATTAAAATTATTGTACAGCCAATATCACTTTTGAGTTACATTTCGAAACCAATATAATGAAGATGAAAACATTACAAATTCTCTCTTAATTTAATTCATTATAATTAAAAAAAAATGAGATAAAAAAAACGAAAGGAACAAAACGATCACTTTTTTTAAATACATGGATCAAAATGAACGTTTTGAAAGTACATAGATTAAGATAGACCAAATTACTTAAAAATACATAGACCAAAATAAACGTTTTGAAAGTATAGAGACCAAAATGAAAATTTTAAAAATATAAGGACGAGAATAATATTTAAAACTTAAAAAAAAACATAAACATTATAAAACCTATGAAAATAGAAAAAAGAATGAATCCCTAGGAGAAAGTGAAAGAGAATAACATATGAAGGACAATACATATCCTATCCAATCTTAAAACTTTGTTCTAAAAAACTATCATAATGTCTTTAGATATGTATACACTCATTCCTAACCATCACTTTTTTGTTATTGTTATAGCACAACAAATAATAGATTGGGCATATATGGTTTAGAAGCCTTTCATGTTCCTCCCACTTGATTCTTTTGAAGAAAAAAAAAAAACCCTATCATTTCTTCAACATGACATATTAAGGATTTTAGCTAGTTGGAATGCACTATATGTTTGTATATGTCATATATATATATATATATATATATATATATGAATGTTTTTAAATTCTAAAGCTTTTTTAAATAAGATTTTATGTTATGTTTTGTTTTGAAAGTTAGTTTAAGATCAATTGTTGAAAATAAAGATTTTAATTTTTTTTTTAACAATTTGATTAAGATTTCAATAATATTTTTATTTTTATAAGCATAGATATTATTTTAATTTTGCATAAGAATAATGGAAAACTATTATTATTAAGGGTAGATTTGGAATTTTAAACCTATGTCATAGAGAAATAAGTCTAAAATTACAATTATTTTAAAAAATTAGGAAATACATAAATGATATTATTGACAATAATTTTTTTTTTTTATAACATGTTGGGGTAAAAGATTGAATTTAGGATCTCATGGTCACTAGGCGATACATGTCGTTGAACTATGCTCTTGTTGGCATATTATTGATATTATCAATTAAACGTAGATAAGAACTCTAAAAATAATTTTATCAACCCGATAAAGTAGTATGAACTAATGAAAGAGTCAGAGGTCTGAATCTCCAACCTGCATTAATTAAATACATTTGTAAAAAAAAAAAAAAAAATTTACTTTTTAACAAGAGAGGTTATTATAACCTACAAAATTGGCCTAATGGTCATGACCTTGAGACTATTAAAATCCTCCTAACAAAAATGAGTTTAATCGTGAGTGGCTATCTACATCGGCCAAGTGTTGCAATTTTTACCCTTTAATAAGTTTTCGTTTGAAAAATCGTTTAAAAATGGTATTCTCATATACTTTAAATGAATTATTAAACATGTATATATATGGTACAAATTTAAAAGGATTTTAGAAAAAAATGACATTAAAGCTAAATTTGTATGAGTTTTGACAAAGTTATTCAACAATTAATGTGTGCAAAAACTTGTTCTTATTGAAGTTAACAAGTTTACGAAGATTCTTACATTGATTTTTGGTAAAATTAGTGAATGAATTAGCGAAAATTAATTTGAGAGTAAAAGTTGCAACATTTAACTAAATCTAGAGTCCAATTTGATGAAATTGAAAGTTTATGGTAAAAATTGATACAATATGACAAATTTAAGGGTAAAAAAATGAAATTTCCCAAATATATATATATATATATATTTTTTTTTTTTTTTACAATATGCCAACACGAACATAGCTCAATTGACATGATGTATGACTAGTGACTAAAATGTCACAAGTTCAAATCTCCCTCCCTACGTATTGTAAAAAAAAAAAAACTCTTAGTAAATAAATCATCATATTTTATTTCAGTTGAACTATGATCGTGTTAAAAATATATTTATATATATAAACTAATTCAGACATTAGTATATTGACAGATATGAGGTGTAGTCATGGGTGGAGATCCAATCTGTGGTTAAGTTGTATGGTGTGCTCCAATAAAAGAGTTCGAGCTAGACAGATTGATGACTATTTGACTTGTTAAGGACAAGGAACCCATAATATATGATATTGTCCACTTTAGGCAAAATCATTGACTTTTGCTTTTGATTTCACCCAAAATGTACCATTAGAGATAGTTGTCCCTCTTATATACCTATGATCCCTTTATCTAGTCAATGTGAGATACTACTTGTATTCTTAACAATCCTCCCCTCAACAAAGACAACAGAGTCTGGAGGAAGGGAGAGTTTGTGGCAAAATTGAAACGAAAACTTCCGACTAGAGTTTGAAGAAGAGAATTAGTAAAGAAATCAGTGCAAGGGTATCATCGAGAATTAGGAATAAGATTGTGCCCTGGACTAAAAGATTAAATCCATGACCTCTTAGTCGCTCAACCTTATGCCAATTGAGCTATGCTTAGTTGGTTTGGTTCAAGTTGCATTTTAATGTTGGGTATTATGTCCTAAAACTCGTAGTTTGTAAACTGTTTGAATGTAAATATTATATTTCAATAAAGTTGTTATTGAATTTTAGTGAATTGTGTTTGTATTAACCTATACCAATAACTAACACCATTGGCGATAGTGTGAGTACTTGAACTTCATGTGTGACATGAATGTGAATCAAGTTCAAGTAGATTGCCAAAATGGTCTATAGTATAGGGATAAGGCTGGGTACCTTATCCTGGGGACACTATTGGACGCGACTCACTTTGTATAGTACAAAACGATGTGATTCGAATCGTTTCATGTAGAGACATGTGAGTGAGGGCGTCCTGTGCAATGAGTTTGCACAAGACCGAACCAAGAAATAAAATCGCTCTTTCTTTATAACACCGTTTACTGTAAAGACCGATTTTTTCATTTGATGACTTAGGTAACTCGATCTCAATCCTGAGCTTACTATGAACTCCTGTTTATTCAACCTTATCCTTTGATTTGTACGGGTGAGAGTGGCCAGTTCGCCGACTCAATATGCCTACCATCTTGGGGATAAGATTGAATAAGTGGCTGGGGACATAGTTGTAGCAAGATTGGAATTCACTCCTACCCGCTTTAAGGGTTAGTAGAGAGGTTGTTCCCTTAAGTGCTGACTCCAGGTCTTGAACAATGGGCCCATCCTCTCCTGATCAGGGAGGAATCTGATTTGATGGTTGGACCACAAATCAATTGTTCATTAGAGGTGTCAGTGGTACTTAAGGAACAAGATATAATACAAGGGTTAAACGGTATAAATGACCCGTTGTGATTATGAACGACCTGTGAAGGATCGACTTACTGATGATAGTTATATCAACAGGACACAATATATCTACAGTGAGGAGAGTGCAGCCCTTGGACTTTAGTGGAGTCTCCGGGGGTTAACGAATGTTGGTTAGTTCGGTTGAAAGAGTTTTGACCGGATAATCTCGTATCGTTGGAGCTCATGATCTGTAGGTCCTTACGGTTCTCCTGGCTAGCTCGGATAAAGCCGTGAAACAGTATAAAAGAAAATAAAAGAATTTGAATCGTTCAAATTCGGGTTTGTGGAAGAAGAATAGACATATTTAAATATGATTTAAATATGGACATATTTAAATATGATTTAAATATAAGATTGGTCTGAAAACATGAATAGGATTCATGTGCAAAAAGTCGGTTTTCGGAAAACCGGGTTTGATTATATTATTTAACTAATATTTGATATTGATTAAATAATATTAATTAAAATATATATATATTTTATTAATTAAAAAGTTTAATTAATAAATTAATTATTATTATTTTTAATAATAATAATTTATATATATATATATATACATACATGTGTCTTACATGCACATGTAAGAAGGGTATATATATATATTGACAAATCAATCTAAAATAAAAAAAAAAAAAAAAAAAAAAAAAAAGAAAACAGAAAATCAAATTTTTGAGTGCACTTCGGGTACACTTAAGAATTGAATTGAATGTGTGAAATTCAATTTGGTTTTTGCTTCTGCCTTCTTCTTCCTCTCTGCACTTCAGAAGAAAATAGTTTTCTTCAGTGGAGCTTCTTCTTCCTTTTCTTTTGTAAAAGGAGTCCCACCACTCCGTTTCTCGGCCCGAGGATAGCGGGACTACCGTGGGTGGTCCACGAAGGTTTCGTGAGAAGGCTCGGTGAGCTCGTGAGGAGCTTCTGGCGGTGAATCTGGAGAAATACGAACGACAAGGGTATGTGTTCTAACTTCTCTTTTTTCATTGCTTTTGCATGTTTCCATTTGTTTAAATTGATGAAATTAGAGTGTCCATGATCCAAATCGCTTCCGCTGCGTTCCATCGACGCTCCATCAATTGGTATCAGAGCGTTTTTGGCCACTCAATTTCAATCAATTTAAGTTATGGTGGGTTTTATTTAGAAATTGTTTCTGAATGGATTCTAAAGTGAATATCGATTTTGGCATAGTTTCTTTTGAATTTCATTATTTGTAATTGCCCGAGATTGTATGGGCTTTAATGTATGCTAAAGAGTCTGTATTTTTAGAGTCATTAGAGTCCATATAGGGTTCTTTGTGAAAGAAGTTTGAGTTTGAAACTCGCCGAAATGTTCGGTGTAAGTTCAAACTCATTCTGGGCATTACGAGGAGAAATTCGAAGAAATTTTGGCCGAAGCGTTCGGAGGAAGCAAGTTGGTCAAAGGCGGTGCGAAGAGTTCGAAGTCCGCTCAAGGCGTGGCTTGTTGATCAAGCTTGTAATAAATTAGTTATTGCTTGCTAAATGCCAAAATCGATCCACTTTAGTGTGTTTAATTATTTATGCATTGCGAATGTATGTTTTAATTAAATTTCATGTTTGTATGTGCATAACGTATGCCATATAGATTTAAAATCCCACCGTAGGAAGCATGCTTCATGCATTGAAAATATGTTATAAGTGTTATAATATATCGTATGCATATTTGGCAATTCATGAGTTTTGATATAAAAGTTATATTAATTCATGAATTAGTTGTTGTTAATTTAATAGAATAATTGATATAAGTGTTATATTAATTATGAAATTAAATATACAACATAAGTTGCCATGGTTTTATGCATATTATAGGTTATAAATGTTATAATATATTGGATGCATGTTAATTCATGAGTATTAATATAAGAGTTATATTAATTCATGAATTTGATGTTGTTTGCTTAATAGAATAATTGATATAAGTGTTATATTAATTATGAAATTAAACATCCAACATGAGATGCATTTTGTTTGTTATAAGTGTTATAATGTATAGGATGCATGCTTAATTCATGAGAATTGATATAAGTGTTATATTAATTTATGAATTAGGAGTTGTATATTTAAGAGCATAATTGATATAAGTGTTATATTAATTATGAAATTAAATATTCAACTTGTCATGCCTTAGTGTTGCATGTTTGAGAAGCATGTAGAAGTTTGTTGTAGTAAGTCTTAGTTTTGCAAAGCGTTGTAAAATTGGCATAGACTTTTAAAATCTATAACAAAGACAAAGGCATGCTCACTTAGGGTTGAATGTATCGTTCCGTTTCATTAGATGAATAGGTCGATATCTTGTAAATGTTAAGGTTACAAGAAACTCACCCGGGGACATCCTGTTCGAGGTTTGAGGTATTTAAGCTGACGGTTTACGGAACACCTCCTACCTGGGGACCATCCGGTTCTTGAGTAAAGTTAACCCGGCTTTATGAGCATGCGTGAGTGGTGTGAGGTAATAAAGTGTTTATCACCTAGACATCATAGGTAAAAGTTTGTTTTACCTAGACTTAGACCTTATTGTCTTAGCCGGATAATGCCTGAGTAATTTACCCATTCCGTCTTAAAATACTTAGTAGAGGTGTTGAGAAGGTATATATGATATGTCCCTCTCCTCCTACGTTCTCTGTAAAGTTCACACCGTGAGAATTATGCTCGGCCTCGTGATGTCAATAGGGCATCCCCATTCGGATGGTATTTGCATAATTCAAGAGCAAGGTGAATGGAGAAAGTATTTATAGTAAGTGGGAGAAGGAAGTATGTCAATACATCCTGCGGTCTCCTCCATTGGATTGAACCGTGAGATTCCTATGTTCTGCCTGCTAGGTGCCCACAAGTGGTACCGATCCATTCGGAGGGCCGTTTCATAGAAATCGGAACATCTCAATCACCATTTATGGATAAAGAAACATAGAGTCATTCCCAACTTTGACATTTCCATTCGGTTGCATCGTTGGGGCCGCCCTATGAATTCTAAAAATGGAGGGTCACACTTACGAGATTTGCTAAGGAGTTAGTAAATCTTGACCAAACAGCGATAACTAAGATGCTATAGGAATATGAGATATTCTGGTATTAGCATTTAGTCAAGAATGTCTTGATTCAGTGAAGGGATGCTTGACTGCCCCTCGGTAGCAACCATTCTGACCCACTGAAGTATCGTTGCAGTTTAATAATGAGTTCTGGGTACATTATTATTCTTTGCTAAATTCTTGATTGGTGTGTAAATTAGGTTAAAACCTTTTCACTAATATTTATTCATTCTCTTTTCAGCATGACTAGCTCTTTTATTCACTTACTAGCTTCCGATAAGTTAACCGGCGATAACTACGCGACCTGGAAATCGAACTTGAATACGATTCTCGTTCTAGATGATCTAAGGTTCGTCTTATCAGAGGATTGTCCTCCCCCTCCTAGCTCGGATGCGACTCGAACTGTTCGAGAAGCATATGATAGATGGACAAGGGCCAATGATAAAGCCCGAGTCTATATCTTAGCCAGCATATCTGATGTGTTAGCTAAGAAGCACGAGGATATGGTTTCTGCCAAAGAAATCATGTCTTCATTACAGGAGATGTTTGGACTTCCGTCCTCATCGGTCTGTCATGAAGCCCTCAAATTCGTTTACAACTCTCGCATGAAGGAGGGAACCTCTGTTAGGGAGCATGTCCTTAACATGATGGTCCACTTCAATGTGGCGGAAGTAAACGGAGCTATTATAAATGAGTCAAGTCAAGTAAGCTTTATCTTGGAATCTCTTCCGAAGAGTTTCCTTCAGTTCAGAACCAATTTGGTAATGAACAAGATAAAGTATAATTTGACTTCTCTCCTCAGCGAGCTGCAGACCTATCAGTCCCTACAGACTTCTAAAGGAAAAGAGAAGGAGGCAAATGTTGTCACTTCTAGGAAATTCCAAAAGGGGTCGTCTTCTGGGAGTAGGTCTGAACTTTCTTCTATTAAGAATAAGAGTATTCAAAAGAAGAAGAAAGATAAAAGGAAGGGAAAAGCACCTGCTACTGCTAAGAGCAAGAGTAAAGCTACAGACAAAGGAAAATGTTTCCATTGTGGTGTAGATGGGCACTGGAAACGCAATTGCCCAAAGTATCTTGCAGAGAAAAAGGCTGAGAAAGAAAGACAAGGTAAATATGATTTACTTGTTGTTGAAACATGTTTAGTAGAACATGATTGTCATACCTGGATACTTGATTCAGGAGCTACTA
Source organism: Herpetospermum pedunculosum (assembly GCA_028017165.1). Taxonomy (NCBI): domain Eukaryota; kingdom Viridiplantae; phylum Streptophyta; class Magnoliopsida; order Cucurbitales; family Cucurbitaceae; genus Herpetospermum; species Herpetospermum pedunculosum. The sequence continues at coordinate 6,196,758 of CM051524.1, read as the reverse complement.
ACCATGTTTGTTCTTCTTTTCAGGAAACTAGTTCTTGGCAGCCACTTTCTCGCGGTGAGATAACTCTCAGAGTTGGAACTGGAGAGGTTGTCTCAGCTGAAGCAGTGGGAGCTGTAAAGTTGTTGTATAGAGATAGTTTCATTTTACTAGAAAATGTACTCCTGGTTCCTACCTTCCAGAGGAATCTTGTATCTATATCTTGTTTGTTAGAACAGTTGTATAAAGTATCTTTTGTTTATAATGAAGCGTTCATTAGCAAAAGAGGTGTACGTATTTGTTCTGCGAAACTTGAAAACAACTTGTATGTGTTAAGACCAACCGAAGCCAAAGCTATTTTGAACACTGAAATGTTTAAAACAGCTGAGACTCAAACTAAAAGGCAAAAACTTTCTCCAAGTACTTATCTTTGGCACTTAAGACTAGGTCACATTAATCTCAATAGGATTGGGAGATTGGTTAAGAGTGGTCTGCTAAATCGTTTAGAGGACAACTCTTTACCGCCATGTGAGTCTTGTCTTGAGGGCAAGATGACCAAACGATCTTTTTCTGAAAAAGGTCATAGGTCCAAAGAACCTCTAGAAATCGTGCATTCGGATCTCTGCGGTCCTTTGAATGTCAAAGCACGAGGAGGGTATGAATATTTCATCAGTTTTATTGATGATTATTCTAGGTACGGTTATCTTTATCTAATGCATCATAAGTCCGAAGCTCTTGAAAAGTTCAAAGAGTATAAGGCAGAGGTTGAGAACACATTAGGTAAATCGATAAAAACACTCCGATCAGATCGAGGTGGAGAGTATATGGATTTAAGATTCCAGGACTATATGATAGAACATGGAATAGTATCTCAACTCTCAGCACCAGGAACACCACAGCAGAATGGTGTGTCCGAGAGGAGAAATAGAACCCTGTTAGACATGGTTCGATCTATGATGAGTTATGCTCATTTGCCTAGTTCGTTTTGGGGATATGCAGTAGAGACTGCAGTATATATTTTGAACATGGTTCCCTCTAAGAGTGTTTCTGAAACACCTTATGAGTTATGGAGAGGGCGTAAAAGTAGTTTACGTCCCTTCAGGATTTGGGGGTGTCCGGCACATGTGCTAGTACCCAATACAAAGAAGTTGGAACATCGTTCAAAATTGTGCCTATTTGTAGGTTACCCCAAGGAAACGAAAGGTGGTCTATTTTATGATCCTCATGAGAACAAGGTACTAGTATCGACTAATGCCACGTTCTTAGAGGAAGACCACATGAGAGATCATCAACCGTCGAGCAAAATTGTTTTGTCCGAATTTTCCAGGAAAGCTACAGACGGATCAACAAAGGTTGTTGATCAGGCTGGTCCTTCTCAAGAGTTGAGAAAACCTCGACGCAGTGGGAGGGATGTAAGACAGCCCGACCGCTACATCGGCTTGTCTGAAACTCAAGTCGTCATACCTGATGATGGCGTTGAGGATCCATTGACCTTTAAACAGGCAATGAATGACATAGACAAAGACCAGTGGCTTAAAGCCATGGATCTCGAAATGGAGTCTATGTACTTCAATTCGGTCTGGGATCTTGTAGACCAACCAGATAGTGAAAGACCTATCGGTTGCAAGTGGATCTACAAGAGAAAACGAGACCAAGCCGGTAAGGTGCAAACCTTTAAGGCTCGACTTGTGGCAAAAGGTTATTCCCAATGAGAAGGGGTGGACTATGAAGAAACCTTTTCTCCTGTTGCCATGTTAAAGTCGATTAGAATACTCTTATCCATTGCTACATTTTATGATTATGAAATCTGGCAAATGGATGTCAAGACTGCCTTTCTGAATGGTAATCTTGAGGAGAGTATCTATATGGCTCAACCAGAGGGATTCATACTTCAGGGTCAAGAGCAAAAGGTTTGCAAGCTTAATCGATCCATTTATGGGTTGAAGCAAGCATCTAGATCCTGGAATATAAGGTTTGATACGGCGATCAAATCTTATGGCTTTGAACAAAATATTGACGAACCTTGTGTTTACAAGAAAGTAGTCAATACTGTTGTAGCTTTCTTAGTCTTGTACGTAGACGATATACTACTCATTGGGAATGATGTAGGGTTCCTAACTGACGTTAAGAATTGGCTAGCGACCCAATTCCAAATGAAAGATTTGGGAGAGGCTCAGTTTGTTCTAGGGATTCAGATCATAAGGGATCGTAAGAACAAAGTGCTAGCGCTGTCTCAAGCATCTTATATTGACAAGGTGTTGTCAAGATATTCGATGCAGAATTCCAAGAAAGGTTCGATGCCTTTTAGGCATGGAATTCACTTGTCTAAGGAACAGTCTCCTAAGACACCTCAAGAGGTTGAGGATATGAGACGAATTCCCTATGCATCTGCAGTTGGTAGTCTCATGTACGCTATGTTGTGTACACGACCCGACATCTGCTATGCAGTAGGAATTGTCAGTAGGTTCCAGTCCAATCCAGGATATGATCACTGGACATCCGTTAAACACGTCCTCAAGTATCTTAGGAGAACGAGAGACTATGTGCTTGTGTATGGCGCGAAGGATTTGATCCTTGCAGGATACACTGACTCTGATTTTCAGACTGATATAGATTCTAGGAAATCTACATCAGGATCAGTGTTCACTCTTAACGGAGGAGCAATAGTATGGAGGAGTATAAAGCAAGGTTGTATTGCTGACTCCACCATGGAAGCTGAGTATGTCGCAGCTTGCGAAGCAGCGAAGGAAGCTGTATGGCTTAGGAAGTTCTTGACAGATTTGGAAGTTGTTCCAAATATGAACTTGCCAATCACCCTTTATTGTGATAACAGTGGTGCAGTGGCAAATTCTAAAGAACCTAGAAGCCATAAGCGTGGAAAGCATATTGAGCGAAAGTATCATCTCATTAGGGAGATAGTGCAACGAGGAGATGTGATCGTCACACAGGTAGCCTCGGAGCACAACATTGCTGATCCGTTTACTAAGTCTCTCACGGCTAAAGTGTTTGAGAGACACCTACAAAGTATAGGGCTACGAGCTGCTCAGTAGGACAGTGGGAGAAACTTTAGATATTTGATATTCTAGTTCTCTCGACCAGCATGTACTCCACTGACGTTTTAGTCCAAGTGGGAGTTTGTTGGGTATTATGTCCTAAAACTCGTAGTTTGTAAACTGTTTGAATGTAAATATTATATTTCAATAAAGTTGTTATTGAATTTTAGTGAATTGTGTTTGTATTAACCTATACCAATAACTAACACCCTTGGCGATAGTGTGAGTACTTGAACTTCATGTGTGACATGAATGTGAATCAAGTTCAAGTAGATTGCCAAAATGGTCTATAGTATAGGGATAAGGCTGGGTACCTTATCCTGGGGACACTATTGGACGCGGCTCACTTTGTATAGTACAAAACGATGTGATTCGAATCGTTTCATGTAGAGACATGTGAGTGAGGGCGTCCTGTGCAATGAGTTTGCACAAGACCGAACCAAGAAATAAAATCGCTCTTTCTTTATAACACCGTTTACTGTAAAGACCGATTTTTTCATTTGATGACTTAGGTAACTCGATCTCAATCCTGAGCTTACTATGAACTCCTGTTTATTCAACCTTATCCTTTGATTTGTACGGGTGAGAGTGGCCAGTTCGCCGACTCAATATGCCTACCATCTTGGGGATAAGATTGAATAAGTGGCTGGGGACATAGTTGTAGCAAGATTGGAATTCACTCCTACCCGCTTTAAGGGTTAGTAGAGAGGTTGTTCCCTTAAGTGCTGACTCCAGGTCTTGAACAATGGGCCCATCCTCTCCTGATCAGGGAGGAATCTGATTTGATGGTTGGACCACAAATCAATTGTTCATTAGAGGTGTCAGTGGTACTTAAGGAACAAGATATAATACAAGGGTTAAACGGTATAAATGACCCGTTGTGATTATGAACGACCTGTGAAGGATCGACTTACTGATGATAGTTATATCAACAGGACACAATATATCTACAGTGAGGAGAGTGCAGCCCTTGGACTTTAGTGGAGTCTCCGGGGGGTTAACGAATGTTGGTTAGTTCGGTTGAAAGAGTTTTGACCGGATAATCTCGTATCGTTGGAGCTCATGATCTGTAGGTCCTTACGGTTCTCCTGGCTAGCTCGGATAAAGCCGTGAAACAGTATAAAAGAAAATAAAAGAATTTGAATCGTTCAAATTCGGGTTTGTGGAAGAAGAATAGACATATTTAAATATGATTTAAATATGGACATATTTAAATATGATTTAAATATAAGATTGGTCTGAAAACATGAATAGGATTCATGTGCAAAAAGTCAGTTTTCGGAAAACCGGGTTTGATTATATTATTTAATTAATATTTGATATTGATTAAATAATATTAATTAAAATATATATATATTTTATTAATTAAAAAGTTTAATTAATAAATTAATTATTTTTAATAATAATAATTTATATATATATATACATGTGTCTTACATGCATTTGTTTAAATTGATGAAATTAGAGTGTCCATCATGTTTATATATATATATACATGTGTCTTACATGCATTTGTTTAAATTGATGAAATTAGAGTGTCCATCATGTCGCTTCCGCTGCGTTCCATCGACGCTCTATCATTTAATGCTCTCATTGAGAGTTGAACTCAAGACCTCCCGCTTACTACACGGGTGCTCTAACCAACTGAGCTATGAGAGCAGGTTTCTTATTAGGTAACAACTAATTTTATAGTTTTTTTTTTCTTGACAACATGTTGGAGTAGAGATTGAACGTGGACCTCATGGTAAAAAAAAATGATACCAATTTGAATGGGGCATTCCGAAAAAAAAAATAATTAAATTAATGCGAGATAAAAAGATTGAACCTTAATTTGTTCGTTAATTTTGTAATAATTTTATAATGATTTAATCTTCTTTTACTCTTGTGATTGTTAAGCTAAATTCAAGATACATCAATTACTATTTCAGAAGTCATGATTTAATCTTTTACTCTTACAATTGTTAAGCTTAAAAAAAAAAAAAAAAAAAAAAAAAAAACTTGTATGTAGTTGAAAATATATTTAACCGAGGACTCGGCCCGACCCGGTAAATAATTCATATTAGTGTACTATTTAGAAATCTTACCAAGCAACAAGGGGTGAGAAATGCAATTAGAGGAAAGTTATGTCCTACACAGAAAAGTAAAAGACAAAAAAGGATTTGGGACTAAACGGAACAAGGTGCTGTAAACTCCGGGACGGGGAAAGGGGCCGAGAAAAATGGCGGCGAGACAGAAAGCGGTGGCGACGCTGCCGAATCTCATCAGAAGCCTTAGAAAAGAGCGCCGGAGGCCTGGTCTCAGCCAGCCTCTGCCGTCGTTGAGACGCGCATTTTCACTTTACGATCAGATCAATCTCATCGACAATGTCCCCGAAGATGAACTTCGTTTTCAACGGTACAACCCTAACTCCTCGTTCTTTTTTGTCTTTTAAATCGATTTCTTCGCTCGATTTGATATCGTTGTTTCTTTCGTGTGGGGATTTAAGGTATACTGAGACGGGATTCACTGTGAACGGAGTGGAATATGAGGGGAGCTTGCTATGCGTTGGGAATTTGTTGATGTCTTGGAGTCCTAAGAAGTTTTCGGAGATTACGCCTGAGAGGTTTGCTTTGCACTTCATTTTCTGTAACTTATAATGCTGTTATTTTTTTTTTCCTCTGGTGATTGTAATGTATTTTTTGCAGTTTATCTATCTTCCAGATTGTGCGGCCTATTCCAGGTAAAATCTGGAGTCGTGTTTGAAAATGAGATTGAATTATTGGACAATGTTGAAGTAGTTTAAATTTGAATGTCTGAAGTTACCTAGATTGACGTTTCTATTGAAATGTTATCTCTTGAGTTACCTAGATTGTGCGGCCTATTCATGGTTCGTTTGTTCTGTGCTTGAGCATGAGGGATACATTGTCGTTTGTTTGTTTAAAGTCTCCTGCAACCATGCTAATTTTTCTGTTTAAGGATTTAGATTTTGGAGAATTTGAAGCATGTACCAAGTTGAAAATATGGATCAATCTGAAGTTCTTAAGCAGGAAGATGAGGACTTCTTGTGTCACCCTATATTATTGCTATGTTAAAGAGTTCACTGGAAGGGGCTTGTATTCTGTTAGAAAGGAGATGGGAGAATTAATCCAGAAATTGTAAATCTGTTATAGAGAGAGGGGAGGAATAACTTGGGTGGGGGTGTCATCATACTTCTCGAATATCTAGAAGATTTGCACTTCTCAGCTATTGAATGAAAGACCCAAGTCCTAAGCTCTTGCTTCTTTATTCTTTCTCTGGAACATACCAAAATCTAATGCTAGCTATCTTGAGGATAACACATATGTGGTGTACTTTTTGTTTTTCGTTTAATACTGTTGATTCTTGATGGCTTCCTTTCTTAGGCATTCTTCTAGAATCTGACATTAGAGATTAGCTCACTTTGAGGTGTTGTGTGCATAAGCTGGCCTGCAAACCAAATGTTCTATTTATTTTTCAACACTTCCGTCATCATCTTGAGTGACATCTACTGTTCATATGTGTTGCTCTGTGCAAGCAATTTTTTTTTTTTTTTTACTGCCAGCTGATTACTTTTCTTCATTTGAAAGCTTGTTTATTTTTTTTTTTTTGAAAGGAAACAGTGACCACTTCATTGATAAAATGAAAGTATTACAAAAGAATGCTCAATCGAGCAATAGCTACAAAAAACTCTTCCATTGATTGAGGAGGGTATTGAAATCATAATTACAAAAAGGGGGAGATAGCTTGCTCCAAGTTAAAGCTAATTTATTTTCTTTCTCTAATTTCAGAAATTTTAGTACTTGGCTGTGGGAGATATACTGAACCAGTAAATCCAGAATTGAGGCAGTTCATTCGTTCCACTGGCATAAAGTTGGAAGCTGTAGACACGGTACTTATGGTTTGAAATTATGTTGGTTTGTTTTATAATTGGATCTGTCTTGATCTATATTATCCAAGAACTAAGATAATTATTTTTCATGCAACTGAAAATCAAGATATTGAGCTATTTTGAGTCCGTGACTGATTGGTGGGAAACCAATTTATTCTTTTTTTAGGATAAGAAACAGTATTTCATACCATTAACTAAAAAGAGGTGGAAAAACGTCCACTAAGACTAGTGGCCTAATCAAAAGAGATTGTAGAAAGGTTACTGCATTGTCTGGTTAGTAATAAGCAAAATAAATGTCACCAGTAATCTGCTTTCCTTTACAATCACTCGATCAGATTGGGTTCTAAAGCCTTTTATTTTGACAACATGTGAGGGTGGGGGATCGAACTTAGGACCTATTAGTCACTAAGTGATACATCATACCAATTGAGCTATGCTCTTGTTGGTGGTTCTAAAGCCTTTTAGCTTTCTAGGATATTAAAAATCCACAATGCAGGGTAATTTTGTAGTACTTGTTTCAGACTTGATGGAAATAGAGTGATCTGAATCATAGGTGATATTTGGGAATGGAGTTAACTTCAAGAACTATCTTTAGAGCCAAGAACATAATTCGGACCTACGTTTGTTCAAGAAAGAAACTAAGTAGGCTGCAGTTGAGCTAAATTACCAATTACAATGATTATCTGGGGACTTACTAGTTTGAACTCTGTGGGCTGATGTTGATACCTCTCCTCCTACTTTGAATGTTTTATATTAGACAAATAGGAGTTAAAATCACAAGTCTCTTTTAGGTCTTCACGTCACTATTGTTTTGACAATCTCAAATGGACTCCTTTTTTTCTAAATTTAATTAGTTTTTGACATGATGGCCAATTTGTTGGTTGTGACTGTAGATCAAGTGGTTAATTAAGTGCAGTCTCTTTCTTGCAAGGGGATCCTCAATTAACAGAAATGGAAGGAAAATCCTTTTTGAGTTACTTTTTAGATTTGCAGATGTTGATACTTGATAGAGAAATTACTTTTTAGATTTGCAGATTTTGTGGATAGGACCTTTGTAACACTCTTTCATATTATCAATGAAATTGTTTCTGTTTTCTATAAAAAAAAAAAGAAATTCCTTGAGAGAGACAGAGGGACCGCCGTGTCCAGCAATTTTTGTCATATGAATTTTCTGTAGAAACTTAATCCATATTTATTTTAAGGTTAAATTACCATATTGGTCCCTGTAATTTGTGTTTCATTCCATTTTAGTCTATGTACTTTCAAATGTCCAAATTTAGTCTCTGTACTTACAATAAATCTTAAAATTAGTCCCTACTGTTAGTTTGAAGTTATAAATTTGGACATTTGAAAGTACATATGTTAAAACGGAATGAAACTCAAAGTAAAGGGACCAAAATAATATTTTAACCTTGTTTTAAAAAGGAGGTTTAATGCCTCAATCACTAGACCTTTTTGTAATTATGGTCTTGATTTGATCTTGATGGATTGGAGTCTCTTTCTTGTAGTTTGTTTGAGACTTTTGCCTGACTTGTTTCGGTTTCTTACCCCCCCCCCCCCCCCCACCAAAAAAAAAAAAAAAAAAAAAAAAACCTTAATTTAAAAATGATGAAGGTACATGCCAAATCAAATACACAAACGTGGTATTATTGCTCATTATACTTTACTAATAAGCTTTTTTTATTTGCAGAGAAATGCGGCATCAACATATAATATCCTAAATGAGGAAGGTAGAATTGTGGCTGCAGCACTTCTGCCTTATGGAGTTTCTTCATGACGCCCAGAGCCATGCTTCTCAATTGCAGAGTTCTTCTAGCCTTCAAATCTTACAAGTATTTCCAAATGCTTTGATCTCAAGTCATTTGTAGACTGTCTGCAAGTATTAGTCACTTGTTTTTTCTTTTTGCTGTATATACTGTTATGGTCAAAACCTGCATAAAGAATTTTGGCAATAAGCATTTGGCAATTTATATACATGAACAAAAAATTGAATTTATACTATCTATTTCCTGATCATCTTATCTTCGAAACTGGCTCTTTGAAATGGATTTCTTCCTTTTAGTTACATGGGTTGTGGGAGAGCTTTAATGTAGAAGGTTGACCGAATTCATCTGGTCTATTAGGATAGAATTAGGAATATTATTAGTCTTGAAAGTATATTAACAATTAGTTAAGGAAGTTGTTGTGGTGAAACATCATGGGTTGGCCTAGTGGTCAATAAGAGCCTTGAAAATAATAATGAGTTTAAAGAGAATGAGTTCAAACCATGATGACCACCTACCTAGAATTTAATATCCTACGAGTTTCTTTGGCAACTAAATGCAGAAGGGTCAGACAGTTATCCCATAAAATTAGTCGAGGTGCACACATGCGCGCAAGCTGGTCCAAACACACAGGGAAGAAAAAGAAGAAGTTGTGATTTGTTATAAATAGAGTGAGGGGAAAAAGGGAAGATAAACGATGTTTAGTTGGATTAGGGTTTGAGTGGTCTCAAGAAAGGGAGAGTCCAAGTGTACCGTGAATTACTTGGTTAGCTTGTAGTTCTTTACCTTTTATGTTTCAATATCATATTAAGTTGGGTTCTATCATCTTTCTACCAAAAGAAGAGCTCGGACCTCGAAGAAATAATCCCGCTGCAAAAACGGGGGTGGGGCCTTTGATAGCTTTAGTTTAGGCAATCATACATGAAGAGGAAATTGAGCATATTTAGGACAATGTTTTTTCTTCTAGACATAACAGAGTGGAAAAAGGACCTTTCTACAAAGAAAAAGGACTTAAACCATGACAGGCAATTGAGTGAAGGGGTGTAGATCCTTCAAGTAGTGGCCCTACTGTTTAAGATTTGAGATGTTTGGTATCTTCCAAAGTAATGAGTTGGAAATCCTAGGTGGAAATTTTAATAATTTAAAACTTTTGTTGTTTCTTAGAGTTTGATTTAGGGTGAAAAAATCTGGGGTAGGTCATGTCATGAGCATATGAGAATCTTTTGTAAGGTAAGGAATGTAACAACTATGACGAGAGGGCAGATTCACGTCTCAAATTATTGATTATTTATATTTGTATATAAAACTTCAGTGAATGTACCAAAATAATTTTCTGCTGGTCTGATGGTTAGGAGGCACAAATTTTGTTTATTGTGCCCGAGTTCGAAACTCCTTGAACGTAAAGCTGCAATTTTATATTTTGTTTGAGAGACTTAGGTCATTGATGATCAACTATTCATAAAGGAGAGTGAGTCGAAGAATAGCTATATAAAAAAAATTAAATTTATATATACCATGTATATATCATGTTTATAACACTCTCTATTAAATATCATTGTATGTAATATATGTCTCGTTAAAACCTTACTAAAAAATTAATGGAAACTTTTTTAGTGAAGGAAAAATAGTGCATTATACATCTACTTTAACAACTACCTCGCTAAAAATCTTGCTCGGAAAACCCAATGAGAAAAATCGTAGTCAAGAGAATAAGAGTGTAGTGTTTTTACTCCCTCTCATGGAAACATCACTTTAGATCTCTGAGTCGTCGCATTCCAACGTGGTGCACCAACTTCTCGAATGTTACGGTTGGTAACGACTTCGTAAATAAGTCTGTCAAGTTCTCATTTGAAGAAATTTGTTGAACGGTGATGTCACCATTTTTTTCAAGATCATGTGTAAAAAAAAGCGTTGGTGATATACGTTTTGTTTTATCTCCTTTAATGAACGTTCCTTTGATTTGTGCTATACATACTGGATTGTCTTCATATAATTTTGTTGGTAGATTTTTGTCGGAAGACAAACCGCATGTTCAACGAATGTGTTAAGTCATTGATCTCAACCATACACATTTTTGACTAGCCTCATGAATTGCAAGAACTTCAGCATGATTCGAAGGGATGGTTGTAATGGTCTGCTTCATGGATCGCCATGATATAACAGTTCCTCCACATGTAAACATACTTGTTTGAGATCACATCTGCATAATCTACTAGATCAAAATTCGATTAACTCAAACGTAAAAGTATGATAAATAAATAGGTACTTTTTTTAGCATAACATGTATAAATTAAAACCGATATGCATTGTGCCAAAAATAATAGATTGCCAACGTTAAAAATATATATCGTGTATAAATGAGATATTCAATCCATATACACTGTATACATAGAACGTTCATAACAAAAATTAAACCTACATTTAACAAAGAAATGTGGCAGAAGCTCGTGCTGATAACGTATTATAAAATTAGAATAAGAACCACAGAAGAACAACACTAAAGAGAAGAGAATGAGAGTAGAGAGAAATCAAATTGTATTAAATTGATTTGAGGTGTGATTGAAATACTTCACATAAAGCTCTATTTATACAAGTAATTGATGACTAAACTTAGGTCATTGATGACCAACTTATGATTTATTGCATGATTCTTAGTTTTTGATTAATTGATTTATTGGTCTAATTGGTGAAATAAACTCTCTAAGATATCTCTCTCCTTGTTGTTCTCTATTTTTTATTTTATGTTTTTATTTTGTTTTATCTTATCCATCTATCGTTTTATTTCTCTAAATAAAATTGAGTGATTGTATTCGCGGTACTTAGTGAACTAGAAAACCAATTCTGAGTACGATATCTGTATTTACATACACTATATTAAAAGTTGACCCGTACACTTGCGACATACTTGCACCTATCGTTCTCTCGTTAAGAGAGGACTCATGGAGATGGATCCTTGCTACCAATCGACTTTACTATACCAAATCTCTCCTCTCTGATTTGGGTTGATCCACTAATATTGTGGAACCCCATTTGATTTGGAGTATATAGAAGGATAGGTATCCTAAATAGAACAAAATATTCCTTTGGGAGTTGGCGCATCAAGTTATTAATACACACGAGATTCTCAGAAGGCATATGCCTCATCTTGCCATGTTACCAAGCAGATGCTCCTTATGCAAGCAAAATGAAGACTCACATAATCATTTTTTCATTCACTACCCATTTGCTTGGTCTTTTTGGAATAGAATTCTCACCACTTTTGGTAGGCATCTTCACCACTTCTAGGGATGTCAAGACTCTTCTCATCACTTTTGGATGGCATCTCACCACTCCTAGGGATGTCAAGACACTTCTAAGAAGACCGAAGCTATTATGTCGACTCACGTTATTAGGGTCTTTCTATGAAAAATAAACCAGCACGAAAAACAAACAATCTTTTGTCGAGCTCTTTGATCTTGTTATTTATTATTCTGTTTCTTAGTGCAAACTATACATTTGAACTTTCATACAAGATTATTTATCAAAGTGAACATAGCTCAATGGTAATTGACATGTCCTACCTCTTTGAGGTCATATTAGAACTTTTTTTTTTTATTCTAAAACAAAAGTTCATCAATGTGAGTTAGCTTAATTGACATGTCCTACTTCTGTTGAGGTCGTACTACAACCTTTTTTTTAATTCTAAATCAAAAGTTCATCTGTTTGAGTTAGCTGTTCTACCATTGCCACACTATGGAGGACTTCTCTCAAATTTCTGGCTCTGAATTCGACTCATCATCATTTAGAAGAGAATCTGCACTTCTGCGATGTTGATGGTTGGTTTGATTTTCGTACTTCTTCAGATCCTGAGTTTCATTGTTCTCCATCTTCATGAATTGGAACCCCATAATATACCGATACTCTCCTGTCCCGAGGCAACGAGAGCAGTAGCCGAGACCGCTTCCACCACAAGTCCTGCACCTGCAAATTAAGGGCTAGTGGTAATGTGAAAAGAGATGAACATTTACAAAGTTTAAAGTTCAGAAGGAAAAAAATCACAAACAGGCATACCATTTTGGCCATTCCCCTTTTGGAAGCATTTCTAGGTGAACAAAATTTGTCCTCCCTAGTTTTAGAGCATCATAAGGACATGTTACTTAAAAGGGATTGGAGAAATAAATTCAATTCAAAATTTCTGGTGTAACATTCTCCAGTGATACCTCTTCCACAACAATGGTGACAGTCAACTCTTCCACTTCCATTGCATATCACACAAGGTGGATCTGGCTTCTTTCCTTTTTCTCTCCTAACATTTGACTGCAATAAAAGAGGAAACACTACCATGAAAATGACTATGAAAACAAAATAAAGGCATATTTAGGAGTGACTTTTGAACAAGTGATGGGCTTTTCCGCGACCGGGTGATATCCTATCCCTCCTTTATCTCTTGTATAAGGGTCATCCTTTCAAGAATGAAAAGAAAACCCTTTGGTTATGCATGATACGAGCTTTCTTTTGGAATATATGGAATGAGCACAATATTCAAATCTTTCGAGATGAATCTAGAATTATTGATTCCTTTATTGAATCCTCTATTTTAATAGCCTTAACTTGGAGCAAGCTATCTCCTCCTTTTAATAATTACGATCTCAATACCCTTCACAATCAATGGAGGTGTTTTTTGTAACTTTGCTCGATTGAGCGCTCTTTTGTATACTTTCATTTTATCAATGAAATGGTCACTATTTCCTTTAAAAAAAAAACTTTTGAACAAGTGATTTTAGCAAAAGTGATATAATTATAAGTGAATTTGTAAACGGTGTTCAATGATAAATCATTAATGTCTGGTTTTACACTTTAAAAAGTAATTTTTATTTAATATAATTAAAGTGATTTTCAATTATTAATGTTTGGTTTAAAAAGTTATTTTAGAATCATCAAATTACTAAATAAAAAGGTTAATTACAAAAAAATCAAAGTGATTTTGAATAATTTAAAAATCACATCTGCACCATAACTATATTAAATAGAAGTGATTTAGGCAATGACAACAATCACTCATAGGTATATCCTAATTCTTAACCTCCTATTCAATCGTCACTTAGTTCGATGGGTAAATCTCGTTCACATCATACCTCATTATTTTCTATGAGTTCAACAACATGTGAGAGTGAGAATTTGAACCTCTGGTCCTTTGGTCGAGTATATAATGCCTTAACCAGTTGAGTTATACTCAAGTTGACAAAATTACGTCTCATTATTAATAGCTTCAAACGATCCCCACTTAATTCTTCATAACCCTCTAAGTAAAATTCAGAAAGTGTTAACATTTCCGCCCTCTTATATGATAGGCAGAAAAAAAAGCGCACAACACAACAGATGAAACGGAAGAGATCCGAGTGAATGAAAATGAAGATGAAACGGAAGAGATCCGAGTGAATGGAAAGGAAAAAACAAAGGATGAATTCAGAAATGTTAACACTCCCGCCCTCTTATATGATAGGCAGAAAAAAAAGCACACAACACAACAGAGTACAAGTAGTAAAAGCATTTATATCAATAGGAAAATTAAAAAACAGAGTATATCATCAATACCAGCACCATAAAATGTGCTGAGGCAAACATAAATAAGTTGGATTAAAGAATAAACTAGGTACTATGTGGTTTCAATAGTCTTCAGAACAAACAATTCATAAATAAATAATGGAAATACAATTGAAGTTACAATGAATAATGCTCATCGTAATAAACCACTCTCGGTTGACCTAGTGATCAATAAGAGTCAGGTATATAATAAAGGGTTTAGAGGGAATTGACCACCTACCTAGGATTTAATATCCTACAAGTTTCTTTGACAACTAAACGTATTAGGGTTAGACAATTGTCCCGTAGTCGAAGCCATGTTGACCACCTACCTAAGATTTAATATCGAAGTGTGTTTTTGTGGCAACCAAATGTGGTAGGGTTAGCCAGTTGTCCAATGAACATAGTTGAGCTGCACTCAAACTAACCCGGATACTTACGGATACAAAAAAAAATGATCATAGTAATATCAATGCATAAATTCCCTTGTAGACCCCTAATCTGAAATAGTATTTGGTAAATTAGCCACAGATTGCTCTTTCACACTCAAGTCAAATAGCAGGTACAGTCATATTCCTCATCAATAGACTAAAGAGAAGCACAATTTTAGGTACTTTTCTGCAGAAAATACACCCTAACTTCAATTAAGAGCTAAACGAACATTCAGACATTAAGATAAGCCAAACCTGAAGAGAATTCAAGAGCAGAGAACAAAAAAGGGTTTCAAATCTATGCAGTTTCAGAGCTTCAATCGAAAGGGATTAGTTAAAAAAGCGAACAATCCAGGCAAACGGGGCAAATTATTTTGACATTCCAAATCCTTTTTTCTCGAAGACCAAAAAAAAAAAAAAATAGGAATTGAAGTTTAGTTATGCGAATTACCTCAGTTCTGACGATCCATGAAGGCTTTGGAATTGATAGACGGGGAATAAGGGTTGAGTTACGAGGAGGAGTTACGCCATTTGAGTCTGTGGCGGCTTTCAATTGAACGGCGGGGAGAACAATCGGCGTTGTTCTCGCCGCCATCCAGCACCGGCCGACGACCTCCGTCGTTCAGCTCTGCCGTTCCGGCGAAACCCGAAACCAGAGAACGAGGCTCCGTTTTGTTCTGTGGCGGTGACTGCAACCTTCTGCCGCTGCCGCCTTGCGAACATAAGAGAAAGTATTTATCCATTTATCCATTTGTTATTTGGATTTTGGTTAAATTATAAAAATGAGTTTTTTTTTTTTTTTTTTTTTTTTTTGTAAACGGATGTGTAAATGTAACTTAAAACTTCTTCATCACTAGTACATCAGTTAGGGGCAGAGCCAAAGGGTGAGGGGCACGTACCCCTCTCAAATTATTAATTTTATAGGTTTGTATATTGGTATTTGGAAAATATAACTACATTATATATATTTGTATATATAAATTCGAAAAAGTGTAAGAAACATGTCTTTTGGTCTGATGGCAAGGAGCACAAATTTCGAATAAACTATTTGGCACGCCTTAAGTTCGATTCTTTACTTGCAATTAACTTCGGTTGGAATTGTGCCCTAACAAAATTTCCTGGATCCGCCCCTGGTTAGGGGTGTACATGGGTTGGAGAGTTTTCTAACCCAACACGAAAATTTTGGGTTGGTGAATTTCTAACCCAACATTTCACCCAACCCAACCCAACAATTTTCGGATTGGATTGGGTTTAGCAAAGTTTAAAACCTTTTGCAAATATGACAAAAAAATCAATGGCTAATAGACCTTATGATAGACTTCTATTACTGACTGACAAAATTCTATAAAAAAGACTACTATCCGCGATAAACTACTATCAGCGATAAATTTATATCCGCGATAGACCATACTATCCGTGATAGAAATTGCCATATCCGCAATTTTTTTTAAAAAATGCTATATTTTAAATTATTTTACTCTAAATTGACATCTGTTACAATTTTCCTACATAAAATATATTTACGCTATTAAATAAAATACCAATACTCATTCTAAAACAAAATTTTACACCAAATTTACATCACAAATATCAATAGGGAAATTGTAACCGATGTCAATTCAGAGTAAAATAATTAAAAATATAGCACTTTTTTAAAAAAATTGCGGATATGACAATTTCTATCACTGATAGTATGGTCTATCGCTGATAGTAGTTTTTTTTATAGAATTTTGTCCGTGATAGAAGTCTATCATAAAGTAGTCTATCAGTGATAGCCACTGATTTTTTGCCATATTTGCAAAATGTTTAAAATTTTACTAAATTTGTAATTATTTTGGGCTTGATTGCTATTTGTGCAACCAACCCAATATCAATACTCATTCTAAAACAAAATTTTACACCAAATTTACATCCCAAATATCAAATACTCATTCTAAACAAAATTCTACACCAAATTTACATCTCAAATATCAATACCCATTCTAAAACGAAATTCTACACCAAATTTACATCCCAAGCATCTCATGAAACTCAAATATCAAAATTCTAAAACAAGATAATCAATCCTAAGAAGTTCAAGCTCTGATTTAGATCTCAGAATCAGACAAAATTCAAAAACAAGATAATCAATCCTAAGAAGTTCAAGCTCTAATTTAGATCCCAGAATCAGACTCCACAACTCGAAAAAAAATCAAAATCACTAAAGAAAAAAGAGAAAGTTAGACTTCAAGAACGACGACGAGGCTAGGCTACGACGAACGACGAGGCGAGACCGAGAGCGGCGATGGCGAACGACGAGGTCTGGCGAAAGAGAGAGACGAAAGACAAAGGGTTGAGAGCCTTTGAGACAAAAACCCTAATTCATTATGAGTATATATATATAATTTTATTTTTTTTAAAAATTATGTAATTTGGTTCGGTTCAGGTTGAACCGAGCCAAAATTGGTTCAACCCACGTACCGACCCGAAAATTTAGTTTTTTTAAAATTGGAACCCAACCCATATTAAAAAAAACCCAACCAAAATCGAAAAATTCGGGTTGAGTTGATTCGATTTTTCGAGTTACGGTTTTTTTTGTACACCCCTAATGTCAGTTTGAGCTATGCTCTTGTTGGCTTCTTTCCAATTTAATTCTTAAATCTTCAATTTTTTTTTTAATTATGTATGTTATTGATCCCGTTACTTAAATATTGAAGTTATAAGTTGTCATGATATTGCCAAACCGAACCTAGCTCAATTGACAAAGGTTGTGCCCTTGACTAAAATGTCATGGGTTCAATCCTCGTATTAATTAAAATACCGTCCTAAACTATGAAAAACGTTTCAAAAATACCTTTGAACTTTCAAAAGTTTAAAAAATACCCCTGAACTATATGAAAAATGTTTAAAAAATGTCCTTAACGTTAACCCCACACACACACACAAAATTTTAACGTGGACGGATGAATTCTAACTTGTATTTGTGTGACATTGAAAAACGCTATGGAAAGTCAGGAACTTTCAATAACATGAGCTATCACCCCGTACCTAAAAACGCTATAAAAAAATTCGATAATATTTTTTGAACACTACCGTATATATGTGATATTTATTGTAGTGTGAATAAGGGTTGCAAGGAGTAAACTTGGTTGGAAAGGGCTGGGGATGCAACCAGAGTCCAAACACATGACCCAACCATAGGGTACCATATATATGTCAACTATTTTTTTTTCAAGAACCTACGTCCTCGTTTACTTTTCAATATTTATTTAACTTTCAATTTTTTTTTCTTTTTAGTTTTTGCTCCCTCCAAATTTATCTCTCCTTAGATTTCAGAATTTAGAATTTAAAATTATGATTTAGACTCTAGTATTTAAGGTTTATAATTTAAAATTTTGGATTTAGAGTTTAAAGTTTTCCTTAGACGTTAAATTTAGGGTTTAAGGTTTAATTAATGCGAGTATGATTAGGGGTAACTTAAGGATTGCTAACCCCTAAGTTACCCCTAATCCTACTCGCATCAATTAAACCTTAAATCCTAAACTTAACATTTAAGAAAAATCCTAAACTCTTAAAAACTTACCCATCAATTTTTGCTTCAATTGACTGATGGTGTTCTTATCATGTCGCGTCACGTGTAGCCCAAGTGACAACTTTATTGTTTTCTTAATGGTTTTTTATTATCATTTAAAATATAATGAAATAGTCAACATGAACAAGATTCAACAGTTAAGGTAGAAACCAAAAGATAAAAAAAAAGATTTGAATCTCACCCCAATTGCAATGTTATATTTTTAAACGAATAATAAAATATGCCAGCTTGAGCATATTTTAGTAAATTAGACATCTCTAAATTTTATAATACGTTAATTTCATTAATTTAACATTTACGTGTCGTATGCATTTTGGTTATATTATTTATTAAAGTTATGGACCAAACTTATGATTTAACTGTTTCAACTTTGTTTTCGGTCACCGCAATCATTTTTTCGAAAGAAAGAAGAGAAGAATGGAGGGTATATATGTCAAATGGGAGGGCATTTTATTTCTATTCAAGGGCATTTTTGACAAATCTAATCTTTGAAAAGTCCATTTTTAGCCCCCATTATACCCACATTTCCCCCTTAACATCAATCTAATATATCTTATTGGTGAGAACATAGCTCAATGGTGTATCTCCTAGTAACCATATGAGGTACTACGTTCAATCCCCTATCCCAACCTGTTGTAAAAAAAAAAAAAATCTTATTGGTAATCGCAAGGTAGTTAGCCGGTTGAGTCAAGCCAACCGAGCTAAGATGCCGACCAATGGCGCCGGAGTTACAGTGGCCGGTTCAGCCATCTGGAAATTGGACCTCGAATCCGTATACCCGTCATTGTTATCGGGTCCTCCGACCACCGCTCCATCCAAAACATTCGGGTTGGGTGCGTCCCGATGGAACCATAACCCAAACCCGCCTTGGCATGTGACTTCGGTCGGGTCACTCTTGATCGAAACAATGGATGCTGCTCTGTGATGGGCTTGGGTCGGGTACTTCGACCCGAACCCAACCATGTAGCTCATTCCACTTGGGTTCGAACCCAGAATGTAATCCACCTGAAAAATCAATCCAACTTTGTGACACAATGAGCATGCAGTTAAATCTAATAGGGTTGAAAATGGGTATTTATTTTTTTGATCAATGGTACCTGAGATTGGGCGAAGGAGATGAGATCGGAGGGCTGGACGAGGGCACCGAGGCAGTGGATTGGAGCGCGTTTGGAGGCCAAGTAATCGGAGTAGACGGTGGCGATGAAGGCGGCGGTGGTGACATATTGGAGGTTGTTCCATGGCTGAAACTGGAGAAGGCCAGCAGGGGTTTTCTTAACATTGGAGCTGCCCTTTTGGAGGCAAGAGCAGATGAATTGTTCACCTTGGCTCTTGAAATCTGCCCACAAACCTGACGATTCTACCTTCCCATCCAACACTAGCTGCCCATCAAATCAAAACTAGTAACTCGATACCATATAAAACACGAAATCTAAACGACATATCACCGTATTATAAAGGTCGTTAATGAAATATGGTGACATGACATGTTTTTTTTCAAGGACACAACCAATTGAGCTATGCTCGGTTTGACACTACTCAAGGATGTTTTAGATACAAACTTATAACTTAAACCTATTATATATTATACAAATGGAAGCTAAGAAAATTTAACCCTAAAAACACAAAATCTTAAACTAAAGTTTTATACATCTTAAACCTATGAAGCATAAATACTTTCCAGAGGGCAGCGAATCCGTATCGCATACGTATCTGATACGGATATGCCCGAATACTCTCCGGATACGTATGCAATTTTCGAACACACTGAAGATTCTGAGAATAACCAAATCCAATCCTTAAAGCCCCATTTTTACATTTTAAATAAAAATAAAAGACAAATTAAAATAACTAACTCATTAAAAAGTAAAAACTTAAAACTAAAACCTAATTGTGTAATCCTTCTTCCTCTCTACGGAATGAAAACTTCAATTTTATTATTTGAGTTTCCTACTATAATTATTAAATTGATATGTTTTTTTATTGGAATTTTTTTAGTATTTTGTGTTATCCGTATCCTAAGTTTTTGGAAATTAGCGTATCACCGTATCATCTGTATCCCGTATCCGTATCTATGCTTCATAGTCTTAAACTATACACATTTTAATGAGTTTATAAATATTGTAAGACATACCTTAGCTGCTAGGATTTGAACACCAACATACTTGTCGTCCCAAGAGAACATTGTTCTTGTTCCACCAGTAGTACCAGAACCACCCAAGTAATTAAGGTACATTTGATCATCAGTTGCACGATGTAGCCATGCAGCAGCCCACAACAATTCATCCTTTATTTCAAATAATTAACATAGCATTAAATTAATAAACCATATTACAATCCTTAATGTAATTTCCCCTAATTTTTAAAGTTTAGATGAACTCTTTATTTTGATCTTCAATTTTTTTAATTTCATCTAATTGAACTGAGTAATTTTCATGGTCTATTTTTATGTTCTTACTTGCATATCATTTTGATTTGGTTTGAGTTTGTTAAAAATTAAATATACCTGAAATCCGCTGCTGGAGTAGAACTGGCCGGCTTCTGGGATGCTAGTTTGATAAAGTCCTTGATGATTCCGAGCAAAATCGAAGAGCTAAAAGAAAAAAAATTGTTACGATAAATCAATAACAAAGAATACGCAAGCGCAAAAGAAGAACGACACAGATTTACGTGGTTCACTAACGTCGTGTTAGCTACGTCCACGAGCAGAAGGGAGAGTAGTATTATTACGAAATAGGAGAGAATTACAAATGAGCAGATAGAGACGACTGAAGTAGGTTTATAAATGACACACTTCTAATGACCTAATACAAAATGGGTCAAAGCTCAAAACAGATAAGTAAAAATCCAAATCAGCCAGACCCCGTACCGACCCGTCGTAGAGGGCCATAACATATTAAAGATATTCCAATAAAAATATAGACCAAATGTGTTTATAAACTACAAAGACTAAATTGTTATATAGTAAAAAAAGTAACAACTAACCTGTTTTGCATGGCCAAGAAGAAGAGAAGCATAGGCAGGATTGGAAGGGCGAAAAGCAAGTGACGAGGCGGCGAGAGCGGCGGCCGTCTCGGCAGCGAGGTCGGAGCCAGGATGCTGGTCATCGATCCGGTAGGCGGTGCGCGGAGTGGTCATGTCTTCAGGTCTCTGCCAACAAGCATGGTCCGAGTTGCCATCCCCAACTTCACAATACATTACATCGTTCTCTTGATGTGCCTTCACCAAGTAATCTGTTCCCCATTTGATTGCGTTCAGAGCATTTTGTAGTTCATTTTTGGCCTCAAGTTGGGCGTTGAAATCGACTACGCTCCATGCTAGCATTGTCATTGTAAACGCCATCGGCAACCCGAACTTCACATTGTCGCCTGAATCGTAGTATCCTCCGACTAGATCAACCTGTCAACATAAGCTTTTGGATTCAGTAGAAGTTACACATGCAAAATCAAAGTCTTTATGTGAAAAAGTACGAGATAGATTTAAATTTCATTTTGGTACCTAAACTTTTAATTCTTTTTGTTCGTAAATTTATGATTAAGGCGAGGGTGATGATAGGTTTATTTTTCGTCTTTTGGATAAAACTCCAAGGATATATTTCCTCTTTTGAATTATGTATTAAAATCTTAACTCAAGGTTCAATTCCCATTTATATCAACCCTTGATTAATGCAATTGATAAGAAGCGAACATAAGTATAGCTCAACTGACATAATGTATGAACTATGATAAGAAGCGAACATGAGCATAGCTCCCCTCCCCACATGTTGTCAAAAAAAAAAAAAATGCAACTGATAAGAAATTATATGATCTTTAACTATAAAAGCATAAATCATAACCGCAAATAATTATTACTTTCCTTTCTAAATATATGTATAATTAAAAATTAAACTTCGTCATTAACTAGACTCTATCAAATATTCTCATACGTACTCATATGTTGTACTAAAAAAATATTATAAACCTCGAAACGTATGGTTGATATATATTTACAACTTACTCCGGCATCCCGACCATCTTGAAGGCCGGAATCTCCACGCCATTGAACTCTTTGATTAGGTGGCAATTTTCCTGATCTTTGACCTTCATAATACAACAAAGATTTTGTTAGAGCTGTTGCATAATCAACTCCAAAACAACCATGGATTTGAGCAAAGAAAATGCCAAGTCCAACCAAGGAAAAAACAATGATACTTGAAGAAGAAGACATATTCCCAATATTTAGGAAAAATGGTGGTGAAAGAAGAATAAGAAGAACTTGCTTAAGGGAAGAAATTAGGGTTTGTTTATATAGATAAAAATATGATGAATTGCCATAATGAAGAGAGAATCCCCATGCATTCATTGGACAGTGATTTAAGGTAAAAAAATATTTGTTTTAAAGTCAACCAGATTCGAAAATGAACATTATGTAGATACGTCCGGAGAATTTTTGTTTTTTAATTTATTTTTTCACTCACTTATAATTTCATTTATTTATGTTCTTCTTTTTATCTCCACCAACTTACCTTAATTATCTCTTTTATCATAATAACTCTGACTCATTCTGCACAAAATGCAAAGTAAGTTGCCATTTTTACTTGTAAGTTACCAATTTTATTTATCTATTTTATTCTCTCTCACTCTGCCGACAAATGCAATGTATTCAAATCATTTTTATTTAGGGAAAAACTTAATTTTTTTACCGATGAACATGGTAAGGTGTATCATTTTTATCTTAAAGTTTCACTTTCTTTAGATTTCGTCTTAAAATTCGATAAGAGTTACATTCTTTTAAGGACAACGGAATTCAGACATCTCCATGATATAATATTATTCACTTTGGACATAACCCTCATGAGTTTGTTTTTGGTTTCACCCAAAAGGTTTCATACCATTGGAGATAATTGTCCTCCCTTATATACTCATGATATTTCTTTTATCTAACTAATGTGGAATATTGTTTGTACTCCTAACAATTCTCCCCTCAAACAAAGTATTTGAGAGTCGTGGTTGAACTTTCCTGCTTGCTCAAGTGTAATATGATCCTATCTGAAGGGAGGTCGGTGCTTTGTTCGAGGGAAGAATTGTTGTGAACAAAGTAGGCTTAAATGTAGTACTTTGTTTGAGGAAAATATTGTTAGGAGTACAAACAATATCCCACATTAGATAAAGGAAAGAAAATATTATGGGTATATAAGAGAGAACAATTGTCTCTTTTGGTATGGAGTTTTTTTTGGGTGAAACAGAAAGTAAAGCTATGAAGGTTATGCCCAAAATAGACAATATCCATACCTTTGTGGAGAAATGTCTCGATTCCGTTCTACTTAACACATTCTTTAACTAAATCTTTAAAAAAAAAAAACTAAAGTTTAAATAAGAGTCAACTTTCTAAAAAATTAATTAATTATTATTATTTTTTTTTTTTTTTTGAAAAGAATTAAACTTTTGTTAGAGGGATCATTAGAAAAAATATACACGTTCTCATGTGAATTTAATAAATTAATAAGATATTCTTGAGAGGTTTAAAGATGCATTAAAAAATGGTCAATTTTGTGCATATTTGTCGGACTTAATTTTGTGCAAGATTGATCATTTTCATTATAATTAGTGAATTTGTTGGATAGATATTTAGTACTTTGATTTTCATTAAAATTAGTGGGTGAAAGCATACCAAATTTATCTAATAATCTTAATGAAAAACAAAGTACTAAATATCTATCCAACAAATACTTTGAAAATGACCCACACACTAAAATAGATATTTAGTACTTTGCTTTTCATTAAAATCAGACCCTAATATATAATACTTTGAAAATGAACGTCTCCCTCCTTGAAAGTTAAATTTCCTTTGTAACCCTCGGAAGTTATGGACGTTATGAATACCTGCATTAATGACCTTAAATAGTCAATAACAGCCCTAAAACGGTCTCAAAGAGACTTCCATATAAGGAATAGTCCCCAAACCCAAATCGTAAAAAATTCTATCTTTTTCAAGATACTATAGTACTCTCAAGCTTTCCATATCTCTCCCTCTCTCTCTCTAGAGCTAATTTGAGCGTCAGAGACGATGTTGATAGCCCTCCACCGGTCCTAACTTAGTCATATTTTCTTTCAGGTATTGTAGGGGTCAAGTTCGTTCCACCACTAATATGAAATTCATAGTCGATACTAAAAATTGGTATCAACAGTTGACGTCATCTGTGAGAACGAGTAAGCCACTGACAAAAACCTTGCAATACCATCCAAAATCATAATCATCAACTGCAGTATGAAAGATGTCTACTCTGGAGGATTGAGAGGCAAAACAACCAACCCCGGTCAGCACACGAAAATTCCTCTCGCCAGCGACCAGAGCACTCCGGTAAGAAAGAATGCTCATAATTAAAGGCGAACATCGCCCGGTCATAAAAATCGTTGACGACCGGAGCGGAACCAAATTCGATTCTTATCCTAGAAGCAAAAGCTGACCAACGGTACGAAGCGTTGGAGGTGAAAGTACAGGGGTTGGACCAGAACGTGGCTCACATCTTGGAACTCCTACAAACACAGAATTCAGCTGTAGTAAAGCTGAAAAGGAAGATCCAGAAGAGTGTCACAACATCGGACCAACAGTCAAGCTACGCCCTATCCGAAGAAATCCGGCCAAATAAAATGGACCAGCTCTGGAAGGCCAAGGTGAATCCCAAACTAGAAGACCCGAAGTCAGTAAGTTGGCAATATGAGGAAATTAACAAACCGCGGGGACACCAAGACAAGTCGTCCCAAACCAATAGCTACTGGAGGCGTGAAAAAACAAGGGTGTTGCAAAACAACCAAAGTGTGACCCGAGCCAGACTGTCAAGGAGCCATCCGCCGACCGTCAAGATCCCTCCGTCACTTAGCATCGACAAGTTGAGGGTGAACCAACAAAAACGAAAGCCCACCGAAGCAGACAAGAACCAACCTTGGGCGAAAGAGTTACAAAAACTCCAAGACCGACTAGGCAACTTACAAAGAGCTCACGAGATCAACCAAGAAAGCATGGAGATTCTCAGAGCGACTATCTGAAATCGGAATCCACCGAAAGCTCCCGAAGACAGGGGAAATCAAGAATGGCGAGAGTCTATGCAGACAGGACACCTGCAACGTCGCCCATACATGGACAAACATGCTCAATCAATTGAAGGAACCAATCCGAGGCTAAACTCATAAAGGCATGAGGATAAGCGATTATCATGTCTCCTCACAGTCAAACAGAGAAAATGCGAGACCTCATGGGAATATATCTTGAGGTTTGACGATGAAAGATTACAAGTTAAAAGTTGCACGAATGCGATGGATGAAGCTGCCCTGATAGGCGGTTTAAGAGACGAAAACTTCATACTGTTGTTCAGCAAAACGACAGTAACAACTTACGCTAAACTGTACGATCGGGCCGAGAAAATGTGTGAACATAGTCGCGTCACCAAGCCCACCAAAGGCACCCAACAGAACATGAAAACCCCAAGAAGTAAACGAAGGTCACTAATTCGAAGACATCTCCAAATCCGGACCAAGAAGGGCCTACTAGGATAAAATCATTATCGCATCTTTCTACATCTTATCAATTAAAAGAGCAATGCTCATTTTCATGTTTACTCAAGTGTTGTGACGTATCAAAATTCAACAAAACTTGAGTGAGGACAAGTGATAGAGAAGAAAACGAACATTCCATTATCCAAATGCAACCCAAAAAAGCAACACAATATTAGCTAAAAGACGGACAAACTGGCGCTACAAAAGCTCAGAAATTAAACCAGACAACTAAAGTTAGGTTGAATGAAGCAACACTACAACAAAGAAAAAGTTGACGCAAAAGTCACGACTTAGGAAAATCTGGAATATCCCCCAGAAAGCTATCACCAATGGCTGCACCAAAATCCTCACTCGCGGTTGCACCAAAGTCCTCGAATCCATGAGGGATGTCGCGAAGCTCCTTGAAGCAACTATGAAGGAAGTCGAAGTTAAGCTCGGGATAACGTTCCCTGACAAGATTAGTCGACCAAGAAACCCAGTACCCATCATCTCATCCTGAATAAAGACATACTAGAGGTTGTTCTTGAATTCCTTAGTCAGAAAATCAAGATCCCTTAAACGAGCATCCGCCAAAGAAAGCTTCTCCCAAACAGTAGTAAGCTCCACAAATGATGAGCATCTACCTCCACGCGCTCCAACTCGGAACAAGGAACAGAGCATCAACAAAGATAGAGAACTTCGTTGGAGAGACGTTCAGCTGAAGCCAACATGTCCAAATAAGCCTGAAAAACAAACAATAGAGGTGAACCAGAAGCAGCATAAAAAGAAGCAAACCAAAGAAGAGTGAAATGCCTACCAGAGGTGTATACCGCTGCTCTAAAACCCCTTTTGAGGGTTCGCGTGATGAACGTGAGGGCAATAGTCGAACATCTCCGACCAACCAGAAGAAATGCGCCTCAGAAGAGCAGTCTCGTCGAAGTCTGAAAGTAACAGGCCCCCAAAGTTGATCAAGTTGCCGCCAAAGGAGTTCCTCTCCTCCAAAGAAGAAGTCCGAAATGGCGCGTCAGCTTGAGCACTAGACTGAGACGCCGACGAGGAACTAAGTACACTGCTTCTGAGAAGGCTGTCCACCAGACACCTTTTAGAGGTTGTTCTTGAATTCCCCAGTCAGAAAAATAGGATCCCTTAAACGAGCATCCGCCAAAGAAAGCTTCTCCTAAACAGTAGTAAGCTCCACAAACGATGAACATCTACCTCCACGCGCTCCAACTCGGAACAAGCAACAAAGCATCAACAAAGATAGAGAACTTCGTTGGAGAGATGTTCAGCTGAAGCCAACATGTCCAAATAAGCCTGAAAAACAAACAATAGAGGTGAACCAGAAGCAACATAAAAAGAAGCAAACCAGACAAGAGTGAAATGCCTCACAGAGGTGTATACCTCCGCTCTAAAACCCCTTTTGAGGGTTCGCGTGATGAACGTGAGGGCAATAGTCGAACATCTCCGACCAATCAGAAGAAATGCACCTCAGAAGAGCAGTCTCGTCGAAGTCTGAAAGTAACAGGCCCCCAAAGTTGATCAAGTTGCCGACAAAGGAGTTCCTCTCCTCCAAAGAAGAAGTCTGAAATGGCGCGTCAACTTGAGCACTAGACTGAGACGCCAACAAGGAACTAAGTACACTGCTTCTGAGAAGGCTGTCCACCAGACACCTCTATCGAAGAACTCAACATCGAAATAACCTTAGGAGACTTTGATACCAAGGACCGCTTCTTCGACGCCAGTTTCAAACGCTCTGCCACCGACATACCCGACAAGAAAACACGCTTAAAAAACCACACACACACGCACACACACACACACACACACACATATATATATATATATATATGCAAACCAAGTAAAAAACCCACGGGGATTGACATCAACTGAAAGCTGGATCCTTATAGGGATTAAGGCTGAGCTGCATGAGCCGAACCCGACGGGGTTCAGAGAAGGTTGAACTCCGAAAGTCGATCTAAGAGAAAGATTGACCTGTGGGGTCGACCATACATTATGGGAAACTCACTCTGTAGGGCAACCTCGCCTTCAGGAAACCAATCTAGGTGGACCAGACCTAAAACTAAAAATCATAAGAATCTATCTCACCTGGTCATAAGGAAAAATGGCCTACCCTAAGTAAATGCCCACCAGGAGATCGACTCGAATAATAAAAATATCGAAAGAGAAAAAGAGAAAATCCATGTACTAATCAAGACGAGGAGAGTACCAAGATCCAAACAATGCTCCACTAAGAAGCCTTGTTGCACAAAGTTTGGACCTCATCAAGGTTGGTCCGACAAAAGGAGGGAAACTTCGCGAACCCAAATGGTAAGAAATCATATCTTCTTCAAGATACTATACTCTCAACATTTTCATATCTCTCTCTTCGTTTCTCTCTCTAGAGCTAACTTGAGCGTTGGAGTCGGTGTGGATAGCATCCCACTAATCTGGAGTCGGTGTGGATAGCATCCCACTAATCCTAGCTTATTCATCATTACTTTCAGGTATTGTAGAGCCAAACTCATTCCATCACAATTGATTATTTAGAAACTATAAAAGTTTAAGCCTAAATAGACATACAACTTCGAAAGTTCAGATTATATTTAATTTTTTTAACCATTTTTTAAATTGAGGATGCTCCTTTTAAATTTCTAAATTCATGTGGTAAATTGCTTTGCTTTGTCATGAGCCAAACTTATTTAAGCCCAATACAGAACTGAAATTATCTAGGGAAAACCAGAGGAATGTCTACAATTAAGCCACCCAACATGAAAAATGGCTAATCACTTTTTTAGTTTGAATTATGTCTAAAACCTATATTTAGTAGGGGATTTTAGTACCAAATGGACTTGTTTACCCTTCGTCAATTTCTCCTAATTTTGAGAATTAAAAATAGAATATTTTAAAATATAAAAGGTTAGGAAGAGAGAGAAAACATAGTTTGACGTGGATTTAACAGAGATGATTAATTAAATAGACAGAAAACGTTAAAAATGATAAAATACACTTATCCCTATTTCCATACATGGTTATACCCCACCCCCAATAATCTAGATAACGTTAAAAATGATAAATGGGTCTATATACCGGAGGAAGTAATACAGGCAGATTGCATCCATCAGTGGCGGTGTGTGTATGTCTGCAGACAAAGTAAAAAAAATACCCACCGGGGGATGTGTATACCTACAGAAACTGTTATAGCCACCCAATAAAGGTGTGTGTATGACTGCACACAGACTAATACTGGGGCAGAGACAAAGTAAAAAAAATACCCACCAGGGGATGTGTATACCTACAGAAAGTGTTCTAGCCACGCAATGAAGGTGTGTGTATGACTGCACACAGAGTAATATGGGGGGCAGCATGTGCCATTTGTGCAGCTGCAGACAGTAGAAAATTCCATCAACAGTGTGGGTGTGTGCATCCGTGCACACATAATAAAGATGGAGCGTAAAGGAGTTTGGGAGTTGTGTGCATTACTGAGTAATAAAGGACGACAACAACTTAAGAAAAGGGAATTGGTTTTTTTTTTTAAAATAAGGTATCGCTTCCCAAGGAATGGGTATGATTTGTTTTTATGGGGTAGATGGAAAATTCGGAACACGCTACCTTGAATTAAATCATCCGCAAAAGGAATCGGCAAACTCCAAATCGGGAACTCAGAAGCGAACTAAATTCAGAAGGCGCATACGTTCACCCTAGAAGCAACAAAAACGTAGTTGTTCTTCCGTTTCTCCATAACCTACTTCGACATCCTTCAAAGTAGAACACGACGCATTCGACGACTACGTTCGACCTATACTCGCCATTCCTCTCTCGCAATTCTGTTTCTCCATAACCTAGTTGATAAGCATTTTCCTCTCTCGCAATTCTTCTCCATCCATGTTTTACCAACGAAAGACTTTAATTGTAATGCTAGTTTAGGTAAACGTGGTTTCGGGTTAGTAGGTTCGGATTCTAGGGTTTTAACTTGCTGGAGTTGTAGATGTTTTGTTTAACATATGATTTGTTTATATTAAAACCAACGTAAAACTCCAAGATTTCAAAAAAAACTAAATAATAGCTGGTGATTTTTTTTAAGGGATTTGGTTGATCTCCAAATTTTTTTAAGGGATTCGGTTGAATTCCGCCAGTGTTGAATTTGGGGGACAACAACTGTGCAACTTTTGAAATTATTGTATTGGTTCATCTCGTCCCAAATACCATAAAAAAACACTATAATAGAAAGGGAGGACATGGTTGGTTGTTGTGTGGTTGAAGGTTGTTGGTTGTTGTGTGGTTTTGCAGAATGACGGGAAAATGATGCTAAAATTTTTTCTCCTAGATGGTGGTGGCAAATGGAAAAACGAAAAAGGAAGGGTTCAAGAATCAAATCTGGAAAATGTAAGACTTTACCTAAGTAGGGGTATTTGTTTGGACACAAATTAGTTTTTGACCGGTGTATGTGTGGATCCTTAATTTTAGGAAAGAAATAACAAAATTAAATTCACCTCCTACTTACACACGTCAGATCTAACCCTGACATTAAATATGTGTGCCGCAATGGCTATATACCCCTACTAGTGTGCCCACGGTATCCCCAGCCGTGTGTGTGAGATATACCCATCCGGTCACACAAAAGATACATAATGGAATACAATACTTAACGGAAAAAATAACCGTTTATTTTTAACCTGCAATGATCCACGTCATTCAAACTAATTAATCCTGCAAAAATAAATAAACAAATTTCAAATATAATATTGTTGAACAAACCAAATATTAGAAGGGTGTAATAGACAATAAACACAAACAGATTTTATCCTAAAAAAACTCTAGCCATGAGTTACAACCTAAACACAGATTTAGACAAATTTCATTAAACGTATTTTTCTGTAGACATTCCTTTGATTATCCCAATTATCTATTATGTCCATAATGTTTATTTGAAATTAATTGTTAAAAAAAATAATGGGCTGGATATTCCATATAACCATTTTGAAAAGTTTGAAAAAATGATTCCAATTCTTAGCTTTCCATCAGAAAAATGAGGGTGTTATTAGAGGAATATCATCAAAACAATCAAACATCTTTAACCTATTTTCAAAGTAGTGTCGATAATATAATGATAACTCATTTTGAGTTTTTCTTATTTTAACATCAAGTATCAAGTATTTAAATCGTTCCTTTTAAAGTGCGAGTATAAAAACAACTCGGTATCATTAATGACATCTAAATTCCTACAAAAATGAGAATGCATGTCATCAACATACATGCATATATAATCACACAATCAGCTCCAAACAACTTCAACACACGTGTCAGAAGAATTCACTTTAAAACTATTGTTTACTAATGTACGATTAAATTTCTCACACCATTATTTAAGAGCTTGTCTAAGACCATAAATAGATTTTCTAAGCTTGCATACATTGTTCTCTTGAACCAGTAACGACAAAGCCGGTAGGTTGTTATATATAAGTCTTCTCCTCTAAATCACCATTAAGAAATGTTGTTTTTATACCATCTGATGTATTAATAGACCACAAATAGTTGAAAATGCGATAAAATATCTAATAGTAGCTATTTTAGTCACAAAAAAATATGTATCAAAATAATCAATACCTTGTTGTGTATAGCCCCGACCACTAATCTAGCTTTGAATTAGTCAATTGAACCATTTGGTCTAATTTTTCTTTTGAAAATCGATTTACACCTAATAGATTTATTTCCCTTGGGTAGATCAACCAAGTCCTATGTTTTATTCACAATTAGAGAGTCTAGTTCACTCTTAAATGCTTCTTTCCATAATTTAGAATCTACATAATTTAAAGCACATGCAAGTAAATTGATCGTCTATCTTATCTGCATTCTCAACTAGAAAAATGGTTAAGAAGTCCGGACCAAAACTTTTATCTCTTACTTCTTTTAGGTTCAGACTCATGAATAACATCAGAAGTATATGGAAAAGATACAAATACTTGATCAGTGCATGAAGTAGCATATGACTCACCAACAACCTTAATCATAGGAAAAATAATGTGTTCGAAGAATACAACATCTCTATGCAGTTGAGTTTACACTTTTTTTTTTTTTTTTTTGCAACGGTATTTTAATAAAGACATCTCAGTCACGGGCACAACCTTATGCCAATTGAGCTATGCTCAGTTTGACAAGGATTAAACACTTAAAAGTTTAGGTTAAGCGAAATTTTTTCTCTCTATGTAGAATAATCACATTAAACCCACAACCGACACGTTGAAATCTTTTGTTGACTTTTAATTTTTTTTTTGCAAAGTTATTTAATTAATGCAGGATAGGGGATTGACCCCCGACCTCTTAGTCAAGAACACAATCTTATATCAATTGAGCTATGCTCAATTTAGCACAAATTATTTTTCTTATTGGATAATATGTATTTTAATATCTAATACATTAAAATGCATATATCCCACCCATTTGAATCTTTATCAAAATTCTCCTACGAAATGTATCTTCTTATTTGAATAGAATTCAAATTTTAAATATATCTTTTCCTCTAATGTATCTTAATACATTAGCAAATTATTTTAATATTTAATGTTTCAAATAAAATAAATATGTTTTCTCATTTTGCAGTTAATATATCAAATTATATTAAAAAAAAATTTGAACATTTAAATTATTTTGTTTCAACTAAATTGATCCTTCGGTAATACTATAAGCTACCAAGATGACCTTATGGACCTACCGATTATAAGCTCTAATAATACAAAATCAATTAATTAAACATTTTAATTAATTAATTTTCATTCATTAACTATAAGTCACTCCACCATAGACCTAATATTGCACTCTTATGCATTGTAGGACAAGTTGTGTCGATCGAACTAATCATTACATGCAAGTCGATCTTTCACGAGTTGTTCGTAATTGCAGGTGGGTCAAAAATTTGTTTTACCCTTATAATTATATTGTATACCTTAAGTACCATTGATTCTCTAATGAACACTATGTTTATGATCCAATCATAAACTAAGTACTACTGATAATTGTTGCGTGATTTATTGCATAGCGCAAATGTACGAGTCGAATTTTAATATAGCGATTTAAGTAAAGAGTATCGCCCACATGATTGATTTTCTAGATCAATTGAATATTATAGGATACTAACAAAAAAAAATTATTTAGACTAAAATTACTTTCAGATAAAGTAAAAATTGAAAGACTAAAAATAATTAACAAGAAACCTTTTGGAGAGAATAACCTAGGGAATTGATTTCATCGATTAGATTCATGCTTAATTAATCCAACAGTCTAAATAATAGTCATGCATACAATTATATGCCAAGAAGAATAAAATCATAACTGACTCGCTAGAGCTCAAGTAATTCTCTTCATTGTTTTTATAAAACTAACATGTATGTCTAGTTTTTAATAGAAAAGAAAGACATTATGCAACTTTTATATGAACAACCTCGTAGATAATTCTTTATGTTAATACAAAAATTTACAAGCAGTCATGTGTTCGAGTTCTACTCTAAACTCTACTTTTTCAAACTAGAATTTAAACAAGCAACAATTTATATACTTTGGCCAGAAGGATAAAAAAATTAAACAAACAAACACATGAATAACTGTTGTAATATGAACTGACTTAGATTAATAAAATATGTAAACTAAAATGATTACATCAATTCCCTAAGTATAAAGTCTAGCTAATCATTATATCACTAAAACAATGCTTAGACAAAGTTTAGAATCTATAAAACAATACAATAATTATAAAAGTAAAGGAGAAAAACTCTTGTAGCGTGTCAAACCTCGTTCCCGATGTGATCTGCACGTTCCCGAGCTTCCAAATCTCTTCTTCAGCTTTCTAAAGTGTCCATTAGCCTCCCCGATGAGTGTATTTCGAATTAGGGTTCAAATCTCCCAAAGTTGGTCCGCAATCGTATGCGAATAAGATGAATTTATAGGAAAATTATCGGGACAACGTCTTGACGCTGCCTTAGAAATCGTGTGAAGTATTTTTGGAAAGATAGCATCGAGACGCTATAGCTCGACACTAAAGATATAAATTTAAACCTAGCAGATTTTGGTTCAACCTTTATTAAGTGGTGTGATGGTTGACACTAAAGATATAAATTTAAACCTAGCAGATTTTGGTTCAACCTTTATTAAGTGGTGTGATGGTTAGGGCACTTTAGGGAATTCTTTCATGCGCACGAAGGGCTTGTGTTTGAGTCCGAAGAACTTTGCTGTTTACTTTCCATTCAATTAACAACTCGTCCTACTTTCTCTCTTTTCAATTAACAATTCTTCCATGCTTTGCTGTTTACTTTCTATTCAATTAACAACCCGTCCTACTTTCTCTCTCTTCATTTCTCTACCCTCCAAACTTAGGCGATGAAATTTCAACTCCTCCTACTTTCTCTCTCTTCATTTCTCTACCCTTCAAACTTAGGCCATCAAATTTCAATTGAGGTTATTTTAAATTTGCAGGGCTGAGTGTTATATAGGCATAAATTTGCAAATGAGTTTTTAGAGGAAGTGAAGGAAAGAGTGGAAAATTTCAGGGTTGATTCATTTTCAATAATCAATTTCTTTAAAACACTTCCCCTAGAGAGAGGTTGGTAAAGGGAAATGTAGGTTGAATTTTATTTTTCTAATAAAAATCTCCCAAAAAAAAATGGATAAATTCTTTAGAGTATTGCAAATTTGAGGAACTTGACTGTGTTAAAAAATAGTTAACCAAAAAAAGAAAAAAAAATACTTATTGTAAGGAAAGGAAGAGAGAATGAGAGATGAAATTGAAAACTCAGTGATGGAAGTGGAGGAAAGAGAGAAAATATGAGAAATTGTTTATCGCATGAAGAAACAAAGGGAAAGTTACGGACAAAAAACAAACCTAAATAAACTTGCCAAGAGTTTTTTTATCTAAAAAATAATATAAATATTCAATCAATCAAGCTGTGACATGTGGCTGGACTGCAAAAGATACTTGTACCCCAGACTGTAAGTAAGTTTTACTCTTTATTTTACTCATTTAGTCTCTTATTGCAATTTGGATAATTGTAGTTATACCCTTGTTTTAAGTTTGAAGAGAAAAGCTTGTCATATGTTGCAGCAAGAGGAAGCATTGTGTAACATGGAGCAACTTGATTAGAAAAACAATTTTAATGGATTGAGAATGGAAAGAAAAGAAAGCCCAAGTGCTGTAGTTGAAAGAAAATAAATAAATAAAAAAGCAACAAAGTTGAAGTTTTAGGCTGGAGAAAAATTGCAGCAGCATTGTTGCAGAAGCTTCATCGCAAGAAGAAGAAAACGAAGTGAAGAAGAAGCTACGACCAGCTAGCGGAGAAAAAATTGATTGTTCATCTCTTGAGTTTATTCTTCTATGATTATTTTCACTTGTTTTTGAAGTGTTGGATTTCTTTAATTATGACTTCTGGTAGAACTCATTTGTTGCATTTAACTTCATCTTATATTATGAACTAAACTTTGTTTGCTTGAATTTTTGGTTTTGTTATGGTCATTTGACCACTTTTGTTATAGTGAAAGGGTTAAGAGTTAGTGGAAAAAACACAAGTGATGCGAGTATATTCATGATTGATTAAGTAGTGCATTCAAGGGTGTAGACATACATTTTTTACTTGCAGAATTAGGGAAATTATGCTTATTGGTGTTCTTGATACTAGGTTTCCATAAACATATGATTAACTTAGTTCAAGGGCAGGGGCGGATGCACGTAGGGGCCGGGGGCACGTGCCCCTCTCGAATTATTTGGTTTGTATATTTGTATATAAAAATGCATAATTAAATTGATTTGGTTTGCATATTTGTATATAAAAATGCAGAAATATACAATTGTTATGTTGATGAAACGATGGTTGTGGAGCACGCCCATAACTCTCTGCGCCCTCAAATTTATTATTTTAATATACTTAATAATTAGGATTTAGTTAAGGGCTGATCGCATAGCAACCGCATAAGTCGTTTTTATAAACCAAAAACGCATAGCAACCTATGTGATTTCTGTGCGATCGCATAGGTTGCTATGCGATAGTTATGTCATCGCATAGGTTGCTATGCGATAGTTATGTCATCGCATAGGTCGTTTTTATTGCACAACAATCGCACAACAACCTACACGATCGCACAGAAGTCGCATAACTATGTGATCGCATAGGTTGCTATGCGTTTCTGGTTTATATAAACGCCCTATGCGATGACATAACTATCGCATAGCAACCTATGCCATTGCACAACTATCGCATAGCCACTTATACGATCGCACAACTATCGCATAGCCACCTATGCGATCGCACAGAAATCGCATAGCAACCTATGCGATCGCACAGAAATCGCATAGCAACCTATGCGATCGCACAACTATCGTATAGCCACCTATGCGATCGCACAGAAATCGCATAGGTTGCTATGCGTTTCTGGTTTATAAAAACGACTTATGCGGTTGCATAAATATCATATAGGTTCACTACAAGAAAACATGTATATGGCAACATTTTTGTTGCAACGCTTTGACAAATGCTGCTAAATTTTAAAGAAATAGAGCCCAACTAACATTGGGCCCAATTTTTCTAATTGCTTATGTAGTTCGAGTTAGTGGAAAGGGGGTTCGACCCGATCTTCATTATTATCTTCCAAAATTTGCCATTTTAAAAATTCTTCTTATTTAGGGTAATACGAGAATAACAAAATTCATTTTAAAAATTTGCCATATTTACAAAACTTTTAAAAATTGCTATATATTTAATTATTTTAGTCTAAATTGACATTGGATACAATTTCCCATTAAACAATGTTAATATTTTTGTTTATTTGTTTAATAGTGTCGGAAGATGAGAAAAGAGAAAAACAAGATGGGGCAACTACAAGAATAGCTGAAACGAGACTATGGAAGATGAAAAATAGCTAAACTAATTATTGTGTTGAAAAATAGCTAACTCCTTAGAAACTTCTTTAGAATGTAGTTGGACGAAACTACCCTCCAAGGCATTTAACGGTTGAACTACCTACAAAAAAAAGAGAGATTTAATTACACAGAATTAAATGAAAAACAAAAAAAAAAGTGAACGTTAAAACATTGAACTCAACCCCACAAAAAAACAAGATTTATTCGGAGAGAAAATGAAGGAGAAAATAAGGATTTATTCAAAAAAGAATCCTTGAGAAAAATAAAGATTTATTTTAAGAGAATCATGTAAAAAATAATAAAAAATCAACATATGGTTAAACCAAGATAACAACCACCAATTAAATCGAAACATGTAAACAAAATTCAATAAAATCTAATCTGGAATATTAATTCAAATTAATTTTTAGACTAAAATTTTCAGAGATGATTGTGACAAATTTTTTAATAACGATCCTCTTGATAATTTTTAATGTGTATATATTCGAAGTTACATGTACATATAAGTATATCATATGAAGTATATGTGTATATATACAAACCATTAATTGGTGAACGTACATGTAAGTATAACATAGCCCGTAAGAAAATTATATAAGCAATTAAATTTTCAGCATATTGATGTTTATAAAAACTAAAATGTTCATAGACAGTTGTAAGAAAATTATAAAAATGACACCCTCGATAACTTCTAGTGTAAATATATATTCGTAGTTACATCTATAACAACGTACATGTAAGCATATCATATGAAGTATATGCGTGTATATACACCATAAACCATTACTCTGTGAGCATTGAACAAATTATACTAAAAAATTTAAAAATGTTCATAGACGGTTGTAAGAAAATTAGAAAAATGAGGGTCCTCGATAACTTCTAGTGTGAGTATATATTCGTAGTTACATCTATAACAATGTACATGTAAGTATATCATATGAAGTATATGCATGTATATACACCATAAACCATTAATCCGTGAGCATTGAACAAATGATACTAAAAAATTTAAAATGTTCATAGACGGTTTGTAAGAAAATTATAAAAATGAGGATTCTCGATAACTTCTAGTGTGGGTATATATTCGTAGTTACATCTATAACAATGTACATGTAAGTATATCATATGAAGTATATGCGTGTATATACACCATAAACCATTAATCCGTGAGCATTGAACAATGATACTAAAAACATTAAAATTGGTATGCATGTTGAGTTTACCCGGGAAAACGTTCAATCAATTTTATCATTACCTGCAACATTGAATTAGGAGATTTGCAAATCTTCCCTCCTCCTAATCGATTTGAAACAGCCATCGATTCTCACCTTTGAAACTCTCTCCCTTGAAAAAAAAACTATCTACGTCAACCTTTTACGTCGTTGAACGCTTGAATTGGGCTGAAAATTTCGACTCCCAAAATGACATATTTTCGAAGTGAGTAAGGATCTTAGTCTCTCTTCACTCTCGTCTCTGTACATTGTGATCGTTTCAACTTTGGAAAAAAAAATAATGAACCCCTCTTTTCAAAATGCATGAATCTAGGAGGGTAATCTAGGAGGGTTAGGAGGGTTGTTAGTGAGATAAATTTGTATTTTTTTTTTTTTTTGCTGTTAAACATTTTCAAATCTAAGTTGTTGAGATTTTTTCTTTTCTTCAAAATTCATGGATCTAGTTGTTAGAAACTTTTTCTTCAAAAACGGAGAAATGAATCTGATTGTTAGAAATTAAAATAAATATTAAAAAAATTAAAAATTAGTTAGGTCGGTTGTTCGTAAATAAACGTATATACCAGGGGTATAATTGAGATAATAATTGTGAACTTCATTCCCTAAAATTGTGGTAGTGATGAGATGGAAATATGAAACTTTATTAGCTATTTTTCAATTCACTTTTTTATTCCTAATTATTTTTGAAAATATCTCAAACAAACAAGATTGAAGCTTGTCCCATGGGAAACAAGTACTCTATAAAACATCATCTTTTTCACATTTCCGTTTCAATGGTGGGCTCCATTTGCAAATTCGGACTGCAAATTTGGGCTTTGACCCAATTTTGATGGTTAGACAGTTAAAATAATTATTTGTTGTAGTTCGACATCCACGACATTTCGACGAAATGTTATAATGTCGGTGATAATTTTTAAAATTTCGTCTATTTCGTTGATATTCAGGGAAAAACGAAATTATCCTACGAAAATATGTCGGACCTGTCGACATAACGAAATATTAAGCAAAATTTTGGTGTGTCGCTCGACTTTTAACTCTTTAGTCATATTTGTAGTAGTTCTAGTCAGTTTCTTGAAGCTATTGAAGTTGTCTGACAAGAATTTTCTAGAATCCATCTTGAATGTAAGAAACTTTTCCCTTAGATACATCTTGTTAGGAAGATTTTTAATTTAATACAATTCATTTAGTCGTGATAATATTTAAAAGTTTTATTTTTCTCAATGACTTTCCTTAGAATATAATCATTTAGATTTAGTACCAAGGTTCCATGAGCTGCAAGCTCCATAATCTCTTTCTCATCTTCGATTAAAGTTGTAGGAAGTTTGGAAGGATCTTGCATGGCCTTGTGTGATATTTTTGTTGTCCAAGAATTGAATTGATCTTTGCATTTCATTATCCAAAATCACCTTAACCATTGAATTTCTCAATTTCATATATCGTAATTATCAGAAATCTTGGTTCTGGACTTATTTTGTGTTTATCAAGTTATAGTAATGAATCGAACAACCACTTGGTGCAGTGGGTGAGCGCTCCGCCTAAAATAGAAGAGAGTGGGGCAAAAAAATTATTAAACAACCACTTGGTGCAACGGGTGAGTGAGCGCATCACCTAGATAAGCAGCCCTACACCTGTGCACCAAACCACAAAATTAACCTGTGCACCAAACCACAAAATTATTAAACAACCACTTAGTGCAACGAGTGAGTGAGCCCCACATAGATAAGCAGCCCTGCACCTGTGCACCAAACCACGCACGGGGCATGAATTTAAATGCATTATTACTTACCGCCTAAATTGGGCCCAATTTTTTGTCAAACCGAGCATAGCTCAATTGGCATAAAGTTGTGTCCGGGACTATGAGGTCATGGGTCTTTAATTAAAATACTGTTGCAAAAAAAGTTATACTAAGGAAAGAAAAAAAATTATAATATTAAGTACTTAATTATAAAAATTTCAAATAACCCAATAATAAAAAAAAAAGAAAAAAGAAATTTATCAACAGAGAAATAAAAAGGATAATTACAAAAGAATATTCTAAAAACAAATCATTTTCATTAGAAATTTATCATGGTAGCTTCATTTTCTTAATATAAGCTAATAATTTATTATTATTATTTTTTTAAAAGATTTCCATTTGACTCTACTGAGTTATTATTTTAGCATTGTTATTAAATGTTGACGTGGCATGTAAATAGGATTAACAAGTGATGATTTGTCAAACATAACTCAACCATTGAAATTATATATATATATATATATATATATATATATATATATATATATATATATATTCTCAACCAATATGTTATTATCAATATGTTATTATTAAGTTAGAATGTTTTCACCTCTACATGTTAGAATTCAAAAAAAAAAAAAAAAAATTAGTAACAGGATGATGTATCGCTGACCATGAAGTTCTATATTCAATCCCACAAACATTTTATCAAAAAGAAAAAAAAAATTAATGACATGATGACTTCCGCTCAATCTAAATTTTTGGATTTTTTTTTTGCCATTAGCCTACTCCCCTATGCTATATTAAAAATAAAAATATTAATTATTTGACTTATTTAACTTATTAGAATCAAAAATCAAAAGTTTATGGACATATATAATTATCATTTTTAGCTTAATAACTAAATGAATTAAAGGTTATTACAAATTTGACGACTTTCAATTGTGAAATTTTAAAGTTGTCTAATTGAATGAAAGGTTATTACAAATTTGACAACTTTCAATTGTGAAATTTTAAAGTTGTCTAATAGATCCTTCAACTAATAGATCATTGAATTAGCTATTAATTAATTTTGTTAGTAGTAAATCCTTGAACAAAATAATATTTTTATGATTATTAGACACAAAATTAAAAGTTCAGAGCCTTATCTTTATAATATCATGTGTTCCATCTCAAAACT
Source organism: Herpetospermum pedunculosum (assembly GCA_028017165.1). Classification (NCBI taxonomy): domain Eukaryota; kingdom Viridiplantae; phylum Streptophyta; class Magnoliopsida; order Cucurbitales; family Cucurbitaceae; genus Herpetospermum; species Herpetospermum pedunculosum. The sequence goes on along the minus strand of CM051524.1, from coordinate 6,155,967 downwards.
TATTAACAATGAGAGGAGTAACTCATGTATCTTATAATAATTGCGAGATCCCTTCATTTTTCCAATGTGAGATCCTCAACATAATCCTTCGAGATGATGCATTTTTTTGGGTTCATCTTATGTTATCATGGGGTTCCACAATTTAATTTTATGAATTTATTAGATATTTTTAAAGTTCTTGAGTGTATTACAAATATATGCTCATGCAGACTTAAAGTTTAGGAATTTTTACGGATAAAAGAATAATCCTAAAATCATAAAGACTCAATGGGCTAAAACACCAAGAAGGGACCAAGCTCCAAAGGAGCTCGGTTCATCTTCGACTCGGCTCCACGCAGTGAAGGAGCCAAGTTCTCCCTTCGGCTCGGCTCCACGCGGTGAAGCAGCCAAGCTCCAAGAGAGCTCGGCTCCCTTCGGTTCGGCTCCACGTAGTGAAGGAGTCGAGCCCCAAATCCTCGACTCCACTTTGGAGCTCGGCTCATCCTCGACTTAGCTCGGCTCGGCGTGAAAGTCGACCCTCCTCATGAGGTCGGATCATCCGAGAGGAAGAAAAATATCGACGCCTCTCTAGAGTCAATTCGACATCGATTGTTAAAGACCAAACATCTCCTCAAATGTCGTTACACGACTTCTGTATAACGGTCGGAGTTATGAGAGTCATAAAGATTCTCATAACTTACCATTTAATGGTACCGAAACGGCCATATACGAACTCCTATATAAGGAAAAGACCTATATCATATTTGGTAAGTAAATTTGATTTTATTCAAAATTTCATACATCTTTCAACTTTCCATATTCAGCACATTCTCTCTCTCCTTTTTTCACCGTGAGACTAACTTGAGCGTCAGAGTCGATGTGGAAAGTCACCCACCGGTCCTAGCTTACCCACTCTCTTTTTCAGGTGTTGCAAGATCAAGTCTATTCCACCAATCAAATTAAGTTTACAGTCGATACTAAATCTCGGAACCAATTGTATATAAGTTTGAAATTTCAATCACTACTAAATTTATAAATTTAAGCTAGGTTTACTATCAAACTTTATGAATTCAAATTTTAATTTAATATTGAAAACGTGACACGAGAATCAACTCTACAAAAAGGTTTAGAGCCAAGTGTAAAAGCTATATGGGCCTAACAGCTTAGATTGGTTAGGATAGATATTATTACAAAAGACATTTAAGACGACAACCTCATCTCATCAGAAAAAAAACTGGTCATTGTCCGAGTATGTTTTCTTTGTTCAGAAGTAGCTGTTCATATATCATCGGTATATATACAATGACCTAAACAAAATGAATAACTCTATATTTTTTCAATAGATTGAGATATATGTTATTGACTAAGAGATTTAAATTTCCAACCCACACGTTAAACTTGAAAAGAAAAGAAAAGAAAAGAAAAATTGTATAATATAATTTTTTTTAGTTGTGAAGCTTTTAGATTTTTTTTTTTTTTTGTGAGAAAGAAATTTGAAAATTATTATGTTTTCAGAACTTTCAAAATATTTTATTTTTAGTTATTTAACTAAAAAACTAACCAACATATATACATATATAGGAAAATTGTAACCGATGACAATTTAGAGTAAAATAATTAAAAATATAACAATTTTTAAAAAAATATTGCAGATATGACAATTTCTATCACTGATAATAGTATTTTTTTTATAGAATTTTGTCTGTGATAATAGTCTATCACTGATAGAAGTCTATCCGTAATAGTCATAAAGTCTATCCGTAATAGTCATAAAGTCTATCAGTGATAGCCACTGATGTTTTGCCATATTTGCAAAAAGTTTAAATTTTGCTAAATTTGGAATTATTTTGGATCTGATTGTTGTTTGTGCAACCAGCCCTATATATATATATAAAATTAATGCGGGATGGTATATATATATATATATATATTTAATTAATGCGGGTTGGGGAATGAACCTAACCCCTAAGGGGCCGTTTGGCCCACGGAGTTGGGAGGAGTGGAGTTGTGGGGAGTAAACTTACTCCCCGTTTGGCCCAAGGAGTTGTTTAACTCGGACAAAAAATATCAACTCCCCAGACTTCTAAGTAATTAATATTCAACTCTCCAGACTTCTGCAGTAATTACTATTCAACTCTCCTTCATTTTCCTCTCTTTCTCTCTCTTCCTTTTACAATATTTTTAATTATTTAAAAAAAAAACATAATTTAAACAAAAGATGTAAAATGACTAAAAATGCAATTCAACCTATTTTTTATTTTAAATATAAATTAAGTGGTTGAATTAAAATTGGTACTTAAACAAAATTTAAAATGTAGTATTCAAGAAGAAATAAAAATATAGTTTATTTGGATTCACTTAGATTAATGGATTAAAATCTTTCAAATTCACATGTAATAGTTAATCGACTATTGTACGACTATTTGTTTTATTTCAAAACGATCCAAATAAAATGAATAATTAATGTGAGTGATATTGAAAAAAGAAGGTGAAGTATGGTAGTCAAAGTTATTTTGGTTATCTTCGAATAAATTTGTAAAGGATACATAAAATAAAAAACACAAAAATCGTATTCTTAAAATTTATTGGAAGAAGTTCTTGATAATAAAAATATGAAAAATTATAGAAAATAGGTTCTAGGTGTAGTGCATATGAAATTACGAGTTTAAGTGGGTGGAAGCGAGGAAGAACTTATTTGACACATAGATATGTTTATGTGTTATTTTTTTTTTCCTTAGAGAAATTTGTAAAATATACTTACACTAAAAAACAAAAAACAAAAATCACTTTTAAAATTCATAAAATTAAAAAAATTAAAGATTGAGTCTTTAAAAAATAATAATAAATATATATTATTGATAATCAAGGTGAGAGAGATTAAAAAATTAATGTGAGGTATTGTGTTCAAAATTATTTTTTGTTATCTCCAAAGAAATTTGAAAAGTAGATAAAATAAAAATAAAAAATTGCATTGTTAGAATTTATTAGGAAAAGTCTTTAATAAGGAAACTTAGAAAGTTTGTAGAAAAAAAAAAATTGTGTAAAAAAACTAGTAAAATAAACTCAGATTTCAGAACTTGAGGTTCAACAACACAACTCCCTCTCAAACACACTAAAATAAAATGAATAATTAATGTGAGTGATATTGAAAAAAGAATGTGAAGTATTGTGGTCAAAATTATTTTTGTTATATTAAAAAAAAATTGTGAAGGATACATAAAATAAAAAACAAAAATCGCATTCTTAAAATTTATTGAAATAAGTCTTTAACAATGAAAATATGAAAAATTATAGAAAAAAATTGTACAAAAAAAAATAGCTAAAATAAACCATCATTGTTGAGATATGATTTACTGGTGGAGTGGATTCAGATGGGAGGCGGAGAAAGATGTATTTGACACATGAATAGACTATACTTATGGATAGACAATCTTAATTCATAAAATTAAAGATGAGTCCTAACAAATATATATATATATATATATATATATATATATTTTGATAATCAATGTGAAAAAATAATGTCAAATATTGTGCTCAAAATTATTTTTGTTGTCTTCAAAGAAATTTGACCAGGATAGATAAAATAAAAATAAAATATTTCATTTTTACAATTTATTGGAATTTTTTTTGAAAGGCAATTTATTGGAATTGAAAGAAATCCTTAATAAGAAAAATTTGAAAGTTTGTAGAAAAAAATTGTGTAGAAGAAAACAGTTAAAATAAACTCAGACTTCACAACTCCAGACTAAACAACTCCCTGCTCCAAACACACCACAGACTTCAGAACTCTAGACTAAACAACTCCCTGCTCCAAACAGACATAACTCAGAATTCGCCAGACTAAACAACTCTCCAGACTAAACAACTTCAGACTAAACAACTCCAACTCCCCCAACTTCTTGGGCCAAACGCCCCCTAACTTTTTAGTGGAATACGCAATTTTATGTCAATTAAGATTTGCTTAGTTTGACAACCAATATAGTTTTTAGGCTTTCAAAATATTTATTTTATTGTTAAATTGAAAAATAATATTGGTAATAACTATTATTCTACCACACCCAATCTTCACCCCTAGTGGATATCCGCTTTAGCCAACACCTATGTTGTCTACTACATGGGCACAGGTTGCGGATCCAGACATTGATGTTTGGGGGTCCAAAAAATTTAAACATTATACTTAAATTTAAAAATTTGAGGATGAATTAGATACAAAATTGAAAGTTAAAAAATATATTGAACTCTTTTTTAAGTTCGTGGGTCTATTAAACACAAAATTGAAAGTTCAAAAATTTATTAGACATTTTTTCTAAAAAAAAAATTATTCAAGAAAAAATACAATAAAACAGAAATTTGTTTTCAAAATTTATAAAAGGATGTTAATATAGACTAAATTTTTTTTGAAAAAATGTTAATAAATAAATTAATACTAAGAGTTAATTTAAAGTTTTTTTTTTTTTTTTTTTTAATAAATAATTTAAAGATTTGTTTAAGGTATGAGAGTACTAAATTTAGATATTTGAAATTACAATGATTAAAATAATATAACTCTTAACTCTCAAAATATGGATACTACAATGACATTTCAATTAAAAAAAATCTTATAGAAGTAAATACTAAAAAAAAAAATAGGTCTTAATTATTTTTAAGAATGAAATTTATATATTTTTAAATATATATAAACAAAATATTAAGAGAGAACAATTTTTTTAAAAAATATATACATAACTGGAAGGAAATGTAAAGCAAATAAATTATTATTATGGTTGGGTTTCAAACTCAGACACAACAAAATATATACTTTACACAATGACCACTGCAACAGAATAAGAATTTGTTAGTTTGGGGGCCAAAATGTATTTAAAAACAATAATATATATTTAAGGCATTATTTTTGCCTACGCGTATAAGAAAATCAAAAACTTTGGGGGGGCGTGGCCCTCCCTAGTCCCTTCAGAGGTCCGCCCCTGCATGGGCATATCAACATGTTAGTATATAGCCAACAAGAGCATAACTCAACTAACATGATGTATGGACTTGTAACCAAGAGGTCTTAGGTTCGATCTCCTACCCCCAACATGTTAAAAAAAAAAAAAAATTAGCATATAGATTCAAGTCACATTAGATAAGCCGAATAGTTCAACCGACATAATGTATGAATTATGAGCAAAATGTCTCAAATCTTCCTCCCCATGTCTTGTAAAAAAAAATAGAACACATTAGGCAAAAATAATGATAAAGACTAGAATGATTTTTTTTTTTTTTTGCAAAGGATATTCAACTAATTAGTGGGGGATTGAATCCTTAATCTCTCAGTCAATGCACAAATTTATGTCAGTTGAATTATGCTTGATTTAACAAAATGATTATTTTTTAAAGGTTTAATTTAAAAATCTAAACCTTTTGAAAGTCCAAAAATCAAATAGAATAAGTGTGAAAATTTACCGCTTAAAATAGAGATCTTAAAATTTTAAGAATTAAAATAAAAAATCATCAAGGAACTAAAATGAGATTAAATTTATAATTTAACTAAGTATTAAAAAAAAAAATCTAATTCCATAAAATATAAATATATATTTATATCCTTTGAAGACAAATATATCACAATTAAACCACGCAAAGAGAATATGCAACAAATTATATTATTATTTTTTATTTTTTTAGAGTTCAACAATATGTAGTTAGAGATAATTATATATTGTCATTGGCACGAACATAACTCAATATAATAATTCACATCTATTTTTTTGTTTTTGAAGTCCGAAGTTAATTGGAATTCTTATACTCTACGTTTGTACCAAAAAAAAAAAAAAAAAAAACTATTAATATTGTTAGTATTATTATTGTTAATATTATTTTGCAATAAACTATATTGATTTGATGACTTATATTTCAAAAGTGAAATGAATAAAATTTATTGGTCTCACAAAGTCAGTTCCAAAGCCAAAAGCATTAATAAGATATAGGTGTTGCCAAAACAGGAGCAATAAGGAAATGGACGAATTTCTAGTACATCGATATGAAGTTTTTCCATACTATTACCTTTAAATGAATGATATTTGACGAAATAGTTTAAAAAAATAATATATTTAATAGAATGAGTCTCCGTCAAACAACTATTTTGCCAGTGTTAGACAATGGTATGAAAAAATTTCATACCACCGATGTACTAGAAATTCTTCCGCTTAACACTGCAATCAAACAGAAGCTACTTGCAGAGCACAGGAAAAGACAGACAGCTACCACACTTTTAATATTAATGCAAAGAGAGGGTTAGTTACAACTTACAATGTGGGGACACCTTCCACTTCCACCTTGCCATTTCAACATAACTCATCTTTGAGGGACTTTGAAGGGGATTGATTTTATGATGGTGATGATTTTTTTTGAAGATGTGGTATCATTCATTAGGGTTTTAAAAATTATACCTACTTTCTAAAGGGAATGCTTTTCTTTCGTATGTTACGATAAATCAATAACAAAGAATAAGTAAGCGCAGAAGAACGACAACACAGATTTACGTGATTCATTAACGTCGTGTTAGCTACGTCTACGGACAGAAGGAAGAGCAATATTATTACGAAGTAGGAGAGAATTACAAATGAACAGATAGGGGCGGTTGAAGTCATTATAAGGTTTATATATGACGCCCTTCTAAAAATCCAAATCAGAATTTTCCTTTAGTGGTGTTGTCTCCATACCCCTACCAGGGCGCTCCGCCCCTGGACTCCGACTCGCTGACCAACACGTACATAACTCAACTTAGTTAATACATATAAAATTCGATTAAGAGGTGAGAAATGTGAATCTCTCATCCTGCACATATACGTTGTTGAGCTCTAAAATAAAATATTTTAGCGGGAATGTTTTATTTTATTTTTAACGTTGGTTTTTAAGATGAGAATAAGTTAGTTTCAAAGAAAATAACTCAATAAAATTACTAGTGTTTTTGGAACAACTTTGGAAAAAATGTCAACATCAACATAGTTTAACTAGTATAAAGTATGTTTTTCCGACAAAGATGTCAAAAATTCATATCTCTCATCACACATTTGGTTGAACTTAGAGAGAGAAAACTACCTTTGGAAAAAATGGTTTTTAAATAAAATTGATTTTTCTATAAGTACATTAAAAAAAAAAAAAAAAAAAGGCAAAATATACATTTGATTCCTTAGGTTTAAGGTTGATGTCTATTTGGTCCCTAGAGTTTAAAAAAAAAACATTTTAGTCCCCTAGATTTGCAAAATGGTTCTAAATGGTCATTGACTTAACTTTAACCTAAGGGGATGCTGACTGTATTGTTATGTGATGAAGTGGATAAGATGACCTATCATTTTTATTTGATTAGTTGGCAAATAAATTGATAAATTAATTAACTAGCAAATATAAACCTTCTAAGTAAAAGAAATTAGTTTAAAATATTCTAAGGGCTTGCAATTCTTAATTATGAAATATCCAAGGACTTGTAATTCTTGTTGGCACACCCACTCTCTGAGCTTCGACAGGTGGATGGGCTGCGATGGCAATCAGCCTCATCATTGGGCCAAGTCGGGCCAACCCGGCCCAAAGAATCAAAGGCCCAAGCCCTTTGGGCCTAAGCGACTGTTTGGGTCAAGCTTGGGCCGGCCCGACCCCTAAAACATAGGTCCATAGCCCAATCTATGGGCCAAACTCAATGGGCCAAAATTGGATCGGGCCTAGATCGACCCTTTGGGCCGGGCTTGGGTTGACCCTTTAAATAAAAACTTTATTTTTAAATATAAATTTTGTATGAGATTAAAGCTTATTTATAGAAAATAAATCTCCTCCAAACTCAAAACTTCCGATGTGGGACAAAAATAGGATAGTTTTTTGATAATGTATGCATTTTCAACTATCTCTCCATACTATCACATAAAAATAATAATTTGAAGATAATATTTTCTTTGTAAACTTAAAAAATTTGAAATTAAAAGATTTGAAAATTTTAAAAATAATAATTAAAATTAAGAACAATGGATATAATAAACAAAAGTTTGAAAAAAATTGAGAGCATAAACACAAAAACAGTTAAGAGTGAAAAATTGAGAGAAATTAGAAATAAAATTTAAAGAGAAATTGAGATTGAGAATTAGGGTGGTGAATAAAGAAAATTGGAGAGAAATTGAGATTGAGAATTAGAGTGGTCAATAAAGAAAATTGAGGTATTTATAGAAATTTTTATATTTAAAAACACAAAATATTATTATCTAATAGATATAAAAAAAAAAATATAAAAAATATTTAGATTAATTTAGAAAAAAAAAAAAAAAAAAACTCTAACGGATACTTTGTAATTTGTCTTCTTTTAATTTTTATTTTTTAATTAATTTTTAAAATATAATAATTAGCTTTAGGAAGTTATTTTTCTTTTAATAATTTTTTTTTTCTTTTTTTCACATTTTTCAAGACTATGCATGCATATTTTTAATAAATTATCATCATTTTTTTTTTAATATCATACATGCATGTAGGCCATAAGTAGTCATCATGATATTTTTCATTTTTTTCTAGATTATTATTATTATAATTTATATATAATAAATTATTATATTGGATCGGGCCTTTGGGCCGGCCCAACGAGCCGATCCAAATACGGTTCGAACGGGCCGGCCCATGGGCCGATCCAATTAAAAAAAAATAGATCCATATCCAATCCGATGAATGAAAGGGTTGGACTGGGCCGGGCCGGTCAACCGTTGACCATGGGTCGGGCTTGGGCTGGGCTTGGGCCGACCTTTGGACTTCGAGCCCGATGATGAGGCTGAGATGGCAATGACGAATAGGTGTGCTACGGCAGCTGATGAAAAGAAGGGACGGTTGGAGATGAAGATAACCATTAGATATTTTATTAAATTTTATTAATTTTAAAGGTTTTTTTTAGTTAATTTATCAATTTATTTACCAACTAATCAAATAAAAATGACATTTCATCTTATCCACATAATCACAGTCCAATCAACATTTTGTTAGGTTAAAGTTAATTAAGTGAGAGACTATTTAGAATTATTTTGCAAATTTGGAGACTAAAATATTTTTTTTTAACTTCAGGGACCAAATAGACATTAATCTCAAACTCGGGAGATCAAAAAGTGTATTTTGCCCTAAAAAAAAATTAATGATTTAAGGTGATGAAAAGTGTTTTTTTAAAAATTTCTTAATATATAAAAAGTAGTTCAAATGAATTGGATTAATTTAAAAACTTTATTTTGAAGAAATACTTAAAATATAGATTATCCGAAATGACTTTTAAATGATCAATAAAAAATCCTCCAAATATTTAGTAAGAAATAAAAAAATATTTACAATTAATAGAATCAATTTTTCAATCAAACTCATTTTTTTTTTTTTTTTAAGATCATTTTTCATAAATGTAAGATATAATCAATTTTGTATCGAAAATATTATTTTAAAAGTGTTTAAACTCGAAAGTATTCCAAACCGACCAGTATCTCGCTCATATTTGATTACATGCGTAGGAAAGTCATCAAGTTGTAAATTTAGTTAGGGTCAAGTTGAATTTTTAAAATTGGATAGATCATATTTGATATTTTAATTTTTAACTAACACTGCATTAGTGAACGACGTAAATTTATGTCGTTTTCTTTTGCGCTTACTTGGTTCTTTATTATTGAGTAACAATGTCAATAATAATTTAATTAAATTTAAGAACATTTTTGTAAGTAAGAGCTTAGATTGGAAACATATTGATACTTCAATGGTGAAATGGAAACTCCAAAAAATATTACAAACCAAATTGAGAAGAATGGTATATACATTTTGGCCGAAACATTAATTAATTTTTTTTTTTTTTTTTAACGATATGTAGGGTGAGAATTAAACCTTTAACCTCTTAGTTACTAGTTGTACATTATGTGAGTTGTTGTAATACCTTGAATTTGTTTGACCGTCTAGGAATGACTCGGTATATGAGGGTCTCGCTGACCAATTAGCGAGTCGGAGTCCAGGGGCGAAGCGCCTGGTGAGGGTATATATGGAGGCAATGCACCTAAAGAAAAATATGATTTGAGTTTTTATTTTTATCATTATGTATCTAAATTAGGCTTTTATCCATTATGTATTAGGTCATTAGAAGAGTGTCATATATAAACATTTTAATGACTTATGTCGTCCCTTTAGTCTGTAATCCGTAATCTCTCCTATCTAAATTAGGCTTTTATCCATTATGTATTAGGTCATTAGAAGAGTGTGTCATATATAAACATTTTAATGACTTATGTCGTCCCTTTAGTCTGTAATCCGTAATCTCTCATATTTCGTAGTACAAACTGCTCTCTTTCTTTCTGTCTGTGGACGTAGTTAACACAACGTTAGTGAACCACGTATATTCTGTATTGATTCTTGCTTTATTCTTTTTTGTTTGAATTCCGTCATAATTAATATGAGTTAAGCTCATGTTGGCCGCCACTATCTCATCTATGTAAACTATATAGTTTAGTGGATAAGACACTAATTTCGATGTCAAAAGTTGATGGCTCGATCCCTACCTCGGTATTTATTGAACTAACAAAAAAAAATCATTTAACACTAATGTATTTTGAAGTCTGATCAGTGTACACTTTTGGTGATGGTAGATATTTTCACTCAAAAAAATAAGTTAACTAAGTACGAGTATCTTTGGTCCGTTTGATAATGTTATCGTTTCCTGTTTCCTGTTCCCGTTTCTTATTTTTTTGAGAAACATGTTTGATAATTATTCCCGTTTCTTGTTTTTAAATTTTTAGAAAAGTTTCCAAAAAAATGGCAAAATTTGAGAAATTATAAAAAGGTGTTTCTTTTTGTTCCGTTTCTTTTTATATTATTTTGTTCCCATTTTAACTAAACATAGACTTGGCTTATTTTCTAAATAGGTGCCCAGTTTCCTCTCTTCTTCTAAGTCTGGGTTTTGAAGCCAAGGTGGTACATTTTTTGTTTTTTATATATTTTATTTCTTAATTTTGCAGTTTTTAATATATTATTTTGATTTTGAATTTTGAATTTTGCAATATATATGTATGTATATTTATTTATCATTTTTATTTTTTTAAAAAAATATTTTGATATATTATGCAATATGTATATTTATTTATTTTTAATATTATTTTTAATTTAAAAAAAAATATATATTTATATATTATTTAAATTTTAAATTTTATAATATATATTTATATATTTGTTAGTATTTATTACACTTGAACCAATTAGTATTTTGCAAATATAAATTTTGCTCACTAAAACATGCCTTTAGTCCAACTCTAATATTTTACAACCACGCACGACATTTACAGAGTTATATAATTGAGTTGGATCTGAGTCAACATCATTGAAAGCAGAATGATTCGAGTGAGAGATGATATTACAGATCAAATTTAGGCCACATTTGATATATAAAAATAATTTTATTAGTGTTGTTAATTTTGTATCGGGGCTTACTTGTATTAAATAATGTAGCTTTTGATAATTAATTTTGCTTTATATATTTTAATGCATGTTATATATTTTTTTATAGGGAAATTGTAACAGCTGTCAATTTAGAATAACATAATTAAAAATATAGCATGTTTTTAAATTTTTTGTGGATATGGCAATTTCTATAGCTGATATCTTATGGGTGATAGAAGTCTATCGCTGATCACCTCAGCTTTTTATAAATTTTTGTCAGTGATAATAGTCTATCACTGATAGAAGTCTATCAGTGATAATAGTCTATCACTGATAGAAGTCTATCAGTGATATGATAAAGTCTATCAGTGATAGAAACGGATTTTTTTGCCATATTTGCAAAATATTTTAAAATTTACTAAATTTGCAATTAGTTTGGGCCTAATTGCTATTTGTGCAACCAACCCTTTTTTATACTATATAAGTAAAATATATTTAAACTAAAAAAAAAATGGTTATTAAAAAACAAGAAACATGAGTAGTTATCAAACATGTTACTATTTCTAGTTCTAATAAAATAAGAAACAAGAAACAGTAAACAAGATCCAAGAACCAAGAAACGAGAACGTTATCAAACCGACCCTTTATTTCTCATACAAATATGAAAATTTAACTTCTTCCACAATTAACATGAGATAGTTGAACTATTTCTGACAATGTGGTGAGGGAAAAATAGTTGAAGTGGACAATGTGGTGAGGGAAAAGTTTTAATATAGGCTCATGTGTACATATTGAATGAAGGGTACCACTTGTGCATATTTAACTAGCTCTTTAATTTGTTGGTTAGGCATAGTAGAAGTGGTCAAAAGTGTACAACAATACAAAAAAAAAAAAAAAAAAAAAAAAAAAAAAAAAAAAAAAAAAAAAAAAAGTACAACATTTACCCACAATAGTGATAGAAAAGGAGCCAATTTGCATGGCTAACTTATTGGTTTTGTAACTATTAAAGTTGCTTGAAGAGATACATTTTTTTTTGCTGGTAAATAGTGATGATTTTGTAACTCAAAATAGTATTTTTTTTTTTTGTTGGAATTAATTTTATAAGTGTGGTAACAAATTTACTAATAATTATATTTCAACTATTTAATTTATCTTGATTTTAAACCCAAGACTTTTTATAGTGGTGTGACCTACTGAACAGAAACCAATTGATCCTAAGAGATTATGAGAAATCCTAGGTTCAACATTTATATAGTTAGGTTATGGTCTCCAAACCTCTTATTCTCCATCTGATAGTGATGAGTGCATATGTTTGGTCTAAGTTGCATAGATGAAGAAGACCACAAACCATAAATCATTGCGTGTAATGGATTAAACATGTTTACGGTTTCAGATAATTCTAATCTCGTTTGATTTAGTTTTTTTTCTGGCTTAGATCCCCTCAAATTTCTATCATGATTGCTCTAGAATGGAACGTCTTTTATTCTTGAATCAACATGATTATGAGTTTTCTCAATAAATTTCCAACAAATGGTATAGAGCGATTTTTGCATGGTAGATTATTACTAGTTAGTTTTGTCAAACAAGTTGTCTTTTCGTTGATTCATGAGATTTCGATTCAATAGGTTTTTGATATTAATTTACATGTTTTGTGAATTACTCATACATTTGAATAGTCAAATTTAATTCAGATGCTTTTACATTAATTATAAAAATTAATAGGTTGTTCCAACATTTTTTGTTTGATCAAGTATTCATAATTAATAGGTTGTTCCAACATTTTTTGTTTGTTAAGTATTCTGAAATGTTGAAAAGTGTTCAGATGCATAATTTTATGCATGATTGATTTGATCTGGATCGATAATTTTGAGTTGTAAATCTATAGTTGTGGCACTTTAATGTTCGAATAAAATTATATATATATATATATTGAAGTTTATTGTGGTCATGTCGTCTACATCGTCTACCGTATAATGCCACTTGACCGCCCTAGCATCATAGATGTGGCAGTGGGCTTGGTCCACTACAATTTCATTTATAAATATATTTATGTATTTATATTGTGTTGTGAGAGCCTCTGTAAGAAATAATTGAAGATTATTTTAATTTCTTTTATGTCAAGCTCACGTCCACCTTTATGTTGTGAGCATCTTTTGGAAAATAATGAAAGATTATTTTATTCTCCTTCATGTTGTGCTTATTTAAATATCAAAAATTAGTTTCATTTGTATTATTTAATATTTACTTTTGAATGTTTTGTAAATTGAAACATTTAAAGTTATTAGATTATGGGATAATAATCTCTCAAATGACCACGTATTTTCAAATATGTCTTAAAATCTTGAAATTTTCATTTCAACTTTTGATTAATTTTAAATACTATTATGCCGCTCATTAATGTGCCTATTTTCATACCAAATAAAGTTATTGGTGTATTAAATTTCATTTTCATAATAAATTTTTATTTTCTCTCTCATTTAGTGTATTAATGTGCCTATCTCATGATTCAATTTTATCTCTCTATTCTCATAAATAAATAAATAAAATCTCTCATGTCAAATTTAGTGTATTAAATTTCGATTTTATCTCTCATTTTCTCGAGAAATTGCAGAATCTGACCTACAAACCAAAAGGTTTGCCAAAACTGACCTCAAATTAAAATTTTATCCTTTCTGACCTCAAATTGACAGCTGGAAGCACTATTCATTTTTAAAAGGTTGTGAAATTCCTCTTTTACCCCTCGGTTAAAAAAACCTCATCTCTCATTTTCTTCTCTCTCCTCCCTGTTCTTCCTCGATCATTTTTTCTTCTCCGTCTTCTTCTTTGGACTTCAGTCTTCCAAAAACAGAAACAGGTGACCTTCAGAAATTATCCCAACAGCCTGTTGCATATTAGAGTTGAAGTAGCATTTGCAAATTAATTGAGAGAATGAAAGATTTACCAGAAAAAAATTGCAAAAGAGATTTTTTTATGTTCAAAAATTATCCCAAGAGCCTGCTGCATCATTAGAGTTGAAGAAAAAAATTGCAAAGGAGATGTTTTTTAGAGGATTTGTTTAGACGATTGTGGGATTTTAGATTTTTTAGACGATCGTGAGATTTGTTTAAACGATCGTGGGATTTGTTTAAATAATCGTGGTATTTGTTTAAACGATCGTGGTATTTGTTTAAACGATTGTTGTATTTGTAGATTATATTTTTTTTTCTCCTCAAATCTAATCATCTGAATCTTTTTCAACAGGATCACATTTTTTAAAGATCTTTTTTTTCTGAGCGATCACATTTTGTTTTTCTTCTCACGAATCCTTTTAACACGATCTGAATTCTTTTCTGCGCATAGACAGATTTGAATTTGAGAAGGTGAGAGGGAGGAGAGAGTGCGACAAAGAAAAAAATGGAGGAGAAAGTGCAGAGAGAAAAATGGAAGAGAGAGGAGAAAAAAAATGGAGGAGAAAGCATTTTTTAGGCGAGGGGTAAAAGAGGAATTTCACAAATGGTTAGAAATGAACCGTGCCGCGAGCTGTCAATTTGAGGTAAGAAAGGATAAAATTTCAATTTGAGGTCAGTTCTGGCAAACCTTTTGGTTTCCAGGTTAGATTGTGCAATTTCCTCATTTTCTCTTACCACTTATTTCTTCACCATTTAACTTTTTTATATATAACCACCATATATACTTATATATACTCATATATACTGCATATATATACTTATAACATATGTATTTTTTATATATATACCCACCATATATACTTCATGTGTGACTATATACTCATATATACTGTATATATACTTATCGATAATATGTATTTTATTATTTTTATAAAATATATGTAATTTTTATATATACTCATCATATATACTAATATATACTTCATATATGGGTATATATGGTTATAAACTTCATATATACTTATACATATTGTGTATTATTTTAAAGAAAATATATATATTTCTTTATATATATACCCACCTTATATATTTCATATATGAAAATATATATTGTGGAGAGAAAATTGTTTAAGTCTGGATACGAGGAGAGAGAAAACAATTTAAATGAGGAGAGAGAATATGGTTTTAGTGAGGAGAGAGACGTGATTAATGCAAATTTGATGATTTCAAGTTTTTTTCTTAAATGAGTTTGTTTTACTTTTTATTTTATTTCATTAAAATCTTAGAGAAAATTTAATATAAAATGTTATAGAGGTTGAAGGGTATGAAAGTAATTGCAACCCAACTTTTATGAATTTTTTTAAAGAAGTTAGACATTTTTGATAAAAATTGAAAGTGTGTGGATATTAATATAATATCATAGGCATAAAATGATTATTTGTGTAGTTATCCCTTAGATTACTATATGGAGTGTATTTGTTGCTTATGCAGATTGTGAATGACCCAAAGAAAGGTGACAATTTGGTCGAACAACAAACACATATGCAATAATATAAGTATGAATAACATTAATCATGTGCCCTTAAGATTGTTAAGTCGGCCCAAATGAAGAGGATCGTCTAAAAGGGATAAGTTATCAATATTTGATTATTGAATTATGAATTCGATGCACCAATGTCTATGTTAGGGTTGTTATGTGGGTTGAAAACCCAATAAAGTTTCTTTTGGAGCAGTCTACCTTTTATTTTTTAGGACCTTTTCTCTTTATTAAATTATGTATGTTAAAATATTACTCTTAATTTTATAAATGATTTTAGTAAGTTCATTTTCATGAAGATAAAATTAATAGTAATTAAAGATAAATGTGTTGCATAATAATCTCTGATTTTAGTGTTGGTTTGATGAGTCATTCTCCCAATGTAGCCTCTGATTTCTAATATTGGCATCTTCAAAGTTAATTAGATGTTTGTGAACCTGTTGTTTATGCGTTATGTTGTCGGCTCAAAGGAAGACGTCATGTTGGCTAAATAACAGGTACACCTATGATTAGTTAGTGAAAAACATGTACAATATAAAATTATGTCATGTGAGTGATTGTTGGCCCAAAGGAAAGCTTTCACTTGACAAGATTGGTTATCAATGTTTCATCACAATATTGAGAGTATTGTTTACAAGTTGATAGTCGGCCCAAAGGAAGACTATCACTGTTGTGTTAGGTATCTTGTTGTCCTCATAAAATTTAATTGTAAGACATTTTTATAAATACTAATGTTATTTCTGAGCATGTTTTGTTATTGATTGAGTTTTTTTTTTTTTTAATACTATTGCCTTATTTGATTTTGAGAATACTTTTGTTCATATTGTGATAAATAAAGAAACACTTTCATTTTTCACTTAACAACATTCTCTTAAGATTAATTGAGATTTTTTAAGAAAAACAAATGGAATAATCTTAACTTCATAAGCTTTATGATGTTGAATTTCATTATTCAAGTCAAATGAATCATGTTTGATGAGAAAATAATTAAGAAATTCCTTTAAAAAGTTAATAATTGTTCTGAAATGAAGATGGGACATTTAAACTTTAGATTAAATGTGTCATAATGGATAACAAAGGAACATAACGAAGTACACTATAATGCTTGAAAGGTAGATGAACTCTTAATGAGCGAATCTTTGATGATATGTTTGAAGAAAAATGTGAGTTAAGTATTATAGGACAAAAGATACTCAATTAGTTATTTCCTTAAGGGAAGAAATTAAAGTTGGACACAAAGCTCCATTTGGAACATATTAGTTCAAATCACTGAGAGTTAGGATCCAAACTTCCTCTAATACTTTTTCATAAAATTTGGACATGTAGGAAAATATATTCCTAGAACTTCATTACATAATGTATGAAGAAAATTTGACTTCTCACTTAGGATTTAAAGAAAGTTAGTTTAGCTTGACATGTCGAGACTTCCATGTGTTGAATAGACTCTAGTACTTCTATTCATCAATATTATGGTTCTTTTGATTTAACAAATCTTCGAGTCTGATTAAGTAGAATCAATGGGACACTAATAAAATAGTCAATAATTAAGTTCATTGAGAGTTTCTTTCATTAAAAAAATAGTCAATAATCAAAGGGACACTAATAAAATACTCATTAATAAACATCTTGGAACAATCTTTCATATCTTATTTCATATGACTTCTTAAAATGCTTAACAACATTGTTTAATGTTCCAAGAAATATACTCTAACTGAAGGCATTTATGTTTGATGTCAGAGAGGTCTTTAGTTTTGGATAGCATCAAAGCCATTAGATTAGGTTCTGGTGGTGAAACACTATGGATTAGGTAGAGAATGTATAGGACATCTTGCTAACTCCTTTAAAAATTTATAGTTATTAAGTAAAATGTGTTGCTTATAGAATGATTGAAAACTCATAAAGACGAGGTTAGAAGTATGAAAAATCATTATTTTTTGAACTCAACTTTTTTTGAGAAAAAAAACTTAAGAGTGCAGCATAAAGTTGCAGTGGTGTACCACATATAAAGAACAACTAAATCTCTTGCAATACAAGACTAGAAAAATGCTTAACATTATAAGTGAAGACGCTTGAGCTGTTCAAAATGCATGTTTAAATGCATGTTTAATTAATGCTAATACATTAATGTTATACTTAAAATACAGGCTAAATAAATCTTGATACACACGAATGATATACTTGATTTAGTACTAAAATTCATATTAAACTAATGCTAAAACACTAATGCGTTATACTTAAAATGCATGTTGAATGAATTTTGATACACGAATGATATACCTCCTTCACTGAATTGGTTTGAGGTAGACCACATTTTTTTGCTATTTTTGCCAAAGATAAAAAGTGCTTGCTAGATTTGCAATATCCGTTAAATTTTGTCAATCTGCTAGTGCCTTATATATAATTTGGATAGAGTGGGAGAAGAAGGAGAGTGATTGTTATTATTTTTCAATTTTTGGAAAATATTTTTAATTGATGCAGTGCATATAGTCAATTTTTTATTCTTTTATATTTTGTATATATATATATATTATATATATTTTAAGTTTACAAACACGTGGGACGAGGAGGTTCAAACATCTGACCTCTTGATCAAATAGGTATGCAGGAACGGACCTCTGAAGGGACTAGAGTGTCACGACCCATTCCAAATTTTTTTATTTTCTTATACACGTAAGCAAAAATAATGCCTTAAATATATACTATTGTTATTAAATACATTTTGGTCTCTCCAAATTATCAAACTCTTATTCTGCTCCAGTGGTCATTGTTAATTTATTTGCTTTACATTTTATTAATTGAAATGTCATTGTAGTATCTCTATTTGAGAGTTGTATTATTTTAGTCTAATTCCAAATATCTAAATTTAGTACTCTTCATACTAAAAAAAATCTTTAAATTAATTTTTAGTATAACTTTATTTATTAACATTTTCAAAAGTAATTTAGAATATATTAATATCTTTTATAAATTTTGAAAACAAATTCATGTTATATTGTATTTTTTCTTGAATAATTTTTTTTAAAAATATCAAATAAATCTTTGAACTTTCAATTTTGTGTTTAATAGATCCACGAATTTTAAAAAGAGTTCATTATATTTTTTAACTTTCAATTTTGTATCTAATTGGTCCTCAAATTTTCAAGTTTAAATCTAATATATCCTTATCTTTATTTTACATTTTTTAAAATTTATGAATTCATTAGAAACAAAATTAAAAGTATAGGAATTGATTTAACACGTACGTTTAAAGTTTAGAGACACATTAAAAACTTTTAGAGTTTAGGGACTCATTCAAGATTTTTTTTTTCTTTTTTTTTTTAAAAAAATATAGAGATAAGCAAAATTATATGATGATACTTAATTTTATTTAAACTTAGTCTGTAAGTCTTTGATACATTTACATATGTTTATCACTGATAATTTTTTTTAATGTCAAAATAACTTGAGAGTGTGAATTCGAACCTCTGAATTTTTTGTGATTTTTTTATAATATTTATATACTATAATTTTTTGGCTCCCAAACATCAATGTCTGAATCCGCCCCGGTATGTAAGTCTTAACTAGTTGAATTATGTCAGTTTACACGTCTACATAGTCTATTTTTTTTTTCTTTCTTTGAGTTCCACAAATATTGTATAGTCAAGTTATTACTAGAAGAACATAATTGAATGTAATTAATGTATGATTGTTGACAGGGGCGGATGCACGTAGGGGCCAGGGGCACGTGCCCCCCTCGAATTATTCGGTTTGTATATTTGTATATAAATATGCCTAATTAAATTGAATTAGTTTGTATATTTGTATACTAAAATGCGAATTTTATTTATAAAATGTTGATGGAACAATGGTTGTGGGGCATGCCCATTACCCTCTTCTCCATTTGGGCTTGAGTTTGATTCCAGTCTAAGTTCTTTTTAATTTGTTTTTAAATCTCACCCCTTTGTTCTATTTTTACTTAATAAGCATTGTTCTATTTTTAAGGAAAAATTAGAGGAAATAAAAAAATAACACGTTATTTTATTTAAAAAAATTATAAATATTTCGAATTTCATTAATTATTTCCTTATCTATTTAGATGAATAATTCAGGAAATTACTTATCTATTTAATTAGATGAATAATTCAAGAGATTCTTAATTTTTTGATTTTGTGTTTCAATAAATTCTTAAACTTTAAGGATGTCTAATAGATATGTCGAATAAGTTGAGACACAAAATAAAAATTTATGTTTAATAGAACAATTAATTTTTTTTTTTTTTAATTTAGAATATGTTTCCATTAGATAAAAATTTAAAAATTTATGGATTTGTTAGATACACCTATTAGGTACGTTTTAAAGTTTATAGACCATATAGACACATATAAGAAATTTAAGACTAAACTTGTAATTTAACCTTATTTGAATTGTGCCCCCTGACATAAATTTCTGGATCCGCCCCTGATTGTTGAGTCTCCCACTCATAGGTGGAAGACGTAATGCCACAATATAAAAGGCACGATTACTGTGTAAAATCAGCCCAATTGATTATAATGAAATCAAAAGAAAAGTCAGATGATCTACCATCCACACCTATAAAAGTTTACACAATAAAGCCAATAGGAATTGCCTTTCATAACAAATAATTGGGTCTAAAGTCTATTATTTAAATGTGGTTATAGTAGAAACCCTAAGCTATTTTGATTAGATAGATCATTGGAGATCCTAATATATACCTAGGTTGAAGATAAAACAAAAATGACAAATCGAGTAGAAACCCTAAGCTATTTTGATTAGATAGATCATTGGAGATCCTAATATATACCTAGGTTGAAGATAAAACAAAAATGACAAATCCAACATAATTTAATTGACATAAAATTGTGACTTTGATTAAAAAGCTAGAAATTTAATTCTCCACCCGCATTAATTAAATACTTTTACAAAATATAAGATTGAACAAAAATTTATGAACAATAACTACTACTCACATAAGAGCACTTAAATTATATGGTAACAATAAACTTATAACCATTAAAATAAAAAATAAAAAATAAATCCGAACTTGAAAATAATGAGGTAATTATGGGATAATGCTTTTCAATAATTCTTTAGGGGTATTTGGCCCAAGGAGTTGGAGAAAAATTGTATTCCTCTTTGGCCCATAGACTTGTTGAACTCGGATAAAAAATATCAACTTCTTCACAAATTTCAACCGTAATTATTATTCAACTCTCTAGACTTCTACATTAATAATATCAACTTCTTCACAAATTTCAACCGTAATTATTATTCAACTCTCTAGACTTCTACATTAATTATTATTCAACTTTGTCTCATTTTCTAAGGCAGCACATTTCTCTTTCTTCCCCACTCCCTCTCTCCCATAATATTTTTAATTATTTTAAAAAAAAAGGTAATTTAAACAAAATGTGTAAAATGACTAAAAATGTAATTCAACCTATTTTTATTATTTTAAATATTAATTAGATTGTTCAATAAAAAATGGTACTTAAACCAAATTCAAAATGTAGTATTCTTACCATGGAGAGAAATAAAAACATCAGCTTATTTAAACCCGTTTAAATTAATGGATTAAAATCTTTCAAATTCACACGTAATATTTAACACACTATTGTACGACTCTCTTCTATTTTAAAATTATCCAAATAAAATAAATAATTAATGTGAGTGATATTGAAAAAATGATGTGAAGTATTTTGGTCAAAATTATTTTTGTTATCTTCAAAGAAATTTGTGAAAAATACATAATATAAAAAGCAAAAATCGCATTCTTAACATTTATTGAAAGAAATCTTTAACAATGAAAATATGGAAAATTATAGAAAATTTGTACCAAAAAAAATAAATACATAATATAAAAAGCAAAAATCGCATTCTTAACATTTATTGAAAGAAATTTTTAACAATGAAAATATGAAAAATTATAGAAAATTTGTACCAAAAAAAATAGCTAAAATAAACCGTAATTGTTGAGATGGTGGTTTTCGAGTGCATGGATTCAGATGGAATGACAAGTTTAGGAGGGTGGAGACGGAGAAAGATGTGTTTGACATAGTAAAACTAAACTTATGTGATTTTTTTTTTCTTTAAACAAGTTCGTAAAATATATTTGATAATCAATGTGAAAAAAATAATGTATGGTATTGTGCTCAAAATTATTTTTGTTGTCTCCAAAGAAATTTGTAAAAGATAGATCAAATTTTTTTTAAATAATGTATGGTATTGTGCTCAAAATTATTTTTGTTGTCTCCAAAGAAATTTGTAAAAGATAGATCAAATTTTTTTTTTTTTTTTTTTGATATCCATGAGTGTCCGGGCCAGGCCAGCTTACGCTGGCCTGCCAAGGAAACCCATAGGAAATTAATTCCTAGGTAGGTGGCCACCAAAGATTGAACCCATTCCCTCTTAGAGGGCATTGAAGTCCCTAAGCCAACCCTTGATGGTTAAAAAAGATTTTAAAGATTTTAAAAGATAGATCAAATAAAAATAAAAATAAACATTTTAAGAATTTATTGAAATTGGAATAAGTCCTTACTAATGAAATTTTGAAAATTTGTAGAAAAAAATTGTGCAGAAGAAAATAGCTAAAATAAACTCAGACTTCAGAACTCCAGGTTCAATAACTCCCTGCCCCAAACACACCACAGACTTCCGAACTCCACACTGAACAACTATCTGCCTCAAACACACATACTTCAGAACTCTACAGACTAAACAACTCATTGTTGCGCACTTTTAATGCAGTGCAAAACCGCAAGTGTACGGGTCAAGTAATAAAGTGTAAATGAATACGAATATCGTCCTCAGGACTGGCTTTCTAGTTCACTTAAATACCCCAAATAATAGTGTTTAATTTTATCTAGAGAAATAAGATGGAAAGTGGGTTGTGACAACAATTTTCAAAAGCAAATAATAAAGTAAAGTAACGAGTTAAACAATTCACGAGAGAAGTATCTTAGGGATGTGATTTCACCAATTAGATTGACGCTTCAATCAATCAAATACCTAGATTATTCATGCAAATTTCCATAAGTCTAGAAGGACACAAATAACAATTGCCTCTTTCGAGCACAATTGGTCTCATGCAATGTAATAAAACTAATTGTTCAATTAGTTTTTAAAGACATGCAAGGCATTAAGAACTCTTCTTTAAAACAACTTCTAAGATAGCCTAATCATTCCCATGTTAGAACTATTCTTAGTCATGCAATTAAGATCTAGTCTAAATCATTCTCTTCCAAGCATAATTTAAACCATGACGACATACAACCCTTGGCCAAAAGATTATAAGCATTAAGAAAGTAAAAGCATGAATGGATAATAAACAATCAATCTAAGCATTCAATTAATTAAAACATCAAAACTAAAAGGCTACATCAATCCCCAAGATAATAAGTTTAGCTACTCATGTTCAAAACTACAAACATATCGAATAATAAGTAATTCATCAACATAGTTCTAAGAAAAGGAAGAGATAAACTCAATATCGTGCCGTTCTCCGTTCCCGGCTTGTGATCTACAATCCCTTGCTTCTGAATCTCTTCCTCAGCCTCAATCGTCGTTCCTCTTCTCTCCAAAATCTCAAAGTCTCGAAACTAGGGCTTTTTCTCTCTAAAATTCGATCCCTAAGTCGGCTGGAAAAAGACTTATTTATAGCATAAAATCGTGACAGCGTCGAGACCCTAGGGGCAGCGTCTCGACGCTGTCCCGAAAAGATTTTCTTCCTAATTTGGCACGCCAGCGTCGAGACGCTAGGCACAGCGTCTCGACGCTACGGACGGAAATGACGCTGGAAGACTATCCGTAGCGTCTCGACGCTATTGCTGCGGGAATCTTGGCTTGGACTTCATCTTCAAGTCACCCACTTTGATCATTTCTCTTCTTAATCCTCAATAATGCTCCATTTAGCTCCATTTAGCTCCATTCCTATAGTATAAAAGATAATCAACATTAAAGTGCTCATTTACACGATAAACTAGCGGTAATAAGGCTATAAAGATAGCACACTTTGTGAGCTATCAAACACCCCCAAATTTAAGTTTTTGCTAGTCTCGAGCAAAATAAAACAAGATCATAAGACAAATTAATGAATACAAACATGTGATTCCAACCTCAATAATCCTAATAATGATAATCCACAATTTAAGAATAAATTCAACCATAGCCTATTGTTTTTCTTTTGAATCCAAAACTACCCATAAAACTAAGTATTCATCTATGGTTTGAGCCATGGTGACAATCAAGAAAACAAACAATCAAAGGCTAGTTTTATAATAAAGCTTAAGCATCTCATTAAATTACGACAATCGAATGCACAAGAGTTAATACCTCACACAATTTCGCTCAATCATCTCACTAATCGGGATATATATATATATATATATATATATGATAAACACTCACTCCAATGCATAAAAGAATTTTACCATAAGCTTGCTAAAATATCAAATCTTCATCATCAAAAAATCAAAAGAATGTCAAATTTTCGGGTCTTACTTTGGTTGTAATTGGGCTTAGGTAAAGGTGGATGGAAGGACATTTTAAGCTTACTTAATTGGAAGAATTATTGTTCATACCACATGAAGCTCGAAAGGATTGTTGACTCTTTGTAAAGCTACTCCTCTCAGTGGCTTTTGTTCTCTTATTTATTTTTTTTTTTAATTTATTTATTTGTTTTTTTTATTTTTAACAAAGCCACTACGGGGGATATTTCATGCATTGAGTAATACTTCATTTTTTTTTTTCCTTTGGATTGATTTAAGCATCATGTGGTATACATCTTTCTTCTTCAGTTCACGGTTCAAATGAAGGAAAAAAAAACAATAGAATGGATATAAGGCTTGTAATATGGCAAATTTCCAACAAAAAGGTTTAAGGCTCAAAATGGCTTTCTAAGGATAATGTCAAGGTTGGCCTTTTGAGAAAGCTAAAATGGGTTATCCTAATTGCCCTTGTGAAAATAAGACATTCAAATTGAATTCAGAGATTCCAGACATGCATATCAGAGCAAGTTCTAGAAAAGTCAATCATGCATGGCACACTCAATTTAAGAGAAAAGAGCACTGTGTAAAAATAATGCTTAATGGCTCAAAGTCTCACAGATAGGCAGGGTATAATGACAATAACTTTATGCATTCATAAATCAGTAAAGCAATGAGATACTATCTAAAAAATCTTTTTTTTTTTTTTTTTTTTTTTTAATAAAAGTCAAATCATGTTGTCTCTCTCATGCATAAAGACTCAACACAAAGATGCATTCATAGCTTACAGGGTAGTCAAACATACAAAAGGGAAACAAAAGTTAAAAATAATTTTCAACATTTTGTCTCAGAAAGGAAAGCTCCCAACATATCTTCAATAGATTTTTTTCTTTTCTTCTTGTGGTGGAGGTGCAAATCCTGGAGGATTTAATACATTCCTGTTGTTGGCATATGAGAAATTCTCATGATTCCTCAATCCAGGATGATAGTGAGTAGGGAGTGAATTTTGCATCTGATTTCCCCTATAGCCAAAGTTCCTATTGTTGACATATTGAGCTTGCTCAACATTTGGCTCTTCATAATGCGGTGCAACAATGGCAGCTGCTATGGATTCCATGGACTGAGGTGCACTTGGCCCTGTAAGTCTAGTCAAAGCATGTGTTAATGTAGCCATTTGAGATTTTAGAGCACTAACCTCATCCACCTCATATAAGCCGACAACTATCTTATGAGAAGATCGTTCAGTGGGCCATTGGTAACTGTTGGATGCCATATCTTCCAATAAAGTGAGTGCACTTTCAACAGTTCTTGAAAATAAAGTGCCACCAGCTGCAGCATCCAGAATAGTCTTTGTGTTACCATTCAACCCATTATAAAATAACTGAATCTGTAGTGGTCCATCATAACCATGTTATGGGCACTTTTGCAGAAGATTCTTGTAACAGTCCCAGGCCTCATAAAGCTGCTCATAATCATGTTGTCTGAATGTCCCAATTTCAGTCCTCAGCTGGATTGTCTTAGCAATTGGGAAGAATTTTATCAAGAACACCTGAACCAACTGATCCCATGAAGTAATGCTCCCTGGTGTCAAAGAATCTAGCCAATCCTTCGCTTTATCCTGTAAAGAAAAAGGAAATAAACGTAAGCGTATAGCCTCAGGAGTAACACCATTAATCTTAACTGTACTGCAAAGTTCAAGAAAAGATTTAAGATGAGAATTTGGGTCTTCAGAAGGAAATCCTTTAAAAGATCTATTTTGAGCCATCTGAATAAGTCCTGTTTTGAGCTCAAAATTGTTGGCATTGATGGGTGCATAGGCAATTCCTGAATGTTCAGTAGGAAAGACAGGTTGGAAATAGTCTCTAATGGGTCTCTGATCCTGCTGCACAGCTTGATGCACAGGTGCATTCAATTGTATTTGTTGCTCAATTGGCAACTGGTTCATCGGTTGATTTTGAAGATTCATGACTTCAGTTCCGTCCTTTTTCACCCTTCGATTCTTTTTGCAAGTCTTTTCAATTTCAGGATCAAAAGGAACTAAAGCTGTCTCTTTATCCTTTCGCATGCACAACCAATTATTCCTGAAAAACAAAAAAAATACACAAATCAATAAATTACTAAAAATAAACTCTAAATTAAAACCAAACAGGTTCTCCACGGTATTAAGTGAAACTAAATATTTGTCAGTCCCCGGCAACGGCGCCAAAAATTTGTTGCGCACTTTTAATGCAGTGCAAAACCGCAAGTGTACGGGTCAAGTAATAAAGTGTAAATGAATACGAATATCGTCCTCAGGACTGACTTTCTAGTTCACTTAAGTACCCCAAATAATAGTGTTTAATTTTATCTAGAGAAATAAGATGGAAAGTGGGTTGTGACAACAATTTTCAAAAGCAAATAATAAAGTAAAGTAACGAGTTAAACAATTCACGAGAGAAGTATCTTAGGGATGTGATTTCACCTATTAGATTGACGCTTCAATCAATCAAATACCTAGAGTATTCATGCAAATTTCCATAAGTCTAGAAGGACACAAATAACAATTGCCTCTTTCGAGCACAATTGGTCTCATGCAATGTAATAAAACTAATTGTTCAATCTAGTTTTTAAAGACATGCAAGGCATTAAGAACTCTTCTTTAAAATAACTTCTAAGATAGCCTAATCATTCCCATGTTAGAACTATTCTTAGTCATGCAATTAAGATCTAGTCTAAATCATTCTCTTCCAAGCATAATTTAAACCATGACGACATACAACCCTTGGCCAAAAGATTATAAGCATTAAGAAAGTAAAAGCATGAATGGATAATAAACAATCAATCTAAGCATTCAATTAATTAAAACATCAAAACTAAAAGGCTACATCAATCCCCAAGATAATAAGTTTAGCTACTCATGTTTAAAACTACAAACATATCGAATAATAAGTAATTCATCAACATAGTTCTAAGAAAAGGAAGAGATAAACTCAATATCGTGCCGTTCTCCGTTCCCGGCTTGTGATCTACAATCCCTTGCTTCTGAATCTCTTCCTCAGCCTCAATCCTCGTTCCTTTTCTCTCCAAAATCTCAAAGTCTCGAAACTAGGGCTTTTTCTCTCTAAAATTCGATCCCTAAGTCGGCTGGAAAAAGACTTATTTATAGCATAAAATCGTGACAGCGTCGAGACCCTAGGGGCAGCGTCTCGACGCTGTCCCGAAAAGATTTTCTTCCTAATTTGGCACGCCAGCGTCGAGACGCTAGGCACAGCGTCTCGACCCTACGGACGGAAATGACGCTGGAAGACTATCCGTAGCGTCGCGACGCTACGGTAGCGTCTCGACGCTACTGCTGCGGGAATCTTGGCTTGGACTTCATCTTCAAGTCACCCACTTTGATCATTTCTCTTCTTAATCCTCAATAATGCTCCATTTAGCTCCATTTAGCTCCATTCCTATAGTATAAAAGATAATCAACATTAAAGTGCTCATTTACACGATAAACTAGCGGTAATAAGGCTATAAAGATAGCACACTTTGTGAGCTATCACTCATCACACGAAACAATTCCATACTAAACAACTTCAACTCCTTCAACTCTTTGTGTCAAACACCCCTTTAAAATTGGTACTCAAAATAGTAATAATAATAATAATAATTCTTTAGTACTGCTTCCAAGTTGTGAAGTATACTCTAGTTTAAGACACTAATTATTAGTTTGGTTGAGCCTACAAAATTCCTATGTTTCTTCAATTTTGAAGAATGTGTCTATTAGTCCTTGTAGTTAAAAATTAGTTTAATACATTCCAGCATAAACTAATAAATTATTAATTTTGTATCTAATAAATTTTAAAATTTTAAAAATGTCTCATAAATTATAATTCAATAAGACACAAAAATTAAAAGTTAAGAAATTCTAACATTTTCTAAAATTTTAAGATTGATTAGGTATAACATTCAAAGTTTACAAACTTCTTTAATGACGTGCACAACTCTAAAAGTTTGGATGAAATTTATAATTTAACATAAAAGATCAAGTAAATTTGGGATGTCCATTTTTTCTGTGGGGACTCCCCATAATTCTCGTGAGCTAACTAAACGGGGGACGAGGACAGTTTTCCATTCCCGCCCCCAATTTCGGAATATTTGGCCAGATACCCTTGAATTAAGGCCTATTCGAGAGATTGACGCGCCATTTTAAAAATTAGATAAAATGACATTTTGCTGACATCATTATTCTCGCTGGAATTTCTCTCGCGTTCTTTTGCGGGCTCCATTTTATAACTAAAAATTTTCCATTCTCGTGAACGTGAACGAGAGCGAGAGAAATCCCAGCGAGAGTGATGTCAGCAAAAGGTCATTTTGACTAATTTTTAAAATGGCGCGTTAATCTCTCGATTGGGCCTTAATTTAAGGTCATCTGGCCAAATATCCCCCAATTCCCCGTCCTTGCTTTGTTTGCCTCTTTTAAAAGAAAAAAAATGTTTTTTTATTAATATTATTAGTGTGATTATATAATATAATATTTAAATTTCAAATTTCAAAAATTATTATTTAATGATTTAGATAATATTATATGTTTGAACCATATGTTGAAGATTTGAACTATATATATATATATACGGATAATAATTTGATAGGGTAATATTATTTTGTATCTATTTGATGGTTTAAAAAATTTCTATTTGAATGGAGATTCTCTATGGAGAATTAACCATTTAAATGAAAGGTTTTAGTGGAAAAGTAACTAAAAAAAATCATTTATTTTAACTACGTTTTTTATAAATAAAAAAAAAAACAAAAACAAAAAAACAAATGGAGTTGCATGAAACTTGATGCCCCTAAATTAAATAGAGAATTTGAGAGACACTTAAAATTTAATGGAGCTTGTCCCCAGGACAAGAGATGGGAAAATCATCTCATCCCCGCCCTATTCCGTGAACATCTTTGACTACGATTAATTGGAGACTGAATTCTCTAATAGAACTGATAAAAGAAATGAATATAAGTATGTGCATCAACCATATTTATATTTAGGAAGAATATTTATGTGAGTACTATAAATTTCATTTACACTAAAAACTTACAATTCCAAGTCTTTTGATGTATAAAGTTGTTATTCTTCCAAACTAATCATACATGTTATTTATTAGTTTTATTAATGTGAGACGTGAATGGAAATATGAATTAAATTATTTAATAAATATTTTATTAGTTAAACAAATGTGGTGTAGGAGATTATATTGAAACATCACCACTAAACTTGAACATTAAAAAGTTTATTTGATAATCGTTTTTGTTTCTGTTTTTAATGAAAAATTGATTAAAAAGATAAGAGTGAAGCTTTTAGGAAATAAGAAAAATCATGAAAAATGTGAGGATAAATAAAAAAAAATTGGTTATATATATGTGTGTGGGGGTGGAAACTGGTTTTCAAAAAAAAGAAAAAATTCATATTCGCAACCGTTTTTGGTTTTTAGTTAGTTTCCAAAATTCTTTCACAGTTTTAAAAACGTTTTAAAAAATAAAATAAAATAAAATAAACACGAAACAAAACAGAGGGCTCGTTTGATAACGTTCTCCTTTCCTGTTTCCTGTTTCTGTTTCTTATAAAATAAGAAACAGACTTGTTTGATAACACTATTCCCGTTTCTTGTTTCTGAATTTTGAAAAATACAAAAAAATTATTTCTTCTTCTGTTCCGTTCCCATTTATAAAGTTCAGTTCCTATTTAAGCCAAACAAATGTTATTGGTTTGTTGGCAAGAGTACTATGTTTATTTATTAATTTTTAAAAAATATATTTATTTTTTTTCATAAATATCTATCACATTTTATCGATATTTTTTTAACAACATTTTCATAAAATATTTATTTATTAATTTTTATATTGAATATATTAATAGTAATGTGAACCTAATATTAATAATAAGTCTTTTATCCTATCTAGCTACTTTAAAATGTTTATTTATTAATTTAAGTATATATATATTTTTTTTTCATAAATATCTATTCACATCGACATTTTATCGATATTTTTTTATCAACATTTCCATAAAATTTAGACATTGAATAAATAAAACAAGTATAAATATAACTCTATAACAAAAAGTTTAGGGCCAGTTTGATAAAGTTTATCGATATTTCCATCAACATCCACATTTCAAACTTTGCAAATAAGCATTTCACGGTTTTTAAATAATTTTAATTTTCTTACTATTAAATACTAGATTCACAATAATTATATTTTTGTTATATAACGTCAATTTATCTAAAATATAATTGAAATGTCGATTCACCTTTCATGTCGATATTAAGTTGAAAATGTCGATGAAGATGTATACACGTCGACGAAAATTTAAAACACGGTTCATAACAAATAAAGACAAATTGACAATGATTTCAAAATTTTAGAGAAAAGAGACATCATCCATAAATGTTTAACTACCAACACTTCTCATTCCAAAATGTTATTGAAGGTTGTTTTTGGGTGTGTAGAAGGCTCAATTCCTTATTCTTAAACAAATGTCTTCTTACCCGGTTAACACACAAAAACATATATACCAAATTAAATTTGGGTAACATTTGAAGTATAAATACAATTTTATGGTTGTTTTTAATTTTGCATCGAGACTTATTTGTATATATATATTTTAATGTTATATTTTTTTATATTATGTATACTAAATTATATTTAAACTATAAAAAAAGAAAAAAAACATAAAAAAAAACAATTAACAAAAAATAATTATCAATCTATTTTGTTTTTTTTTTTTTTTCAAGAAACAAGAAACAAGAAACAAGAAACGTTATCAAATAAGTTTCTGTTTCTGTTTTTTTTTTCAAGAAATAAGAAACAGGAATAGTTATCAAACATGTTCTTGTTTCTAGTTCTCAAAAAACAAGGAATAAGAAACAGGGAACAAGAAACGGGAACGTTATCAAACGGGCCCAAAATAAATAGTTATCAAATAGTTCTGTAATTTTTTTTTTTTTTTTTTTTTTTTTACCAAAAATCAATTTATACCCTTAAACTTTAAGAGTTGTGTATCAATTAAAACCCTAAACTTTTGTAAGTGTATCAATTTACACTCTCAATTAGAAAAATGTTAGTTTTTACAGTATACATACTTGTATTTTATCAATTAAACTCCTAAACTTTCATATAATTGATTCAACTTTCATATAATTGATTCAATTATGAAAGTTTAGGAGTTTAATTGTTAAAATTATAAGTCTTCACTCGTTTAAATTGTTTTTTTCCCCAAATAAAATCTAACGAAAGGTGTAAATAATTGATACACTCATGAAAGTTCAGAGTTTAAATTGATACGATAATTAGTTTAAGGTTTTAATTGATACAATCTTCAAAATTTAGGGGTATAAATTAATTTTTGCCCTATTTAAAAAAAAAAAAAAAACAGAAAATCAAAATCTAAAACAAAAAAAAATAAAAAAAATAAAAAATTATTAAATACAACTATTACGATAAATTTAATCTTATATTCCTACGTTAATACATCAAATTCTTAACTTAAGAAAAGATAGAGATACCTTAACAATGAATTTAGAAGTTGATATTAGGCAATTATTTAATAAATATTAAAAAAAAAAGTATTCCTATGGGAGAGGGTGCATGTGTCATTCATTTTTTAGGAAAATCACCACCACATGAGGGTTTATGAAATTTGAATTATCTCAATATATATATATATATATATATATATATATATATATATATATATATTTTTTTTTTTTTTTTTTTTTTTGTTACGGACAATTTCAGCGTGAGGTCAACTGCTGACGTCACAACGCGCTTTCCTAAAAGGTTGAGGCCACGACACTCGCATCAAGCAAATCGTCACTCTCGGGGTCGACCTAGAGTGTCTGAAGGTCTGGGCTGTTAAGCCCACCCGAGGACCCACTGTTGACATACCGCCACTCGATAGGCGTGAGATGTGATAGACGGGGCACTCCTAACTCATCTGACAAGAAGCAGGACAACAGCGCCCCCAATCCTCTTGAGAGTCGGGGGTCGACGGCTACCACCATCATTACACGACAAAGCGGCCGACTCTGGTCGACCCGCTTTTTCGCATTCCGATTCGGGAGTTGTCTTGATGCCAAAGCTAGCATAACCATCTGGGGACCTCTCCCCACTTGACCACCTATAAATACCACTCTTATTTATGGAGGAAAGGGGGAAGCAAGATAATGCTACACAACTCAATAACGAGTAACTCTACCCATCTCTCTAAATACTACCGTTCCTATTTATGCTCAGACCTCTCTGACATAAGCATCGGAGTGTCGTGGGCCTAGCCCCACACCGGTACAAGTTTACCTTTTCTTCCCTATACAAGTACCTGGTCCTTTTGACGAACACCGCCACATGACGGAACGCGACAGAAAGGAGAAGATCCAAATTCTTGCATAAACATATATATATATATGTGTTGTGATTTAATTAATTATCGAATTGATAATCATAATAGCAACCAATTTCCCTTTTACTTTTAGCTTTCTTACAACTACATTTTCGTCTCTCCCATTAGAAATTGAAAATCTCTTCATGTGCAATAAATGTTTAAATTAACACGTATTTGATATATGAAAGACACTTATTATTGTAGAAACAAATAATAAAAAGACTATCTCAACTACCAATGACATATATCATTAATTGAAGAAACTACCCTTGATTAATGAATAACTTCAAATGGCATCTATTGTAATTTCCTCAACTACTGCTGGCCAATTTGGTAATTTCATTTTCACCACTCCAAGTCTCAACTCTCTCTATATATATATAACCTTTTGGCACACATTTTCATGGGAAACCTCAAGCTTCAAGCTCTACAACAATGGCTTCCAAACCAGGCATTCTCACAGATTGGCCATGGAAGCCACTTGGAAGTTTCAAGGTATAATAGCCAATTTTTTTTTTTTTTTTTTAACAAGTAGGGTGGAAAGATTCGATTTTTTCATCGAAAATATAATACCTTAACTAGTTAAGCTATGTTTTAGCCTCGAACTCTATTTGTACCAGCTATTTTTTTTTTTTTTTTTTTTTTTGAGGTGTGGATAAGATTTTTTGATTGAAGACATAATATCTTTTTTTTTGCAACAGTATTTTAATTAAAGCGATGATTGACCCCATGACTTTTATGTCAATTGAGTTATGCTCGGTTTCACTTAAAATTTGGGCGATAATAATGCATTTAAATTCACTATTTGAGTTATATGCCTTAACCTCTAACCCTATTTGTTCTTTTTTTTAGTTTGACATATAAATAGAGGGAGAAAATCAACTTTTTTTTTTTTATCGAAAATATATTACCTTAACTAATTGAGCTATCTTTTAATCTCTAACCCTATTTGTGCTATGCTTTAATCTCTAATCCTATTTGTGTTCGCTTTTTTTTTTATATAGTTGGGTTTCGACTTTTTTTTATGGAAGATATAATACCTTAACTAGTTGAGCTATATTTTTTAACTTCTAACCATGTTTGTTCTTGTCGTTTTTTTTTTTTTTGTCTAACGATACAAACAAGTAGATGTAGAGATTCGACTTTTCGATCGAAGATATCTTATCTTAACTAGTTGAGTTATGTTTTAACCTCTAACGTCCTGCTCGTTTTGATATATATATATAATGGATTTTGATGGGGTTTTAAGTTTTTTTTTTTTTTTTTTTTTTTTGTTGTTGGATATGTATATAGTTTGTGATATTGGCTCCATGGGCAATTCATAGCACTTACTCGTACTTCAAAGGGGAAGAAGAGAAGAGAGATTTGAGTTATTTTCTTATAGTTTCATTTCTGATTGTGAGAATGCTTCACAATCAGATTTGGATCTCTCTCTCTCGTTACCAAACGGCTAAAGGCAAAAAAAGAATCGTTGATAAACCAATCGAGTTCGAACAGGTTGACAGAGAAAGTTCATGGTCAGTTCTTTTTTCTCTCCCTCTCTTTTTTTTCCTATTTACTCTCTTAATTTTATATTTCTTAAAAAAAGAGTTACAAATGTATTAGATGAGTTTCATCCTCAAACCAATTGGTAAATAAGAAGAGTAATCCTCAACATACCCCTTGGGCTCTGATACCATATTAGACATCATGGGGTTCCAACCTAAAACCAATTGGTAAATAGGAGGGGTATTCCATGTATATTATATTCTTAGTGAAGTCTTTCATCTTTCCGATGTGGGATTCTCAACAAAATAAAAATCTAACATTTTTGTCGGGTGCCGTTTAATAAGTCTTTCCACTTTAAGAAGTATCAAATAAATATCAATGTCGAAGCGTCACGTAATTCTAAAATAAGCTCAAGCGATGGGACTTAACGTACATGGGACTATTAAACACTAAGTTGAAAGTTTAAGAATTTGCGTTCGAATACTGTTAAATTACTACCAAACTCAAAGGTATAAGTCGATGGAATACAGTATGTATATTTGATCTTTTATTCATATTTTTAACGGTAATCTTTTTTAATTACACAGGGATGACCAGATTTTGTTCAATGGTTTGTTGTTCTACTTGGGGAGGATGGCATTGGGAAAGAAGAGTCAAAATCTTCCGGTTTGGAGGACCGATGGGGTGGTTTTGACAGCGGTGTTGCACGCCGGTCCGGTGGAGTTTTTGTATTACTGGTTTCACAGAGCTCTTCATCACCATTTTCTCTATTCTCGCTACCATTCTCACCACCATTCCTCCATTGTTACCGAGCCCATTACTTGTAAATTTTTCTCTTCTTTTTACTCTCATGCATCGATCTACCTATCATTTATAATGTTACAATGAGTCGAAATTTAAATATATGATTTTTAAATGTCTTAACCAATTGAGCATGCTAACAAATAAAATCAAATCAAAGTACACATTGATTTTTTTTCGTTGTTTCTTGGTTTTATTTTATTTAAAACAAAAACTATAAATTTGTTTGAAAATTATTTTTGTGTTTCTTGGTTTCTTTTTAAAGAAAAGAAAAGTATTTAGTATTTATTTTTTCTCTTTAAAAATATAGGTAAATTGTATTAGATGTGAATTTATGGTAAAATAATTAAAAATATAGCATTTAAAAAAAAATTACAAATATGACAATTTTTATCTCTCTCTGTTTATAGAATTTGTTCAGTGTCTATCAGTAATAGTCATATATCACCGATAGCAGTCTATTAGTGATAGTCACTAATTTCTTTTTGTCATATTTGTAAAATATTTTAAATTTTGTTATATTTATCATTATTTTGGACTTGATTGTTGTTTATGCAACCAGCCCTAAGAATTTCTTAGAACAATTTTTTAGAAATTAAATATTTTAAAATATTATGTATTTTATAAATCATGATAAAGTTGTACTTTTATATGAATGCTTTTTTGAAAAAGTTTGAAACATATGAAACAACAAACAAGTCAGATGTTAAGAGTAATTGAGACCCTACATTTTCAATAAATAATTAATTAGGTTCATTTTTCTTCCACAAAATTAGTGGAAACACATGTTATGATGAATAGGAATTCAAAGGAACAAAGGATTGGGAATGACATATGAAAATAGATGTTTTCTAGTTCAAATTATTTAATACAGTGATTAAATTGACCTAAGTTTAACAGATGTCATCAAGTTGAAAAAGAAAAACGACATCGAAGTTAATGACAAGATTAATTGAGCGAAAAGTATGACGCAATTAAATCGCTCTCACCTAAATTGATTTTGACGCAATTAACTTTTTATAGTATAGATTCAATTGCACTCATTTTTTTTTTTACTTTTTTTAGTTTAATAATAAGTAGGGTAATGGTGGGATTTGAATTTTTGATATTTTGATCGATGTCATTTTCTGCTAGTTTTTTTTTTTTTTTTTTTGAATAAAGAAAGATAAGTTCATTAACTAAAGAAGCAAAAGATCAGAACACAAAGTTTCGGAAAGCCACTCAGGTGGGCTTCCTCCCCACTCTGCCGTCATCCCCTCCGCACTAGAATGACGAGCTAAAACATGAGGGACTCGATTCTGCTAGTTGAGCTATGAACTTAAATTTTAATATATGTTGTTGATATTGTTATGTTTTCGCTCCTAAACTGAATATTCAGGCTCGTTACAAAATCGATATTGATCGACGAGATGTTTGGGTTTACTAAAGTTTTTTTTTTTTCTTTTTGCAGCTGTGATACATCCATTTGCAGAACACATAGTGTATTTCTTGCTGTTTGCAATACCATTGTTAATAACAATATGGACAGAAACAGCTTCAATAGCCTCTTTTTCTGTTTATGTAATGTTCATTGATTTGATGAACAATATGGGTCACTGCAACTTTGAGCTTTTTCCAAAGATGCTCTTCTCCATTTTCCCTCCTCTCAAGTATCTCATTTACACCCCCTCGTAAGTCTCTCTCTCTCATTTATTATCTTCATTTAAACATCATTATTAGGATTTGTTTATTTTTTAGGAAAAAAAAAACCTATAATTCGAAAAACTCGATGGACCCAACCCAACCCAAACCTTACGAGTTGTGTTGGATACAGGTGAAAATCGTAAGAATTTAAAAAAAATGACCAAACCAATATAATCCACCGTGCTACACCCAACTATTTGTCGGGTGTGCAAAATTGATTGTTGGTTGGGTTGGAGGGTTTAGTAAAAAGTTTCTAAATTTGTGTTTGCATCGAGTGTTGGAGTAGGGGTTGAGTTCAAATAAATTAAAATTTACAAAACCTAGGTTAGATCTTTATTCGTAGTTCAGCTCTATCGGACTGGCGGTGTGCTCCGGTAAAAGAGTTGGCCTAGATAAGACCTAGACGGATAGATGACTATTTGAGGGGGAGGCTCGGTGGTACTTCGTTCGAGGGAAGGATTGTTGGGAGTACGACCAAAGTCTCACATTAGTTAGAAAATGAGAAGATCATGGGTATATAAGTGAGGGACAACGTCTTCATTGGTATGAGTGAGGCTTTTTGGGTGGAACAAAAAACAAAAGATATAACTACACAAATAGTCATCTTATGCCTATGATATTATATTAATGTCCACACTCTATTTTTTTAAAAAATAAAAAATAAAAAAAAATAAAAAGTCCAATTACTTTAAAAAATTTCATAAAAGTTGGGTTGCAATTACTTTCAAACTCTTCAACCTTTCTAAAAAAAAATTAAAACAAGCTCATTTAAGGGAAAAAAAATTGAAATCATAAAACTCGCATTAATCACGTCTCTCTCTCCTCATTTAAATTGTCTTCTTCCTCCTCGTATCTAGACCTAAACAATTTTCTCTTCACAATATATATTTTCATATATGAAATATATAATGTGGGTATATATAAAGAAATACATATATATTTCTTTAAAAAATACACAATATCTATAAGTATATATGAAGTATATATAACCATATATACCCATATATAAAGATATATCAGTATATATTATGGGTATATATAAAAATTAAATATATTTTATAAAATAATATATATATATATTATCTATAAGTACATATACAAAATATATATATATATATATATATATATATATATATAGTCATAGATAAAATATATATGGTGAGTATATATATAAAAACGCATATGTTATAAGTATATATGCAGTGTATATATGATTATATACTCATATATGAAGTATATATAAATATATATATGGTGGTTATTTTAAAAAAAAAATGATGAATGAAAATGAAGAGGAAAAAAAATTTAGAAAAGAAAGAACACTAACCGAAAGAGAATGGTAAAATCGGGGTTACAATATTGGAAAAAATCTCAAAAAAGTATAAAACATTCTTACAGGGAAAGAAAATGAATAATATTATGGAGATGACACATTAATGAAGGGCAAAATAATAATAAAAAATAAAAATGAAAAATTTAAGATTTTTAAGACATTTGAAAATATCTCTTAAAAATGTGTTATTTAAGAGATTTTCTCAAAATAAAACTATGAAGGTTTAGGCTCAATACGTTGTTTGTGACACTTTGTTCTATTAAAAATAGTTTAAGTTAAACGCTTTTTATTTAAGTAATTGAGTTATATTCAGGTGGACATAATTTCCTCCATTCGAGGCAATTGGCTTTAGAATCCTCATTTTATGATGTCGAGCTTTTATAAAAATAATAAAGAATGGTATTTTTTTTTTTTTTTTTTTTTTTTTTTTTTTTTTTTTGACATCAATAAAGAATGGTACCTACCTCCTCTTAATATCACAACTAATAACTTTAATATCATGCATAGTCCATTATTTTTTCCTTTTATTCAAAACAAAATTTAATTTCTCAATTTTTACACGTTTGATTCCATTTGTAGTCTCTATATCTTAATTTCAATTTAGTCTCATGCTTTTAAAAACTCCATTCTCATCTTAATGTACAATTTTATTTTATTTTTTTTTGTTAAACAAAAAAAAAAAATTGCTAATAAAATATGAAAATTGTAATGTAAAATAATTAAAAATATAGCACTTTTTAAAAAAAAAAAATTGCAGATATGACAATTTATATCACTGGTAGTATGGTCTATCATCGATAGAAGTCTATCGCTATAGTATTCTATGAATTTTAGTCTATCGGTGATAGTCATATATTAACGATAGCTTCCATCAGTGATAGTCACTGATTTTTTGTCATATTTGCAAAATGTTATAAATTTTGCTAAATTTGCAATTATTTTGGACCTGATTGCTGTTTGTGCAACCAGCCCAATAAAATTTACCCATTATTTTAAGAAGTAACCGTTTTTATCATTATTAATATATTGTCATTAATTGTTTAATAGATGGATCTAACGTAACTTTTTATTAATATATTAGCATGGTAATATATCCATGTATTAAAATTACATAAGTTCGAGGTGGGCAATACTATTAGGTTTGGTATGGCAAAAAATTTACCAAAATAATATAAACTTAGGACCAGATTTATGTATGTATCTTTAATCTTTATATGACGATAAATCAATACGTTTTTTTTTTGTCCTTTTTTTTGAGATACCGACAAACCAATACCGACACCTTTGTTTCTGAGATACCTATATCCATGTGGTCGTCTCGTTTAATTTATTTAAACCTAACGAACACGGAATTGACACGAATTTGGAGCAAAAAAATGCAGGTACCATTCACTCCACCACACCCAATTCAGGACAAACTATAGTCTTTTCATGCCAATGTATGACTACATATATGGGACAGTGGACAAGAGTACAGATAGTTTGTATGAAAAATCATTGTTAAGGGCAGAGGAAGTGCCCCATGTGGTTCATTTGGGGCATTTGACAACCCCACAATCCCTTTACCAAATGAGACTTGGCTCTGCAGCTGTGGCCTCACAGCCATTATCATTGGCCTCAAAATGGTGGCTGATGCTTCTTTGGCCTTTCACTTTCTTCTCTGTCATTGCCACTTGCTTCTATGGCCATACTTTTGTCACTGAGAGGAACACTTTTATGTCACTCAAATTGCAGTCTTGGGTCCTCCCTAGATTCAATGTTCAAGTAAGTATATCATATTATTCAAATATTCATGTTGATGATCTCACAGATGAAAGGACTTCATTCATAATATAACATACATGGGTTACTCCTCCTATCACCAATTGGTTTTAGGATGGAACCCCATGATGTCTATTATAGTATTAGAGCTCACGAACCCCAAACGGATATTCGGTCCAAAAATTGGATCCTATCCAAAATGGTGAACCCAGATTGAGGATCCCACATCAGAAAGATGAAGGGACCTCACTCATAAACATGGACTACTTCTTCTATCACCAATTGATTTTAGAATGGAATCCATGATGTCTATTAATTCAATTTCATAAAATAAAAATAAAAAATGTATAGAGAAATATGATTTAGTTAGATATTTTTATGAATTCTTTGTTTTTTTAGTTGAATAATAAGGAAGAGTGGAGGAATTTAAACAGAAGATGTATTGAGTTATACATAAATGTATTGTGAATTATGAATTATTGTTTTGAAGTTAACACAATCATTGCATTCATTATTGGTGTATGTGTGGAGCAATATAATTTAATTTGAATTTGGTAGGGCTGCTTTTTGAAGTTATATACAAATGCTTTTAGCTTATTAAGAGTATTTTTCAAAGTCACTTCTATAATGAAAAGTGGTTTGGAAAATATTTAAAAAGTATTAAAGTGTTTTTTAGAGGGAAGGTTATTAAAAAATTGCTTCAATTAATAAATATATATATATATATATATATTTATTTATTTATTTATTTGTTAAAATATCATTTTTGTCCATTTAGTTTAGGTTTCATTCCATTTTAATTATTTCATTTTAAAATCTAAATTTAGTGCATGTAACTACAATAAATTTTATTTTAATTATTTTTTTTTGAAATATCCAAATTTAATTCATATCTTCAATAAATTTTAAAATTTTAAAATTAACCAATTTAGAGAGGGAACTATTAGATTTTTGGGCAAAAATCAATTTATAGCCTTAAACTTTAGATGTTTTACCAATTTAAACCTTAAACTAATGATTGTATCAATTTAACTTTTATAAGTGTATCAATTTATTGATATCAGTTTGGCTGAAGGAAGAGCTATTGGGTTGCATTTCAGCCCAAGATCATCAAATAAGGTAGCCCATTTGTTAGCGGGCCAGGCTTTGAATATGGATGGTAGTTTTGTTTGGGACTCAAATCCCCTAGGTGGTTAGCTAGTATCATTCTTTTTTATTGTAGCCCAAGTGGCATTTTATTTCCTTAATTCTAATTGATCGTTTGTGGTTCAAAAAAAAAAAAAAAAAAAAAAAAAATTGTATCAATTTACGCCCTCTCTTAGAAAAATGTTAGTTTTTACATGTGTAGAGACTTATAATTTATCAATTAAACTCCTAAACTTTCATACAATTGATTCACTTTTGAAAGTTTAGGGGTTTAATTGCTAAAATTTTAAGTCTCCACGTGTTTAAATTACCGTTTTTAAAATAAAATTCTAACACAAGGTGTAAATTGATACACTTATTAAAGTTTAAGGTTTAAATTGATACAACCGTTAGATTAAGGTTTTAATTTATACCATCTCCAAAGTTGAAGGGTATAAAATGATTTTTTCCCTAGTTTTTTTTTTTTTTTTGAAAAGTTAACAATAAAATAAACCAACAGTAAAGTCTTATCCTTTAAAATTTATTGAGTATGATATTAAATTTGGACATTTGAAAATACAATGATTAAAATAGAATAAGTTTAAGAGCGACCAAAATGATATTTTAATTTATTTTTTTTTCAAATGTCATTTTAAACTCACTATTAGTTTTTCTTTTTTCATTATTTTATGTCTAAATATAGGTTAAATTACCAATTTAGTAATTGAAGTTTTATTTTTTTCTATTTATTCCATAAATTTGTTTATTAAAAAGAATCAATTACTCTCTTGAGTTTTGAATTAAAATGAATTTTGACTATGCTAGTATTTTATTTTATTTTATTTTTTAGTACAACATCTAGTAATCACATATAGAAATGACAGCAAAGATTATGGTGACCATTTCAAATAATTTCTCTAAATCCCTAAGCTATTTAATTATTTGAATTTGTTTACATGATGGGGTTTGAAGTATTTTATGAAATGGAGAAGAGAAGCAATCAACAACTTGATAGAAGCAGCAATTTTAGATGCTGATAAAAAGGGAGTCAAAGTTCTAAGCTTAGGCCTTCTTAACCAGGCAAGTTATCAACAAATGAGCTATTTTATTATTGAAATCACATTCACATCCTAAAAATTAAAATTAATTTTTTTTTTTTTTTTTAATTTTCATGACATTTTTTGAATGCAGGGAAAAGAGCTAAATGAATATGGTGAAGTTTACATAAAAAAGCATCCAAAATTGAAAATAAAATTGGTTGATGGAAGCAGTTTAGCAGCTGCTATTGTTGTCAATACCATCCCCAAAGGCACAACTCAAGTGCTTCTTAGGGGACACCTTTCTAAGGTTTCTTATGCCATTGCAGATGCCCTTTGTCAGATGGGCTTGCAGGTACCTAATTTTTTTTTTCTTTACTCTTAGATATCAACTGATATGATGTCAAATCGAGCATAGCTCAATTGGGATAAAGTTGTGTCCTTGGATTCAATAATCTCCACCCGCATTAATTAAATACATTTTAAAAAAAAAGTATTGATATGATATTGTTTATTTTAGAAGTCAATTTGCTTAAATTTATTTTCAGATTCTATTAGAGATGTCTACGTGGTCAAATAATGCCTTCCCTGCCCCCTCCTCCCATTCCATTACCTATTCCTGCAAAAAATTTCGTTTAATTTTGTGGGTACAGGATTGTCCGTGGAAAATTCGCGGAGATTGGGTATTCTCCGCGGAGAATTCGCGGGGATCGAGTATTTTCTGCGGTAATTTTTCTAGAGTAATTTTTTTTGTAATTTATTCTTAACCAATTTTTTTAAGTTTTGTTATTTGTTAAGTTAATTATATATATATATATATATATATATTAATTCAATAAATTTTATGTGGTCTTTTTTTAGACTGGAGGAGG
Organism: Herpetospermum pedunculosum; assembly: GCA_028017165.1. Lineage (NCBI taxonomy): Eukaryota > Viridiplantae > Streptophyta > Magnoliopsida > Cucurbitales > Cucurbitaceae > Herpetospermum > Herpetospermum pedunculosum. The sequence continues at coordinate 6,113,176 of CM051524.1, read as the reverse complement.
AGGTGATTATTGTAGTTGGGTTAGTTATTTTTTTTTGTATGAATATTATATATATAATAATTATAGGGGGTGGGGCGGGTATTCGAGGCGGGGAAGATATGTTATTACTTGTTCCCGTCCCGTTTAGCTAACAGAGAACAAAAAATCCCACTCCCTACCCTATTCTCCCTATATTGGGTATTCGCTGTCATGTTTGGAGATGGGGCGGGACGGACTAAATGGACCTCTCTAGATTCTTATACAGTAAAAACGATTCAAAATTAAAAGAGATGTTTTCTTTACTTCAATCTAACATAGAATTTTGGTAAATCATGAATTAAAATTTTCAAATTGGTTATTGTTTATCATCTATAATTTCTTTAAGAAAATTTCTTCTTTTTAACCCATTTTTTTCCTATGGGTTTTTCATCTCCTTTCCAAAACATCAAAATGTATCTTATTTTATTGGACTCATTGCATAAATAGTAATATGATCCAAAATAATGATAAATATAGCAAAATAAAATATTTTATAAATATGTCAAAGAATTCGTGATAGTCAATGATAGACGGTTATCACTGATAATCAATGATAAAATTCTATAAGAAATAAAAGTGTATATCAGTAGCTATCACTTATAGTCATTGTTTTACTATCCGTGCCTATCAATAATAAAAATTGTCATACTTGCAAATCTTTTCAAAAAATGTTATAACGGCTAAATAGAAACTCTCAATTGACACCGAGTGTAATTTCTCTATTTTATTTATAGGTCATAATTTTTTCTCATTTTTCATTTAAAAGAAATTAAAACAAAAACGTTATGGTTCAATTTTTCAGGTGGCTACTTTATATGAGAATGAGTATAAGAAGCTTAAATCAAAGGTCACTACAAATTCTAAGAATTTGGTTCTTGCAAAAATTACTACTCATAAGGTAAATATATCTCTCACGAGTAGAGCACAAACATCGACATATAATGATCATGAGGATTTGTTGCATTCTAACATCGACATGATCATGAGAATATTATATATCCAATGATCATGAGAATACTAGTCGCATTCTAACATCGACATATAATTATTAAATAAATAAGTATCTATTTGGTTGGTGATTTAAAAACAAGGGAATCAATTAAAAACACAGTTGTATTTCACGTTTTTAAATATGTATTTGGTAGAAGATTTAAAAATTGAATCTCAATGTAACGAATTCTTCAAAATGTGTTAAAAATATTTTTTAAAAACCATAAAATTAGTAACACCCACTAAATATTAGGGTTGAATATAAATTATTATTAATTAATTTATGAACCTATTTTAGGTTGTAAATTTTGTATAATTATTATTTTATAATATCATATATTATATTATACATATTTTAATTTAAAAAATAAATTGAGTTTATAACATGAAATAATACATTTATTACCGTTTTTATCATTTTAAATATAATTCTGCATTTTAAAATTTTAAATTCAAAATCTGGATACACTAAAAAAAAGTGTTTTTAAAATTTACACTGTTTGGATAATAGAATCTTGAAAACAGTTTTTAAAAACAGAATTCAGATTACATACAAAAACGCATATTCGTTGGAAACATAAAATTGAGTCTGAATTGTCTGTCAAACGAGCTCTAACTTCTGGTGCTCTAAAGAATGAAAAATAGGTAAAAATTAGTTTTTTTTTTTTGTTTTTTTTTTTTTTTTTTATGTTTAACCAAAGTACATCCACAGATATGGATAGTGGGAGATGGATTGGAAGAGTTTGAACAACTAAATGCACCAAAAGGGACAATCTTCATTCCCTTTACACAATTTCCTCCAAAAATACTTAGAAGAGATTGTCATTATCACATCACTCCTTCCATGAGAGTTCCTTCTTCTCTCGAGAACATCGACTCTTGCGAGGTCAGTCTTTAATCTCACAAAGTTATAATTTCATATTGTAACGTCAAACAGAGTATTTATTTTTACGAGATATGTAGTATAAGTTATTACAAAGTCATGTCGGGATATTTGCACAGATGACTCCCTCAAGGGTCGCAATGTTTTTTGACTCCCCTCGAAAACACATGTTTTTACGTCATCAGCACTACGCTGAGTACAATCGCGAGCACTGAGCACGAGGGCACTATAGTCGTCTCTCTCGCGATCGTGCTCAGCAAAGGGTACAAATGACTTGTGGGGGCTTGCTGATCACGAGGGAAGGTCCAAAAACATGTGTTTCGAGTCATTTGACATCAAGACTCGAGAGGGCGTTATCTGTGCAAAAATCCCGAGTTATGTCTCATATATATGAGGTATTTCATTTTGGTTATAGAACTGGTTGCCGAGAAGAGTGATGAGTGCATGGCGAATGGCTGGGATATTGCATGCTTTGGAAGGAAGAGAGATGCATGAGTGTGGAGAGACAATGTTGAGTTTGGAGGATGCATGGAAGGCAACCCTTCAAAATGGATTTCTTCCTTTGGAGATTCCTTCAACTTCCTTCTAAAATAATCCTCCAAAAAGCTAAGACTAATGCAACCAAGAATCCTTAGGGAGTAGGGAGATTTAATTTAGTAGTTTAATTTAATCTATGCTATTTATATATATATATATATATATAAGAAGATAACTTTTGGTGTTAGTGTTTTATTTCTTCATCCTAATGATAATTACTATTAATATAAATGGCATTGGTCTTTAATATATAGTCTTTAATGCTTTCATTAAATTTTCTAAAACATCTCAGTTGCAAGAGGTCACCGGTTCGATCTCCCACCCCCACATGTTGTCAAAAAACAAAAGTACACAAATTTCAAACGTGACGCATTGTTTACAAATGTAGGAAGGAAAGGAAGAATAGAAAAACATTGAATATGAATCAAACAAAAAAAAATAGTGTACAAAACAACCTAGGGTAGATAATGTCGCACCCGAAGAAAAATTATGAATTTATGAAGAGTATTTTTAAACACACTAGGATCTCGACTTTATTTTATAAATAACGTAGTTTAAAAAACAAATTACCAAATAGAGTTGTTACAAAACTAGGGTGGGAGAACAAACCATTTACAAATCTCGATAGTTTTATTAGGAGGCAAACTCATGTACATAGTACTCGATTTAGACGAGTGATGTAATTGTCAGACATAAATCATCATATGTAAATAATTTATAAAAATCTTCACCCATGTAGAAATTGTATATATTTCCTAATCAAAAAAATATATTTATTTAGAGTTTAGGTAATAATAATTTTTTTATTAACTTTTGTTTTTTAATATCAAGTTTTCTTACCAACCAATTGTTTATAATTGTTATCTGCTTCTTAAAAACAATATGCAAAAATAGTTGAAATGTTGGGATAAAGAAAATATGGTTAAATAACAAATTTGATCCATATGGTTGAGAGAAAATTAGAATTTGATTAAAAACACATTTGTTATATTTGAAATGAAATCAATTTTTTAAAAGTGCAAAATCAAACATAGACTTAACTTGGAAAGATTAAAGGCATGTTTCGAATTGATCTTGAACATAACAAAAGTGATTTTAGCTATTTTAAAATCACACCCAAACATGCACTTAAAAGTTATAATTTTGTCCTATGGTTTGATAAAACCTCATAAATAGTCTTTATCGTTAGAAGTCGTGTATCAATAAAGACGCATTTTGTATTTAGCTGTGTGTAGGTTAAATAGTTGACCGAATGAAAAATAAGTTACCAATTTCTAAAGAAGCTGCATTAAATTGTCAATTTACAACCCTTTTTTTTATCCAATCAGCTACTTAATTCATCCACACAATCAGCTAAATACAAAAGATCACATCATTAATACATGAATAGTTAACTGTCACGTCCTCAATATGTTGGTGGTTTTTAACGGTGGAGACTATTTATGAAATTTTATCAAATCATAGAAACAAAATTCGAACTTTAAAATCATAAGGCCTAAATTCTAGCTTAACTTTCTCCAAATTACAGAGATCAAATTTCTAATTTAACCAAAAAAAAAAAAAAAAAAATATATATATATATATATACATACATACAAATGTTTTATTTCTCAAAAATTCATTTTTATTCACAAATCTAACACCTCTTACCATTTCTCAACTCTATGTAAAACATAATAATAATAATAATAAAACTCACAAAAATATAAGTCAAAGGATATCCCATTTTAGACCTATTCCTATTTGCAAATGTCAAACTATACAAGTAGTAGGAAACCTTCATTCACTTTTACTTACATTACAAGGAACAAAACACGAGCTTAAAACGATCGCGTTTCGTAAGCGTTTTCTCGATAGTTCGACTGTATATCCAGAACATGTACTATCACAATTCACAAACCTGCTAAATCTTGTTGTATATAAAACAAACAACATTGAAAAGTAGGCAAGAATATGTTACAAATAACACAACCCAATTGCGATATGCTAGGTGAAGGTTTATGAATGATTTGGTTGCAAGCCTGGCAGATAAAGAAAGAGCAGAATTCAAGAACTAAAAATAGCTGTTTTCATAACTAAATGACACAACAACATGGGGGGACAGCCACAAGGAAAGAACAGATCAAGCCTCAAACAATGGTGCCAATCTTTTTGGCATCACTTTTTTATTTTAGAATGTGAAGAAGAATAGTGCTGCAGATGCATTGCATGTGTGTTTTAAAACTACAACAAACATGGGCAATATGTACAAGAAGCAAGCATTCATGTCCCACCTCATAATTCCTTGCAAATTATATGTATCCACTTTGATATACAACAATTTTACAATGTTCTAGTTTTACCCACAGCCTCTGAAAAAGCATAGACCTACATGTATATATTTAGCTATTTTCATTTTAGTCCCTGAACTTTTAAGATTTTCAACTTAGTCCCTCAACTTTTAACCGTCATCAGCCTACTAGTCCTTTTTTTTTTTTTTTGATATCCGTGAGTGTCCGGGCCAGCTTACGTGCACCTCGACTATTCTCACGGGACAGACCGCCTGACCCTACAACATTTGGCTGCCAAGGAAACCCGTAGGAAATTAATTCCTAGGTAGGTGGCCACCAAGGATTGAACCCATTCCCTCTTAGAGGGCATTGAAGTCTCAAAGCCCTTTATGACCACTAGGTCAGTCCTTCAAGTTTCAAAATTCAATTATAGCCTTTCCAACTTTCGTTAATCTTTACATTCAGTCCATTTCACATATCTAGATTATTACTTTTATGATAAAGACTGAAGGTGCAGTTTAATCAAAGTTGGAGGACTAAAATACAAAATAAGGAGGAATCTACATTGCACATAACTACAATACATCAAGTCATGACTTATCAAAAACCAATGAGGGAAAACTAAGAATATCAGAATATCCATTAGAATTATTACTGCCTGCTAACCACACTGCATAATTTTGTATAGAACTTTCCAAGTAACTTCTAGAAAGAAGTGACTTCCATATATTCTTATAGTTGGTGTTCCAAACTCTTTCCTCAATCAGAAAAGGCCTCTAACAAAGAATTCTTGAACTTATTTCCTAAGGGGATTACCTCAATAGAGAATAACATGAATGGTATTGGAATAGAAGCAAGCAACACTCTCAGTCATCCTGCATAAGATGCAAATAGATGTCATTAAGAGATAAAAATCTTAATGTAAGTGGCATGAAACAACAAATTTCAGTTTTTAGGTTGTTATCGATAGGGCGTTCTTTTTTCGTGTTCTTTCCTTCCACCCTAACAAAGTTCATACAGTTAATTGAAGAAAAATGTTTCTTCTTTGGTTGTTTGCCTATTTTATACTTGGGTTAGCTCGGATTGGATAAAATCGTATTGAAACTGCAGGCAATATATACAAGATAATTAGCTATGGAGATGTAGCCTATATTATTCTCTGAATTCTTTACAGTCCCAACTAAAACAGCACCTGGTAACTGAGGGCATACAAGAAATTTAGGCTAAATTACAAAAAATACCCCTGAACGTTGCCCTTTGTTTAAAAATTACCCTCATTCTTTCAAAAGTTGCAATATTACCTTTCACCTTTAATAAATATTTCAATACTACCCTTGAAGTAGAAATCCGTTAGAATGTTGGACGAAAAATCGACTGAGCAAGAACGTCGTTCTTCAAATTTAATCCAGACAAGCGTCTCAGTCACCACCACGTCGTTCCAAGTCACCGCCATGTCGACTTTCTCTGTCCAACGTTCTAACAGATTTCTACTCCAAGGATAGTTTTGAAATGTTTATGAAATGTCAAGGGTAATATTGCCACTTTTGAAAGAATGTGGATATTTTTTAAACAAATGGGAAAGTTCAAAAGTATTTTTTATAATTTAGCCAAAATTTTAAATAGACTCGTCATTGACAAAAACTACAGTACTACATGATGTGCCTTGGTCAATTACAACAGAAGGAAAAAATATATATACACACAAAAGTGCAAGCCTTGCAGTGAAAAATGACAGAGAGTTCTTCTAGGTTAAATAAACTCATCCAGGATTTGAATACAGTTCTACAAAGAGTAATAATTCAGGGAAACGGAACTGCAGTAAGAGCAGTAAAAAAATTCCAAATTACTTATAGCCATGCCCTTCAAATTCATGATTTTCAACATCTATCTTCAAACTTATCAAACTAAGATCACATGGTTTGATGTGAAATCATATTCCTCATTGAAAGTATTATACATGTACACCAAATACATATATGAACCTCAAAACCATTTACATCACACACTTGAGCATCAACCTGATGACAAGGGTGCCTTGCTAGTGAGAAGAAAACTGTTTGTTACTCTTGGAGAAACCATACATCAATTAGGACTGAGGTCACATCACATGCATCTAGAGTCAAACTGCAATAAGCTAGTTATTTGATTTCCCACATTCTTAACAGTAGAAGAATTCTGCATTTTGAACATGACAAATACGATAAAGCATGTCTTACTGGTCAGTCCTAAAAGCTCCATTGGATATATTTACTTTCTAATTCAAAAGAAGTTTACAGAAAGCTTTAAATCCATAATCCATAATTCTGGTATTCTACCCTTTTCATTTTGAAGCAGGTAGTGCTTTATTTGTCTCAAGAACATGCCCAATCAATATCCCTTGCAAACTCCATTTCGTAAAACGCTCATTTTCCATTTTAGTTGGAGTTTTAATAGAGTAAATTTCTGTTGGGCGCGACCATGGGGTTTTACCTTCTCATTTATTGATGTGAAAAGAGCTTTAACTGATTCAAATACTTCTTCAACTGGCCTTGCAGCATCAATCTAAGAATTGAATGGGAGATGTCAGATGTATATGTATGCTAAAAGGGAATAAAATTTTCAAAATGCAGATATTTCAATAACAATTCATATCAGATTTACCTTCTGAACTTTCCCAATAGATTCATAATAATCAACTACAGGGAGACTGGACTCTAAGAAAACCTTGAAACGCTTCCGAATCGTCTCGATATTATCATCGTCTCTTCCCTGAATCACCAAAAATTATTATCCTATTTGTTTGACAATATCACTTGAAGAAGAAGGTGTAGTAACTTTTCAGTGGAGAAAGAGTGCCAAAATGGTCGAACCTGATTCCTATTTAAGATGCGCCTCTCCATCTCCTCTTCGGTACAATCGAAAAACAGGACAAAAGCTGGCTCAATACCAGTCTGCAAACCATCAGAAAGCGATAAGTACCAACATTTAGAAAAATAATAATATTTTTTTTCAAAAAAGATAAACTTATGCCCCATTTTATAATCATTTGGACCCCGTTTGATAATCATTTGGTTTTTAGTTTTTTGTTTTTGAAAATTAAACCTAGAAATACTACTTTTACCAATGGGTTCCTTGGTTTTGTTATATACATTTTAAAAGTGTTTTGAAAATCCAAGCAAGTTTTGAAAACTAAAAATAGTAGTTTCTAAAAACATGTTTTAGTTTGTAGAATTTGAATATGAATTCAAATGTTTTCTTGAAAAGGATGAAAACCATGGTAAGAAAATGGTGGGAAAACAAGCATAATTTTCAAAAACCAAAAACCAAATGGTTATCAAACGGGGCCTTGGTTTTTTGTTTTTGGATTTTGAAAATTGTGCTTGTTTCTCACCATTGCTTTACAATAGTTTTCATCTTTCTTAAATAAACATTTCAAAAACAAAAACTACTTTTTTTAGTTCTCAAAACTTACTTGAATTTTGAAAACATTTGTAAATAGTAGATAGCAAAACAAAGAAAACAAAGAAACCTATAGGTAGAAATAGTGTTTATAAGCTTAATTTTCAAAAAAAAAAAAAAAAAAACAAGTGGTTATCAGACGGGACCTTATTGCCTTGTAAACAATGGACCAATCTGAACATACTATTGAACAATGAACTTACTACAATGAAAGTAAAACATGTTTGAAAGAAAAAGGGGAAACAAGTGGCTGAGAAGGCTTACAACAGCCTCAAAAGCAGCACGGTTTTCCTCATTACGTGGAAAACCATCTATAAGAAATTTGTCATTACCACTTTCCTCCATTGCTTGCTGGAGAAGCTTTACTGTTACCTCAGAAGGAACAATCTTCCCTTCATTAATCATACTTTTGATCATTAAACTGAAGATAACAAAAAGAAAGTATATTAACCAAAGTTAAAATTCTATTATTTTTCTGTCAAGCAAATGGGTAAAGCCATATGCATGAATCTTCAAATCTATGCTTACATATAACATACATACCCATTTTCAGAACCAGATTTAATTTCTGCCCTAAGAAGATCACCAGCACTAAAATGAGTAAAACCAAAGTGCTCAACAATGTATGCACATTGTGTGCCCTTTCCACTACCAGGGCCACCTGTTCATAACACAATATCAGAAAAAGCAAGCTTCAATTTCATGAGCAGCATCACAAAGGAGAAAAGGTGAGTTGGTGTAATTAACTGAAAACTTTTTTCCGGGGATGATTTGAAAAACCATACAAGAGAAACCGCGAGCCAATGGAATAGTGGAAAAGAAAAATTAAGGGCATGTTTGATAATTATTTGGTTTTTGGTTTTTGAAAATTAAGCTGGTAAACACTACTTTCACGTGTGAGTTTATTTCTTCATTATCTACTTTTTAAAATGTTTTCAAAATTTGAAAACTAAAAAACTTGTTTTTGGAATTTGGCTAAGAATTCAAACATTTCTGTAAGAAAGGTGAAAACCATAGTAAAGAGAAATTGAGAGTAAACAAGCACAATTTTAAAAAACGTAAGACTTATAATGATCAAAGGAAGCCTAAGAAAGATAAGAGTAAAAGAAAGTTATTCAGAGAATCACCCAATGAACAAGAACAAATTCGAAATTTTCAACCAATGGAATCTCAAACAGGCAAGGAGATCCTATATTCTCATCTTTTCTGAACCCTTATTAAAGAGTTACACTTACCTAGAACAAAGACAACTGTAGGGTTGTTCTCAACTGCACTTCCATTTGCTTCCTGAAACAGCAAAAAAATATCAGTCAACAATGAAAAACATATTATATCAAATAACAGAAAACAAAATGTGTCAGACCAATACTTATAACTATCTGATGCCTCAAATTAGCATATCGATGAATAAAACAGTTTTCGATTAACTAGCACCAAATACAACTAGGTGTGAAAAGTCATTTTATACCTAATGAACATTATTATCTGTGCAAGACAGAAGATCAAATTTAAGTGAGAACCTTCATGAATTCAATTACAGAACCTAAGGCCCCATTTTATAACGATTTCGTTTCTAGTTTTCTGTTTTTTAAAATTGTGCTTGTTTCCTCTCAATTTATTTATAATAATTTTCATATTTCTTAAAGAAACATTTGAATTCTTAGTCAAATTCCAAAAACAAAAACAAGTTTTAAATTTTAACAACTACTTTTTTAAGTTTTGAAAACTTTGCTTGGATTTTAAAATATTTGTAAAAAGTAGATAACAAAACATAGAAACTCAGAGGTAAAGTAGTCTCTATAAACTTAATTTTCAAAAATAAAAAACTCAAAACCAAATGGTTATCAAACAGGCCTAAAATTTTAGATTTTAAAAAAAAAAAAAGCTACAAATACCTCACTGGTGGCTGCACCCACACCGGTTTCCATGAGCCCCAACTAAATATGGTTCAAATAAGAAAGATCTGCATACATTAAAATTTAAATATACATCAAATTTGGGTGTAAATGTGGAAAAATTACAGAGTTATCCCATTCTTTGTAACAAGACACAACACTAACAAATGGGTGAATAATACCATAAGTTCATAAGCATAAATTGGGCAAAAACATCATAAGTTATAAGCAAACCAGAGCAAAATCCATACAATAAGATAAAATGATCATCCAAGAGAAAAAAATGTGCTCTAAATTCAATTATTTCCTCAAATTTAGCACATGGGCAACTGCAAATACAACAGCAAAATTAAATTCAGACGATTTCCCACATTTTCCCCTCCATTTTTCTGCACATACAAGCAAACAGAACACTCTATAAAGTGATCGAATTCGAAAATTTTCGCAATTCATCAGGAATTTAAAGCCAACCCAAGTCGCAATTTATCTAATGAATGCAAGAAAACTATAGAAATTACAACAGTGAAGAACACATGGGCATAAATCAGCAAAGAAAAGAAGCTACTCACTGTTGAGAAAAAGGAGAAAAGTTAAGAGAGAAAAAGAGATTGCCGCGAAATTCAATGTGCAGAGATGAAGATTAAATAGAGGAGCAGAAGAAAAAAAAATTGTGGGTTTAATCCCAAATGAAATCGTGGGCAAAGGAGACGAGAAAGTTCATATCTCATGTAAAATTGTTTCAATTTGGGCTATTTTCATAAATAGTCGTAAGAACGGTGCATTTCTCAAAAAAAAAAAAATATAAAAAAAGATATTTAAAAAAATTAAAAAAACAATAATAGAAGATAAAAGGTAATGAAGGTTAAATTATATAATTTTTTTTTCTTTTTTTGGAATCACACAACTTTGATAATTATATATGAGGTTAATGATATTGGAGGAACAAGGTTGACCTTGCAATAATCTGAAAGTAGGGAACGCTAGGATCGGTAAGGACTTTTCACACCGACTCGACGCTCAAATTAGCTCTAGAGAGAAAAAGAGTTGAATATGAAAAATATATCCGTATGGAATTCCAACAATATCATTTTCCTTACCAAATCAACTAAGGATATTTTCAATATATAGAGATCCTTAAGTGACTGTTGGAGGGAGTCGTTTTCATCGACTAATGGGACCGAGCCGACCCCACAAGGGCGTCGACCCTTTGTGGCGGGTGGAGCCGAGCTCCTCAAAGGGCTCGACTCCTTTCCGTATGAAGTCGAGCCGACTCGAGAGGGTCGGTCTTCAAGATTGGTCGGGCCGACCTCCTGGATGAGGTCGGCCCTTTGTTTAAATGTTGTTGGTTTTATTAGTATTATTATTTTTATTTGCCCAAGTTAGGCAAGGGAATAAATGCCATTTTGATAGGGTGAATGAGAATCCGATTCCCCAATTCACAAGGTTAATGGGTGAGTGAGAAATCCGTACGGGGACGCATTATTGGGTGTATGATGACCAAGATTCCGTCCTAAAATCAAATTCTAATTAAGGAAAATTTTAAGAATTTTTTATATATATATATATATATATTTCACGTGGGGCACGCGGACCTCTAATCAAGACATCGTTTAGTTATTACAATTAAATTATGCTCACATTGACTAAGAAATAGTTTAATAGACTTTTGCCTTCATTTTGATATACAATTTGTGACGTTTAGAGACTACGAGGTGATTCATCGCGAATATATTTCTTGTTATGGAGATTAGAATTATTTATTATTATTTTTTTAAATAAATGTGAGAATTTAAACTTATAGGTCTTAATCAATTAAGTTAGATTTACATTGAGAATTAATTGTCAATATAAAAGTGAGACAATAAAATATTTTCAGTACCAATAACTAGCATGATGTATGACCTAGTGATCAATAGGTCAAATGTTCAATTCTCACTCCATATGATGTCAAAAAAAAAAAACTAGTACACTTGTGACATAAAAGGTGTGTTTGATTTGACTTCCTTAAGTGTTTAGTTTTTTAAAAAAAATATTTTAGAAAAAAATTAAGCCACCTAAAATGACTTTTTAGATAATGAGTTTTGAAAATAAATCATTTTTGGTGAAACACTTGATATTAACTTTTAGAAAAAATATTTTTTTGGTGTTTGATTGAGAATCCTCCCTAATTTTCAAAGTATATTAAAATTACTAAAATACTCTCACACTACCTCCTTTAAATTTTCTAAATTTTCTCCCCCCATAGTTGGTTCCAACAGCCACCATCGCCCCGACTGTCGACGACTTCTTCCGGCCACTGTCGTCGATTTCCAGCGACCATCGTCGCCGACTTCCAGTGGCCACCTTCGGCGACGACCACCACCGAAGACCTCCGGCCAAAACTCTGACCGACCTCTAGCGACGAACACCTCTGGCTAATCACCTACGACACTTTTGGTCGGCCACCGACGGTGACCTCTGATAACTACCGACGACCACCACCACTCTTACCACATCACAAACCATCAACAATAGTCAACGTCGATCATAGTTTTTAAAATACAAATTTAAACTTATTAACTTATATTATTTATTAGTAGTTGTCATTTATAGCAATTTTGGCATTAAAAGAAACATTTTAGTGTAGAACAAACCAAATAAATTTGTGGATAAAAATACCTTTGAGAAAATGTAACCAAATATATGGTGTTTTAATTATAAACATTTCTATAAAAAAAAAAATATGCATTCTTAAAAAATGTATTTTTAGTAATCAATCCAAAGAGAACTTAAATGAACTAGTTTAATGTGGATGAGGAGAGACTAAGAATATGTTGATATTGACTAGATATTGACTTCGAACAGAAAAATATAGATTGTTCGTTGAGTGGGAAGAATAGAATCAAACAAGTTGGTAAATACCATAGCCTTAAGAAATGTGATGTGAAATGTGTGAAATGTGTGGGGGTTTCTTAAATGTCATAATCAAAATGAATGAGGGGATATCCTCCTTCAAGCCTAAGATGGTCTAGAATAAAAATTGGGTGTCAATTGTTATAGGTAAAATCAACCATGACGAAATAAAGACCCGAGGAGTTAGAAGCCCAAAATCCTTGATCATTGGTCCAAAGAAAGAGGAGAGACACAAGACAAGTCGATCGGTCGAAGAGACTGGCCGAGAAAGAGAATAAGAATCGACCCATGAAGGAAATTAATCCCTCGAGGGATCGTTGAGGCTGAAGGGATCGTTCTTCTCATCTTTCTCGACCGGTCGGCTTGCCTTGTGTCTCTCATCTTCCTTTGGGTCAATGGTCAAGGATATTAGGTTTATCCATTGACCGATATGATAGAGCACAAAATGAGCTATCTTTAGGACTTATTTTATATTAGTTTAGAGGCTTAAATGATTGATTTCACGTTGATATTTGATTATTTTATAGATATCGAGCATTTCGAGCAAATCCGAAAATTTAAAAGATTTATGAACTCATTTGATGCAAAAATAAGGTTTCTGAGTCGAGAGAAAGAAGAAGGCAAGCCAAAACTCGAAAAGACATCATCACAACACTCGAAATAAATAAATAAAAATAAAACAACAAAATGTCACACAACCCAACCTTGAACTCATGACAATTAACATATATCACACCTCAATGGTAGCACCCACCACCATGGCAACATTTCATATCAAAGATTATTTAATTTTATATGTTTAATGCCTATAATCTCTTTGATAAAAAATTATTTGATTTCATGCTTTGAATCTATGTTTGTTAAATGATAGTTTCGACTAAATATTGATTGCACGGCTAAGGTAGACCTAACATGGTAATGAAAGCTCTTTTAAAGGTTGTTTAAAGAAGAGTTTTTAATGCCTTCCATCTTACTAAAAGCTAGATAAATATGTTAGTTTTATAACATTGCATGAGAGTAATTGTCCTCGTTAGAGTCAATTCTTATAATTGTTCTTCTTGACTTATGGAAAATTGCAGGAACAATCTTGGTCATTTGAATTATTAAAACGTTGTTCTAATAAGTGAAATCAAGTCCCTAAGATACATTTCTCCTGATTTGTCTCAATCTTTATTTCACTTTATTGTTTTGATTAGTTACAATCCATCCTTTGATATATTTCTCTAAATAAAATTAGGCGACATTATTCGTGGTAATTAAGTGACTAGAAACTCAATCCTGAGGACATTCGTATTTACCTACACTTTATTTTAATTTGACATCGTACATTTGTGGTATTGCATAACCATACGTATCACGCTACAAAGTAGAATGTTTCGCCTTCCCGTTATTGTCTTCGTGCCTTTTGCTCCCTTTTGGTGGTCAGTTTCTCAACGTTTTTCCTCCACAATGGACGATTTAGTAGCTCCACCTCAAGTCAAAGATTCAGTCTTGACTGATCCGGATGATGCAACCTTCGACCCCTCTCTGGAGAATCGAATCAGGCGTTGGCCTTCTTTATGTGCTGGTATTACCACTCTTCGAGTTCGTTCCTTGGGACCTTTGACTCAAGAAACTTTAGATAGTTTTAGGAGTTCTTACAATGTTCTTGCAGACGTGGAGATGAGAACCTTGGTCATTGAGGAAACTCCTGAGCTTTCTCCTCGTGGGAAAGTGGCGTTTTATCCTGCTATGTTCAAGAATGGAGTTAAACTTTTGCTTCATCCATTCCGGTAGGGGTGATATCCGTTCGGTTTTCTTCAATTTTGGACCCAATCGAGAACCGAATTGACATGCTCGATTTTCTTAAATGTAGAACCGAACCGATGTCCAATAAAGGACAAACCGACGGTTCGGTTTTTGGTCGGTTCGATTTCCAGTTGGTTCGGTTTTTGGTTTTGGGCCCAACTGTTTGTTTTTTTTTTTCTCTCTCACTTTTCCATTTTCTTTCAAGTTTTGCTTTAGCTAAAAAAATCTTTATTTTCTTCATCTTCTATTAAAATTAGCCAAAACAACTCAATTGGAGCTGAAGCATTCTCCACCTCATTCTCCTCAAATCTTTCATTCTCGGTTTTTCTCCTCTTAATTCTTCTTCCCATTGTTTTCTTCTACATTTTTCTCACTGGGTTTTGTTTTCTATTTTTCTCACTTGAAATTTTCTTTTGATGCATTTTTCCTCTTTAAGTCTTGATTTAGTTTGGCTTTGTTGACACAAAAATTTCTCCAATTTTTTTAATCTAATTACTCATTTTCTTCAATACAAATTCTTCTTCCCAATCATCATCTTCAATTGAAATGAGTTTGATCAGCACTAAGTTGAGATACCATTTTTTTTCCTTGCAAATTATGTTCAACAAAATCCAAATTTAGTAATGGATCAAATAACAGCAAAAACAACCCTCAGCCCAATTCTTTTTATTGAATCATCTTTCCCCAAATTAGTTTTTAGTTGAATCAGTTCTTAAAGATTTCCCAATAAAACGAAAAAATAGAATTGAAGAGTGACTTACGGTGGAGAACCTCGTTTTCTTGGAGAATCAGTTTTTAAAAAAAAAGTTCACTTGGGAGTTTCGTTATTGATGAACGTGAACCTCGCTTTCTCGAGATTTTTTCTTCTCCATCCCCTAAATCTGCTGCGGATTCTCCTTCATTCTCCTCTCCTACTCCATTTTCTAGAGCTCCGACCAGTTCTCCGTCGGATTCACCTTTGAACTCCCATCGTGCGCCTCCGCCTTAAGATCTCACTTCATCTCCACCGCATGTTCATTTTCCGTTGTCGACTCTTTCCCCTTCACCTACTGACGACAACGATTTTAGTAATAACACTGCCAATGGCGGTGGAGAACATTCAAAATTATCCTCCTAAGGTTGGTCGGGGAAGAAGGCGAAAATCTCTACTGCCCTTTCTTTTTTTGTATACATGTACGAATTTTGACGTTACTTCTTCTATGTGACCTTGAGACTGGGTTGATCGACTCTGGCCCCAACTTTTTTATCGTTCTCTAGTCTTGGTGCGCCTTTGGTAACTATTCTCTCTAGACAGTTGAACTTAGTGATCCGGTCGTTTGTCATTTCCTCATATTCACAATTTGCTACCTAGAGGACCTCTAAGTTGAGACTTTTCATGCTCTTCTATCGCAGGTTCTTTCCCTTTGGTCGGATCTCATTTTAGATTTGGAACTTCTACTGATGCGGTGTTGGGTCTCCTCCTGGGTTTGCTACATCTGACTTTTTTTTTCACGGGAGCTCCAGAAGGTCGATTACATTCTAGTCTAGTTCTTGCACTTTTGCTTCTAGAATTGCATATCGTTCATCCGATATGGATTCTTAAACGGCAGACAGGTCTAGCGTTACTGGCCTTGCCTCTGCACCGTTGGATCTAGCTCTACCAACATTTTTTGTTGCGCTACTGGTTGATGCGCTTCGACCTGATGATCGTTCTTGTCAATGGGGATGTTCGGTTCATGAACTGCCACTCGTCTTGGGTTCTGGTCTCGATCCAGCTCGTCAGCTTCCATCATTTGATGGATGGTTTCTCCCATATGATTATTCTTCATTTTGAGATCTAGATTTATGTAGGATTCTCATTGAATTACTCGTCCCCACAGACGATGTCAACGGTTGATACTAGAATTTTGTCAACGATGAGTTGTATCTTCGCGGAACAATTTTGGACCTGCAAGACAAAATATAGGTGATGCCTTGTACCGGTGTGATGCTAACCACACATACTCCAACGATCGAGTCAGAATTGGAAGTGATCTTAAATATGAAAATAATGTTTAAAATGGAATGAATCTTAATTACTTTTTCCCTTCTCACTTCCTTTTATAGGCTCCTAATGTATTCGTTGTAGACTGTTTCCTTCATAATTGGTTCATTGATGAGTGTTGTAATGCTCGGGAGTTAATGACACGAAACTGCCCAAATGGGGACGGTTATGTATTTGGTTCGGCCGACCCGTTGGGGTCGACACTTAACGTCCCAGCCCAACCCATAGAAGGGTTGGACCCCTCGACCTCAACCGATCCCTCGAGGGATTTATTTCCTTATCATCGGTTGACCCCTCGATGGGATCGACAGTTCCTCTGCTCGGGTCGACCCCTTCGATAATTGGTTCTTCTTCTCTTTCTCGGTCGGTCTCTTCGAACGATCGGCTTGCCTCGTGTCTCTCATCTTCCTTTGGACCAATGATCAAGAAATTTGGGCTTCTAACTCTTTGGGCCTTTATTTCATCATGGTTGATTTTACCCATAACAATTCTTATAATTTTTTTAAAAAAATAAACATGATTCTAAAGATGTTGGACATCTAATTTCGAATCTATAATTTCAAGCATTTGAAAGTTATGGGTGTTTAAATTTAATAATAATAAAACAAAAAAACAAAAAACAAAAAACTGACCCTTAGAAATCTATCCTAAACTAAGAGTGTGTTTGGTTTGCATTCCTAGGTGTTTAATTTTTGAAAAAAGTCTTTTTAGAATAAATTGAGGTGTTTGGCAACCACCCAAAATGAATTATTTTTTTTTGCAACGGTATTTTAATTAATGCGAGGATTGAACCCATGACCTCTTAGTCAAGAGCACAACCTAATTATGTCAATTGAGTTATGCTCGGTTTGGCCAAAATGAATTATTTGAGAATGAGTTTTGAAAATAATTCATTTTGGATGAAACAATTGATATTAACTTTTAGAAAAAAATATTTTTTTGGTGTTTAATTGAAAAACCTACCTAATTTTTGTATTAAAATTACCAAAATACCCTCACATTACTCCTTTAAATTCTCCACCCACGATTGTTGTCGGCCACCTCCTCCGACAACGTCACCGGCCACCGTCTCCGATCTCCGACGACCTCCGCCGCCACTCCTCGGTGGCCATCTTCGATCTCCGACCCTCTTTGATCACTCTTCGGCGACCCCCTCCGACCACCGCCGCCACTCCCCAGCGACCCTCTCCGATCTCCATCGGCCTCTGCCGACCATTGCCACCTCTGATCTCTCCTTCGACGACCACTGCCACCTCTGATCTCCATCAGCCTCTGCCGACCACGACCACTACCACTACCACTACCACTACCACTACCACCTCTGATCTCTCCTCCGACAGCCTCCGACGACCATCTCCGCCACCTTCACCACTCTTACCTCGTCACCGACGATCAACAATTCATAATTTTTAAAATACAAATTTAAACTTTTTTTTTTTACAAAAGTATTTAATTAATACGGAATGAGAGGATCGAACCCCCGACCTCTTAATTAAGAGTATAACCTTATATCAATTGATCTATGTTTGATTTGATATCTCAAGACAAATACATATATAAATTTATTAATTCATATTATTTATTAATAATTGCTCTTTATAGTAATTTGACAGAAACATAAGAGAAACATGGAGAGCAAATCAAACACACTTATAGATAAAAAAAAAAAAAAAAACAATTTTGAAAAAAATTAACGAAACACATGAATATTTTAATTATAAATATTTTTTAAAAAAATATTAAAAAAAAAATGTATTCTTTAAAATATATATTTTTTTTTAGTAGTGAATCAAATTCACCACAATTCATAATTTGACGGAAAAAGGAAGAGAGAGAAGCATTGAATATGAATGAGATTTGTGGTTCACACATTCAAAAAAAAAAATGCAATCTCTTCGTCATCCCACTATCATCCCTTTACCTTTTACTCCTCATCCCCACACCCTCCATTTTTTCAACCATTTCCCCTCCACCATTCGCCGCCGCCCTCCGTTGCTTCCCGCCGCCGTAGTCTCCGCCGGCAGGTACTCAACTCCTTCCTTCATTCCCTTCTGCTTGCCTTCAAAGTGCTTTTTGAAAATCCTAGTGCTTGTGTGGGATTGAATTATTCTCAGTTTGTGCGAGAAGGGGCCTATCGAAGGTGTTCTGTTTGACATTGATGGAACACTATGCGATTCTGATCCTCTCCACTTCTACGCCTTCCGCCAAATGCTTCAACAGGTCCGCCCCATCTCTCTCTTTTAGGAAGTTAACAATTTTGTTATTATTTAGTCCTTAAACTTTAACATGTAACAAATTCAGTCCTTGTATTTTAAAATTTAAATAGCCATCAATTTGACTCAATGAGATTTTTTAAAGGCCGCTAAGTTTATTAAGGATTGAATGTATTTATAAACTACAAAGACCAAATTGTTACATAATAAAAAATAAAAATTGACGCTTAAATTTTGATGGGATTTTTTTTTTTTTTTTTGAGTACATTGGGGGTGGGGGTTTCGAACGACAGACCTCTTGGTCATCAAGTCATACATATGTAGCTATGCTCGCTTTGACATTTTTGATGGGATTGTTTACCATAAGGATTAAATTGTTACACATTTTAAAGTACAAAACTAAATTAATTAGACTAAATTATCAAAAATATCCTAAACTATGGATTTCGTTTAAAAAATATAACTGAACTTTCAAAAGTTTCAAAAATAATCCTGAAATATGAAAAAACGTTTAAAAAATATCCCTAAACTATGAAAAAAGTTTCAAAAATATTCATGAACTATGAATAACGTTTCAAAAATGCTCTCACACGGTTAACAACACACAACAAAATTTTAATGTGAACGGTTAAATTCTAATTTGTACTTGTGTGACATGAAAAAAAAATGAAGACATAAACATCTGAGATGTTAAAAAATCATGAAAATCCTATTTTATTATTCAAAAGATCAGACAATAGAATAAAACTAGGGTAAAATCGGTGAAGAATGAATTACATGTCTACGTTTTCATGATTTTTTTAACAATTTAGATGGCTACATTTTCATTTTTTACATGTCACACAAGTACAAGTTTTTAACCGTCCACATCAAAATTTCGCATGTGTTAATGTTGAGAGCATTTTTTAAACGTTTTTCATAATTAAAGGGTATTTTTGAAACTTTAAAAAGTTCAGAGATATTTTTCAAACGAAACTCATAGCTCATGAGTACTTTTGATAATTTAGCCATATATTATTACAAAATTAAATGTATATGGACTAAATTGTTACAAACTAAAATTCAAAGATTAATTATTAGTTTCGTGAAAGATCGACCACCATAAAAATATTTTATCTTTTTTTTCCTAAATAAGATCCATTTTTATCTTCTTTTTTTTTTCTAAATAAGATCTTAATTAAATTAAATTATAAGTTTAGTGTCGATGCAATTTTATAGAGTGACTAATAAGTCTTTAAGGTTTAAGAAATGTCTAATAGATAAGTTTTAAATTTGTATTTATTAATTAATAGGTCATAAACTTTCAATAATGTTTTTAATTAGGAGATTTTATAAAATGCTAACCCCTAAAACATAACTCTACTAGACAATAAAATCTAGAGGTTTGAATTGCTCACGCTTGTTGAACTCAAAGAAAAAAAAATATTCGAATAAGACATTATGGTAAGTTATTGACTTTATTGAATACAAAATTGACTACTAAAAGATTTATTAAACCCTCTTAGAACTCGAAGATTTTATTAGAGTTCAATGACTTTATTAATTAAACACAATCATCATAGCTTAAGGACTACATTTATATTCACTCTAGAAAAACAGGACTACATTCATAATTTAATAGAAAATAGTGATAATAAAATTAAATTACAAGTTTGAAAAAAAAAAAAAAAAGTCTATGGAGCCAAAACAAAATTTGAAAAAAAAAAATCTATAAATTAACCAATAAACCCTATAAAATTAGTATAGTTAAACAAAAAAAACACAATTTTTTTTTCTTAAATCAATCTCAACTACTATAATAAAAATAAAAAAAAAGTAGCAGTTGTAGCTACCAAATAAAATAGGTTCAAACTTATTAGAGGTCATGGAGTTCCATGAAACCAATTGGTGATAGAAGGAATAACCCATGTATGTTATATTGTGAGTGAGGTCCTTTCGTCATTCTGATGTGAGATCTTCAACAAATTCAAGAGTTGGAATCAATTATCTTTATTAAAGGTCAAAGATTTTTATTCTCATGTTTTTTTTTTTTTTTTTGACAATATGTTAGAGTGAGGATTGAACCAAAGATCTCGGTCACTAGACAATACATCATACTGTTTCTATTATCATGTTGAGCACTATAATATTACGTTTAAACTTCAACTTCCATTCATATTCTAAAATAATAGTTTTTTTTTTTAAATACTGTTAGGATACATTAACAAAAATAGATTTTTTTTTTTATTTTTCTAAAAAAAATGAAATGGGTGCAGGTTGGATTCAACAATGGAGTCCCAATCAGTGAGGAATTCTTCATAGAAAATATAAGTGGGAGGCACAATGAGGAGCTTTGTGGCATCCTCCTCCCAAATTGGGACCTTCCCAAAGCTAGAAAATTCCTTCAAGATAAAGAAACTTTTTTTTGCAGGTACTTTCAACCACCCTTTCTGCTTATTTCTTATCAACCAAAATGAAAGATTGAGAATCATTCTCACTCCATTTTATTGTTGTTTTCTTTTTTTAGTTAATCATACGTTGAAAAAATGCACAATTTTATATCAATTGAGTTATGCTCGATTTAACTGACATGTTCTTACTTTCTTACAATTAAGCTAGATTTAAGTTGGCCAATTTTATTGTTGTATTTTCTTGTATTCTTACAAAAATATATATACATATATTATAAAAAAAAAATTATAGAAAATAACTATTACAATATGGTTACCTACTTCTATTATCATTGGATACTAGTGTTTCTACAAATTTCTGAGTTTTATTTTAAGAAAAAAAAATGCTTAGAACTTATCAACATAAACATAGTTCAATTGACATATTGTATAAATTAGTGTCTAGGAGGACACAAATTCAATCCCTAAAAAAAAATATGAGTTTGATCCTTAATTACCCTAATGGTTCTCGGTTTGTATTTGGTAGCACTTGAGACCCCAAAATTTCAAATCCAATAATTATACCATGAGATTTGGATTTAGTTCGTTTTTAGTCCATAAAATTTTCTGTTAAATCCTAACAAAACGCTGACATAACACCTACTTTTAATTACAAATATTTTTTAAATTATTAAATTCTTTAATATATATATATATACATATATATATATATATTTTCTGTTTCCTTCCTTCACTTTCTCCTTTTCATCCATCTTCTTCCTCTTATGGTCGTCGGCGGACTGTTTTTTTTTTCTTCGTCCTCTTCTCCCTCCCATGGTCGTCGCTGGCGACTGTTGTTTTTGCTTCTTCTTTTTTTTTTTTCGTTTTCCTCTTCCCCTTTTCTTCCCCTTTTCTTCTCCCTCTCTCTCCCTCTTCCTCTCCCTCTCCATCTCACCTCCATCTCCCCCTTTCTTTCCCTCGTTTTAAAAAAAATATATTACAGATCTTTTTTGTATAGATCTGCAGATCTCTGTGTTGAAAAGGGAAAGAGTAAAACGAAAAGAAAAAAAAACAGTCGTCGGCGACGGCCATGGGAGGGAGAAGAGGACGAGGGAAAAAAGAAGAGAACGAAAAAAAAATAGTCGACAACGACGGCCATGGAGGAAGAAGATGGAAGATGGGAGAGGAAGGATGAATGATGAAGGAGGGAGGAGAAAGAAAAAGAAAAAAGAAAAAATATATTTTTTAATTAATTTTAATAATTAAAAAAAATTAATTAAAAATAGATGTAACTTCAACCTTAGAACTTAACCAAAAATTTGATGGATGGACCAAAAACGGCCGAACCAAATTCAAACATGGTTGGATTTGAAATTTGGAGATTCAAGTGCTACCAAACTCAAACTAGAGGAACATTAGAGTAATTTTCTCAAGATAATTTTAAACTCAATTATTTAAATTAGGAAACAACATTACTACTAATTTTTTTTAGTGACTTTTCACTCTAAACTCTTGGATTTATGGTGAAACCATTGATTTTTTTTTCTCTCGATATAAAACCGGCAGCCACATTGTACTAGACTAGCTTCCTTGAATAATTTCACCTTCAATTCATCTTCTTAGATGAAGATTCTTCAAACTCTTTGTTTAACCGTAAATTAATAATTTTCAATTCTTTAATTTACATTATATTTTCTTTATCTGTCATACAATTATTTATGTTTCCTTATTTGTTATAGCAATCTCTCTTATACCTCGTAATCTTTGATTTTCTGATTTTGGGAATGGGTAAGAACAAAGATTAAAAATTCATTCGAGATTCGATTAGACGAACTCAATTCAACTCGAGTTTTTTTCAACTCTCAAGTCCCATTAGATTTTAGACTTTAACTCTCTCATCTCAAACACACACGCATTATCTCTACCAGATTGGCAGAAGAGCAGTTGGAAGCCATAGAAGGGTTGGACAAGGTCTGCAAATGGATAGAGGAGCGTGGGATTAAACGCGCCGCCGTGACAAACGCCCCGAGGCCGAACGCCGAGCTGATTCTGTCAATGCTTAAACTTACAGACTTTTTTCAGGTGGTGATCATAGGGAATGAATGTGAACGTGCAAAGCCATTCCCTGATCCTTACTTGAAGGCTCTCCAAGCTCTTCAACTCTCACCTCAACATTCTTTTGTCTTTGAGGTTCATTTCTAAACCCTAATTACTATAACAACTAAAGGGAATTCATGAAAGTTGCCCAATTTTTTAAATCCAATTTTTTTAAAAATTTTACTAAAATTTCCAAGTGTATTTTTTTTTAGGTTAAATTATAAGCTTAGTTCTACACTTTCAAATTTATTTTTAAAAGGTCCGTATAATTTAAAAACCATGTAATAAGTACTTGAATTTTAGATTTTGTCTTTCAATTTTTGTGTCTAATAGATTTTTGACATATTCAAAATATTTTAAATTAAATGATAGACGACCTAAAACTGTATTGTATGTCTAAAACGACCTTACATTTTCAATTTCGTGTCTAATAGGCAAGAATGAAAATATTCGTCGATATGACTATATATCCGTAGTTATATCGGTAAATCGAAGGGTTCGATATAGATATTAAAGGTTAATGGATATCTGTGATATTTTTTATAAATGACCGTAAAACATAAAAAATATCCTCTATTAATCTCAATATGAATATAGATATTAATGACAAGATCTATAATTTAGTTTGGAAGTAAAAGAACTTAATTATTAATTTAATTTTTTTTAAAAAAAATCGATACATCCGTAAAATTGAACTCCCGATATTGATATCTATATTTTCGTCATTGCTAATAGGTCTATGAATCTTAAAATGCTGAATGGGCTCCCTACCTATATTAGACTCAAAATTGAATATCTAGAGACTTATTGAAAGTTTAAGAATTTATTACATTTTTTAAACTTGATCGACCAAATAAACACAAATTTAAAATTTTAAAAATTAAACTTATAATTTAATCCCAACTTTTTAAAAAATATTTCTTTTTAAGGTGAGTTAAAAACGGTGTACCAATAAGATCATAGAGATTAAATCGAAACTTTTAAACTAAAGAAAAAACTTAGTCCATAGGGATGAAATTAAAACTTTTAAAATTGCAGGATGAAATTGTGATATTAAAATTTTTAATATTATTATATTGAACCTATTTTTTGTGGGTGATATTATATTTTTGGGAACAGGATTCAGTATCAGGAATAAAAGCAGGAGTGGAAGCAGGAATGAGAGTGGTGGGTGTGGGAAGAAGAAATCCAAAAGTGCTTCTAACAGAAGCTGGAGCCACTTTTGTGATTAGGGATTTCAATGATCCAAATCTCTGGACCCAACTCAAACAATTGGATCCAACTACTCTTTTAACTTGATCCCACTTCCATTTTTTTTTAAATATAATTTTTTTGATACCTAGAGACTATGTATAATTTTAAATAATATATATAATGTTGAATTCATCCCGAGTCAAATTTAACCCATATGGAACTTAATTTGAATGTGAACGAGTTGGTGTGATAGTAACATCGATCTCTTTTGTTTGTTGGTTGAGTTGTTGTTTTCGATATAGTGATTTTAGTTAGGTGTGTTAGAGTGTTTTGTGACCAAAGGAGATGGTGTCGATGTTTTATATTGACTATTTGTTTTTTATTGAATTTAAGCATTTTGAAGTTGGTGAACTTTTTAGGTTTTTTTTTTAGTATGATGCTTGAATCTCTTGTTGATTAGGTTTTTTTTTAGTATGATGCTTGAATGTCTTGTTGATTAGGTTTTTTTTTTTTTTTTTTTTTTTTTTTTTTTTTTTTTTTTTTTTTTTTTTTTTTTTTTGAAAGAGCCAAGCTCAGTACAAACTCTAACCAATAACCAAGTCACTCAAAACCAAAGCTTCCATCTCAGGAGGGGTATCCTCCAGCCAAATCAAACGTAATCGAGAAACCAACGCCATTTGCGCTAACTTATGCGCCACCGTATTGCTTTCTCTCACAGTAAAGCTGCAACTGTCCCTAAAAGGTCGAGGGAACCGCACACATAAGTCATCAATCAACCTTCCCAGTTTCGTCAGGTCCTCACAAGGTTCCTCGAACAAGCGACAAACTCGAAGTGAATCTGTCTCCAAAACCATCGGGCTTAACCCCGCCTCCCATGCCAATATTAATCCTTCAGCTGCCGCAAGACTTTCTACCATCAACGCATTCCGCACATGCGGAAACCACCTTGTCGCTGTCAGCATAACACGACCCATAAAATCACGAATCACGATCCCTACTCCGGCCGTGCCGTCGACACTTAAAAACCCAGCATCCATGTTCACCTTATAGAGCCCACGAGGGGGGGGGGGGGGGCGACCATCTCGACTGCGCCCTCCCCACCGAGCCCATAACGCCCTCAGTCACCCCTTTGCGATTAGCCTCCCGAAAGGAAGTCAGATAACTCGACACCCAAGAGCCAAGATCCGTCACTGGTTGGATCCTAGAAAATCGAGCCCGATTGCGACTGTTCCACACCGCCCACCAGAGGAGACTCAGTTCCTCAAACTCCCGCCAACCCACCGTATCCTGCAAGAGCCACAAAAGGGAGGCAATATCCCCGCTATAAGACAAACACAATAGATGGGCAAATTTGGAGGCCGCCAACACTCCACGCATATACTTGCAATGCCAGAATACATGAAGGCTAGACTCCCCCCTCTTCTCACACAGAACACAAACATTAACATTATCTATCCCCCGACGACCAAGGTTGTCGAGAGTGGGAAGTCTATCAAGCCATAGTCGCCAGAGGAAGATACGTACCTTATTGGGGATACCCATCTTCCACAACCCTTTCCACCACCTCGTCACCGCCTCAACAGAAGATGAGGACGGATCCTGCTGAGTTACCCTCGACTGTGCTAACCGGTAACCACTCTTAACTGTAAACCCTCCCGACTCCTCGTAATGCCATATAGCCTGGTCCCCTGTATGTCGCCGATCGGTCGGTATCGTCAAAATCGCACGAACCTCCTCTAGACTGAAATGGTGCCATAATTTGGCCTCATCCCAGACCCCGGACGCAGTCAACAGATCGCACACTTTTGCCTGAATAGGCAAAGTCACTGGTGAAGTAATACGCAAACTAGAAGACCCTGGAACCCAATTGTGCTCATAGACTCCCACCGCTTCCCCACTGCCAATACGCCAACGGATTCCCAACTCCAACAACTCCCTTCCCCATAACAGACTCCGCCAGATAAACGATGGGGATGACCCCAACTGGGCAGACAAGAGGTCGGAATCCGGGTAGTATCGACCTTTCAAGGCTCGTGCTCAAAAAGAGGTCGGATAGTGAACCAGCCGCCAACACTGTTTCGCAAGAAGACCTTTATTAAAAAGCTCGAGATCTCTGAAACCCAGTCCTCCCATGCACTTAGGTCGGCAAAGTTTCTTCCAACTCACCCAATGCAACCTACGGTCCTCATCGGACCCATTCCACCAGAATCGGGCCATGATACGATTAATGTCCTGTAACAGCCCCTTAGGGAGCCTAAAACAATTCATTGTATAACAGGGAATAGCCTGAACTACTGCCTTTAAAAGAACCTCCCTACCACCAACAGAAAACAATTTCCCTTTCCATCCCTGGAGTTGGCGCAAAACGCGCTCCTTTAAATAGAGAAACGTACCAGATCGATTACGAGGCATGAAAGATGGAAGCCCCAGGTACTGTTGGTGGAAATGAGTCTGTCCCACCTGGAGTATCTGACTCACACGACCCCGCATCACACCACTTGTACTGCTGCTGAAAGAGATGGTAGATTTGTCAAAGTTTACCGTCTGTCCGGAAGCCTTCTCATAACATCTCAAAATGCCCTGTATTGAAGAGGCTTCACCCTCCGTTGCCCTGAAAAATAAGAGGCTGTCGTCGGCGAAAAAAAGGTGGGAGATAGGCAGCCCCCCACGAGAAAGCGCCAACCCCGAAATGATCTTCTCCCTTTCAGCCCTGAACAATAGCTGCGACAAACCTTCCGCACAGAGAAGAAATAAATATGGAGATAAAGGATCGCCCTGTCGAAGCCCTCGACTCGAGATCACCTCCCCACACTGGCGCCCATTCAGATTAAAAGAATACCTGACAGATGAGATGCACCGCACGATCAAACTTACCCACTCGGGGGCAAACCCCAACTGTCGCATAATGCCTTCTAAAAAGACCCATTCCACCCGGTCATAGGCCTTACTCATATCAAGCTTCATAGCGGCCCACCCTACCTTTCCTTGCCGTTTGGATTTCAAAGTGTGAAGGCATTCATACCCCAATATGGCGTTATCCACCACACATCTCCCCGGGATAAACGCACTCTGGTGGTCAGAAATCAACTCATTCAGCAGCGGCTTCAACCTGTTAGCCAATACTTTCGACACAAGCTTGTATGAGACATTACATAATGCAATAGGACGAAATTCAGAAATTCGACGGGGTCGCTTCACCTTCGGAACGAGAACAATCAGCGTCTCATTTATTGGGGCAGGGGATAAGCCCTCGTTAAGAATGCTCAAGCAGCACTGGATAACGTCAGACCCAACAACTGGCCAAGAGTGACGGTAAAAGGCTCCTGACAACCCATCCGGCCCGGGAGCCTTATTAGGATGAATCTGCTTAAGAGCCCGCAACACCTCACCCTCGGAAAAAGGACGAGTCAAACGTCGGTTCATCTCTGCTGTCACCGAAACCTGCACCCCAGAAAGGCCGGAGCTCAGATCCACCGCCGACAGATTCGTAGAGGAGAACAACCCCCTAAAGTAAACTGCCACCATATCAGCAACCACCCTCGGGTCCTCCTGCCACTGCCCTACACTGTCCTCCAACCTCGAGATAGAATTTGTACGCCGTCGAAAAGAAGCTTTATGGTGAAACCACTTTGTATTCCGGTCCCTCCACTTCAGCCAACTCTCCCTAGCCCGTTGTTTCCAAAAAACTTCCTCCTCGATTAGAAGGTTCTCTAGATCAACCTCTGCTTGTTCTAACCCTTCACGGGAGTCCCTCCTACTAAGGTCAGCTACAGCGTGTTGAACCCGAGTTGTTGCCGCACGAATTCTCTGCGGATAATTCCCAATCAGCCCCCGCCCCCATCTAGACAGAGAGGCCATACAAAACCCAGTTGATCCAGCCAACTCCACCGGGCCCACCGACGTAGGTACCACCCTCCAACTTTCCTTGACAACCCTCGCAAAATCGGGGGCCTGTAGCCAAGCGTCCTCAAACCGTAGGATCCCCCGCCCAAAAAACCGACCCCCTTGCCCTCCGGGCCGGAGGGAAAGAAGGATTGGTCGATGGTCGGACCGACTGTACTCCAAATGTTCCACGGAAGCCTGAGGGAAAAGGGTTTTCCACGCCAAGTTGCCCACACACCGGTCAATACGCTCCAAAACCTTGTCCTGTCCAGGTCGGCCATTGCACCATGTAAATTTATCACCATGGAAACCCAAATCAATCAACCCACAGTCATCCAACGCCTCTTGGAAACCCCTAAGCTCCGCTGCCGGTTTCATCCTCCCGCCCCTCTTCTCAGACTGATACAATAGGGAATTAAAGTCGCCTCCAACCAACCATGGGACCATCTCACTACCGCGAAGGTGACGAAGAAGGGAAAATGTCAGATGCTTCTGCTCTGACTGGGGGTACCCATAAAACCCCGTAAACCTCCACTGTTTTCCTTCCCAGTCCACCCAACCATCCACGTGATGCGGCGAGCAAGTCAATAGGCTGAACCTCACGTCCGCCGACCACAACAAGGCCAGACCACCCTTGCTGCCCACACTATCAACACAGAAACAATTTGAGAAACCCAGCTGAAACTTAATATTCGTGAACCGCGAACTGCAAACTTTTGTCTCTAATAAGAACAAAAGCTGAGGTCTCGTAGACTGCACCATCTTACGCAGTCGATGGAATGCACGGGCCGACCCCATCCCCCGTACATTCCAGAACAACGCTATCATAATGACTGGCGGGACTGCAGAGCAGCCACCGCCTTAGCATAAGGATCAGTCGTCTCCGAGGCTTCCTGATCCCAAGGAACCTCTCCCCGCTTCACTTTCTTCCCCTGTTCACTCCCCAGATCCCCCCCACCTCCATCTACGCCCCCTCTGCCCCGTTTCCCCAAACCCTCAACTCCCTGGCTCGCACCCCCGGATGTGACCATCATGGGGCCCCGTGCCCGCTTCTTCCACCCCTTTAGGGGCTTCTGACCCTCACCCATCTTCCCAACTCCCTGGCCTCCATCAATCACCATTTGGTCAGCAACCCCCTCTGAGAGTAGAGCCAGAGATACGGACCCCCCACTCACCATCTTCTCCTTTCCTTTACCAGACTTAGGGATCCGAACTCCTGCCCTTGGACCTTCACTTCCATCCTCCACCCCGGAAGCAGGACGCTCCAAGTCAGTCGTTGGAACCCGGGCACCCGGGGGATGTGGACCTACACTTCTGCCTATCTCCCCAGAAGCAGGACGCTCCACATTGATCCCCGTAAGCCCTATAGTTGATCCCTGACTGCTCCCCACACCCTTATGCCCTGGACCTACACTTCCCTGAGATAAAGTAGAAGCAGGACGCTCCAGGGCCATACCCTCCGATTGCATCGCAACCAACCCCACCCCTTCCTGCCCCCCTTCTCCTTGTCCCACTACGCCCCCAATCGGAACCACCGAACCCGGTGCCCCCACCTCCACCCCTTGATCTCCACTCCCCCTCTCTCGCCAACTCCGCCCCTCACTACCTCCCCCATCCCTCCCCAGACCTGACCCTTCTCCCACTTTTGTCCCACTCGCCATAGCCAAAGGGATAGCTCTCATCCACTCCACATATTGTTCCTCAGGTGCCATAACACCCCCAACAGTAAAGTTGCACTCACGTCTCACATGGCTCAATCGACCACACAAATGGCAGAAATCAGGAAGGCGTTCAAACAAAACAGGACAACAATGTTCCGTACCTGTATCATCCTCAATGCGGAAACCGCGTCGTAAAGGTCGGTTCAACTGGATCGCTACCCTAAGGCGCAGAATGGGTCCGATCCACTCCCCCAGGCCTACGCCATCTACCTCCTCAACACGGCCTATCTTTTCCCCTAGCCTCATTGCCTTTCCAAGAACCTGCCAACTCAGAGGGACATTATGGATTTGAACCCAGAAGGAACACTGGTCGAAAACCAGCTGCGAGATGGAATCCGACCCCTGCGGTTCAACCAAAATTACCAGGCCACGATCGAAAGTCCAAGGTCCCGTTGTCAGGACCCTCTTCTTCTCCTCCGGAGAGCGGAACTGTATTGCAAACAAGTTATACCCTGCTGCCTCTACCCTTGTGGAGCTATGTACTCGCCACACGGATTTCATGACCGACCGAAAAGCCTCCACATTCACCCTCCGGGAGGACAAGACCTTACCCACCACACACAAACTCGCATTCAAAGCCGACAGGAGAGCTTCGCCCACTCCTGACTGCATCACTTCTGCCTCCTCCTCCGTGAGGCGAAACTTCGACCACCGATTCACCAACTCATCCATCAGAAAATACACAAGATATATAAATTGTCGTACCTTCAATCACTAAGAGAAAACCCCGCTGCCTTCACGCTGACAAAACCCGCTGTCCACCCCTCAGATTCAAGGAGCCGAACACTTAAAAACGCCTAGCCACTACTTAGAGGACCCTTACTGAACACAACCAAGAAACCCCTCCGTAGACCACCACCAAATGAGATCCACAAAGCTGATGCACCACCACCACGAGACCCACTAAGCTGATGCACCACCCCAACCGAAACCCACGGAGCTGCTGCACACAAAGACTACCCCGTGAGTGTTGGGTTTTATGTCCTAAAACTCGTGGTTTGTAAACTGAATGTATATTCTATTTTGCAATAAAGTTGTTATTGAGATTTATTCAGTAAAGTTGTTATTGAATAAAATGAATTGTTTTTACTTTTAACCTAACTCCAATAACCAAAGAACCCATGGCTATAGGTTGTATACTTGAACTTCATGTGTGACATGATTGTGGATCAAGTTCAAGTAATAGCCAGAACGGTCTATAGTATAGGGATAAGGCTGGGTACCTTATCTTGGGGACACTATTGGACGCGGCCCACTTTGTATAGTACAAACGATGTGATCCGAAATCGTTCATGTGGAGACATGTGAG
Organism: Herpetospermum pedunculosum; assembly: GCA_028017165.1. Lineage (NCBI taxonomy): Eukaryota > Viridiplantae > Streptophyta > Magnoliopsida > Cucurbitales > Cucurbitaceae > Herpetospermum > Herpetospermum pedunculosum. Next base: position 6,081,657 of record CM051524.1, on the reverse strand, counting down.
TGGGGGTGTCCTATGCAATGAGTTTGCATAAGACTGAACCGCGAAACAAGTCGCTCTTTCTTTATAACTCCGTTTACTGTAAAGACCGACTTTTTCATATGATGACCTAGGTAACTCGATCTGAATCCTGAGCACGCTATGAACTCCTGTTTATTCGGGCTTATCCTTTGACTTGTATGGGTGAGAGTGGCCCGAGATCGCCGACTCAATAAGCCTACCATCTTGGGGATAAGACCGGGTAGGTAGCTGGGAACATAGTCCTGCGAGATGGAATTCACTCCTACCCGCTCTGAGGGATTAGTAGAGAGGTTGTTCCCTTAAGTGCTGACTCCGGGTCTTGAACTAGGGATCCCACCCTCTCATTGGCCCGAGAGGGACTTGGTATAGTGATGAGATCACATACCAATCGGTTTGGTGGTTGGACCACAAACCAATAGTTCATTAGAGGATCAGTGGGACTTAAGGAACAAGATGTAATTACGGGGGTAAAACGGTTATTTTGACCCAGCTGTAATTACGAACGACCTGTGAAGGATCGACTTACTAATGATGGTTATATCAAGAGGACAGAAATATATCTACGGTGAGGAGAGTGCAACCCTTGGACTTTAGTGGAGTCTCCGGGGGTTAACGAATGTTGGTTAGCTTGGTTAAAGAGTTTGACCGGTTAATCTCGTATCGTTGGAGCTCATGATCTGTAGGTCCTTTAGGTTCTCCTGGCTAGCTCGGATTAAGCCGTGTAACAATATGAGAGAAAAAGAATTTGAATTTATTGAAATTCGGTTTTGGAAGAATGATGGACATATTTAAATATGATTTAAATATGGGATCGGTGTAAAACATGAATAAGGATTCATGTGTGATGATTCGGTTTAAGAAACCGGGATTAGTCTTATTATTTAATTAATATTTGATATTGAATTAAATAATAATATTAATTAATTAAAAAGTTTAATTAATTATAATTTATTTTGCTTATTAAAATTAATTATGAATTAATTTTAAAATGACAAAATATTACAAGTGTGATTATAAGTCAAAGTGGAATTATCCATGTTGAGTGGATTTATCCAAGTTGAGTGGGTTTATCCAAGTTGTGAAGTGGATTGTGAATCACCAACAACATGCATATAAACTCATCAATTTTGGAACACTTGGTTGAAGACTAATCCATCCAATTTGAGGTGTCATGCTAAACAAAGACTTTGTTGCATGTGAATTGCCTATAAATTGGATGAAGTTCAAATGGTTTGAAGTTGATGAATTTTCAAAGAGTTTGAATGTTTGGATGAGCATGAAGAGTTCATGGTACTTGAGAAATTAGAAAGCTAAGTGTTAGACTTCTTCTCACAAAAACCTCATCACTTTCATCTTCCCATCTTCTTCTTCCAAACTTTTTCTTTCATAAAGGAGTCCCACCACTCCGTTGCTCGGCCCGAGGATAGCGGGACTACCGGAGGTGGTTCTCGAGGTGTTCGAGGGAAGCTTCGAAGGGTTCGTGAGGAGATTCGAGCATTGGAAGAGAAGTCTTTAGAACTACAAGAGGTATGTGTTCTAATTCCTTCTATTTCAAAGCTTTGTGCATGTTTCTTATTTAGCTAAATTAATGAAATTAGAGTGCCAATGATCCGTCTCGCTTCCGCTGCGCTACATGCGCTCCATCAATTGGTATCAGAGCGTTTTTTTTGGTCACTCAATTTGCATCAATTTGAGCTAGGTGGGTATTTGTTTTAGAAATTAAATTTCTGTGCGTCTAAAGTGTTTCCCGGTTTTGGCATATTTTTTTGAGCTTCGATTTGTACTTTGTTTTGTAAATGCCCGAGTGTGTATGGGCTTTAATGTGTGAAGAAGAGTCTGTAAAAAATTTGGAGTCATTAGAGTCCATATAGGCTTTCAATTCGAAGACAGAAGCTCGGGTGTCGGAAAAAACAGCATGCTGTTTTTTGCTGTTTTTTTTTCTGCAAAATTCCAGCACATCACCGGTTCAGCGCAAGGTGGAAGAAACGGTCCGGTTCGGTCCTCGTGCGGTCCGGTTCACTGAAAGTCAGACCGGTTCCTTGTTCTTCACCCTCTGGAGGTCCGGTTCAGCGTTCGTTTGGTCCGGTTCGGGTCGGTATTGGTCCAGTTACGGGCTGTTGAAGTCGGGACAACTGTTATGGACCGGTTCAGTTTTTTTGATGTTTTGTAGTTGCTGTTTTTTTTGGCCGGTTGAAGCAAATTCACGCTGGTTCGTGGCGGTTCGAAGGGTTCGGAAGCGTCTCAACTTAGTTGATAAATTATTATTGTAATAATTTAGTTGCTTGCTTGTCCGTGATGCCAAAACCGGTCCACTTTAGTGTGTTTAATTAATTATGCATTGTGAATGTATGTTTTAATTAAAGTATCTTGTATGTGCATAAAGTATGCCATATAGATTTCAAATCCCACCATAGGAAGCATGTTGCATGCATTGAAAGTATAATATAAGTGTTATGTTGTATAGTATGCATGCTTAATTCATGAGAATTAATATAAGTGTTATATTAATTTATGAATTGGATGTTGCTTGTTTAAAAGTAAAATTAATATAAGTGTTATATTAATTGTGAAATTAAACATACAACATAGTTGCCTTAGTTGAATATAATTGTTATATTCTTGCTTGGGAAGCATGTTATAAATTGAATGTAATGGTTATATTCTAGCTTAGGAAGCATGTTATAGAATGTCTTTGTTTTATAAAGCGTTGTAAAATGAGATAGACATTTAAAATCTATAACAAAGATAAATGCATGCTCACTAAGGGTTAAAGAATTCCAATGCGATTAGGAATTTAGTATCGATTCGTTTTAATAGTTAAAATAGGTCGATATCTTGTAAAGCTAAGGTTACGAGAGAACTCACCCGGTTTGATCCTGCACTAAGGTTGGAGGTATTTAAGATGACGGTTTACGGAACACCTCCTACCTGGGGATCGATCTGGTACTTGAGTTAAGTTAACCCGGCTTTATGAGCATGCACGTGAGAGGTGTAAGGTTATAAAACGTTTATCACCTAGACATCTTAGGTAAAAGTATGTTCTACCTAGACTTAGGTTTTATTGTCTTAGCCGGATAATGCCTAAGTAAAACTTTACCCAAACCATTCTAAAATACTTAGTAGTGGTGTTGAGAAGGTATATATGATATATCAATCTCCTCCTACGTTCTCCGCAAAGTTCACACCGTGAGATTTATGCTCGGCCTCGTGATGTCAATAGGGCATCCCCATTCGGATGGTGTTTGCATAAATCAAGAGCAAGGTGAATGGAGAAAGTATTTATAGTAAGTGGGAGAAGGAAGTATGTCAATACATCCTGCGGTCTCCTCCATTAGGTTGAACCGTGAGATTCCCATGTTCCGCCTGCTGGTTGCCCATAGTAGCACCGTCCATTCGGAGGGCCGTTTCATGGGAGTCGGAACAACTCAATCTCCAGAAATGGATAGGGTCTCTTAGGTCCATTCCCAACTCTGACATTTCCATTCGGTTGCACTGTTGGGGCCGACCTCTGAGTTCTGAAAATGGCGGGTCACACTTACAAGAATTACTAAGTTGTTAGTAGATTCTTGACCGAAGTAGCGATAACTAAGGTGCTATAGGAATATGAGTTATTCTGGTATTAGCATTTAGTCAAGAATGTCTTGGTTCAGTGAAGGAGTGATTGACTGCCCCTCGGTAGCGGTTGCTCTGACTCACTGAAGTATCGTTGCAAATTAATAATGATTTTTTTGGGTACATTATTACTTTTGCTAAAATTCTTGATTGGTTGTTAAAAATAGGTTAAGTTCAATTCACTAATAGAATTCATTCTTTTCAGCATGTCTAGCTCGTTTATCCAATTACTAGCTTCTGATAAACTAAACGGCGATAACTACACGACCTGGAAATCGAACTTGAATACGATTCTTGTTATCGATGATCTTAGGTTTGTCTTAACAGAGGAATGTCCTCCCCCTCCTAGCTCATCTGCAACTCGAACTGTTCGAGATGCATTTGACAGGTGGACTAGGGCTAATGATAAAGCCCGAGCCTACATCTTGGCCAGCACATCCGATGTGTTAGCTAAGAAGCATGAGGTAATGGTCTCCGCTAAGGAGATCATGGATTCATTACAGATGATGTTTGGACAACCGTCCTCATCGGTCTATCATGATACCCTCATGGCGAGCAAAGCTGAGAAGAAACAACTAAGTAAATATGATTTACTCGTTGTTGAAACATGTTTAGTGGAACATGATAGTTCTGCCTGGATACTGGATTCAGGAGCCACTAACCATGTTTGTTCTTCTTTCCAGGAAACTAGTTCCTGGCAGCTGCTTGCTGAAGGTGAGATAACTCTCAGGGTTGGAACAGGAGAGGTTGTCTCAGCCAAGGCAGTGGGAGCTGTCAAGTTGTTATATAGAGATAGTTTCATTTTACTTGAAAATGTACTGTTGGTTCCTAGCTTTAAAAGGAACCTTGTATCTATCTCTTGTTTACTTGAACATTTGTATAAAGTATCTTTTGATTTTAATGAAGCGTTCATTAGCAAAAGAGGTGTACATATATGTTCTGCGAAACTTGAAAACAACTTGTATGTGTTAAGACCAACAGAGGCAAAAGCTATTTTGAACACCGAGATGTTTAAAACAGCTCAAACTCAAACTAAAAGGCAGAAACTTTCTCCAAGTACCTATCTTTGGCACTTGAGACTAGGCCACATTAATCTCAATAGGATTGGGAGATTGGTTAAGAGTGGTCTCCTAAATCAGTTAGAGGACAACTCTTTACCACCATGTGAGTCTTGTCTTGAGGGCAAGATGACCAAACGATCTTTTTCTGAAAAAGGTCATAGGTCCATAGAAACTCTAGAGCTTGTACATTCAGATCTTTGTGGTCCGATGAATGTTAAAGCACGGGGAGGGTATGAATATTTCATCAGCTTCATTGATGATTATTCTAGGTACGGCTATCTTTACCTAATGCATCATAAGTCCGAAGCTCTTGAAAAGTTCAAGGAGTATAAGGCAGAGGTTGAGAACACATTAGGTAAAACGATTAAAACACTCCGATCAGATCGAGGTGGAGAGTATATGGATTTAAGATTCCAGGACTATATGATAGAACATGGAATAGTATCCCAGCTCTCAGCGCCCGGAACACCGCAGCAGAACGGTGTGTCCGAAAGGAGAAATAGAACCCTGTTAGACATGGTTCGATCTATGATGAGCTATGCTCAACTGCCTAGTTCGTTTTGGGGATATGCAGTAGAGGCTGCTGTATATATTTTGAACATGGTTCCCTCTAAGAGTGTTTCAGAAACACCTTATGAGTTATGGAGAGGGCGTAAAGGTAGTTTACGTCACTTCAGAATTTGGGGGTGTCCGGCACATGTGTTGGTGCCCAATCCAAAGAAGTTGGAACATCGTTCAAAATTATGCCTATTCGTAGGCTACCCCAAGGAAACGAAAGGTGGTCTATTTTACGATCCTCAACAGGACAAGGTGCTTGTATCGACAAACACCACGTTCTTAGAGGAAGACCACATGAGAGATCATCAACCTTCGAGCAAAATTGTTTTGACCGAACTTTCCAGGAAAGCTACAGATGGGTCAACAAGAGTTGTTGATCAGGCTGGTCCTTCTCAAGAGTTGAGAATACCTCGACGTAGTGGGAGGGATGTGAGACAACCCGACCGCTACATGGGTTTAACGGAAACCCAGGTCGTCATACCTGATGACGGAGTTGAGGATCCATTGACCTTCAAATAGGCAATGGATGACATAGACAAGGACCAGTGGCTTAAAGCCATGGACCTCGAAATGGAGTCGATGTACTTCAATTCGGTCTGGGATCTTGTAGAGCAACCTGATGGTGAAAGACCTATCGGTTGCAAGTGGATCTACAAGAGGAAACGAGACCAAGCCGGTAAGGTGCAAACCTTTAAGGCTCGACTTGTGGCAAAGGGTTATTCCCAGAGGGAAGGGGTGGACTATGAAGAAACCTTCTCCCCTGTTGCCATGTTAAAGTCGATTAGAATACTCTTGTCCATTGCCACGTTTTATGATTATGAAATTTGGCAAATGGATGTCAAGACAGCCTTTCTGAATGGCAATCTTGAAGAGAGTATCTATATGGCTCAACCAGAGGGGTTCATAATTCAGGGTCAAGAGCAAAAGGTTTGCAAGCTTAATCGATCCATTTATGGGTTGAAGCAAGCGTCTAGATCCTGGAATATAAGGTTTGATACTGCGATCAAATCTTATGGCTTTGAACAGAATGTTGACGAACCTTGTGTCTACAAGAAAATAGTCAATTCTATTGTAGCTTTCTTAGTCTTATATGTAGATGATATCCTACTCATTGGGAATGATGTAGGGTTCCTGACTGACGTTAAGCAATGGCTAGCGACCCAATTCCAAATGAAAGATTTGGGAGAGGCTCAGTTTGTTCTAGGGATTCAAATCGTAAGGAATCGTAAGAACAAAATGCTAGCGCTGTCTCAAGCATCTTATATCGACAAGGTGTTGATACGATATTCGATGCAGAATTCCAAGAAGGGTTCTTTACCTTTCAGGCATGGAATTCAATTGTCAAAGGAAGAGTGTCCTAAGACACCTCAAGAAGTTGAGGATATGAGACGAATTCCCTATGCATCAGCAGTCGGTAGTCTGATGTACGCCATGTTATGTACACGACCCGACATATGCTATGCAGTGGGAATTGTCAGTAGGTACCAGTCCAATCCAGGATATGATCATTGGACTGCCGTTAAACACATCCTCAAGTATCTTCGGAGAACGAGAGACTATGTGCCCGTGTATGGCGCGAAGGATTTGATCCTTACAGGATACACTGACTCTGATTTTCAAACCGATAAGGATTCAAGGAAATCCACATCGGGATCAGTGTTCACTCTTAACGGAGGGGCAATAGTATGGAGGAGTATAAAACAAGGTTGTATTGCTGACTCCACCATGGAAGCTGAGTATGTCGCGGCTTGCGAAGCTGCGAAAGAGGCTGTATGGCTTAGAAAGTTCTTGACTGATTTGGAAGTTGTTCCAAATATGAATTTGCCTATCACACTTTATTGTGATAATACTGGTGCTGTGGCAAATTCGAGAGAACCAAGAAGTCATAAGCGTGGAAAGCACATTGAGCGGAAATATCATCTCATCAGGGAGATAGTGCATCGAGGAGACGTGATCGTCATGCAGATCGCCTCAGAGCACAATATTGCTGATCCGTTTACAAAGTCCCTCACGGCTAAAGTGTTCGAGGGGCACCTAGTGAGTCTAGGACTACGAGTTGTACAGTAGGATAGTGGGAGAAAAGCCATGGAAATATTTGATATGCCAGTTTTTCTCATCCCGCATGTAATACTCCACTGACGTTTTAGTCCAAGTGGGAGTTTGTTGGGTTTTATGTCCTAAAACTCGTGGTTTGTAAACTGAATGTATATTCTATTTTGCAATAAAGTTGTTATTGAGATTTATTCAGTAAAGTTGTTATTGAATAAAATGAATTGTTTTTACTTTTAACCTAACTCCAATAACCAAAGAACCCATGGCTATAGGTTGTATACTTGAACTTCATGTGTGACATGATTGTGGATCAAGTTCAAGTAATAGCCAGAACGGTCTATAGTATAGGGATAAGGCTGGGTACCTTATCTTGGGGACACTATTGGACGCGGCCCACTTTGTATAGTACAAACGATGTGATCCGAAATCGTTCATGTGGAGACATGTGAGTGGGGGTGTCCTATGCAATGAGTTTGCATAAGACTGAACCGCGAAACAAGTCGCTCTTTCTTTATAACTCCGTTTACTGTAAAGACCGACTTTTTCATATGATGACCTAGGTAACTCGATCTGAATCCTGAGCACGCTATGAACTCCTGTTTATTCGGGCTTATCCTTTGACTTGTATGGGTGAGAGTGGCCCGAGATCGCCGACTCAATAAGCCTACCATCTTGGGGATAAGACCGGGTAGGTAGCTGGGAACATAGTCCTGCGAGATGGAATTCACTCCTACCCGCTCTGAGGGATTAGTAGAGAGGTTGTTCCCTTAAGTGCTGACTCCGGGTCTTGAACTAGGGATCCCACCCTCTCATTGGCCCGAGAGGGACTTGGTATAGTGATGAGATCACATACCAATCGGTTTGGTGGTTGGACCACAAACCAATAGTTCATTAGAGGATCAGTGGGACTTAAGGAACAAGATGTAATTACGGGGGTAAAACGGTTATTTTGACCCAGCTGTAATTACGAACGACCTGTGAAGGATCGACTTACTAATGATGGTTATATCAAGAGGACAGAAATATATCTACGGTGAGGAGAGTGCAACCCTTGGACTTTAGTGGAGTCTCCGGGGGTTAACGAATGTTGGTTAGCTTGGTTAAAGAGTTTGACCGGTTAATCTCGTATCGTTGGAGCTCATGATCTGTAGGTCCTTTAGGTTCTCCTGGCTAGCTCGGATTAAGCCGTGTAACAATATGAGAGAAAAAGAATTTGAATTTATTGAAATTCGGTTTTGGAAGAATGATGGACATATTTAAATATGATTTAAATATGGGATCGGTGTAAAACATGAATAAGGATTCATGTGTGATGATTCGGTTTAAGAAACCGGGATTAGTCTTATTATTTAATTAATATTTGATATTGAATTAAATAATAATATTAATTAATTAAAAAGTTTAATTAATTATAATTTATTTTGCTTATTAAAATTAATTATGAATTAATTTTAAAATGACAAAATATTACAAGTGTGATTATAAGTCAAAGTGGAATTATCCATGTTGAGTGGATTTATCCAAGTTGAGTGGGTTTATCCAAGTTGTGAAGTGGATTGTGAATCACCAACAACATGCATATAAACTCATCAATTTTGGAACACTTGGTTGAAGACTAATCCATCCAATTTGAGGTGTCATGCTAAACAAAGACTTTGTTGCATGTGAATTGCCTATAAATTGGATGAAGTTCAAATGGTTTGAAGTTGATGAATTTTCAAAGAGTTTGAATGTTTGGATGAGCATGAAGAGTTCATGGTACTTGAGAAATTAGAAAGCTAAGTGTTAGACTTCTTCTCACAAAAACCTCATCACTTTCATCTTCCCATCTTCTTCTTCCAAACTTTTTCTTTCATAAAGGAGTCCCACCACTCCGTTGCTCGGCCCGAGGATAGCGGGACTACCGGAGGTGGTTCTCGAGGTGTTCGAGGGAAGCTTCGAAGGGTTCGTGAGGAGATTCGAGCATTGGAAGAGAAGTCTTTAGAACTACAAGAGGTATGTGTTCTAATTCCTTCTATTTCAAAGCTTTGTGCATGTTTCTTATTTAGCTAAATTAATGAAATTAGAGTGCCAATGATCCGTCTCGCTTCCGCTGCGCTACATGCGCTCCATCAGTGAGCCCAGACGCACACACCAAAACACTGTGAATCCCCCTCTTGCTTCCCTCCACAATCAGGCGGATACAACCATCGACGCTTGAAGGCCACCGCGCGCTATCGGAACCCACACTCGACGCTGGAGGAAGAAGCCCAGCCGTTGCCGATCAGATGCTGCCGCCTCGCCTCCACCTGCCTGCACCCAGACGGTGCCGATCAGATGTCGCCGCCTCGCCTGCACCTTGCCCACGTCCAGACACCTTGCCACCGCCGCCCCCTGCCGGAACGCCACCGGAACCCTAGGAGCAAACCCTAGAAGACTCTCAAGAAGAGAGAAAGCCCGTACGCTGACGGGAAAAAGAGACTCATTCCTTTTTTTTTTTTTTGAAAGGCGAGGTTTTGAGTGATTTCAATTTTATTATAGTATTTTGGAGTATTTAGAAATTATAATTAAAATCAAATTGTTTTCAACAATTTAAAAAAAAATGTTATTAATGTCATTGAATTAATATTTTTTTTTTAGGAATTAATATTTTTACCAATACTAAAATAATTTGGAAAATTACAACCACGGTTAATTTAGAGTAAAATAATTACAAATATAATATTTTTTAAAAAAAATATTACAAATATGCCAATTTTTATCATTGATAACAAATCAATGACTATCTGTAATAGCTACTGATATACTTCTGTTTTTTATAAAATTTTGTCAATATGATTATCACTGATAATAGTACTATATGTGACTATCACTATTTATTTTTTGTCATATTTACAAAATATTTTATATTTTATTGTATTTATTATTATTTTAGGTCTAATGGCTATTTATGCAATCCGCACAAATAACTTCCTATTTGAAATGTGTTTACAAATGCTGAAGAAAAAATTTCGTATTTGAAATGCTTTTACCATAATTTTCGTATTTGAAGTGCTTTTACCATAGGTTTTATGATTTTTTTTTTTTTTTCGTTTCTTTTTGTTTTGTTATAAAGTAATTATCAAAACCATTCAAAACTATTTCTACAAACTCAAAAGTTTAAAGTTTGGTTAGAAAATTCATAAATCAATTAGGGGACGTTTGGCCCCTGTCTTATGTTTGGGTGGGTTTGGCTTCAAAAGCCAAACTCATGTTTGGAGGGATGAGTTTGAAAACCATGGGTTTAGAACCCAAACCCATGGTTTTGGTCCATCCCTTTTTACTTCTCCAATTTTGTTTCTCTCTCTTCATCAATTTTCAATTTGACATCAACAATTCTATCTCTCTCTCCATCAATTTGACACCAACAATTTTCTATTTTATCTCTTTATCAATTTTGTCATCAATTTTAGCTATAGGTCTATTTTTATTTTTTTTATATATATATATATAATTTTTTTTTTTTTTAAAGTTAAAATATATCTTTTTCTATTATGAAAAATGGTATTCTTTGTTAAGTTTTTTTACTACTTTCAAATATGAATATATTTTAATATTATTACAAAATTTTCATTAATAGCAGTGAATTATTGGAATGTAAGTTATATCCGAACTAAGGTTTTTTAATTGTTTTTTCTCTCTACTATTTGTTTATTTTATGTATTTTTTCAACCGTATTCTATAAGTTAATGTTGTGTTTGTAATTTTTTTTTTCTATTATAATAATTATTATTTTTTTAATTGAAATGTACAAAAATTTCATCAATGATGTATTTTTTTTTCTCGTTCTTTTATTTCTTATTTTTTTGTTTTTGTTGGTTTTGTTAAATGTTTTTTTTTTTTTTATGTTTTTGTTAAAATATATTTTTTTCCATCTTATTCTATAAAAACTTTTTTCATCAATAGTAATGTAACTTTTATTTTTATGTTGTAAAAAGAAAAAAAAAATCTTCCTTTATTTTATTTTTTTGTTTTTCTTAATTTTTAAAAGGTATATTTTTTCATTCTATTTCATAATTTTTTTTTTTTTTTTTTTTTTATTATGAGTACAAAGTATGAAAATTGTTCAATTTATTTTCTTATTCTTAGACTATAACATAAATTAAATGCTTCATTTTTTAAGTCTCAAAAGAAGTTTGCTCAGGTTACATGAGGCCGGATTTTATAATTCACAAGACAACCACTAGAAAATAAGGGTAAAAAAGATAAACAAAATAGTAAAAGGAAAAGAAAAAAAGAAAAGGAAACTGTTCAACCCGGGGTTCAGAACACTGCACCCCAAACACTGTTTCTGATTCCGAGACTTCCCAACCCTGCACCCCAAACACAGTCTTTTGATTCCCAGGATTCAGAACCCGCCCTGACAAATCCCCCAGGGTTCTGATTCCAAAACAGGGGGTCAAACGCCCCCTTAAAGACATGTGAAAACTTACCAACTCAAGACTTAAACATGTTAGAGTAAATATAGCTCCGCGGTAATTAACATATGCTTCTTTCTTGAAGATGATAAATTTAAATCTCCATGCTTCATTTTATGTATATCAATTATCAAGTAGTATCTCCAGAAGGAAAGAAGAAAAAAAAAACAAACAAAAATTAATTAATATCAAATATTAAAAGAAAATAAATATTGTTAATATATTTATCTATGTGTGAAAGGAGAAGAGTGTGGAACTGGGGGTTGAAAAAGACTAAATATTTTGGGCTGACTCTCATTTCACTATGAATAATAAAAATTAATATTAAATAATATATTTCAGATTTGTCTTAAAATTATTACTACAATTATTATTATTACTCCATCTTCAAACATCGACACGAACCATGACCTTTTAGTCAAACGTACAATTTTATGTCAATTGAGCTATGCTCGGTTTGACAATTCAATTTAATCACTCTTAAACGTTACAATATTTGAGTTTTCTTCCCTTATTCAAAAAAATATATATATATATTATGTGGGGTTTTTTCACAGAAAACTCTTTTAGATTTCGTAATATTTTTGGATCCCACCTTAAAAATTATATTTTTTGTCATTTTCTTGACGTCATCAGCACTTCACTTTGTTGAACACGAATATGATCGCGAGAAAAAAGTAATATTTTTTTGTTGAGCACGATGATGCTATAATCACTTCTTCGCGATCATGTTCCGGGAGAGTATTACAGATAATTTTTTCTCGCGAATGTTCTCAGGAAACTCGACGTGCTCGTGCAGAGCGAAAATTTAAAAACATGCGTTTTAAAAAATCGAGTTATTTTGTATTACAACCCCGGTTGATATTATTTAGTTTAGACAAAAATTAATTGCATGCTTTTATGGAACCCAAAAAATTACTATTCTGAGAGAAAAGAAAAAAAATACAAGTTGTACTTTATCTGAAGTTATTATTTTTCATTTTATGGAGAATAAATATTTGACATAGTGCATAATGGTGCTGTAAATAGTCTCAAGTGAAAATTAATGAGGTACAAACACAACTACAAATTTATAGAGTAATATTTAAATATTCTTAATTAAAAAGGGAGGAAAAAAAAGATATTGAAAGTATATAGTACAATATATTAATAAAAATAAAAGGACAATTTATTATATAGGTGATGGAATTTACTACCTGACAGTTTGTAAGGAGGGTAGTTGCCAAATGCCAACTCTTTGAAAATTGACAAATACAATTTTATTATTTTATTTTTTATTTTTTTTATATACTATATAATTTGTTTATAATATGATTAATCTGAACTAATTAAGAACTCGTTATTTTTTCATTTTTTTTATATACTATATAATTTGTTTATAATATGATTAATCTGAACTAATTAAGAACTCGAGGGTTCAATTTTATCCTCTTAAAAAAAATAATTGTTTGAGAATTTCTTTTAGATAATCTTAGTGGAAGGAGTCATTTTCATTGTTTAACATAGACCTACGTAATATTAAAATTAGTAGGTCTTTTTTTAAAAAAAAAAATAATAATCTATATATCTAAAATTAGATCTTGGTACTAGTTATTGAATCTAAAAAAATAAAAATAAAATAATAATAATAATAATAATAATAATAAATGTTGATTTTTTGTTTTGTTTTTTTAGTTTTTTAAACTTAAGCTTACAAAGCCTACTTGTTTTGTTCTCATACTCTTTATTAGTATTTTCACAATTCAAATCAAATTCTAGAAAGTAAAAAAAAGAAAAAAAAAATAAAATTTAAGTAAGAATTCGAATGTTTCCTTACTAAAATGAAAATTATTGTATAAAAATTTGTGAAAACACAATTTTAAAAAATTAAAAAATTAAAAATTAAATAGTTATCCAACAACGTGTAATTATATTTACACATAAAATTTATTATAATGAAAACTATTGACCAATTTAAAAATTATTAAGAAGTCCAAGTCTTTGAACCAAACTTTCAAAAAAAAAAATAGAATAGTCAAAAGAACCATAGCTCAATTAATATAAAGTTGTGTATTTGATCGATTAAGAGGTTATAGGTTTAATCCTCACCCGCATTAATTAAATACTTTTAAAAAAATCAAAACCAAAATACTCAATTAAAAAAAAATATTCTTAGTCATTTTATTTTAAGCTTCTTAACCCTTGAGTATTCTATTTTAATTCATAAAATATTTACATTAAAAAATAATTTTTTAATCACGCAATAGAATCTTCAACGTGTCTCAAAATTTGATATTTATAACTTATTATAAATAATACAAAACGATGTTTTTTTTATTTTTTGCAAAGATATTTAAATTAACGTAGGGAGAGAGATTAAATTCCTAACATTGTAATCAATGTCACAACTTTATATCAATTGAATTATATTGACAATAATTACTTTTACTTGTACATATACTAAGCGAGTCAAATAGCCATTTTAATATTCATGTTTAAATTTGTCTTTTATTTCTACTTTATTTATTTCAAGAGAAAAAAATACAACAATTCCAAAGACTTTTGTTATTATAGAATAATTTTTATTTTCTTATTTCTTTATGCACATTTCTATCTTAAACACGAGTTTGACAACATTATTAGTTTTTGTTCAAAGTTTTTTTCTTAAAAAATTATGCTGACTAACTATTTTCTTTATTTTGTAATTTACTTCTAAATATTTGTTTTAAGGAATATGGAACTACTTGGGTTTTATCATACAATATCTATCCTAAAAAGATATATTTATATTTATGCTTTTTTTTTTTTTTTTTTTTTCTTTTTTTCATATTTAATATGAAAATTAGGTTTATATATGGGGGCAACACCCCTAAAAGAAAAATCTGATTTGGGTTTTACTTATTCGTTTTGAGTTTCGACCAATTTTATATTAGGTCATTAGAAAGATGTCATATATAAACTCTCTAATGACTTCAGTCGCCCCTAGTTTGTCATTTGTAATTCTCTCATATTCATAATAATATTGTTCGCTCCCTTCTGCTCGTGGACGTAACTAACACAACGTTAGTGAACCACGTAAATCTGTGTCGATCTTTCTTTTGCGCTTATTTTGTTCTTTGTTACTCGATTCTATCGTAACACCTCTCATTCGAATTACTAAAAGGAACACTGAGGGAGCTCAAATTGTACTCTCCTTCGATGATGAATGAAGGGGACATTGAGAGCATTCAATTCTTCCTCTCCTGAGGAAGCTCAAATTGTCCTCTCCTTCGATGATGATATGAAGGGAACACTGAAGGCGAAATCGATTGTTCCTCTCCTTCGAACTACTGAAGAGAACACTGAAAGTAATTTACTCGTTCTCTCCTTCTTTTATGGTGAACAACCATGGAGTTTATTCTGCAATGACCAGCGTTTGAGGCTTGCAGAAGCTTATATTGCGTGGCACGAATAATGATGTGAAGGCCAGCAAAATTTTAAAAATGTCATGTGGGCATCGACCTGAAGATTGGAGCATCAACCATGAAGACTCTTAGAAATTTAAAGATGCAATGTGGTGCATCGATCTGATGTTTGCAACACTGACCCGCGATCGGAGACTGCAATTTTTTTTTTTGACCAAAAGTGTTTACTTTATTCAAAAGTTGGGCATTTGTGATCCTTCATGCTCCAACTTGAGGGATATCAAGGAATATCTATTCTAGGAAGTTATATATTTATGTTTATGTCTTTATCTTTTTCCATATTTAATATGAAAATTAGGTTTAATAATTTTTTTTGTATAAATATTATCCTATTCTAAATGAAAATTGAGAGGAAACACATTGATTTGTCAAGTTTTTTTATTAAAAAAAAAATTGATCCTTAAACTTTGGTGAAAGTAAAATTTTTGTTCCAAGCGCGAGGTTGACCCGCTGGTGGAGCCAATGTTATGAAGAGATCTTGATCGAGTGAGGTTAACAAGACACTCGCCCCTAACGTCACGCCAATGTCACACCTCAATCTAAAAAATCAGAGGTTACTAAATCTGGTTTGGGTCAGACAAGGGGACAATGTTGACCGGGCAGTCACATCCATGACAACACCCAGGCAATCATGTGATTGTCGTCGTGCGGATGCAGCCGATCTCAACTGACACGTGCACCTCATACACCAATATATAAGGAAGCATCATCCTTCTCCGTGCACCTCATACACCAATATATAAGGAAGCATCATCCTTCTTTATCAAGTAGGTGAAATTCTCGACTAAAACGCAAACGATACCGACCTGAAGGGAGGATCCAGATTCTTGCATCAACAATTATATATATTAACGTGCTATTGTGAGTATGTACTACCGTTAAATCTTCTTCTTATTAGTTATACATTGTTTTTTTTTTAATACATTGGGGTGGAGGATTCGAACCACAGACCTCTTGGTCGTCAACACATGCATATGGCAGCTGAACCATGCTCGCTTTGGCGGTTATACATTGTTTAGGTTAAGGCCATTTGAAAGAAAATTAGTTGGAGAGAAATTAAGACTTTTTGGTTCAAATTACATTTCAGAAAAAAAAAAAAAAAAAAAAAAGGAATATACTCCCGTTAAATCTCCTTCTTATTTGTTATACGTTGTTTAGGTTGAGGCCATATGAAAGAAAATTAGTTTAAGAAAAATTAAGATTTTTTAGTTCAAATTTGAATTTGTATCTTTGTTTTTTAGGTTATGACTAAAAAGAAAGCAACAATATGGCAACGACAGTCGAAAATTACAAAACATATTTTGAATGGTTCCATATAGGGTGACTTAGTTTGTATTTGGTGGGCGAATTTTGAGGCAAAATATACATATTTTTTTTAATAATATTGTTGTTTTTCAAAACTTTCTATAAAAAAAAAAATAGTTGTTTGAATGGTCACAATGTTGAATTTAATACATGATTTCACTATTTTTTAGATATATAGAATGATAAAAATCGTCAAAATTGGACTACGTTTTTTAAAATTGCAGAACTATAGTTCAACTTCGATGATATTTATCTTTCGCTATAAACTCCAAAAATAGTGAAATCATTTATCAAATTAAAGTTATCTGTGTTAGCTTTCCAACTATATATTTTTCAAAAAATTTGCATATCTGATTAAAAAGATATCACTTTTTTAATGTACATGATTCAAAAAACTCTTTTCGTGGTTGAAAGACGATGTGTATTGACATGGATGCACATCCTCTCTTCAAAAGACGATGTTTGAACTCAATTTAAAATAACTATATTTTTATAAATAGTTTTAAAAAAAAATGTCCAAAATATACACAAGGACCAAAATAATGATTTTCTAAAAAATATTTTAGAGCCTAAATAAAATAAACTTACAAATTCATGGACTAAAACATTATTTAATTAAACCTAAATTGTTTTAGTAACTTTTTAAAATTCAAGTAATTTTTTTTTATGGAAATTGGAAAATACTCAATTTAGAAATTAGAGCTAATATCTTTCTTTTATCTTTTCACAAGCCTTGAGGATTTTGCAACTTATTTGGATGAAATGATAAAGACAATATTCCATTTCTTTCATGTCTAATATAATATTTTTCCTCTTTTGATTTTTTACTTAATTGATGTGATTCTTCTATCTTGACGGTTCAAATTTTACACACTCAAATTGGCTAAACAACTTTTTAATTCCAACTAAGGAGGAAAAGGAATCTAGCAAATTAACATACGAAAAATGAAATTATAATGAAAAAATTATCTTAACGGTGTTTCAGGTTTGGATTTGATAACATTTGGGTCATTTCAAATTCAACAATTCTATCTTAAGGTTTGGATTTGATTAGTTTTATTATATCCTAAGGCTTGTATTTGATTATTTTTTTTTTCTCCCAAATTTGACACACGAAAATGAGTTGATGTTACCTATATTTTTAAATATTAATTTTTTTTTCTTTTTTTTTTCCTCCCTCCTCCTCCATCTCCATCTCAATCTTTCTCTTCTTTCTCAGGTGGTGGCGACAATTTTTTTTTGTTCTTTTTTCTCTCCTTCCCTCTTTCTCATCCTCCCTCCTTTCTCCTCCCTCTATCTTCTCTTTTTCATGGTCAATCTTTTTTTTATTTTTTTTTCCTTTCCTTCTCCTTCTCTCCTCTTCTTACCCTCTCCTCGTTTTTTTTAAAAAAAGAAAAAAATACAGATCTATATTAAAAAAAAAAAAGAAAAAAAAAATTTGCTGACTACATAACAATTTTCTTTTTCCTTCCTATTTTCTTAATTTCTCCTCTCCTATTTTTTATAATACAGATTTGTAAAGAATACGTTTGTAATAATATTTTTTTTAAACGAGGGGAGAGAAAGAAGGGAAGAAGAGGGAAGGGAGAAGAAAATGATAAGAGGAAAACGGAAAAAGACAGTCGCCGACGAAGACCATGAGAGGGAGAAGATGGAGGGAGGAGGAAGGAAGAAGTAGGGAGGAGGAGGAGAAAGAGAGAGAGAAAAAAAAGTTGTCGGCCTATGGACGAGGTGGGAGAAATGGAAGAAGGAAAATGAGAAGGAGAGGGAATAGGGAAGAATGAGGAGGGAGGAGAAAGAAAAAGAAGAATTTGTTTTTTTTTAAAAAATATTTTTAATTAAAAACATGTGTTGGGATTTAAAAAAAAAAATAGAAAATTTGACCGGTGATTAAAAACGAATCAAATCCAATAATGAGTATAATTGTTGAAGTGCTACCAAACCCGAATGGCTATTAGAGTAATTTTCTTAATTATAATTCCCTTCAAAACAAATTAAATTTTGACAAATTATGCCCACAAATATTACATTTGTATCCATATATAATTATTATGGAATCAAATTAATTTATATCCATACATGTTCATATTTCAGCCATTTTTATAAGTTTTAGAGTTCAACATTAAAAAGTCAAGAATATTAGAAGTGTGGACACAAAATTGACAATATGAAAAGAAAAAAAAACTAAAACTAAAAATGATAGAGTTTTTGTACATTTATTTTTTTTGACATGGACATTGTTTTCAAATAATTCCATCAATATTTTTTAAATTATGAGAATTCGACATTTTTATTCCTATTCATATTTAAACTGCTTGGGTTATAGTTAATTCAATAAGTAATTAAAAAAATGTGGTATATTTAAGAGAGAACAAAAAAAAGTTGTTTTGGCTTCATGTCAATCAAAATCCTTGACATATATGGAATAATCTATAAAATATTTGCCTATTAACTTAAACTATATATATATATAGATTTTTTTTTTTTTAAGATTGGTGAGTGTTCGGACCAACTTACGCGCACCTCGACTAAATTCAGTGGACATACCTCTTGATCCTACAACATTTAGCTGCAAAAAAAATTGGTAGAAAATTAATTCCTAGGTAGGTGGTCACCAAAGATTAAACTTAATCCCTTTGGTGCATTAATAGTCTCAAGGCATTTCATGAGCAGATCTAGAGATGTCCATTTGCCCCGCCTCGCCCCGAATGGGACGGAAAATCCCCGATTACACGGGGAATGGGGCATGGAGCGGGAATTTTTTTTTGCCCCGTTAGCTAAACGGGGTGGGGACGGGTAATAGCATACCCGCCTCGCTCCTTTTACGCGCCCTGCCCCGAATACCCGCTCCGCCCCGTATACTTTTATATATATACATATATATTATTCATCAAAAAATTAACTACACACCCATTTTTTTTTGTCTAAAAAAAATACACATCTTACCAATAGAGTTCCAAAAAAACACAAATCTTACCAATAAATATTTATTGAATTAAATATATATAATTAATCAACTTAACAAATAACAAAACTTTAAGAAAATGGATAAAAATAAATTAAAAAGTATATTATTCGCGGAATAAATTACCCGCGGAGAATACCCGTTATCTGCGAATTCCCCGCGGGGAATACCCGCCCAGTCTCCGCGAAATTAAACGAAGAATTTTGCAGGGACGGGTAATGAGATGGGGGACGGGGATGGGGGCGGGGAAGACATTACCCAGCCCCACCCCGCCCCATGGACATCTCTAAGCAGATCAACTCTTAGGAGGTGTTTGACCCAAAGAGTTGTTGGAGAAGGAGTTGAGAGGAGAAGTTAACTCGTCGCTTGGCCCACGAACATGTTGAACTCGGATAAAAAATATACTCCCCAAACTTTTACAGTAATTATTATTCAAGTCTGTCTCGGCAACACATTTCTCTCTCTTCCTCTCCCTCTCCTCTTCCCTCCTTCCTACAATATTTTTAGTTAAAAAAAAAAACGTAATTTAAACAATATGTGTAAAATGACTAAAAATACAATTCAATCTATTTTTATTATTTTAAATATAAATTAGGTTGTTCAATCAAAATTGATATATTTTTTTTACAACCAATCAAAATTGGTACTTAAACCAAATTAAAGGAGAGAAATAAAAACATTAACTTATTTAGATCCGTTTAAATTAATTGATTAAAATCTTTCAAATTCACATGTAATATTTAACATGCTATTGTACGACTCTCTTTTATTTCAAAACTATCAAAATAAAATGAATAATTAATGTGAGTGATATTGAAAAAAGAATGTGAAGTATTGTGGTCAAAAATTTTTTTTTGTTATCTTCAAAGAAATTTGTGAAGGATACATAAATAAAAAACAAAAATCGCATTCTTAAAACTTATTGGAAGAAGTTCTTAACAATGAAAATATGAAAAATTATAGAAACAATTGAAAAACAAAACTAATAAAATAAACCGTCATTGCGGAGATGCTAGTTTCCAGGTGTGGTGGATTCAGATGGAATGACGAGTTTGGGAGGGTGGAGGCGGAGAAAGATGTGTTTGACACACATGGGTCCGGGTAAGACTATACTTATGTGTTGTTCTTTTTTTTTTTTCTTTAAAAAAGTTTGTAAAATATACCTACATTAAGTAAAACAAAAAAATCTCAATCTTATAATTCATAAAATTAAAGATGGGTTCTAACAAAAATGAATATATATTGATAATATGTGAAAAAATAATGTGAGGTAATGTGTTCAATTTTTTTTTTTTTTTTTTTTGTCTTAAAAAAGAAATTCAAATTTTTTTTTTGTAAAGAATATATAAAATAAAAAAAAATAAAAAAAATCATTTTTAAAATTTATTGAAATGGAAAAAAATCTTAAATAATGAAATTTTGAAAGTTTATAAAAAAAAATTGTAGAGAAGAAAGAAGCTAAAATAAACTCAGACTTCATAACTTCAAGTACAAACTTCAGAACTCCAGAACTTCAGACTAAACAATTCTATGCCCCAAACACACGTACTTCAGAACTTCCGAGACTAAACAACTTCAATTCTTCCAACTCGTTGGGCCAAATGTCCCCTTAATTGTTATATATTACATTCTTTTCACATCAGCATTTTATCGATATTTTTATTAATATTTTGATGAACTATGAAATTTTATGTCGACATAAACATTTTTCTCCAAGAAAAAGGGATTATTTTAAATCTCCTCCCAAAGAAAAAACTAAGATTTTGATTGGAGTGGTTGTGTTTTCAAGTCGATCAAATCCTAGTTCCTTCCCACCCTAAAAAAAGAAAGAAGAAAAAAAACTTAGGGGTCGTTTGGCCCACAGAGTTGGGAGGAGTGGAGTTGTGGGGAGTAAACTTACTCCCCGTTTGGCCCAAGGAGTTGTTTAACTCGGACAAAAAATATCAACTCCCCAGACTTCTACAGTAATTACTATTCAACTCTCCAGACTTCTACAGTAATTACTATTCAACTCTCCTTCATTTTCCTCTCTTTCTCTCTCTTCCTTTTACAATATTTTTAATTATTTAAAAAAAAAAAACATAATTTAAACAAAAGGTGTAAAATGACTAAAAATGCAATTCAACCTATTTTTTATTTTAAATATAAATTAAGTTGTTGAATTAAAATTGGTACTTTAAACAAAATTTAAAATGTAGTATTCAAGAAGAAATAAAAATATAGCTTATTTGGATTCACTTATAGATTAATGGATTAAAATCTTTCAAATTCACATGTAATAGTTAATCGACTATTGTACGACTATTTGTTTTATTTCAAAACGATCCAAATAAAATGAATAATTAATGTGAGTGATATTGAAAAAAGAAGGTGAAGTATGGTAGTTAAAGTTATTTTGGTTATCTTCGAATAAATTTGTAAATGATACATAAAATAAAAAACACAAAAATCGTATTATTAAAATTTATTGGAAGAAGTTCATGATAATAAAAATATGAAAAAATATAGAAAATAGGTTCTAGGTGTAGTGCATATGAAATTACGAGTTTAAGTGGGTGGAAGCGAGGAAGAACGTGTTTGACACATAGATATGTTTATGTGTTGTTTTTTTTTTCTTTAGAGAAATTTGTAAAATATACTTACACTAAAAAAAACAAAAATCTAACTTTTAAAATTCATAAAATTAAAAAAATTAAAGATTGAGTCTTTAAAAAATAATAATAAATATATATTATTTAATCAAGGTGAGAGAGATTAAAAAATTAATGTGAGGTAATTGTGTTCAAAATTATTTTTTTGTTATCTCCAAAGAAATTTGGAAAGTATATAAAATAAAAATAAAAAATTGCATTATTAGAATTTATTAGGAAAAGTTCTTAATAAGAAAAATTAGAAAGTTTGTAGAAAAAAAAAATTGTGTCGAAAAAATTAGTAAAATAAACTCAGATTTCAGAACTTGAGGTTCAACAACTCCCTGTCAAACACACTAAAATAAAATGAATAATTAATGTGAGTGATCTTGAAAAAAGAATGTGAAGTATTGTGGTCAAAATTATTTTTGTTATATTAAACAAAAATTGTGAAGAATACATAAAATAAAAAGCAAAAATCGCATTTTTAAAATTTATTGAAAGAAGTCTTTAACAATGAAAATATGGAAAATTATAGAAAAAATTTGTACAAAAAAAAATAGCTAAAATAAACCATAATTGTTGTCATATGGGAGACGGAGAAAGATGTGTTTGACACATGAATAGACTATACTTATGGGTAGACAATCTTATAATTCATAAAATTAAAGATGAGTCCTAACAAAAAAAAATATATATATAATTACTGTGAAAAAATAATGTCAAATATTGTGCTCAAAATTATTTTTGTTGTCTTCAAATAAATTTGTCAAGCATAGATAAAATAAAAATAAAATATTTTATTTTTAGAATTTATTGAAATTGGAAGAAGTTCTTAATAAAAAAAATTTGAAAGTTTCTAGAAAAAAATTGTGTAGAAGAAAACACAGCTAAAATAAACTCAGACTTCACAACTCCAGACTTAAAGTTTGTAGAAAAAAATTGTGTAGAAGAAAACAGCTAAAATAAACTCAGACTTCACAACTCCAGACTTCACAACTCCCTGCTCCAAACACACCACAGACTTCAGAACTCTAGACTAAACAACTCCCAGACCCAAACAGACGTACCTCAGAACTCTCCAGACTAAACAACTCCAGACAAAACAACTCCAACTTCCTCCAACTCTTTGGGCCAAACGCCCTCTTAAAGGTAACCTCTATCACCACAAGCCATTGGGGATATATTTTTTTTTTTCTTCTCTTTTTTGAAAAAAAAAGGGCCAACTCCCAAATCAGTATTAATAAAAAGTTAAATTATTCAAAAATACTATTTCAGAATAAATTTCAATTATGCTGGCTTTAAAATACTTGATTTAATCCTTGAATTTTGAAATTGTTCTAAAAACTACCCTTCATAAACTTTTTCGATAAAATGAATGACAAAAATTGACGCGAAATAGATTGTATAAGTTAAAAATAGTACATTACACCATTTACCACCTAATTTCAAATATAGAATATTAAGGGGGCGTTTGGCGCAAGAAGTTGGGGGAGTTGGAGTTGTTTTGCCTAGAGTTGTTTAGTGTGGGGAGTTGTTTAGTCTGGGGAGTTCTGAGGTATGTCTGTTTGGGACAGAGAGTTGTTTAGTCTGTAGTTCTGAAGTCTGTGGTGTGTTTGGAATAGGGAGTTGTTTAGTATGGAGTTCTGAAGTCTGAGTTTATTTTAGCTGTTTTCTTCCGCACATTTTTTTTCTACAAACTTTCAAAATTTTCTTATTAAGGACTTCTTCCAATTCCAATAAATTCTAAAAATGAAATATTTTATTTTTATTTTATCTAACTTTGAGCACAATATTTGACATTCTTTTTTCACATTGATTATAATATATATATATATATATATATATATATATAGATATATTTTGTTAGGACTCATCCTTAATTTTATGAATTATAAGATTGTCTACCCATAAGTATAGTCTATTCATGTGTCAAACACATCTTTCTCCGCCTCCCATTGACAGAGAGTTGTTGAATCTAAAGTTCTGAAATCTGAGTTTATTTTACTAGTTTTTTCGATACAATTTTATTTTCTACAAACTTTCTAATTTTTCTTATTAAGAACTTTTCCTAATAAATTCTAACAATGCAATTTTTTATTTTTATTTTATCTACTTTTCAAATTTCTTTGGAGATAACAAAAAATAATTTTGAACACAATACCTCACATTAATTTTTTAATCTCTCTCACCTTGATTATCAATAATATATATTTATTATTATTTTTTAAAGACTCAATCTTTAATTTTTTTAATTTTATGAATTTTAGAAGTGAGATTTTGTTTTTGTTTTTTAGTGTAAGTATATTTTACAAATTTCTCTAAAGAAAAAAAAAACAACACATAAACATATCTATGTGTCAAACACGTTCTTCCTCGCTTCCACCCACTTAAATTCATAATTTCATATGCACTACACCTAGAATCTATTTTCTATAATTTTTCATATTTTTATTATCAAGAACTTCTTCCAATAAATTTTAAGTATACGATTTTTGTGTTTTTTATTTTATGTATCCTTTACAAATTTATTCGAAGATAACCAAAATAACTTTGACTACCATACTTCACTTTTTTTTTTCAATATCACTCACATTAATTATTCATTTTATTTGGATCGTTTTGAAATAAAACAAATAGTCGTACAATAATCGATTAACTATTACGTGTGAATTTGAAAGATTTTAATCCATTAATCTAAGTGAATCCAAATAAGCTATATTTTTATTTCTTCTCGAATACTACATTTTAAATTTTGTTTAAGTACCAATTTTAATTTTAATTCAACAACTTAATTTATATTTAAAATAAAAAATAGGTTGAATTGCATTTTTAGTCATTTTACACATTTTGTCTAAATTAATTTATATTTAAAATAAAAAATAGGTTGAATTGCATTTTTAGTCATTTTACACCTTTTGTCTAAATTATGTTTTTTTTTAAATAATTAAAAAATATTGTAAAAGGAAGAGAGAGAAAGAGAGGAAAATGAAGGAGAGTTGAATAGTAATTACTGTAGAAGTGTGGGGAGTTGATATTTTTTGTCCGAATTAAACAACTCATTGAGCCAAACGGGGAGTAAGTTACTCCCCACAACTCCACTCCTCCCAACTCCGTGGGCCAAACGGCCCCTAAGATTGTTGTTAACTTCATTTGAACTCAAAATATATTATTAATATAATTTACAACATCATTCACAAAATCAATTCTTACGCATTAACTGTCATGTCAATTTACATGGATCATGTCGTAAATGATGTCATGTATGTCTTTCAATTTGTACAATACATTAATCGTCATCTAAATTTTCATTCATGATTTTAATGGAAAATTTTCAAGAGTATTTTTTTTTTAACAATTTCAAAGTTCAAGAGTTAAAATAAAAAAATTCAAAGTCTAAGGACATAATCCCAAAATTTAGAGGTATTTTATATAATTTAAATATAATTATAGTAGATAAGACTTTAATATCCCAAAAATAAACTAAAAATAAATTAGTAGATATTTCTCGATGCTTTGATAAACTATGAAATTTTATATACTATATATCGACATAAACATCTCGTGTGATTTTTCTTTCTTTATTTCTTTCCGGAAGAGTGGTTATTTTATTTTAAACTTTCTCCAAAAGAGAAAACAGATTTTTTTGGAGTTGTTGTCTTTTCAAGTTCATTTTTTTTACAACATGCGGAATGAGAAATTCGAACTTCTGGCTTCTTGGTCACTAGTTCATAGATTATGTCTCAAGTTGGTGATGAGTTGACCTTTTTTTTTTAGTATCAATTAAAAATCTAAACTAATAATGATATCATTTAAAATTATGAACTTTTACTAGTGTATCAATTTTAGAAAAATGTTGATTTTTAAAAGTTTAGGGTTTTAATTGATATAATTATTAGTTTAGGATTTTAATTGACACAATCCTAGCCAAACAAAAAAAAAACTCGCAATTGACTTTTTTTTTTTTTTAGTATCAATTAAAACTCTAAACATATAATGATATCATTTAAAATTCTGAACTTTCACTAGTGTATCAATTTTAGAAAAATGTTGATTTTCAAAAGTTTAAAGTTTTAATTGATACAATTATTAGTTTAGGATTTAATTGACACAAACCCAAAGTTAAATTATACAAAATACCCTTGAACTTCGAAATAAGTTTTAATTATACCCCTAGACTTTAAAATAGTTTATTTTAACCATTGAATTTTGAAATTGTTCCAAAAACTATCCTTCATATAAGTCTTTTCATTAAAATGAATGACAAAAATTGACGCAGGGTTGATTGTACAAATTAAAAAGAGTACATAACATCATTTAACACTTAATTTCAAATATACAGAAGATTAAGATCAATTGTTACCATTCATTTAAGCATAAAAGATACCATTAATATAATTTACAACATTATTCACAAAATCAATTGTTACACATCCAATTATCATCTCAAATTTTCATTCATCGTTATAATGGAAAAAGTTCCAAAAGTATTTCTTTTTAATAATTTCAAAGTTTAAGGGTTATAATGAAAAATTCAAAGTCTAAAGACATAATTAAAATTTACGTCAAAGTTTGGGAATGAAATAATTGATGGTGTTATTCACTGAACTAAGTTCGGACTAAAGAAATTATTCGAAGAGGCCTCACTGACGGACATTTTTGCTCAACATATAGAGAGATTGGAAAATATTTTATTTTATATCCTGATTATTTGGATGTTTCCAAATTTTAAGATCCTATCAGACGGTTTTATAGAAAAATCACATCGTGACAATCTCATTAAATAATTTGGGTTTTATAGAAAAAATCACATCGTGACAATCTCATTAAATAATTTGTCCTAGAATCGATAAATTTTACTTTTTATTTTTATCTTCCATACATGAATTTTTGAAAAAAGAAAATTCTACATTCCTTTTATGCCCTCCATGTAGGGGTGTTACTTCCCTTGCAAGGATGGGATCCACACAAACGGGGCAGAGAATGTGGTGGTGGAGGTGGGGGAATATATGGTCCCGTTCTCGTTCTCGTTCTCGTTTTTGTTTTCGTCTTCGCCCTCCCCTCACTTCTCGTCCCTCCCTCTTTTAAAAATAAGAACGTAAACCTAATATATTGTTGACGTGATATGATGTATTTACATTTTGGAACTTATATGTATACATAATTCGACATTTAAGACTTAGACCTTTAGTTTATTCCAACATTTTTTTGTATGATGTATTTGAATTAAAATGAAGTATTCATTTTTTTTATTAGAACATCTTAGAATCCCTTTACATGAGGATTCGTTTTAGGAATTTAACAATTTAATTGAAAATTTTCGACCGAAGTTAACCATTTAATTGATAATTTTCTTTAAAACAAAAGTAAATAAGATATATAATTCAACTGAAAAATCGATTCGAGCAAGTTCTCTTCGGAGAACCTCCGCCACAATCCCTACAAAATTTAACAATTTTGCAGGGACATAAGATAAAATGGGTGGTAGGGATGGGACATAAATGAAGCATAACATCCCCACCCATGACCCAAGGTCACTAACTTTAAAGGAAAAAACATGTTTAATATTTACAAAGCATATGCAAATTCATGTCAATTTTTTTATACCAAATTAAGGAGGACACAAAATGAATTAGCATAGGAAAAACCAGACAGTTTTGACAAACTACTCTCTCCAACCCATAAATAGTTAAGACTTCACTTTTTTTACCATCTCTAGTCAAATTAATTTTTTGTCCATACCTTCTTAAAATCTTACTTTAAAAAAAAAAAAGTTATATATATATATATATTAAGAATATCTATTGTTTTCTTCGAAGTAGAACGTTGATATTCTTATACGTTTACATTTGTTGTACTAAAAAAATTAAGGATAATTTTGTTAGACTTGAGATTGTTTGGAAAAAAAAATTATATCGATAATAGTTTTTTTTTTGTTAAAAATAAAAAATATTCTTTTTTTTTATCATGTTAAATATACGAGAAAATTGTAACAGATGTCAATTTAGAGTAAAATAACTAAAAATATATCACTTTTTTAAAAAATTTGCGAACATGACAATTTCTATGACTGATAGTATGGTCTATCGTTGATAGAAGTTTATCGCTGATAGTAGTCTATCACCTCAGTTTTTTATAGAATTTTGTGAGTAATAGTAGTCTATCAGTGATAGAAGTCTATCACGGATAGAAGTCTATAAGTGATAGCCACTGATTTTTTGTCATATTTGCAAAATGTTTTAAATTTTGCTAAATTTACAATTATTTTGGGCCTGATTGATGTTTGTGCAACCAGCCCTATACTATGTTGGAGTTTTTTTTTTCTCCAATTATCTAGTCCCTAATGCTATTCAAAAAAATCAATTTCATCTAATGTGTATTTGATTACTTTTAATCAAATACTCATGGTCACAAAATATCAATGTCAAATTATATTTCAAAAGACGAGTAAGGGACGGGGAGGCTCTCGAAACCAAACGAGATTCGAAAGAACGAACCTGAGAATTAACACCATACATTTGTTGTACTAAAAAAAATATATATATATATATTTCAATTCAATGAACAGACCTACGAGTTACTCATAAAATAAAAAACTAAAAAACTTACTCATTTCTTATAACTTAACGCATAATAAATTTCTTATATATATAACACATAATAACTTAACCAAAAATTGTTTGTGATATAAAATTGACCCTTTAAAATATTAATATATTGGACAACTTCATAAAAGTTACAATTTTTAGGTTCACATCTATATGTATGTCCTTGAGTGATTATATTACAAGAGCATTGAAAAAAATTTAATCAATATGTCGTTAAATCCATAGATTCCATCCTTATAATAGGTAATTTTCATTCTAGTCGTAATTGTTTTAAAAAAATTAGTTCCATCGTTATAATTTTAAAAGTTCAATTTAAATCATTCGTATCATAGTTGTTATGAGTAAAATTATATCTGAAAAACGAATGAGTTGCAAGGAAGCTTCAAAGAGAGAAGTCATGAAGCAAGCTAGTGTCGACCTAGACTAAGGTTGACTTGGGCTAAGGCCAAGACCATTCAACTCAAGTTAAACCTAAAAGGATTCATCTGGATTGGGTAAGCAAAACGTTGAGACCGACCAGGCGCACCCTAGTGACCCAAGGCCCAAGGTGAGCCCATGAAGTTAATCCCCTCACTAGGTCAAGCTAATTGGTCCAATTATATTCAAGAATGGTTCATCTCGAACACTTGGGAGTCCCGAGACTCACGCCAATAGAAAGAGGAAAATACCAAAAACTCTAGATCAAATTTGGTATAAATAGAAAGAAGAGACTCACGCGTTAGGTATGCTACCTAGCCCTAATTTTTATTACGCTAAGACAAACCCTAGTCTAACTTAGATATGAGAATGTGATTGACAAGCATCACACTAGTGTGCAGTTGACTGATTTTACAGAAATTCTTCTCTCAATCAGAACCGATTAGACATATTCTTCCCTGTCGAATTTTCATTGTAAGAATAGGGGAGAATTTCTAGTACATCGGTGGTATGAAGTTTCTCCATACCACTGTCTTTGAATGACCGACACGTGTCGATTCTTTTAAAATTGAAAAACTAATTTTCATGTGGGCTCCACCAATTTTTTAATTAACTATTTTTTTTCTCTTTCATCTTTTTTGTTATTTTGTTTCACTCATCCTCTCATTTTCTTCGTTTATAACAAACAAAATCAAAATTAAAATCAAATTTGGTTGGTTTATAAATTCAAGAGATAATCCAACAATTAGCACACGGGTATTTTAATGTTAAGTACTAATAAAAAAAATTAAAGAAATAGTTGAGAAAATTATTAACACAGGTACATTTTAATTTTGTTGGTTTTTAAATTCAGAATGTAATCTGGATTTTTCATTGTCAAAGTGTTAATCAAGTTAAATACTAGAATGATTATAGAATACACAAAAATCACATAAATATGAGAAAAAAATATTAACAAATTTCAACTCATAAAATTGTTTAAATAACAACTGTGTTTGGATAAGATGAAAGAAAGAGAGAGGAAGGAGAATGAAAAAAGATGATGATTTTCTTTTTTGTTATAAACTAATTGAGAAAATGAAAGAAGAGGTGGTAGAGAAAAACGAAAAAGATGAAAGAGAAGAAAAAATAATTAATTAAAAAATTGGTGGAACCCACATGAAAATTAACGTTTTTTAATTTTAAAAGATCGATACGTGTCCGTCATTGAAAGGCAGTGGTATGGAGAAACTCCATACCACGGATGTACTAGAAATTCTCCCTAAGAATAATAAAAAGATTGTATTTTTTTTGGAATTTGCATGGTTCAACTGACATATATGTCGACTAAGAAGTCTCTGGTTCATATCCTTCCATCTCAAATGTACTAAAAAAAAAAAAAAAAAAAAAAAAAAAAAAAAAATTAATTAGATGAGAAAACAAGTTGATTTTTAAGTGGACAAAAATAGTCAACTGAAGTTTTTAGAATTATACAGATGATGAAATTGAAATTAAATCAAAATATAGGGAAGAAATTGAAACTTTTAATTTTAAAGCAGAATTTATTTTTATAAATTATCAAGATAGATTTACCAAATCCAAACTCCAAAGTAATTGGTGGCGCGGGCCCCACACTATGTGCTGTCATCTGTCATATTTTATCCAATATTCCAATTATTCTTATTTTTTTAACCTTCAAATTCCACAAAAGAACAATAATAATATAAGATAAGACAACAATTATATATAAATATTTAAAAAATATTTACTTCTTGTTTTTTAGATTTTTGGTTGGTTTATTCTCAAATTTCTGTGTTATTATTTCATAAATTTAATAGTGAGATGATGATGTCAAATTTGTCTATTTTCTTATGTATTTGGTCCAATTTTAAAATCAAACTTTTATTCATTCAATAAAATGATATTTATTACTGTCAACAAAAAAAAAATGGTATAAATTGATTGGGTTTGAACTTTTATTTTCTTTATCATTGATTTATCATTAATCATTTAACACAAATTCAAATACGGGTCAAAATATAACAATGAAATCTATTATATGTGATATATATTGATCAGTTTTTTTTTTAATAATGCAATTTTAAAAAATAATTAAAAAACTCTCAAAGTATTTGTAAAAGTAGGGTAGTTAAATCGTGTATTACACGATTTTCATAAGACACAATTTTTAAGATAAATCGTGTACTATGCACACGATTTAAGACTCACATTTGTCACTTCAATTATATATAAATCGTGTCCATAATACACGATTTAGCATGGTATACAATTTAACTATTTATCCTATTTTGTAATTTTATTTTTATATTAAATGAAGAATAATAATTTAAAGGTTTTTTTTTTCTTTTATAAATATATTTTAATTAAAGCAGTGATTGAACCCATGATCTCTTAGTCAACGACATAACTTTATGTTAATTGTCGATTTCACAACTCAAGAACTTTTTAAATAAACTCATTAGAAGAGAAGAAAAAAAATAATAAAATAAAACTGTTTGGAAGTTGACTAAGAATGGAATATTTCTTTTGAAAAATGAGTAACAAGATAATACCCTGGGCTTAAGTTTTAAAAATTAAAATAAAAAATTTAAATCGTTATCTAATGGGACCTCATTTATTCATGGTCTAATTGAAAGAAATCTAATAGATTTAAAAGGAATTTTGATTGATTCTTGCTTTTCAACTAAATTCTTTCTCATCTCCCTTTCTTTTCCTTTTTTTTTTTTTTTTTTTTTTTAAACAAACAACTTCCATTAATCAAGAAGCGAGGCTCGAAGGCCTAACAGAATCACAAAGACTACAATCAGAGAGTAGTAAAAGTTGAAGCCAACTTGGTATCGGATCCTCCCAGAAGGAAGAGCCCCCGTAAATAAAAGCTTGAGCTGCCACGTTGTGAGCAACCCGATTTATTGTTCTCGAAATGTAAGTGAGACCTTTAATCTGAAGAAAAACCATCCATGCACTAACCTCAGCAAGCACAACTCCTTGGGTGAAGACTGCAAATCATGAGATTGAATAGCCTTCACCAAAATTTGCGCGTCGGACTCGACCCACAAATTATTAATACCCTTACTTGCCGCCAATTTCAGGCCATGGAGAAGAGCAAGGGACTCAACCGACAATAGATCAAGTTTCCTCTGGATACAAACTGATGATGCAGTTACTAAATTCCCTCTGAAATCTCGAACGACCACACCCACACCTCTCTTTCTTAACTCTCTAGTAATGAAAGAGTCTTTTTTTTAATTTTATTTTTTTCTAAAATCAAACGATCCTAGGTTCAATCTCCACTCCAACATGTTAGTAAAAAAAAAAAAAAAAAAAAACATGATTGATCATTTTTTATCCCCACTCATTGCACAAAATAGTTGATTGAACCCTCACTCTAAGATATTTAGGTGATGTGTTTACCGATTGAACCAAGTGGTTGTTTGATAGGATAGAAGTACGAATAATGTTTTTTTGTTTTTTTTTTTCATTATAATTTTTTTTCTTTAATTCAAATCATCACCTTAAGAGGAAGGAAGACTAATCAAAGAAATATGTTTTTCACTTTTCTACCCATATGAACACATATTGAAAAAGACAATTGTTTTTTGTTAGAATTGTATTTTAGGAAGTTCTAAGAATTCTAGTCGAAGTCATCCTCTATCTTGACTCGGGAAAAACCTTAAATTGAAAATATACATCACATTCCCAACAATCTTATATATATATATATATATATATATTCAAATTAGCTAGCTATTCTAAACTTAATATTTCAATGTAAATATAAATTATATTGATATTGATAGCGTTACTTTCGAGCATTAGAATCTAAGAGACTAAAATCTCTTATTTTATGTCTCTAAAGATTAGGCATCTCTTATTTTCAAAAAAATTTATTCTTACTTTTTCATCCTCAACCTTTTGATTCTCCCATGCTAAGATAATGAACACCTTCTAAAAGATTAGATATATTGTTTTTACATAATTGTTAGAAGAAAATATAATATAAAAACAAATGAATTATGGATTTGCTAGACTTTATTTTTAATGATCATAACAAATTCAAATAATTAGCACTTGCAAGGACACAAATTTATCAAAAAAAAAATATTTATAATATTTATAATATATATATATATATATATATATATTTACAATCATATTTATAACCTTTACCATATAAATGTAATGGTTGTTATGGAGACATCATGAGATCAGGTGAGGTCAACATGACACACCAACTCCTAACGTCATGCATATATTACACTTCAATCTCCAAAATCAGTGGTTATTGAACTCGGTTTGGGTCCGACAGGGGACAGGACTGACGGGACAGTCATATCTGTCACCGCACCCAGGCAATCATGCGATCGTCGCCGCCACAACAGCACAACGACCGACCAACACTGTCTCAGGTGCTCAGTCTGGCGAACGACTCTAGTCCTCTCATCATCATAATAAAGGAGATTGATCTCTACTGACATTTTCACTCCGTACACTACTATATATATAAGGAAGCATCATCTTTCTTTTATTAAGTGAGTGGAATTCACTACTAAAACACAACACTTGCTAACTCCACTCCTGCTCCGCTTCTCACAATCCTCTGACAAACTTAAGCATCAAAGCATGTTAGGTCGAGTCCTACACCGATGTAAGTTTGCTTCGGCATCCAGATTCTTGCATCAACAATTATCATTCTTATTAATTCCTTTCATATTTTGTTTTTTATATTTCAATGTAAAAATATCCTAACCTAAATTTCAAAAAGAGGAGAAAATAAATTATTTTCTACATATATTTCTTTAATAGAGAAGCTTTTAAGATTGACCAAATAAATTATATATATTAAGAAATGCTAGAATTGTTCGGTCATGTATAGTCAAGTCACCAATTTAAAACCTAAAATGGGTCCTTCAATTAATCTAATTAGTTTAATAAATCTCACTCCACTTTTTTTCCTTTTTTTTTTTTTTTTTTTTTTTTTTTTTTTTACAATTTTTACAACAATTTTAAAGTGTATTGGTAGTTTACAATTCCATGTATTATACACTATAAAATAAGTTTAAATCTCATTTTTAACATGAAAATTTTAAGCCCATTCTAGATTAATATTTAATTTTTCTATATTAATCTTCAAACATTTTAGAAAAGTAGTCATTTTATTTTTCGCTGTCACACTGATCATAATACCTATCTCAGTTAATTTATGTGACTTCATATACGCTATTGCCATATGTACCAACCTACCCTAGCACATTGCTCAATATATATGAAGCCACATCATATATGTTAAAGCAATTCATAGTTGAACAATGATCCTAACCAAAATAGAAATATTTGATATATTTGGTAAAGTAGATACGAATGCACAAACTATTCATATCTTATCAACACATTTTTTTTTATGTGTTAATGAGCTTGTGCTTTTTTATTTGATTACTTATGTTTGTTTGTTAGGATTAAGACAGAGTAAAAAAAGGAACAAAGAGGTAAAACACATGATAAGACAACTCTAATCTTCAACGGAAAGATCCAACCTTATGGTGGAGCAATAACTCTTTTCAATTCTTTTTCTTCAAACTCTTTTCTTTTTAAACTTGTGGAACACTATAATTAGTATCAACACATTTCATGGATGATTAGTAATGTTTAATGAGGTGAACATGAGCATAACTCAACTGGCATAATGAATCTCAATTTCGAATCCATCTCTCTGTAAAATTAAAAAAAATAATGTTTTATGAGACTATAATGTGAATATAATATTATAATCAATTTATTTTAGAAAAAAAAATGTATTCATTAATTTTTTATTTTGAAAAAACTTCTAGATATGATTATTTTCATCGACATTTCTATAATAGTGAAACCTCGACATTTTCGTCCGACATTTAAATCATTCGCCATAACAACCAAATTTGAAAAAAAAATAAAAAAAAATCCAAAAAGATATATAAGATTTCTATCATACAATTTCAATAAATTCCTTCTATTATTTTGTTTATATATATATAAACACACACATTAATTGCAGAAGCTAATAAGCTATCACCCCCAAAAGCAAAAGTGTAAATACCAAACTCAAATATAGAAAAGAAAAAAAGGCAAAGAGTGAAACAAAAACAAACAAATAATAATAAAAAAAATATATATGAATGAAGAATGAACTTTATTTTTGAAATAAAAAAGAAAAAGTTAATTCTTAGTTATATATATATATATATAAATATTACTCAGTTGATGTCTCTCTCAGAAACATATGATAAGAGTGATATTACCTTTTTATTCCTCTTGAAGACAAGAGAAGAAGACAAATCTTCTCCTTTTCTTTCTTCTTCTTCATCAGATCTTGTTTTCAATTCCATTTCATTTGATTCTTCTTCTGATCTCTTCCGCCGCCGAATGAGGTGCAAGAAGCATCTCTCCGACGTCACCAGCGCCGTCGGAGTCTGCGCCACCTGTCTCCGGGAGCGCCTACTCTCTCTCATGGCGGCTCAAGCCAGGAAGGAGGCTCACGAAGTTCACTTATCTCGTCTTCGTTCCTACGCCGCCCCCGAGGATCTTCCGAGGAACTCCGATCCTCTTCCGCCGCCTCCACTCGTCTTCCCACGCTCTGTTTCTCCCTACGTCTCCCGACGGAAGGTTGAGGACTCGTCCTGGAACTTTCCGAGTCCGTTGGATGATCGACATCGCCGATTTCATCATCGCTTCTACAGTACTCCACAGGTCGGACCTACTTACTACGGCGGCGGTATTTCTACTTCTTCTTTCGTTACTACTGCCTCTGTTAGTAGAAAACAGAGGAATCGATTTTCGTTCTGGTCTAGTCTTTTTAGATCCAGATCCGAGAAATTGGATTCGATTCCTCGTGATTCTTCTTCTGAACCTCCGTCTTCCTCTTGGTTTTCGTCAATGTTCTCCCGTCGGAAGAAGAAGAAATCGAAGTTATGCTCGATTGAAGAACAAATCGATCACAGAAAGAAGCCGCCGCCGTCGCGATTCTTCTCTCGAGGAATGTCGCCAGTCGGAGGACCGACTGAGGCGGAAGCGGAAGGAGATTACGACGGATCTGCTTCGGCGAGCGGTTACTCCTCCGAATCCTCGAAATGGAAACCGTCTCCGGCGAGGCGAGGGAGACAAGGACTGAGTCGGAATGTTTCAGGTCTCGCGTTTTGCTTGAGTCCACTGGTGAGAGCTAGCCCTAACCATCGCCACTGGAACCAGAAAGGACTACCGCCGGAATTGGCATATTCCGGCGAAGTTAGGGTTTCGACGAAGCCTCATCTCTCCGAAGCGGCGTCGTTTTGCGCGAATCGGTCTCGGAAACTTGCGGATTTCGGAAGAGTCAATGCCAACCGTTGATTTTGAAGACCGTTGACATCTAAATAGACGGTGCTGATTTCATCTCTCTCACGAAAAAAATACTTTCCAACAAGTACGGTTTTGCCCCTCACTCCCTTCTTCTACACCAATTGTTTATTATTATAATCTTCAGCTCATTCCTCACTGTAAAATTGGGGAAAAAAAAAAAATTAAAATCGAAGGGTCAAAATGAAAGAAAGAGAAAGAATTAAATTTTTGTTTATTTCTGTATATTAATTAATTAATGTTCATTACACAGGATTAAGTAATGAAAATGATTTTTCGGTTTATATTTGGATATAAAATTTTCAAATATGAAATCTAGTTTTTTCCTCTTTTATTATTATTTTAATTTATTTATTGATTCGCGAAGATATTTAAATTTAAATAATGAAATTAAATGCTTGTTGGCAACCGGTGGTTGAAGATTTGATCGTGTGGATGTGGCAGCTCCACGTGTACGATTATAAAATTTATTTCTATAGTTTTTTAGATACGAATTTTGTTTCCACTAATTTTGTGTGGTGAATTAATTATTTTCGAAAATCAATTGGATAAAGTTAAAAAAAAGAAAAAGAAAAAAATGCCATTGTCACTAGAATCTATTTGGTTAAATTGTACCTCTTGTCCTTTTACTTTTATGATTTTTGTATTTTTATTATCATTTTTTTGTAATTTAAAAAAAAACCAACATTATTCCGTTAATGGGTATGAAAGAAAATGATAATTTACATTTTTTAATCTCTGTATTTTAATTTATGGCTAAAATTTTCTACACATTTCTATTATTAGCGAGAATTAATAAAAATCCAATGATATGAGTTATTTGTAGTTATGCTCATTTCCACAAGTTATGCTCATTTCTATATTTTAATAAAAATAATATTTTTTAAAATGTAGCTTAAATTCATGTTTTTAATTAGTATAACTCGTCGAAACGAGCATAACTCAGCCATAATTGATATATAGTGTGACTTGTTGGATCTTACACCGTTAAAGCAAAACAACATCTTTTGTATTTTTTTTTTCGAGTTCAACAAGATGTGCGATAGGGAGTTCGAACCTCTGCCCTTTTAGTCGAAGGTATACGCTTCAATGACCATTTTGAAGTTTATTTTTCATATTTTTAGAGTTAGGTTTCTACAACTCCTTAATAGCGATAGGTACCGTTTGGTAAAACCTAATTAAAGCATAAGAACATTAATGGCAATTTTAAAAATCATGGGACTAAGGTTTAGTTTGGGATTGCGGTAGCTTTTCAAATAATTGATTGTCAACTGTGCTTTTAGAAAAATCAGCTGTAGCACGAAGTTAATTAGTGTTTGGTAAATTTCAGATTTAAACCTGAAAAATCTAGTTATAGTGTTTGGGAAATTACTACTAAACTTTTATGAAATAACTATATTAACCAAAATATAAATCTATTTTAATAATTAAGTATGAGTTTGTATTAATATTTAACTTCAAAAAATTTATAATGTAATTATATAAAATTTTATATAATTTAAATTAAAAATTATATTTTTTTACTCTAAATAATTTTATAAACTATATTAAAAAAAAATTGATATAAAAGAATGTGCGAAACAAAATTTAACTTTAATTTAAAAAAAAAAAAAAAACAATAATTAAAAAACATTAAATTAAATTACAAAATAGATGAAATAAGATCAGTTAGATTGTAATAATTCATAAAATAAAAAAAGATTTTTAAAATTGGTTAGTTAGAACAGATTTTTAGAGAAGCTAAATCTAAAAGCTACTATTAACAGCTTTTGTAAATCAAGGTAAATTAAAAAGTGATTTTATTTAAATTATTTAAGAATCAGTTTTACCAAACATAAAATACGATTAAAATTATTTTAAAATAGTTTTTGACGTCTTCAAACGCAATCCCAAACGGGGCCTAAATTGAAACTATGGTAAAAAAAGTTACCATGTCAATGGTACATTCATTTATATCAACTTCATTTCGATTTACTTTGTAATATTAATTTTCTGTTATATTTAATATCACTCATTGGCATAAATGAAATTAGATTACATTTATAAAAAATAATAAAAAAAAAAGATTAAAAAAATAAACTTTCATGAAAATAACAATTAATCCTTAAACTTTAACCCGTAACCATTTGACTAGATTAACACAAGCATGTGTGAAAGCACATAAAGAAAAAAAGAATTATATATATATTTTTTTTTTGGGGTCAGTTTTTAATAGTTTCTTTCATTTTCAACCTTACACCATTCTTTTTTCTTTAATTCATTACTATATGTACAAGAAAAATCATGACATATAATGATTTTTTTTTTTTTTTTTTTTTTTTTTTTTTTTTTTTTTTGTGAAAATGACATGTAATAAATTCATAAAGATAGAGTGAAATACACTTGCAATGTTCACATTACTATATACACAAGTCAAAAAATAAGAGTTTAAAGTCTAAATTCTTGCAGCTCTCTAATCATTACAATAGCAAATTGCATATTCAATTAAATCTGATATTTAAACATTTAAAATATTAATTTAAGTCCTCCATTTCTTTTTTATTAAATCCCAGTCCTCCAAATTTTATCTTTTTCAAAAGCAATTTTACATTTCTTAAAAATAAGCTATAAATATATTATTATTAGTACTTATATTTAGAACCTGCATTAAAAAAAAACACTTATATTGACAATTCTGACATTTAAACAATATTATTATAATATATATGGAATATCAATTAACTCCTAAATTCCTAATATATACATCAATATCAAATCCTTCAAATGATTTTCTAATTCCACCACTAAAACTAACTTGAGTATAATTC
The DNA here is from genome assembly GCA_028017165.1 of Herpetospermum pedunculosum. Lineage (NCBI taxonomy): Eukaryota > Viridiplantae > Streptophyta > Magnoliopsida > Cucurbitales > Cucurbitaceae > Herpetospermum > Herpetospermum pedunculosum. The sequence continues at coordinate 6,042,383 of CM051524.1, read as the reverse complement.
TTCAACTAATTAAAAATATTGTATTTTCGACCAATTAGTTAGAAGTTGAATTTCTACTCCCACATATTATTGAACTAAAAAAAATAAATTAATCACGATTAATTACGATAAATTACGATTGAGACAAGTTTATTTAACCTTATTATTAAATAAAATTTCTCTTGTAGTCTCAACATCGGACCGTAAGATTGGCTACTAATGAAACTTTTTCTATAAATAATTCTTAAACGTTGTTAAACTTCAGATCATCGTTAGTCCTTATCCATAGCACGATAGTACTAAAAAACTAGTAACTTTTGTTTAGAATCTCAAATCGGTGTTTTATTCTTTTGTTTGCATTGTAGAATCTTACTCGAAAAAGTCAACGAGAATCGGATACGGTGGCGGAATAGGGTGGTTGGTGGAGCAACCACCGCGTAGGGAGTTCAAAAATAAGAAGAGTGGCGGTGGGGTCAAAAATCTTGTCCATCAAACCATCTAATGTCCTTTATTTTTGGAATCTCACTTTTCTTTTCTTCTTTTTTCTGTCTGATTTTGCTTGGAATTTAGCAAAAGATTCAATGCCGTTTGGGATTTATTTAAATTGAGGATTTTTTTTTTGAAAAATGATTTGAAGTAACTGTTATGTTTCGAATGACTTATCGTATTCGTGATAGACGTGTCTTTGAAAGAGTTGAGAAGTGTACTATTTCTCTCGAACTATTAAAAAAATTATAACCAGAGAGTACCAAATTGATGAAACATTAGGGTTGGATTATTATTAAAATGAGTAAGTTTTTTTTTTGCAACCATATTTTAATTAATGAGAGGATTGAACTCATTGTTGGAAAAAAACCTTCCACTAACTCCAAAACTGGAGAAAAACCACGACTCACCAGAAAGAACTTCCACTATGTGAAAAATTGTTACCATCACACAGAATTCTCCCCGATCCCAATTACAAGACACCTTCAAAGCTAATTTGCACCACTCACACCATTTTGTCCAACTCTAACACTAGAGAATACAATAGAGAATTTAGAATACAATAGAGAATTTAACCCAAAGTCATAGGCTCCTTTTATAGTCTTTGGAGCACATGACTTACCTGATTTTTTCCGATATGGGACAACCACACTTCTTATATATTGACAAAATTCCTACACTCATCACCTCTTAATTAAGGGCACAACTTTATGGTAATTGACTTATGCTCGATTTAACAAAATTAGTAAGTTTTAGAATTTCATTTCTGCATTTATTTGTTGGGGTTTTATTTATTTTTTAAAATATTAGTAGATTTTGGGAGATTTTTTATTTATTTAGTCTTTATTTTTAAAAATTAGTGGGTGAGTGAATATAACGGTGAAACTTAATAAAAAGTAAAAATTGCAACTCTTATCCAAATTTAAGATTCGACTCCATAAAACTTTAAGTTTAAATAAAAAAATGATATACGATCCTCGTTAAGTTGATGGGTAAGAGTTACATTTCTTTCAAAAATTGTGTATCCAATGTGTTTAAAGACTAAAACGGTATATTTAAAAGTCCGAAACCATTATAAAAATAAGAGTTTGTTCGGAATAAGTTTTTAAGTAAAAAAAATATTTTTAAGCATGAAAGTTATTATAAACCAGTTCTAAAATATTTAAGAATGAAAATGAATAAAGTATAAAAGTTGAAAGATTTAAATATAAAGTATAGAGTTAGAAAAATTCAAATGTACATATTATTGCCTCTTTTCCATTCAAATATTTGTAACGGTTAAAAAATTAGAATAAACTTTAGACTTTGCTCTTTTCCATTATATAGTTTAAAAATTCAAATGTAAATGAATATTATATTATTGCAAGCAGAATAACTTTGTTCTTTTTCCTATTCAAATATTTCTGTTGGTTCAAAAATTACAGTAACAACTTTTTCCAACTTTTACCTTTGAAACTAAAAAAAGAACATTCTCTTCAACTCTGAATCCTTGGTTTTCTCAAATGAAAAAAAATCAGTTTTTTATTTTTATTTTATTTTTAGAGTGGTTTGTTGTTCAACTTAAAGTCATTATAAGAAAAAAAAAAAGTGTTGTTTGGATTTTGTTGCATGTGGAATAATTTTGTAAAATATATTCTACCGTATTAAATTTTTGTCCATATATCAATATTTTCATCTACATTTTTATCGTATTTACAAGTTCGACATTGACATGAAGAGTCAATCGACATTTCTATCGTACCATACAAAATCGATGAAATATTAAGAAAAAACAACCAAATACGTGAATATTAATATTATAACAAGTGTATTTTAAATCATTTAAAAGTGTAAAATATTTATTTATTAATTTAAATAGGGAAATTGTAGTAAATGACAATTTAAGACTTATTATTTGCAAATATAGCATGTTTTTAAAAAATTTGCGGATATAGCAATTTCTATCGCTGATATCTTATGACTGATAGAAGTCTATCGCTGATCACCTCAACTTTTTATAGATTTTTGTCAGTGATAATAGTCAATCAGTGATAATAGTCTATCACTGATAGAAGTCTATCAGTGATATAATAAAGTCTATCAGTGATAGAAACGGGTTTTTTTGCCATATTTGCAAAACATTTTAAAGTTTGCTAAATTTGCAATTAGTTTGGGCCTGATTGCTATTTGTGCAACCAGCCCATTTAAATATATATTTTTTAAAATATATTTTTAAAATTTTTCTAGAAATATCTATTCATATCGATATTTTCTTCGACATTTTCGTAAAATTGAGACTTCGATATTTTCATCGATATCAACATTTAAATTTTTATCGAGAATATAAATTTAGCGTGTGATGCATCATTAAAAATATCTCTAAAAAAATTAGATTATAAACATGCTAGTGTAGTACAATTATCTAAAGCTCTCTGACACACCACACTCTCTTATCCAAAGTTTACTTTAGGAGCATATTTTGTATATCAATAATATTAACAATAAATAGTAATTAACATAAAGTTTAATAAAAATAACATAATTTATTATTCACATTATTATTATTATTTTTTTTTTTATTACTTCTATGGTGGTTGAATCTCTTCATTCTACTAGGATGTTTTACTTCATTAGGATGTAAACAACCTACACACCATCCAACACATATTCCCTATATAAAAAAAATAATTATAACAATAAACAATTTGAAAATGAGATTTTTTATATTTGAAACAAGGAAATTAGTGAGAAAACATGTTTAAACATCTATTTCTTAAAAAAAAAAAAAAAAAAAATTAAGATTAGAGTTGGAGATTCCAACTCTAACATTTTGGTTGAGAGTATAATGTTTTGTTTTTTGCAATGATATTTTAATTAATGTTAGGATTGAACCATAATATCTTAGTCAAGGACACAACGTTATGACAATTGAGCTATACTTAATTTGACAAGAGTATAATGTTTTAACCAATTGAACTATATACTTAAATTGGACATCCATTCATCAATATGAGCATAATTCAACCGACATAATAAAACATGTATCATCTATTGAGAGGCGAGAGATTCGAATTTCCCAAGCCACATATTGTTGAACCATCCACCATTTTTATACTTATATTTTCACGATTTATTTTAGCCAAGGATAAAAATATCGATATCTATATTGATATCAATATTTCAATTTTACGGATGTATCCACGGATATATTGATAAAATATCGATATCCATAGATATTTCCGTAAATCTCAATTTTTTTAATAAATATATAATTAACAATTAAGTTTTATTTCCTTTCAAATTAAATTATAGATCTTGTTATTAATATATCTAGATTCATATATGGGTATTTATAAAAGATATCGGAGAAATACATTAACCCTTAATATCTATATCAAACCTTCTGATTTACAATATATCATCCTTAATTTTAGCATACCACCACACTCTTATAAAACAATTGAAGCTATTTCCCTTTTTTCAAAATTACAAGAACATTGAATAATATAATTTTACACTAAAATAATAATTTTTTTTAGTTAAAATATCATTTTCGTCCATATACTTTGGTTTCATATTATTTTAGTTCATCCTTTCAAATGTCAAAATTTAGTCCATGTACTTTTTTTAACTTATTGTTAACTTTTCTATAAAAGATAAATAAATTAGTATCTATTTAGTCTTTTGTATAAATTTTGAAAATATGTTTACATTGTCTCTTCTTGCATGAAAAATATTATTATTATTTAACCAATTTTGATAAAAGAAAAATAACTTCAAACTAAAGTTTAAGATTTATTGAAAGTATAAAGACTAAATTTAGACATTTAAAAGTATTTAGACTAAAATGATACCAAACCAAAGTATGGGAACAAAAATGTTATTTTAACATTATTCTTCTTATTATTCTAAAACCATTTTTTTGAAAAAAGTGGGAAAGAACAATATTTTAACATCATTCTTACACAACATCTGTTTGGTAGAGAGAGAGAAGAAACAGTAAGCCCTAGTTGTCAAGATTCATAATGGATGGTTTTCATGAAGTTTCAACAACACATAGAGAAAGAAAAAATGAAGGAGGATATATATGCAAGCCATGTGAAGAATTGAATATGAATGAAATCAACAGATTTCTACCACATTTAATAAACAAAACAAAACAACACTAATCTATGTCTCACCTCTTCTTTTTCTTTCTCTTTCCCACTATCTCCTCTCTCCACTTCCACCCATCTATCTTTTTCAACCATTTACATTCAATGGTTTGTCTTTTGCTTTTCTTGAATGTTCCTTTTGGAATGTCTTGAATTTGTTATGACTCGCTACGACAGGTTCGGTACGAGAGTCTTACTGAACGAAACGAGTCAGAGTTCAGTAACGAAGCACACCCTGGCGGAGTATGGGGACAACGACTTTAAAGGAGAATTTTGATTTTGGTCATGGTCATGGTCAAAGAAAAGTAGTTGGATAAGGACTAAACAAACGTCCCTGAGCGATTTCAATCCTCACGCTCATCATTCTCTACGTCTTCGTCAACCTCTGAAGTAGGTAACTCCCACGGCTCGAAGGCTTCAAGAGGAAAGGGCGGCAACGACAACTTCATCTTGCTCTGAAGGGCTTCATCCCTTGATTTAACATAGCCGCATAGAGACTTGTGCACTTTCTCTGGGGCGCTCTAGCCTCGAATTGACATTTTGCTGGAGTTGTATTAATCTGCGCAACTCCAACAAAATGATTCCTCCTCCCGCTGCAATTTGGTTAAGTTGGGCATATCGATGTGCCTTGCATACAGATACTTACGCTCATCTGCTTTGAGTGACACGCCAACGTTGATGCATAGTTTTGTGATGGTGTTTGGGAAAAACAACTGCCCTTTTCCTTCCTTTAGTAATCCCGAATAATGCCACAAATTAGCTCTCCTATGTTGATGGTGAAAGCCTTCATTATGACATAGAGGAGAGGCATTATGTTGCAGTTAATTGAGGACTCGTGGGTGACTGAAGAGGATTCACCTCTTAAGCAAGGAGAATCAGACATTCGCCTCCGATTTTAGGTAGAAATTTAGAAGGGTGTACTTCCCTTGTTTGGAGATGGACCACTGTGCCTCAGAGATGCCAACTTCTTTCACAATCTTTTCCATACATATTGCTTTCGTGATTGTCTATTTCTAATTTAACGCGCTTGTTGTATGAAAGATCAATTCTAGAAAATTGAAATTGAGAACACTTGTCAAATGGGTTTTGTGTATCTTTTTGTTCAAGTAAAATGGAAGGTAGAAGAACATCAAAGAAATGGTTGTAGTATATGTTTGAAAAATGATATAATAGCCAAACTGAGCATAGTTCATCGACATAAAACATATGTTATTAACCAAGAGGTCAGATGTTCGAAATCTCCACTCATTATTGAACTCAACTTTCAAGATCAATTTTTGAAAATAAAAAAATATATATTTAAAGCAATTTTCTAGACCATCCTAAAGCTCTACCTTAAAAGAAGTCGTGTAAATTTTAAAACCGTCCTAAGGACAATCACTTCTCATCTTATTTTCTAGAAGAACAAACAAAAGTTTAATATTTCCATCCTCTTCAAATTAAATTTCAACAACATTATTAACATTAATTTTTTTTTTTTTAAAAAAAAAAAGACTGATATTTAGATAATCTTTAAAGAGTGGATCCCTCAAATTAATTATTGAGTGTGTGATACGAATACGGTGTCGTCTATGTAAAGCAAACCCAACAAATCAATGGCCAAGTGTGAATTTGCTTATTGTTTTTTTTTTTAATAATAATTATTATTATTATTTAATATCCCCTTTTAGAAAGTGGGTAGATTTGGCATCATTTACATTTTGAAAAACCAAACAAAAATTTAATTAATTGAAAAAATAAATGTTGGGTAAGATTCAATTTATTTTAGAGTGGAACCCATTGGACTTAGGTCTTATTTGTATTTATTGGCATTTGATGCCCTATCTATGTCACCTACTTCAAATTAATTCACTTAATCACACACTTAACAAAATCACATGCTTCATCTCGATGATATTTTACATTCAAATTTTCACTCATGTAGATGCAGGATAACTTAGATTGATAGGCTTGAGTTCGAGAACGGGGAAGGACAACATTTCTTTTTTAAAAAAAAAAATAAAAAAATCACTTTGTAGATGCATGAAATGTGAATTTCATCATTGAACTAATCTTAGGATAAAACTTATTTTTAAGTTTCAAATTTTAATATTGAGTTATCAATTAATTATAAGAACGTCTACATTCATCTTTCTATTTTTTGAATATTATGTTGTATTGTAATCGAGTCATATAAGTGAGTACATTAGGACCACATATAAATTTATGTTGTATAAAGTCCAATGGCTCCACTCCCTAGGTTGATTTCAAACATAGTTTCCTTCTTGATAGGGGTTTTAATGAAATTTGTAAGTAAATGTCTCAAATATTATATTTCTAAAAAATACTCAAAATTAAATAGTTACTTCTTTTTTAAAAGGAAAATATTATAAAAGCCAAAATACAGATACTAAAAATATAACTTAAAAAAGCGATCTCATTTCATTGCACTTTGCACTAAACAATCATTTAGTCCGAGGCTGTTGGGACTATAGGTTATAATAGTCGTGGACCTGCACTTTGCACTAAACAATCATTTAGTCAGAAGCTGTTGGGACTATAGGTTATAATAGTCGGTGGACCTGCACTTTGCACTAAACAATCATTTAGTCAGAGGCTCTTGAGACTATAGGTTATAATAGTCGGAGGATCTGAGTTATAATAATTTAATCCATCCAACTCCAAGTTGTCCTAAATATTCCTAAAATTTAAAAGTAATTTACAATGACAGGTAATATGCACCATAACACTAACCAATGAAAATATTATTTGGAAGAGAGAGTAACCATTTTCTCTAACCACCATTATCTTCCTTTGCCCCCCAACACATCCCTTCACAAACTTCATGAATTGCCTGCCAAAAGGGATGCCTTGTTGGTAGGGACTTGAAATCTTAAAACTAGGGGTGCACAGAGAAGCCTATAAACCGATCCAAATCGAACCTATTGATTTAGCTCAGTTATTCAAAATAATTGGATAGTGGGCAAAAATCATTAAAAAAAAGTCACATACGGCACAAACGGAGAAGATCGAATCGAACCAAAAAGACTGAAATCAATCGGTTTTGAACATAGTTGAACATTGGTTCAATTCCTTATTTCCAAAAATCGAGCACATCGACTCGGTTCTTGGTTTGGTCAAAAACCGAGAAACCCAACCAATGTGCACCCTACTCAAAACATTTTCTAGGAGCTAATTTCGAACTACAGGTGCTAGAGATTAGGGAAACGAATTCCATACTTCTTAAAGTCTCAAAGTTGGCCTTAAAACGGTCCATTCTCCCCCAAAAATGCATGGGTTCTAGAAATCGAAAAAATTAATTCTCGTGGTCATGGTTAGCGTAGTTGTCAATAAGGACCGGTGTAAATAAAAGGCGGTAATGGATTCAAACTATGGTAGCTAGCTACTTAGGATTTACATCCTACAAATTTCTTTGGCTACCAAATATAGTAAAATTAAGTAATTGTCCTGTGAGAATAGTCGAGGTGCGCGGAAGCTAATCCAGACACTCATAGACAATTGATACCTCAGTTCTTACAAAAACAACAATCTCAAACATTGAAATATAGAAACAAACAACAGAGACCTCAGAAAGAATATCTGGTTTCTACTCCTCAGTTGGAGCAAGAAAATGTTCAAGGTTGTAAGAAGGTTCTCTTTATAAATACATACATATGAGCATGCTCTAGCCTATAGAAAGAACAAAAAACAAAGAGTACCTTAAACTTTTGAGATCTTATATATTCTATTATTCAAGTTGACAAAAAAAAATCATTTCAATATCAAAAACATCACTTCAAAAACTAAGCAGAAACTCCTATTTAAACATGAGTAGTCTTTTCTTTTTTCCTTAAAAAAGAAAAGGAACTTCCTATGTTTTCATGCCCCTTAAAGCAAGGGAGTAATTATTTATAAAACCCAAAAAAAATAACTTCAGCAAAAGTTAACAGCATTCTAAGATCCTATAAAGGCTCCAAATACACAAATTGTTTTGTCATCTCTACCGATTCGTCGACCTGGTGTTTGGCTTTTGCAAACTTAAGAGACCAAAAATTCATAAATTTTCATACTTTCCATGAAACTAAGTAAATTATTGGACATCATGAATGTCATATAAAAGTAATAATTCAAGGCTAACCTATTAACTTACAAAGGTTTTATACCAAATGAATGGTCTTATCTAAAAATAAACTTGAATCAAATACATGGTGTATGAAATACCTGTGTACCGAGAAGACTTCGTCCGCGGCTTCTGATAAATTTGTGCTAAAAATTACTAAAAAATCATAAGCTATATGGAGGTTGCATCAAACGGCTCATCAACAAGGGGAGCTCTCGTTACGGGGTTCATCGGTTTTGTTACGCCGTCTTTGTGATTTGGATTCATCGATATAGTTTTGATATAAATAAGTCACAAAACCCCATATGGCAAGAAGCAAAGCAATGATCTTCACACCATTCATATTGTCATGGAAAACGACAAGAGCTGCAAGGGGCGTAACAGCTAGGGAGACCGTACTGATTGCATTGGAGAAGAGGGAAGACACGATGAAAATCAAGCCAACGACGCCGACCGAACATGTCTGCCAAGCCACAGCAGTCCCCACCAAAGTCAACACATACGAAACTCTTCCCTTACCGTAACCTCCCATTTCTTGAGGCAAACTCTTCCATTCCCCGCTAGCGAAAAGAGCAACAACCGAAACAATTGTGGCAACCAAGGATGTATAGATTTGCATATCCAAGACCACAGAAAAGGTCTCCCTCTTCAGAACCTTTTGAAAGGAAAGCTGCATAAGAGAAAGCAGTAAAGAGTATAATGCTGAAGCTCCAAGGGCACAAATGAACCCAATGAAATATTTCGACTTAGAGACTCCAGCAGGCCGTTCTGCATCGTCGTTGACAGCTAAAAGTGCAGAAGACAAAGAAAGGATAATCACAGAGTTCGAAATTAAAATAGTGAACTTTTGAGAGTTGAGGAAGTAGGAGAAAACTGCATTGAAAGCCAATTGGCTAGCACAAACAAGGGAGTAAGTGGAAGCAGAAAGGTACAAGAGGGCAGTTGAATACAACCAGTTATCAAGAGCTATAAGCGATCCAAGCGAAAAATAGATCAACAAAAGAATTAGAATGGAAGGAGGGTTAGCGGAAGTCGAGGTATCCTTGGCAGAGCGGAAAAGGAAGAGCGGGATTAAAAGAATTGGGAAGGCAGCAGTTTGAACAACAGTTGCCATCCATTTACTATTTCCACCCTGATCATAGTAAAATCTCCCAAGTAAAACAGCAGCAGCTTGACCCACAATGAGGAAAAAGATGTTGAGTGCCACCAAGAACCACCATTGCCAGCGTTTCAGATTAGCTAAAGGAAGTTCATCACCAGAAGTTTGCTCTTTATCCAATATTGGTTGTTGGTTATCTGTATTTGATATAAAAAAAACAGTTAGTCCAAGAAAGGAAAGAAAGTGCCAAAATAAGAAACCGGGTTGGTTTTTGAAATCAAATTGTAAGGTATCTCCTTACAATTCAGTATTGATTAAGAAACAAAATACAGATTCGCAGGTACATACGGTTCTTTCCACCAATTCGAGAGGGTGGAGATCTCTCCTTCCAAGGACACTATCCTTACACAAAACATACATACCCCCTACTGACTAACTTACTCCCCTTATACAAAATATTCCCCTGCTCCTTACACGAGCGCTAACTACTTCGAGAGGGTAAAATTTTTTCTCTACCCTCCTAACATACATATTAACTACTGGGGGTCTAACACAATTCAAACGGATAATTGAAAAAACATTGCAAATAAAGGTATTTTGGGGGAAAAAAGGAGTCATTGAGGAACTATTTTAAGCATAACGAAGACATCAAAGTCTATGGCAAAGAAGCACGAACACGATACAAGATATGAACTTGATACCAACACAGAGATGATAACAAAATATTGTTTAAAAATCTAAGATAGACACAACAAGGACGAGAAGGAAATTTAAAGTCAATAAGCTTACATATATATCTGCTTACAAAAACAAGTTTGATGTATTACAATCTCAAAATTTATTAATTTTATTCTATATCACTATTTATGTCTATATATTATGCTTAACTAATGTTCCATGTGTGCCTAACAAGTATAAGACTTCTATTCAATTTGTACAACTAGCTTTACCCAAACTAAAGTGTCAGTACTTCATCAACCCAATAGAAGAAGACAGTGTCCACAAAGTGAACAGATTTCAAGGAAAGATCATCACAGAGGACAGGGGAGATTAGAAAAACCTCCAACACTTTTGCACATGAAAAGCAGAGAAAGACAAAATGTACTGCATTAAGGCCACAATTTCTAGTACTACGGGAATATCATACTCCCTTTATTTACACTATAATTTTACCTTTATAAATATTTTTTTAATGTTGATAGACCCCACGTCATTATTAAAAGGATGTTGACGTATTAGACAATAAATACAATAAATGGAAGGAGTATCCATACTTCCGTAATACTTGAAATTCTCCCATGATTTAGTCATCTAAACATCACAAAGCAACAGTATAAAAAACAAAAAATTCTGTCACAACTTATTCTAAAAATAGGAATGAGCATATTGCTAACAGAGTTGAATCATTCAAATCTATTCATCAGGAATTAATAATAGAGCACTAAATGGAACAGACAAACAAAAAAATCAAACAAGATTTCACAATCCCTAATATAACAGTATCCTATGAAAGTCAAGAACTAAACTAAAAGACCCAGATAGAAAACAAGGACAATTTCAACTCAACTGAGCATCAGAATCATACCCAAAAAGAAAAAAAGTGAAATCTAAGCTTGAGAATTTCCCTAATTTCTCTTTTCTTGATGATTCTGAACAAACCCATCAATGAAAAACAATTTTCTCAGTGTCTTATGAAGTTAAACCATAATTATACTAATTGAAAAAGAGAATTGAAAGAGAGAGAGACCTGTCATGCTGTTGAAATCGGAAGCTCTGCCACTGAAAGAAGACGATTCGAAACAGAGAAGCAGATTGGAAAAAAGGGGTTTTGATTTTGAAGTCACAGATTGTTTTTCCTTTTTTATTTTTCCTCTCTTTTTGCTTTTTAAGAGAATATTTAATTTAATTTAAATTTTGGGTTTATTATTAATTAATTTAATTGTGTTCACGTGAGGCTCTTAAAAGGCGCCACACGTGTGTGCATTAGCCGCCATAACAGTGATTTAAATAAGCTTAAGTCAAAGTAGTTGAATCCATTTGAGATTAATTTTCAAATTAATTTAAATTTAATCGAGATAATATTTTTTAAACTTAGTCTTTTGGCTAAATATGTGTAAAGGTTTGTGTTAAATGTAAATATGATAGTATGTTGAGTCAGTATAGTTCAACGGACTAAAACAATAGACATGATAATTTGAGTATAGCTCGAGTCTAGGGGCCTCGAACCTCCTGAACTTTAAAATATATGTTAATTAATCGAATTGTGATCCGTCTCAGTAGAATGTAAGACCCTTCTACTCGTGACCCTGAATTTGAGTGTTTTTTATTTTTGTTTATTTATATATATTTATAATATATAAGGATTCAAACCTTGTACACACGGAAGTAGGGTAAATTTTACTTAGTATAATAATAAAACATTGTTATTTATATATGTATTTTTTTTTTAAAGAGTATTTAAATGAATGCGAGACGTAGGATCATGACTTCTTGGTCAGTAGTTCAGACTTATACGAGTTGAGCTATATATATGCTCATTGTTATTTATATAGTGCTTCACCTCACATGCTTTCTTTTTATATCGGAACAATGGTATCTGAATACAATTCAAAGTAATCTTTTAAACGAACATTTTTATACGAGTCTAGTTCCTTCTTTTCTAATAGATTTTCAACATATTCGAATGAGTTACTCACATTGGTTTGAATCAAACTCAATGAGATGGCACCGAGTTTGCGAAGATCGGCCGGGTCGCTACCGGGGTGAGCACGGAAAGATGACACGCAGAAGTCGTAGTCGATGTTTGGATCGTTTTTTTCGCATTTCTTGCAAGTTTTTTGGACAACATCAGCAACAACAATGGTGGTAGAGATGTTAAAGATGACCAAGAGGAGGAGGGAAGAAAGATGAGATGATGAGAATTTGGGGTTCATGATGATCTTAATATTCTCTCTTGTGTGTATGTAAATTTTTTAAGTGATTTCTTTGTTGTGATCAATTTGGGACTAATTTATAAAGTTTTGAATTCATGACCTAAAGGTTTTTGGTGTGGGTGAGTTTTCGTTGTCACTTGAATTTGTTGTAATGCTTTTTCTTTAAACTTTCTACTTTAATTAAGTATAAAGTTTATTGTTATGAATTTGATAAGGAAAGCTATTAAAACTAAATTATAATTTTTTTTTTTTTTTTTGACAACATGTTGGAGTGGGGATTGAACCTAAGACCTCATGGTTACCAGACGATATATCATATCGTTGAACTATGCTCTTGTTGGCCTAAACTATAAATGAATTAGTGATGGAAGAGAATATAATAGAATTATTACGATCAATTAGATCATGATTATATGTTTATATATTACAGTACGTGAGCATGAGAAATTGAACCTATGACCTCTAGTACATTTTGGTATTGTGAGTCGTCAGCATTAGGTTGGAGTGGCTTGTTAGTAAGTTGTAGACTTAGTGTGTTATTTGTGCTTTTGGTGTGTGTGGAATTTTAACATTGCACTTGTTTCTGTTTTGGTTTTTTTTTTTTTTAGAATTTGTATTTGGAATTGATTTTTTGGCCTTTGCATTGACATCGACATGGGTTGGAATTCAAAATTTGCAGTTTGGAATTTGACAATTGCATTGGTAGTTGGAAGTCGCATCATCTGAATCTGCATTAGTATCTCTGCATGTATTTGAGTCTGCAGTTGGAATTCTCAACATCTGAATCCGTGTGAATCTACATCGACATCGTTTAGGAAGCTCGCAGTATTGTGAGCAACATCGTTTAGGAAGCTCACAATATTGTGAGCAACATCGTTTAACGACAGTGTGTTAGCTACGTCCACAGACAGGGAGAGAAAACGTTTTAATTACTATCTTATGAGGAGAGATTACAAAGATTACATATAAAGAGGGTCAAAAGTCATTAGAAAGTTTATATATATGACACTCTTCTAATGACCTAAATAGAATGAGCTAAAATAAAACCCAAAATATAATACATAATAGAAAAAACTCATATACATTAAGATTCAAGGCATTCCAACAGAAATTAACAAGTTTATGGAGGCACACTAGGACAAAGGCATATTTAAAATAGATTCCTGGATAAAAAGATTTATAATATTGTAATATTTTTCTTTTAAGAAACACTTAGAATAGAATTATTCGACTCAAAATAAGCATAGCTAATGATAATCGACATATTCTCTTTCTTTTGAGATTGGAGGTTCAAATTCTCATACCCCACATTTGTTATATTAAAAAAATATCATTCATAAAAAAATAAGGAGAGAAACTTCATCGTAACGATAACGATAACGACTTATGTCCTTATTTCATAAGTCATAATGAAAATCTTATATGATGATTAAAAAAAAATATGGTGGAGTAGAGTACATATTATGTTTGAGCCATATGTGAAAGCCAATTAACAAGTAAACATTTATACAAAAAAGGGATAATGTTGGGCTTATTCTTGGCAGAGTTGACTATTTAAGTGCTAAATACTTAATTCATCAAAAATGTTTTATAAATGTGATAGCACAAAATCGACTATCTTTAAGACATATTTTATGTTAGTTTAGAGATTTACACGATTAATTTTACGTTTATATTTTATTATTTTATAGATATCGAGCATTTGAAGAGTTTATGATCAATCTATATTGATTGACTGTCTCGATATCGACCGTAACTTTGATACGGAGCTGGAGCGGTATTCTTAGCAGAGGTTGACTATTTAAGTGCTAAATACCTAACTCATCAAAAATGTTTTGTAAATGCTCATATGTTTATCTTTAAATGTTGACCCTATCACTATGCTCAATTGTACATGAGCAAGTAGGTGAAAGTGCCCATACAATCTTATGCATTACATTTAATGGTCACTTTTTAGAAACTTCTTTATTCATAAATGATGTGAACTTAATGAAAATAATTAATTAGAGAAGATTTTTGTTTTCAAGGGATGCAAGTAATTAGGGGCAAAGGGGCAAAAAAAAAGTTAGTTGGTTTAAATTGGAAGTCACTCTTTGTTTAATATGGAAAGCTTTCAAGCAAAGGAAAAACTTTAGAAAGCTCCACTTTGTTATTTTTTCATAACAAATAAGAGGATTAAACCAAATTAAACAAATATCAATTTTAGTATTGTTATGAATATAATTGTGGATTTTTATATAAATAATGTAGTTTAAAAAATAAATTACAAATTTAGAATTGTTTTAGAAAAAATTACAAAACTAGGGTGAGGAAAACTATTTATAAATTTAGGGTAGGATTTTTTTTTTTTTTTTCAACTAGGGAGGGGAGATTCTAACCTTCCACCATGAGATCAAAGACATAACTTTTATATATATATATGCTCGATTTCTAACCTTCCACCATGAGATCAAAGACATAACTTTATATATATATATGCTCGATTTGACAGGTAGGCTAGTTATTTTAAGAGGTGAGTTTGTGTATCATGCATGTATATATACAAACTTAGAGGCTGCACAACGGTTGATGTGTGTTTGCGGGTAATCGATTACAATTTTTTTTCTTTAAGAATTTGATTTATCAATGGAATAATTTCAAGATATCATATATCTGTTATATATATATATATATATATATATATATATATATATATATATATATATATATATATATATATGAACTCTACAATATTACAAAATTGAAAAGGGAAATTAAAAGGTTATAATCTACATTAAGCACTTTTGAATCCTAAAAGCCAAGAGGACAGGAGCAGGTAGTGAGACTTCTAATCAACATGTCAATAACAATTTTGATATATGGAATGGACAGATTTTGATATATGGAATGTACAGATATATATACATATGTATATATATGTATATACATATGTATATACATATGTATATATATACATATATATATATATATATTTACGGGCCCGATCCACCCCTAGGTGTACTTAACTCATGTACCATGTACGAGGTTAAGTTAATACGTAGGTAGCATTGCATGTTCACTTTAGTTGCGTTAGCTAATCTTGAAGAAGTAGAGAAATCGGAATATTGACTTCGGCTATCCAAGTCAAACATCCATCGCGATGCTACCCGTCACTGTTCTCTAATTAATTTAGGATTGATCACCTTAGATTAATTAAGGGGCACATTTAATTATAATTGTATGTTTCTAATTAATTCGTTGGGGTGTTTGTTACGAGTCCGAGCAAGCATTTCATGTGTTTAAATTGTTCTGGCTAAATATATTTGAATCCCTATCGCATCAAAGTAAATCCGATCCCTTAAATTAGGAGCACAGGTTACAATTTAATTTTCTGTTATTTAATTTTCCCTTAGTTTAATTTCTGCATGTATTCAGTTTAATTTTTCGTAACCAATCCCTCATTTTATTTATTGTTTTAATTAAAGGCAAATAAAAATTAATTAGGAGAGACTAATTCAAGGTTCCCTGAGGATCGATCTGACTACCGCTATCTATAAATTAGAGAAGCTTTAGGCAGTTTATAAATATTAATTTGGCGGGTCTCGACAACCTGAGAGTAGCATAAAAAGTTACCACCAAATTTGGCGTCGTTGCTGGGAACCATTTAGTTTCTCTTAGTTAAATTTTATTTGTTAGAAAATCAAAAAAATATTTTCTTTTTTTGTTGTGTCTTCTTTTTTTAGCATGGCAGATGTATGTTTAAAGGATTCGGTGATAGCTTCAAGTCGTGAAGCTGAAAGAATTGCTCTTGATCACGATAGGGAATGTAGTGTGCTTGAGAGTCAATTCGATTTAACTATTTTCCATAATGGTAAGGTGTTTAGAAGGAGATTACAGGTAATAAAAGGACTTCAGAGGCAAATGCATGAGCTGCACTCCAAGGTTTGGAAGACGTTTCTTAGAGAAATGCAGGCAAGAGCAATATGTAGTATTTACTCGGTTGGGGGTCATACTTCCAACGCATGTCCTGAGTCGCCACAAACCAGCTTCTTTGGAGCCTACCCCCCTCAAGAGCATCCCGAGCAGCAAAATAGATTTTCCCAGCCCCCCAAAAGTGAGTCAGTAGAAAAAATGTAGGAGCAAATTGATCATATGCTCGAGGAAATACGCCTAGATCCCAAAGAAGAAATCCAGAAAACTCCGCCATGCGAAGACGAGGTTTGTGAGATTAAGGAAGAGGTTGAGCCTAGTCCCAAGGAAGAGATTCATGTTATAGAGTTTGAGGCTGACGAGTCTTTATCTGTTTTATTTCCTGCAAATTCCTCTATTAATGCATGTGTTCTTCATTATTATCCTAAGTCTGTTGAGTCTTAAATTTCAGTTGAGTCACTTGAGTCTTGTTTTATTTTATTTGAATCTGTTGAGTCTTACTTTTTCCCTTATATTAAAAAAAAATAAAATATATCCTTGTCTGGTTGCCTCGAGAAGTCGAAGAGCTTGCTTATCTTAGCAGGTTTTATAGATTCAAGGAATAAGGGGTTGAAGAAGTACGAGAATTTCTACGTACCTTGACAGAATGGAGAACACGTCGAACATAACGACCTTAAAAAATTGCGCTTCTTGGGAGGCATCCCATGTGTTTTTGAATTCTTGTCTTTACTTTCAGTTTTATTTTCCTAACTTAGTTTTTTTGTTTTTCTTTTGTAGGTAATTGACCTAAGGAACAAATTAGTTGGGCAAGGACTGTGCTGCTCCAACCACTGACCTTGCAAAATTCAAGGGAGGTTTTTTTGTTCCCTTCAATTTTGTTCATTTAAGTGCTTTGTCTGATGTGTTGATACATTGAGGGCAATGTATCCTTTAAGGTTGGGGGTGAATGTATTTTGAATTTCTGTAGTTGTCGAGCTGTGGAGATTTTGAATTTGAGATGTTTTAGTCTGTTGTTGCATGTTGTTCGATGAGGACAATCTATGAAATGCTGTTAAATTCTTCGTATTTGCATATTTAGAAAAGCATGAGATTGTATGCATCGGTTGAGCGTATTTCAATTATTTTTTAAATTTTCATGTTGCTCTCTTGCATCTATCGAGCACATAACATCCTATTCTTGGTTCGGTAGGCTTAGAATTGTCTTATCTAGCCTGAAATCATGTTGTCACCCTGAAAGGCACCCCTAGGGAAGGCTTGATGCCTGAGAGGTTGTAATAAGTTAATCAAGGTATAGCAAAACTATTGCCTAAAGTAAAAAAATAGAGTAAACATGTCAATAAAAATTCCTGAGATGCTCCTTCTTCTTAAGTGCGCGCTAAAAAAGTGAACATTAGTCCTTAATTTGTGAAGTTTGTCCGTAGTCAGATAGGTTGTGCAGTGGAACTGCGGGTAAGCTGGAACGAAAGCAAACTTGACATTAAAGGCTCTCTTGGGGAAATAAAGTAAAAAAAAAATAGTAGTTCAAGAAAATAAAGTGAAGAGTACAAAGTACTCAAAAGAAAAAGAAAATTTAGGTCTTTTGATTTGTTACTCTCTTAAATGTTGAAAAGTCATAGTCTGTTCTCAATTGCTAGAAGTAGAGGGAAAACGAGATGTAGGGTTGCATAAGATTTTTTCCAGGTCTATAAGAGCCAGAATAGGATGGCTAAGTACACACGCACGTGAGGGAGTAGCAGTTTAATTTTTGAAATATTCTAAACTTTGTGCATGCAATCGACTGCTTTCTTTTTGTTGTAAATGTCTTGATTTTATAAGCATTGAGGTTAGAGTCGTAAGCATGCAATTTCATTGTTTTGAGATAATTCAGAGTTTGTCTTGCTCGAGGACTAGCAAGATTTAGGTTGAGGGTATTTGATAGCACTCTAAAAGTGCTAATTTATAGCTCCTAAGTCTTGTGAATTAAGGAAATAATTGTGCTTAAGTATATATTTTGTAGAATTTAATTGCTAAGGGTTAAATCAAAGCATTGGGTTAATTTAGAGCGTAAAATAATGTTTTAGAGGATAATATTGATTAATCGTTCTGAATGTTTATACTCTGTAAATTAATTAATCAAATATTCTTCTAAAAGTGATAATTGGTTTGGTGGTGTTATAGGACTATAGTAGATCAATGGGCCTGAGTTCGAGATTGTGGGAGGATAACATTTCCATTTGTTTTTGTGTAAACCAACGCGGCAGACCCAAGAGCAAATTCAGGCGTTAGGGGGGCAAGCATCAGCATACATTCCATGGAGAATGAATCTCCCCAAAACGACAACAATCCCGAGAAAATCTAAAGTAGAAGATGACCTAAAACCAAATTCTTTTTCTTTTTATAATCGGCATTACGCTACGGACGAAACTTTGGAGCGGCGCGACGCTTGCTCTCGGGTTTTTGTAAAAAAACTGAATTGAGCAGCGTCAAGACGCTGTGCCTTTTGTGCTAAATGGAATTTTAGCTTCTCTTCTTTGCCTGGCTCCTTCCCGAACCTTCTAAAACACTCGTCTTAATACCAAAATGCGTCTTTGGACTCCTTTAGCTCCCGACCGTGAGTCTACCTATAACTAGGCCATTTAATCAACATTAAGCACGATATTTAACTGATGTTAAGGAGTAAATAATAGCTCCTTTTGAGAGTACTTAATTTTATTTTAGTAGAAGACATAAAATTAAAATTAAAAGTGATTTATATGTAACAACATAGTGTGAGAGAAAATTGTGAATTATATCCTCCCGTGATTTTATTTATTTTGGAAATCATACTTTTGTAAATTTTAAAAATATATTATTTCTAATATCTACTTCGGTTACAAATTTGCAAATTATCCTTTATTAGTTTAGTTTTAATAAAATTAATACATGTATCACGCACATAGAATAAACTGCACATATTTAGATTTCATTCTAGATTAAACAAAATAATAAAATAAAACAAAATTTAAAATATTTTGCAAATAAGAAATATGTTTTCAATATCTTTTTTAAACCATGAGAATTGAGAGTGGATAAAAACCAAGTTATTAAAAAATGTGATTTCTTACAATTTTCTAAAAAGATTGTTTGTTGAGAATTGAGAGTCTAATATATATAAAAATCTTAGCATTAAATTCAAATAATTTTAACACAAAAATATATCTCCATCTCTACGTTATTTCTTTTGGTTATTTTTTTTTGACAATATGTTGGGGTGGGGGATACACTCTTGTTGGCTATTTATTGTTTTAATTAAAGGCAAATAAAAATTAATTAGGAGAGACTAATTCAAGGTTCCCTGAGATCGATCACTGCTATCTATAAATTAGAGAAGTTTTAGGCAGTTTATAAATATTAATTTGGCAGGTCTCGACAACCTGAGAGTAGCATAAAAAGTTACCACCAAATTTAGCGCCGTTGTTGGGGAACCATTTAGTTTCTCTTAGTTAAATTTTATTGGTTAGAAAATTAAAAAAATATTTTCTCTTTTGTTGTGTCTTCTTTTTTTAGCATGGCAGATGTGTGTTTAAAGGATTCGGTGATAGCTTCAAGTCGTGAAGCTGAAAGAATTGCTCTTGATCACGATAGGGAATGTAGTGTGTTTGAGAGTCGATTCGATTTAACTATTTTTCATAATGGTGAGGTGTTTAGAAGGAGATTACAGGTAATAAAAGGACTTCAGAGGCAAATGCATGAGCTGCACTCCAAGGTTTCGAGTACGTTTCTTAGAGAAATGCAGGCAAG
Source organism: Herpetospermum pedunculosum (assembly GCA_028017165.1). Taxonomy (NCBI): domain Eukaryota; kingdom Viridiplantae; phylum Streptophyta; class Magnoliopsida; order Cucurbitales; family Cucurbitaceae; genus Herpetospermum; species Herpetospermum pedunculosum. Next base: position 6,021,986 of record CM051524.1, on the reverse strand, counting down.
AGCGATATGTAGTATTTGCTCGGTTGGGGGTCATACTTCCAACGCATGTCCTGAGTCGCCACAAACCAGCTTCTTTGGAGCCTGCCCCCTCAAGAGCATCCCCAGCAAAATAGATTTTCTCAGCCCCCCAAAAGTGAGCCAGTAGAAGAAATGTGGGAGCAAATTGGTCATATGCTCGAGGAAATACGCCTAGATCGCAAAGAAGAAATTGAGAAAATCCCGCCATGCGAAGACGAGGTTTGTGAGATTAAGGAAGAGATTGAGCCTAGTCCCAAGGAAGAGATTCATGTTATAGAGTTTGAGGCTGACGAGTCTTTATCTGTTTTATTTCCTGCAAATTCATCTATTAATGCATGTTCTTCATTATTATCCTAAGTCCGTTGAGTCTTTAATTTCAGTTGATTCAGTTGAGTCTTGTTTTATTTTATTTGAGTCTGTTGAGTCTTACTTTTTCCCTTATATTAAAAAAATCAAAAAAATATCCTTGTCCGGTTGCCTCGAGAAGTCGAAGAGCTTGCTTATCTTAGCAGGTTTTATAGATTCAAGGAAGAAGGGGTCGAAGAAGTACGAGAATTTCTACGTACCTTGACAGAATGGAGGACACGTCGAGCATAACGACGTTAAAAAAATGCGCTTCTTGGGAGGCAACCCATGTGTTTTTGAATTCTTGTCTTTACTTTCAGTTTTTATTTTCCTAGCTTAGTTTCTTTGTTTTTCGTTTGTAGGTGATTGACCTAAGGAACAAATTAGTTGGGCAAGGACTGCGCTGCTCCAACCACCGACCTCGCAAAATTCAAGGGAGGTTTTCTGTTCCCTTAAATTTTGTTCATTTAATTGCTTTGTCTGATGTGTTGATACATTGAGGGCAATGTATCTTTTAAGGTTGAGGGTGGATGTCTGTTGAATTCATGTAGTTGTCGAGCTGTGGAGATTTTTAATTTGAGATGTTTTAGTCTGTTGTTGCATGTTGTTCGATGAGGACAATCTATGAAATGCTGTTAAATTCTTCGTATTTGCATATTTAGAAAAGCATGAGATTGTATGCATCGGTCGAGCGTATTTCAAATATTTTTTAAATTTTCATGTTGCTCTCTTGCATCTATCGAGCACATAACATCCTATTCTTGGTTCGGTAGGCTTATAATTGTCTTATCTAGCCTGAAATCATGTTGTCACCCCGAAAGGCACCCGTAGGGAAGACTTGATGCATGAGAGGTTGTAATAAGTTAATCGAGGTATAGCAAAGCTATTGCCTAAAGTAAAAAAATAGAGTAAACATGTCAATAAAAACTCCTGAGATGCTCCTTCTTCTTAAGTGCGCGCTAAAGAAGTGATCATTAGTCCTTAATTTGTGAAGCTTGCCCGTAGTCAGATAGGTTGTGCAGTGGAAATGCGGGTAAGCTGGAACGAAAGCAAACTTGACATTAAAGGCTCTCTTGGAGAAGCAAAGTAAAAAAAAAAAAAGTAGTAGTTCAAGAAAATAAAGTGAAGAGTACAAAGTACTCAAAAGAAAAAGAAAATTTAGGCCTTTTGATTTGTTACTCTCTTGAATGTTGAAAAGTCATAGTATGTTCTTAATTGCTAAAAGTAGGGGGGAAACGAGATGTAGGGTTGCATAAGATTTTTTTCCAGGTCTATAAGAGCTAGAATAGGTTGGCTAAGCACACACGCACATGAGGGAGTAGCAGTTTAATTTTTGAAATATTCTAAACTTTGTGCATGCAATCGACTGCTTTCTTTTTGTTGTAAATGTCTTGATTTTATAAGCATTGAGGTTAGAGTCGTAAGCACGCAATTTCATTCTTTTGAGATAATTCAGAGGTTGTCGTGCTCAAGGACTAGCAAGATTTAGGTTGGGGGTATTTGATAGCACTCTAAAAGTGCTAATTTATAGCTCCTAAGTCTTGTGAATTAAGGAATTAATTGTGCTTAAAGTATATATTTTGTAGAATTTAATTGCTAAAGGTTAAATCAAAGCATTGCGTTAATTTAGAGCGTAAAATAATGTTTTTGAGGATAATATTGATTAATCGTTCTGAATGTTTACACTATGTAAATTAATTAATCAAATATTATTCTAAAAGTGATAAGTGGTGTAAGAGGATTTTGGCAGGGAGGGGATAACATTTCCATTTATTTTTGTGTAAACACACCAACGGTGGCAGACCCAAGAGCAAATTCAGGCGTTAGGGGGGCAAGCATCGACATACATTCCATGGAGAATGAATCTCCCCAAAATTCCATGGAAAAAGGCAAAAAAAAAAACAGCAATCCCGAGAAAATCCAAAGAAGAAGATGACCTAAAACCGATTTTTTTTCTTTTTATACTCGGTGTTACGCTACGAACGGAACTTCAGCGCGCGCAACTTCGAAGCGGCGCGACGTTGGACCAGCGTCTCGACGCTTGCTCTCGGGTTTTTGTAAAAAAACTGAATTGAGCAGCGTCAAGACGCTGGGCCTTTTGTGCTAAATGAAATTTTAGCTTCTCTTCTTTGCCTAGCTCCTTCCCGAACCTTCTAAAACACTCGTCTTAACACCAAAATGCGTCTTTGGACTCCTTTAGCTCCCGACCGTGAATCTACCCATAACTAGGCCATTTAATCAACATTAAGCACGATATTTAATTGATGTTAAGAAGTAAATAATAGCTCATTTTTAGAGTACTTAATTTTATTTTAGTAGAAGACATAAAATTAAAATTAAAAGAGATTTATATGTAACAACATAGTGAGAAACAATTGTGAATTATATCCTCCCGTGATTTTATTTATTTTGGAAATCATACTTTTGTGAATTTTAAAAATATATTATTTATAATATCTACTTGGGTTACAAATTTGCAAATTATCCTTTATTAGTTTAGTTTTAATAAAATTAATACATGTATCACACATAGAATAAACTACACATATTTAGATTTCATTTTAGATGAAACAAAATAATAAAATAAAACAAAATTTAAAATATTTTTGCAAATAACAAGTTTTCAATATCTCTTTTAAACCATGAGAATTGAGTGTGGAGACAAACCAAGTTATTAAAAAGTGCGATTTCTTACAATCTTCTAAAAAGATTGTTTGTTGAGAATTGAGAGTCTAACATATATAAAAATCTTAGCATTAAATTCAAGTAATTTTAACAGAAAATATATCTCCATCTCTACGTTATTTCTTTTGGTTATTTTGTTTTCTTTTTCCTACTTTGTTGGATTTTTGGAGAATAAAGTTATTTACAAACATTTGAGTTAATTTTAAATGAAAGTGAAAGTAGTTATGAATCATTAACAATGTGGTCTAAAATGATTCACCCATGAAAGTTTATGATTATATATTGTTACAATTATTACTTTCGAGGTTTCGTTGATACAAAAACCAAAGTTTGGTTATAAATTTTGTTTTTTATTCTCTTTATTCTTTTATAACACGTTATATCACTATTGAACCCAAAATCTAGTCAATAGAGATTAAAAAAAATACATAAAATAAGATTAGAGTAAATGGCCATAGTGAGAGAGGTAGGTATCAGCCATCCATTTACCCATTGCAATCTGAGTTGCGGTATTAAAATGAGCATGATCTTGGTTAAAACCTGCATGTGTGGTAAAGTTTATTGGCAACTCCCAAGAGTCGATGACCACCACATTTGGAAGCTCTTGACCGATTGCATCTTGTGCCGCCCTTACTGTTGTCAAATCATGAGTATCATGCTTTATAAAAGGGTCATAAACAGATTCTTTAACAATAATGATGGGTAAAAATCTAGGCTTTATATCATTGCGGATGTCGGTGAAGAAATTCTTTAGGTTGTCTTTGTATCTACTAGCCGTGTCACTCATAGCTGCATCACTTGCCCCTTGATGCCAGAAAAGAGCACGCACAACCCCACCTTCTTTATCTGATGCTTTGATTCGTTCAATGACGTTTTGGTAAAAAGTTGCATTAGGATTTGTAGGGTTTTTAATCCATTGTTCGATTAAAGTTCCACCTCTAGCACAAGGAACTAGACCCACAACGCCTACCTTCGACCCAGATTTCGCTTGCAGCTCGTGAGCAAATGCCATTGCTGGACCAATCCCAACGGGCTTGTTGATGTCGATCCCCAAATGGATAGGCTCTCGTGCCATTTCCCATTGGCGATCAGGGTTAAATCGTAGGATGGACGGGTCGGGTTGAGACTCTGGTGGCACAATCCCATCCCACACAAGTGTCCCTGATTTATCTTTCTCAACCCCACCTCGGCCAGCCATGTTGCTCTGGCCGGCGAGGATGAATATGTTTGTAGGAGAAGTAGCCCGTGAAAGGGAAGAGCCAAATAACATCGTACATAACAAGAATGATAGTATCGACAAATTCATTTCGACCACGTTGTGTATGTGCAAGTAGGCAAAGAAGGCGTATAAATGGATTGAAAGCTACTTTTTTTTTGGTCTACCAAAAGTTGTAACTTTTCCTCTATGTATATTTGCACAAACACAACTACTCCCTCTAAAACTCTAACCACCCTTACTTTTTGTTTGTTGGTTGATCCTTGCCCTGTCTTTCTTCCTTGGTGATCCTCACCATTTATACTGAATATTGGTTCTATTTTTAGTATTATTTAGCTTTCAAAATTAATTTATATGGATGATGTTTTGTGGATTAGGAGTGTTTGTCGCTCTTAATCTCATCTTGGATCACACTTAATTTGTTAAATGTATCTATTTAGGGAGGTATAAATCAATAACATGAGCTAATACATTTCTCATAACAGATAAGAGGATTAAACCAAATTAAACAAATATCAATTTTAGTATTGTTATGAATATAATTGTGGATTTTTATATAAATAATGTAGTTTAAAAAATAAATTACAAGCCAAACCGAGCATAGCTCAATTGGCATAAGGTTGTGTCCATGACTATAAGGTCATGGGTTCAATCCACTTTTTAATTAAAATACCGTTGAAAAAAAAAAAATTACAAAATTATAATTGTTTAGAGAAAAAAGTTACAAAACTAGGGTGAGGAAAACTATTTATAAATTTAGGGTAGGATTTTTTTCTTTTTCAACTAGGGATGGGAGATTCTAACATTTCCCGTGAGATCAAAGACATATCTTTATGTCAATAAATATATATATATATATATATATATGTGTTCGATTTGACATATAGGGTAGTTATTTTAAGATATAGGGTAGTTATTTTAAGAGGCGAATTTGTGTATCATGCATGTATATATACAAACTTAGAGGGTGCACAATGGTTGATGTGTGTTTGCGGCATAATCGATTACATTTTTTTTTTTTCTTTTTTATATTTGATTTATCAATGGAATAATTTAGAAATATCATATACCTGTTTTATATATATATATATTTTGAACTATAATATATTACAAAGGGCTGGTTGGACAAACAGCAATCAGACCCAAAATAATTACAAATTTTGCAAAACTTAAAACATTTTGCAAATATGGCAAAAAATTAGTGGCTATCACTGATAGACTCTATCGTTGATATATGACTATCATTGATAGACTTCTATCCGTGATAGAATTTTATCACTGATAGACTATTATCACCGACAAAATTCTATAAAAAAGACTACTATCAACGATAAACTTCTTATCAGCGATAGATCATACTATCAGTGATAGAAATTGCCATATTCGCAAAATTTTTAAAATGTGCTATATTTTTAATTATTTTACTCTAAACATGTGTTACAATTTCCCATATTCGCAAAATTGAAAAGGGAAATTAAAAGGCTATAATTTACATTAAGCACTTTTGAATCCTAAAAGCCAAGAGGAGAGGAGCAGTTTAGTAGTGAGACTTCTAATCAACATGTCAATAACAATTTTGATATATGGAATGGTCATATATATATATATATATATATATATATATATATATATACTATAATTTACGGGCCCGATCCGCCCCTAGGTGTGTACTTAACTCATGTACTACGTACACGACTTTCATGTGGCAGACGATGCGTTTAAATGTTGTGGCATGAGGTAAATCATGTACATAGTACACGATTTACCTTTTATTTGCAACCACCAGCCACAATTTACTTTGAAACTCGTGGACATGGTACACGATTTACGAAAAATCGTGGTCCAAGTATACAATTTAACTTACTCTACTTTTGAAAATAGTTTCAAGACTATCATATTTCTGTAAATTTTTATTTAAATTAAATTATTTAAAATAAAATAAAGTCTTAAAATTGGACCTAACAAAATATCGAGACAAAAAGAAGATAAGAGCTTTAAAAAAAAAATAGACCTGAATCCAAGCAGACTGAGGCCGACCACGATTCAAGCCCAATTTGACATGCCTAAGACCCCAATAGGCACGGGGTTGGCTCGTGGCTGACCAAGTGGTGGTCGACCCTACACTCACGCGCCCCGCTAGTTCGAGGAGCGCAACCCTAACGTGTCTCGTTCAATCATTTCCAGTCCCATCCAAAGGCAAAGTCGAAAAATCTAGGTCAACGACGTATAAATACATCATTATAACTTAAAGGAAGCAAGTTCAATTATGTCTTCTCTCTCACCTAAAACAAAGCTTGTTGCATTCATATTGGTCTCTAACTTAGGTATCTGAGCTTGTATGCAAATACCACACCAATGTATATATTCCATTATTTGTCAGGTTACCTCTTTTCCAATTCTACAAATCTTATCGTTGAAGCACATGAAAATTAAGTGAGACTTCTCCTAGATTTTGGCATGGACAAGTATTATAACTATAATTACACAATTAACAATTAAAATGTTTTTCTATTTTTACAAAACAATATACAATTTTTTTAATAAAGATGTTTATTCAAAAAAAAAAAAAAGAAAAACAAAATTATTATAGTATACATTTTAAGAAAGATGAGCTTATGGATACATATTAATAATTGAAAGAGCTATGACAGTCAACTGAAAAATGTCCTTATTCCACTTTGTCATTGGTGACAAAACACCTTCTTTTTCCCTAAAACCATCTTCACAAACCCTAGCAGCATCCATCACTGAGCTCACTTTGATGTTAGCATCATCATAGTGCTTCACCTTGTATGCTTTCTTTCCTTCTTCCACAGTAACAATGGCATCCGAATACAATTCAAAGCAATCTTTTAAACGAGCCTTTTTATACGAGTCTAGTTCCTTCTTTTCTAATAGCTTTTCAACATATTCGAATGAGTTACTCACATTGGTTTGAATCAAACTCAATGAGATAGCACCGAGTTTGCGAAGATCGGCCGGGTCGCTACCGGGGTGAGCACGGAAAGATGACACGCAGAAGTCGTAGTCGATGTTTGGATCGTTTTTTCGCATTTCTTGCAAGTTTTTTGGACAACATCAACAACAACAATGGTGGTAGAGATGTTAAAGATGACCAAGAGGAGGAGGGAAGGAAGATGAGATGATGAGAATTTGGGGTTCATGATGATCTTAATATTCTCTCTTGTGTGTATGTAAATTTTTTAAGTGATTTCTTTGTTGTGATCAATTTGGGACTAATTTATAAAGTTTTGAATTCATGACCTAAAGGTTTTTGGTGTGGGTGAGTTTTCGTTGTCACTTGAATTTGTTGTAATGCTTTTTCTTTAAACAACTTCATTCTACTTTAATTATGGGTAAAGTTTAATGTTATGAATTTGATAATAGGAAAGCTATTAAAACTATAAATGAATTAGGGAATGAAGAGAATAGAATGATACGATTATTTAGATCATGGTTTTGGTTTATACATTTGTGGGGGATTCAACGTGTGATTTCTTGGTCACTAAGAACCTGTTTGGCGGATAATCCGGATTTTATTTGATGTTTTAGATTCAAAGAGTCTCAACAAATATAAATGCTTTTAGTATTCAATTTGAATTCTGTTTTTTAAAACTTTTTCTGAATTCATTGATCTAAATAGTGTAAAGTCTGAAAACAACTTTTTTTTTTTTTTTTTTTTTGTAGTGTATCTAGATTTTGACGAAATTTTAAAATACAAAATTATATTTAAAAAGATAAAAAAAAATTAATAAATATAGCATTTCAGGTTATAAATTCAATTTATTTTTGTTAAATTAAAATATGTATAATAAAATATATTATAAAATATATATATATATATAAATATATATATATATATAAAATATACAACATAAAATATGTGCATAAATTAATTAATAATAGTTTATATTCAACTTAATATTTAGTTGGTTACTACAATTAGTTTTATGTTTTTTTACAAAAGAAATTTGAACATCTTGAAAAATTGGTTAAATTGAGATCCAATTTCTAAATCTGCTACCAAACACATGTGTGAAAACATGAAATACAATCTTATTCTAATTAAATCTCTTGTTTTCAAATCACCAACTAAACGGAACCTAAGTTCTTATACTCGGCGTTACGACCTAAGTTCTTATTTTGTCTCGACGCTTGCACTCGGGTTTTTGTAAAAAACTGAATTGAGCAGCGTCAAGACGCTTTTGGAGCGTCGAGACGCTGAGCCTTTTGTGCTAAATGGAATTTTAGCTACTCTTTTTTGCCTGGCTCCTTCCCGAACCTTCTAAAACACTCGTCTTAACATCAAAATGCGCCTTTGGACTCCTTTAGCTCCCAACCATGAGTTTACCTATAACTAAGCCATTTAATCAACATTAAACACGATATTTAACTCCCGACCGTGAGAGTACTTAATTTTATTTTAGTAGAAGACATAAAATTAAAATTAAAAGTGATTTATATGTAACAACATGAGAGAGAATTGTGAATTATATCCTCCCGTGATTTTATTTATTTTGGAAATCATACTTTTGTGAATTTTAAAAATATATTATTTCTAATATCTACTTGGGATACAAATTATCTTTTATTAGTTTAGTTGTAATAAAATTAATACATGTATCACGCATAGAATAAACTACACATATTTAGATTTCATTTTAGATTAAACAAAATAATAAAATAAAACAAAATTTAAAATATTTTGCAAATAACAAAGATGTTTTCAATATCTTTTTTAAACCATGAGAATTGAGAGTGGAGAAAACTCAAGTTATTAAAAAATGTGATTTCTTACAATCTTCTAAAAAGAGAATTGAGAGTCTAATATATATAAAAATCTTAGCATTAAATTCAAGTAATTTTAATACAAAAATATATCTCCATCTCTACCTTATTTCTTTTGGTTATTTTGTTTATTTTTTCGAATAAAGTTATTTACAAACATTTGAGTTAATTTTAAATGAAAGTGAAAGTAGTTATGAATCATTAACAATGTGGTCTAAAATGATTCACCCATGAAAGTTTATGATTATATATTGTTACAATTATTACTTTGATTTTTACAAAAACCAAAGTTTAAGGTTATAAATTTTGATTTTTATTCTCTTTATTCTTTTGTTACACAATAACAAGTTATATCACTATAAATACATAAAATAAGATTAGAGTAAATGACCATAGTGGGAGAGGTAGGTATCAGCCATCCATTTACCCATTGCAATCTGAGTTGCGGTATTAAAATGAGCATGATCTTGGTTAAAACCTGCATGTGTGGTAAAGTTTATTGGCAACTCCCAAGAGTCGATGACCACCACATTTGGAAGCTCTTGACCGATTGCATCTTGTGCCGCCCTTACTGTTGTCAAATCATGAGTATCATGCTTTATAAAAGGGTCATAAACAGATTCTTTAACAATAATGATGGGTAAAAATCTAGGCTTTATATCATTGCGGATGTCGGTGAAGAAATTCTTTAGGTTGTCTTTGTATCTACTAGCCGTGTCACTCATAGCCGCATCGCTTGCCCCTTGATGCCAGAAAAGAGCACGCACAACCCCACCTTCTTTATCTGATGCTTTGATTCGTTCAATGACGTTTTGGTAAAAAGTTGCATTAGGATTTGTAGGGTTTTTAATCCATTGTTCGATTAAAGTTCCACCTCTAGCACAAGGAACTAGACCCACAACGCCTACCTTCGACCCGGATTTCGCTTGCAGCTCGTGAGCAAATGCCATTGCTGGACCAATCCCAACGGGCTTTTTGATGTCGATCCCCAAATGGATAGGCTCTCGTGCCATTTCCCATTGGCGATCAGGGTTAAATCGTAGGATGGACGGGTCGGGTTGAGACTCTGGTGGCACAATCCCATCCCACACAAGTGTCCCCGATTTATCTTTCTCAACCCCACCTCGGCCAGCCATGTTGCTCTGGCCGGCGAGGATGAATATGTTTGTAGGAGAAGTAGCCCGTGAAAGGGAAGAGCCAAATAACATCGTACATAACAAGAATGATAGTATCGACAAATTCATTTCGACCACGTTGTGTATGTGCAAGTAGGCAAAGAAGGCGTATAAATGGATTGAAAGTTACTTTTTTTTGGTCTACCAAAAGTTGTAACTTTTCCTCTATGTATATTTGCACAAACACAACTACTCCCTCTAAAACTCTAACCACCCTTACTTTTTAATTGTTGGTTGATCCTTGCCCGGTCTTTCTTCCTTGGTGATCCTCACCATTTATACCCAATATTGGTTCTATTTTTAGTATTATTTAGCTTTTAAAATTAATTTATATGGATGATGTTTTGTGGATTAGGAGTGCTTGTCGCTCTTAATCTCATCTTGGATCATACTTAATTTGTTAAATGTATCTATTTAGGGAGGTATAAATCAATAACATGAGCTAATACATTTCTCATAACAAATAAGAGGATTAAACCAAATTAAACAAATATCAATTTTAGTATTGTTATGAATATAATTGTGGATTTTTATATAAATAATGTAGTTTAAAAAATAAATTACAAAATTATAAATGTTTAGAGAAAAAAATTACAAAACTAGGGTGAGGAAAACTATTTATAAATTTAGGGTAGGATTTTTTTCTTTTTCAACTAGGGATGAGAGATTCTAACATTTCCGTGAGATCAAAGACATATCTTTATGTCAATATATATGTGTGCTCGATTTGACATATAGGGTAGTTATTTTAAGAGGCGAATTTGTGTATCATGCATGTATATATACAAACTTGAGGGTGCAAATGGTTGATGCGTGTTTGCGGCATAATCGATTACAATTTTTTTTTTCTTTTTATATTTGATTTATAAATGGAATAATTTCAAAATATCATATAACTGTTTTATATATATATTTTGAACTATAATATATTACAAAGGGCGGATTGGACAAACAACAATCAGACCCAAAATAATTACAAATTTAGCAAAAACTTAAAACATTTTGCAAATATGGCAAAAAAATTAGTGGCTATCACTGATAGACTCTATCGTTGATATATGATTATCATTGATAGACTTCTATCCGTGATAGACTTTTATTAATGATAGACTATTATCACTGACAAAATTCTATAAAAAAGACTACTATCAACTATAATTTTCTTATCAGCGATAGATCATACTATCAGTGATAGAAATTGTCATATTCGCAAAAATTTTAAAAATGTGTTATATTTTTAATTATTTTACTCTAAACATGTGTTACAATTTCCCATATTACAAAATTGAAAAGGGAAATTAAAAGGCTATCATTTACATTATGCAGTTTTGAATCCTAAAAGCCAAGAGGAGGGGAGCAGTTTAGTAGTGAGACTTCTAATCAACATGTCAATATAACAATTTTGATTTATGGAATGGACATATATATATATATATATATATATATATATATATATATATATACTATAATTTACGGGCCCGATCCGCCCCTAGGTGTGTACTTAACTCATGTACTACGTACACGACTTTCATGTGGCAGACGATGCGTTTAAATGTTGTGGCACATGAGGTAAATCATGTACATAGTACACGATTTACCTCTTATTTGCAACCACCAGCCACAATTTACTTTGAAACTCGTGGACATGGTACACGAGTTACGAAAAATCGTGGTCCAAGTATACCATTTAACTTACTCTACTTTTGAAAATAGTTTCAAGACTATCATATTTCTGTAAATTTTTATTTAAATTAAATTATTTAAAATAAAATAAAGTCTTAAAATTGGACCTAACAAAATATCGAGACAGAAAGAAGATTAGAGCTTTTTTAAAAAAATAGACCTGAATCCAAGCAGACTGAGGCCGACCACGATTCAGGCCCAATTTGACATGCCCAAGACCCCAATAGGCACGGGGTTGGCTCGTGGCTGACCAAGTCGAGGTCGACCCTCACTCACGCGCCCCGCTAGTTCGAGGAGCGCAACCCTAACGTGTCTGGTTCAATCATTTCCAGTCCCATCCAAAGGCAAAGTCGAAAAATCTAGGTCAACGACGTATAAATACATCATTATAACTTAAAGGAAGTAAGTTGAATTATGTCTTCTCTCTCTCCTAAAACAAAGCTTGTTGCTATTGGTCTCTAACTTAGGTATCGGAGCTTGTATGGAAACACCACACCAGTGTATATATTCCATTGTTTGTCAGGTTACCTCTTTCCCAATTCTACAAATCTTATCATTGAAGCACATGAAAATTAAGTGAGACTTCTCCTATCAGGATTTTGGCATGGACAAGTATTATAACTATAATTACACAATTAACAATTAAAATGTTTTTTCGATTTTTACAAAACAATATAATTTTTTTTTAATAAAGATGTTTATTAAAAAAAAAAAAGAAAAACAAAATTATTATAGTATACATTTTAAGAAAGATGAGCCTCATGGATACATATTAATAATTGAAAGAGCTATGGCAGTCAACTGAAACATGTCCTTATTCCACTTTGTCATTGGTGACAAAACACCTTTTTTTTCCCTAAAACCATCTTCACAAACCCTAGCAGCATCCATCACTGAGCTCACTTTGATG